>OV816029.1:30679658-31322712 GCA_929113105.1 Agrypnus murinus
AAAAGACAAATGTATATAAAAAAATCATTTTATTACTAAAAGTTCTGTATACTTATGGCTACTTTCCGACATACTCACCATAAAGATTGAAGCATTTCTCGTATCTGTAGACAAGCTTTAAATATCGTCTTCATAAAATGTTGCCGCCAACGCATTTAAATGAATCTTGACGTTGTCTTGAAGATCCTCGGTAGTTTATTGTGAAACTTTACGACGAAACTTTACGGAGAGACGTTCACAACAAAAAGAGAGGAATGCTGACTTCTGGAATTTGTTCTGATCCATGACAAGCCCGTCCACAGAGTGCTGTTGCAACATAACGGATCCTTGAGCAATTTCAACGGGACACTTTTGATCACCCGACATACAGTCCCGACCTAGCACCGAGTGACTTTCATCTTTTCCCTGAACTGAAGACGTGGCTAGTAGGACAGTGCTTCCAAACTACCGAGTTTCGTCGTAACGTTTCACAATAAACTATCGAGGATCTTCAAGACAACGTCAAGACTCATTTAAATGCGTTGGCGGCAACATTTTATGAAGACGGTATTGGAAAGCTTGTCCACAGGTACGAGAAATGATTCAATCTTTATGATGAGTATGTCGAAAAGTAGCCATAAGTATACAGAACTTTTAGTAATAAAATGATTTTTTTATGTACATTTGTCTCTTATTTATAGCCTATCGGAGGTTGAAAAAAAATGACCCTCGTATATGGAAATGTTTGAACTATTCTAATTAATGATAATATAGTCAAGAGCATTAAGTAAAGCGACGTCTGGATGAGATATGCAATTGTTATAATTAGTTGAATTTAAGTAGTGTAACAATGAACATAGTAAATCATTTAATAAATATTTAATACAACATTGCTGTTTCTATTTGCATTTCTACTGTTGTTTTTTTTAAATTGTCTAATTTCAATTGTTTAAGTTTTATAAAATGCGAATTTAGCTTAAAAAGTTAAATGATCTGAACAAATCTCCATATATTAAAATTCTGGTTAATAAAGGAACATCAATAGTTTGTTGTACCGAACTACAACAATAATTATTAATTTTAATGTCTGTATATTGAATAAAAATAGAAAATCTGTTACACACAAAAATCATAACGATGAATTCATTAAAAAATCAGACTTGCCATATTAAACTATACATTAACTTATTTTCGGAATCGCAATACATTTTGCACAAATAAACATGAGCTTCTAACAATCTAGAATTTTGTTATTGACCAAAAACTATTTTCATTTTCAAAAAATTACTTACATTAACATGTGTTACCTTAACCCTACGTAACAGCTATCCTTAGCAATTCTAAATTTCAACAAAACCTCACATATTATTGATCAAAACATTAAAACAAAAACACATTACACACAACACAAAATTATATTAATACTGTAAACTGAAGAAACGGGCAAGCGCTGAGCATCAGGCATTAAGGGACGCAACATAAATGCCACTTCCGAAGAATGCAAAGTCCACCAGACCAGACAGGTGATGTTGGACCCTGTACGGAGCTCAATTTGAATTAACTCAGAAAAGTGGTGCAAATCTTATGATTTTTTTTATATTTAAAAAAGGGATGTTTGAAACAACCATACAAAACGAAAAATGACGATATTTTATCCAATCGCAAAAATTGCAGTAAATTCTCTACATATTATTTTAAAATATGCATGTCGCAATGGAACGGAAATAACAAGTAATAAAACTTGACAAGTTAAAAAAAGAATTATTATCTTTTTGTCTACTTAAATTTCCCGCATGAAATGTTTTAACATAAATAGAATTTCTTTTCGACTGAAACACAAAAGAGTTTGAACGAATAACATGTGATCTCAGTTGGTACAAACTCATAAATTAAATAGTACTTAGTTTTATTTCTGATGTATAGAGGTTTAACATATTTTTATCGGAAATAATTTTAAGAAACATGCCTAAAGCTAGATTTTTGGCCGAGGGAATTGCATGATTTTTATATTAGGCCAGACTATTTATGAAATAAATAAAAATTAATAAAAAGCTTCATTATGAAGCGTGTTATTAATCTTTATATATTTCATGTTAATGGAGTTCCACAAAGTAAGGCTAGAAATAATAAACCAGACTATTTATATTTATAATTAATTATCTGAGTACCAGCTGCCTTTAATGTTCCACGAGTAATCATCTTAATGTTTGAATTGACATTTAATTTTAACCCAAACGAAATATTTCTTTATTATATACAGGGTGGTATTATTTCTACAAAAAATACCCCAATTTTTACGTAGCACTTGACGAATTTGGTTTCTAGGTTTTTAGCACCCTGTATCTCTTCGACGAAAGCCTAAGACTACATGTTTATTTGAACTTTTCTTCGCGAAACGACAATCAAAATCATCTAAAAGGTCATAAATAAATATATACAATACTTAGGAGACACCCTGTATAATCAGCCAGTAAAACGTGGAAATTGGTCAATTGTGATTTAATTATTTAGTTATGAAAATTCACACCAAAATGCAAGAATTCTGTTTTTTATGTAACATAAAATTATTTTTGTTATTTAATCAGTCATTAATTTACTGATTTAAAAAAATTTGTCTCTGTCTAGTAACGTGATATTTTTTTAAGTTACGGTACCTCTTCATTATCATTCTGTAAGTTATTTTAGATACTCGAAATAATAATTGAGGCATGATTTACTAGAGAATTAAATATTCTGAAATGTGTACCCAACTTGTATATTCATCATTTTGAATGAAATATAAACATTTAAAATTCAACTGGGCAAATTTTTAATAAGCACTGATTTATTATGGAGCATAGTCAAGATGCGCGATGTTAAAAGTTGTGTATATTTTAGTTACTTATTAATTTAATCAGTTATTTTGATATTTTCACTTAATATTTACTATCTAATACGTATTAAACAAAACTACAGTGTACTAAGCGAACAACTTTTGTGATTTGTTGTTGGGGGTTATATGCAATTGTGAAATCATACAGCGTTAGTAAATTAAAATGCAATATAATGTATCTATATAGGGCATTTGAAAATAATCATCTGAAACCATTGCATTTACTGTATGTTTATTCAACCAACAATACAGAAATCTCATAATGCGCTAGCCGTTTAACTTCTTTCATTTCACTTGGGGATAATTTAACACTAATTGAGTTTATTAAAAATACAAACATAAATGAACATAGTAACATTTATTGTTAAATAAAAGATGCAATAATGATTTTTTTATAACAAGCTACGTCTGTTCGGGTAAAATGCATACGTACATACAAGTTACAAGCCAAATTAATCCAATGCTTTAACTTGGTTATTTTTAAATGTAATATAGAGTATATTGCATTTTAATTTAAAAGCATTGTATAAGTTTGGGGATTATATAAACTGAATAAATAAATAATAAATATGATTTTATTTCAAATGCCCCACGTTCGGGTAAAGATTAAACTTTGAGATGTTATTTGAAATAAATAAATAAATAAATATTTATTATTATTTTATAAGAAAGCCTCACGTTCTGACGAACAATCAATTATGTATATTTAATTTGATTTGGCTAGCTCTAATAAAAATTAAAAATAATAACCCAATACCTTTTCTCCTTCCCAGTAGGCTAACACAGTTTCATTCGATTGAGCATGAGATAAAAATAAAAATTGATCTTATTAATTCCTGTACCTGGAAAGAAAAACTTACTATAAGCCACACCTAGAATCCTTAATCTGGACGAGAAATAATCCTTAACTCTGCATGCAAAATTGGATACTTGCACACACATGAATAATAAAAACAACTATTTAAAAAAATTATAAAAACACAGGTTTTATTTATTAAAAATGAGATTTCTAAAAAAGAAAAATATAAATCCATGGCAAAATTATATTTAAAAAAGCTCTCTGAATTTGTGAATGATATAATAATAATAATAATATTTATTCTATAATATACAATCGTACATAACAGAATCTCAAGGAGGGAATTCAACAGAGTTGCTCTTCCATCCCTCCTTGCAAAATTTAAACTTATAGTACATTTAGTCGGATTGAAAGACAAAGTTATAAGTACTTAAATAATATATTATAGTCAGTACAGATTGTTTACGGTTTGGCGTATCAATGACGATCTGCAGTTAACTGCTTAACTAGAGCTTTTTTAAATTGCTTCACTGATAATGCCTTTAATGATGGCAGAATATTGTTATAAACTTTTGCGACATTGTAACTGAATGAGCGTTTAAAGAAAGTGGTATTATGCTTGGGTACAGTCAACAGGCCTCTATGTCGCACATTTATATTGTGTACATCGGTTCTATACCTTATTTTATTGCATAGATAGGGTGGTTGCCGGTTAATTAATATATTATGGTAGAACGTTGCTATGTGTATAAAACGCCATTGTTTCATATCAAGCCAGCCCGTTTCTGCTAGTTTTGCTGATATATGTGCAAATTTAGGTACTCCATGAATCAAACGTAAGCAAGAGTTTTGTACACGTTGTATGCGTTGGGACGTTTCGAAATCAATGGTATGAGTATCACCACAAGTTTCATTTAAATAAACTATTATCAAAGAAATTAAAAAAAAAATTTAAAAATAAAGAAATGTGTTCTTTGAAGAACTAAATAAAATGATAACAAATTTATTGAAATTATAATCAACTTGTTAATGTTTCTGATCAGAAAACAAGATCTTAAATTCGACCCAGCTTGTATATCGTGTAATAATAATTTAATAATTATAATTTCCCAAAACTTTTATCGACTGAATTTGTAAATTTTCGAGGGTGCTTTTATACGTTTAGCGAAAAACATATGAAAAAACAATGAAATCGTACAAAATTTATGAACATCGGAAATGTCATGACGTCACAAATAAAAACACCAAATAATTAACTAACTAACTAGCAATAATAATTAACACTAATCTTAATTCCAACTGGATAAAAAGATAGCTGATAAAAAGGCAATCAAAACAACATAACACATTTGAGACATTCCACGCCAAGTCAAACACTAATTTAATCGTGACCCCTCAGATTCTATGGAAATACTTTTTGTAGATTCTATGAATAAATTCAGTAGACCAGTATTTTTTATTTGTAAAATTGCGAGTATGTTTTCGAAATTATGGACCTTTATAGTTCCACCGTAAAAGCCTAGATTGGAGCGCACCATAACGTTTAAACTAATGTAACTCTGGTTCTATTCATCACAGAAACACCAATTATGGCTCATTTTGAAGGAAATTAATAACCTTTTGTTCTGCCATTACCACATTCTCAACGGAATATTTTTTCATAATGTTATGTTTTTTTCGAAAAAAAAGTTATGTCATTTTCGTTATGTTTACACCAAGATTAAAAATAAAGACCATATAAATACCCTCACAAATAACTGAATCTACGGTAAAAAAAATTGAAGATGGAGAAGCAATGGAATATATATGAATCAATCACTATTGCATACTAAGTACTCACCGAAATATGGCTGGAGCTGCGGAAGGTGTGTATCCTTAATATAGATATAATATGACACGTTATCATAAAACAATGGTTACTAACGATTGTTTCTAATACACTAGAATTGCATCAAGGTTCATAGGTACAAAAACTCTATACACGAGTAATATGTAACAATTTTTGATTATCTGAATTAGAGTACACTTTCGCTATTATAGTTAGTTTTGAGGCAGGTAAGAATGCGTGGAAAGATTGAGTGCCTGGTATTGTTTTTGCACTTAAGAAACGAGTTTCAAGTGCATTTTTCTCTTCTGTATGATCTTTGATGGTAAAGAAGTGTGTGTTCACGTTCTTTACGTTTTTTTGTACCCACGTGAAGAACTTCATGGATGTATTAATTGTGTTAGAAGGGCTTTGGAGACTGGCCTTCGCTGCCAAACGTTTAACTGTTCCCCCAACACCATCACAAGGCCCTTTGCCATGTGATGTTGCAAAAAAATGCCATTCTGCAGGTATACCAAAGTTCTCCTCATGGTCGCACAGGTTGAGAAAATTTTTTCTGTTTTTGTAATGAGCACTAGCGCCATCCGAAAAGTACTTAATTTTCCTTATTATATCTCCAAACTCTTGTTTCAAAAAGATTAATACCTGTCTCTGAAATAAATGAATAGCTACCGTATCATGCCTCAAACATTCCGAAATAGGTACAAAATTCTTGTGCTTTGTTTCTGCATCTTCTTTATAGTAAATAATGAATGGATGAATGGTAACTTGGTCATTGTTCCAGTGAACTCCTTGTATGGCATCTTGAATCACGAAAGAATAGTTCTCAGCGAAATCTCACATGATTATGAAATGTCCTTGTTGTAAATTTATTTTTTGCTCTTTTAAAAAATTTGATTGCTGTTCTGCAATAAATGAATGCTTTAGCAGCACCGGCAGCTGATTGGCAAGTTTCTCTAAGAAATCGTCAACGGAAGTATGGAATGTTTCTAATGAAGATCTGTCCACAGAAACCCATTGCCTATAAGTTATGTTTTCAAGCATGTTCTCATCATAAATTTGCTATATTTCTTCAATTAACTTAAATGTTCCAAGACACTCACAACACTGTAACCGATAGCACTCCACAGAAGGAGGGTTGCAAATGATCAGGGCCAAACAATCTCTGTAAGATTTTATTGGTTGTGAAGTTGTTTCAGTAAGTTCTAAAATTCGTCCACCATCTAACAAGAGTTTAACATTTTGATGGATTGCACACACACAGACCGAATGAGTGCCACTTGCACCAGCTAATACACTCGCTAATAAACACAGTGACTCGGTCTAAGCTCTGCAAACTTAGAAAACATTATTTTACACTCTGGATTGCTGTCTTGGAAAATTGAAAATGCTTCTTTCAAGTTACAGAGAATAAGCTTTTTCTGTACTTGGGTTCTCTTTCCATCCTTCTTCACTGATACGTAGTCCTTCCTTTTAGGCATTATGCGGCTTACTTCATCGCATTCATAAAACTGTACTACTTTCCGCTCCACGTCTTCGGGCAAACGCCTGCCCATTTTTATATCTGGAGTCGAAAGAATTCCCTTTTGTCCTGCTATTTCCTTTGCTACTGTTATCATATGGAATGAAGCATCAAAATGTTTCTGAATCTCTCTATAGGACCAGTCTTCAAACAGTGTGAGAATCCTAATTTTCTCATTTTTGTCATCCGTGGCATTAAATCCTTTCTTTAGTTTATCTAATAATTTTATATTAAGATCATCTTCCTTCTCGCTATCTCCATCTTCTTCTATTTGAAATATTCGTCTCGCTATAACTGTCTGTACCTTATTTTTCTTCTCTACTGAATATTTTTTTCTAGACAACTTTGACTTCTTTATTGGCGTCTCTCCGAGCATTTCCAGACTTTCATTCAGCTTTGTTATACTTCCAATTCTCATTGGGGTGTCCAATACTTTATCACCGTCGAAATCTTTTGATGAACCAGGGACTGGAGATGGCGGTGTACTGCTGGAGTCTCCTTCATCACTTGGCACAGCTGTGGTACTAGATACTCTTGAAATTCGTATACCACAAGAATCACATATTTTCAGATGTGGGGGTCAGTCGAATATCTGATCTGTTTAATTTTACAAGCATAATTGGAAGCACTTGTCTTAATTTTTTCGCACATTTTTTCCATGCTTTTCTAAATTGAAAGGGTTAAAATAAACATCAAACCGAGGCTGCTTGACGCTCATTATTTAATTTTATAGATAAATTAGAATCACTACATACAAACTAGCTACAACATATAGCTCTATTCATATACAAATCTCGCACTAGATTATACCAGCATTGTGGATTTCAAATTAACAATCCTTCCCTAACAAGTGTGTAATATTAACTGAAAGTTCAATGAAACAATATTACTTTAGAAACAGATCATAAAATACCACCCTCTCTTTGTCCTTCAAGGGTACTTGTTGACAGACTACGAAACAAACAATAAATAACAGCCGCAATGCTGAGACAAAGCAAATAACAATTTTTTAACAACCTCTAGCTTCTCCAGCCTGATACCCCTTGATACTTGTAGGGAATTTAAAGGCAATTTTCTGGTAAAAATAAGAACGCAAAAGCTTGGTGTATAGTAAGTGATAATTAAGATTAATCATTTTTCGATTTTTTAAAATAAATTCGTAAGTTTAGGTTTCAGAGAAAAGTAGTCTGAATCTAAATGAATCATAATTTAACAAGCTTTCATTTGAGCTAACATTCAATTTCTTATGACAAAAACTTTTCGAGTTATTTTAAAATAACTGAAGAACTGCGTGGCGAGTAGCTTCACATGTTTACATTTTTAAAGACTTGCCACGGCTTTAAAAATTACACAATTAACAAAATGATTACACAATATTTTCCCCTGTAGAATGTATCAAACAAATATCAGAGAGAATAAAAATGGTACATTCAATTTTCCTCAAAAAGTGTTCGATTTGACGTGGAATACCTCATTTATGGTCTAAGTTTAACAATTCCAAAGAAAATCAACAAAAGCCATAAGCTGTCACCAAGATTCATTAAACTTAATTACATTGGAAATTATATGGTTTATAGATATCTCGGTACATGGAATATTTACATTGTTGCACAAGGTAAACCAATCATATGGAGTTTACACAAAATTATAATTACATACTAGAAAAAACTTAATTTATAGGTCTGACTACACCGTTCTTGCAATCAAAAGATGCATCTGCAAGTTTTAAATAAAAAAAAACATAGATTGAATAAAGCTTTAACTATTCTCATCCAGAATACAGTACTCCAGGTGATTGACTCTAAAGAATGGTGAAAATCATAAAATTAATATTTAAATTTCCAAAATAAATAAACATCAATACTACCGAATATCTTCATTTACATGACATGACTTCTATCAAATGCAGGAATCCGTAAGTTAATTACAACCTTATATACATCAAGACAATGATCTGTTTTAACTATTTCCAGTGAAATATTTACCCGAAACTGATTTAGTTTTGTGGGAAAAGAAAATTTTGTTCTACGTTAATCTAACGTCAATCTCAAATCCATTGAGAAGATAGCCATTCAAGAAAAGTGGATAAACTATCCTAAACTTGTAACCTGAGTTACATAAACCATGTTTTATTATAGAACAACACAATTAATCCATATCCTTTTTAAAAACTATAAAAAGTTTTTATAAAGATTTAGGTTATGTTTGCATGAGAATCGCCCTTCTATAAATTCTACTTTAACTTGATAAATCTATCTGTAACCTAGCATGTAACCTATTCAATAAATAAAACTAGTATCCTAGCATGTCTATCTTTCTTTTTCTTGTATGAATACTTTATATAACATAATCCTGATTATTTTGGTGCTATTAAATTGTTAAATTTTCAACCCGATGATTAGATATTATCTCAGTATATAATACCTACTATTTACTAGAATTGAATGTAGAGCATATGCTACTTAGTTTAAACAGATACCTTTAACTTTTTCAGACATTTTGTATAACAAAGTAAGAATATATAACAAAGAATTAAAAAAATTGTTAGAATAATTATAAAAATAAATTTCATTAAATAACCTGAAAACTAGAGGTAATATTTAGATTTAATATTTAAGATAATTTCCTACTTTACAGAACAAAGAGCAAAGTGAAATTACGTAGGATTGTAGGATTGTATAATTTTCTATTATTGCAGTGCAATATGTTAAAGAGCATAAGGAATAAAATTATTCCGCTTCATGAAAGATGACTTGTTTGTTTACTTTAAACATATAACAAAATACTTCTAAAGAGCTAAGCAAAAAAGAATTCCTGACGGACGACCAATTTAAATTTAATAGCTTTTAATAGTCCTTAAGAATTATATAACGAATTGTCTAAATAAAAGTAAATCACCCATCCAGTCATAAAGAAAAATCTTTTAGTACAAGGTAAACCATTATTTGCTTTTAAAATGATAACATATTGTAAGCAAAAAACATCTACAATAGGTATTTATCGCATAAGTTAACCAGTTAACGTAGCCTGATAGCTACCGGTTCAAAAACATTTTTCTTTTAGTCAAAAAGAGTTTAGAATATAATCAGAAACCTTTTTATCTTAATTGTAGTTGAATGAAAAGAATGGGTTTGAATGCACAGAACCTTTCGGTTAGAAGGTGAAAGCATTTGGTTAACTACAACGTATAAAACATTTTGTTGAATGTATTCGACCTGCTTAAAGCCTGAAAACACAAAAATAATTTTTTATCCGTTTATCGTAGCATAAAATCCCTATATGTTATTAAAATAAACAGATGTAAAATTATGTTTAAATTGAAAATTTTAATTCTGGCAAATTCTACACAAATATGGTTTCTAGTTTTATAAGAATGTATTTATTTGGATTAGTCTAACTAATCGTTTAATTAAAGTACTAAATTAGTTTTTGAATAATTTGTGACTTAATAAAGTCTTAATACTTTCAAAAATTTATTAAAGTTGAATTTATTAATTATATGTATATACCAAATCAAAAAATTATGCTTGGTGGTGGGTAATTATTTATAAAACGTTCTAACTCACTGTTACATAAATTAGTTCCAAACACACTTTCCTACAAACAATTTTTTAACCACACAATTCAAATGCCCACGTCAACAAAATCAAAGAATTTAAAAGTAACTCAAGTTCAACATTCGCTACTTGTAGGTGATGGTGATATCGTATACTGCAGCCACTTTAGATTATATTTTGAGATAAAGTGGAAAGTTGGCATGGATTAAAGGATTTTTGCATAAGCTTTCCCTTTGACTTGTTAGATAAAATTTTAAACGTCCCAACCAGTATTTGACGATGAGCCAAAAAACCACGCCTTCAAATGTCTTTTTGTTTTATTTTTTTCTGAAACTGCCAGGTTTATGGAGATGAAGGCGGTTAGATAAAATACAGTTTATTTTTGGGTGAACTTGACGAAGAATATTATTGACTTGCATCAGTTATACTTTTGTGTGCGAAATTAATTCTGCATTGATTAATTGTTGTATTCATAAGTTTCAAAACGCCACTACCAGAGAAGTTAAAAACAAAAATTTTGCAGAGACGTACCTAGCAGGGGCTAACGTTATACTAATATGCAAATTGCAGCACCAATTTATTTGCCTATAACAAAAATTCCACACACCAAGCTTCATTTAAATTGGTATGTGATTGCTGAGTTAGGATAAGTAAAAATTGTGAACAAAATTTACAATTTTGATACTTAATGGTTTGGTTACATCTCTGACCGCGCAATGATTTGTTTTGATCATAGTAAATTACAGTTAATTGAACCATTTTTATTCAAGGTATGTATCTTAAAGCGTTGGCATCATTTTCCATATCTTTTCTATTTTATGTGCTGGATAAGCAGTGCAAGTGTTATTTAAAAAGTTAAAATGTTCACAAAGGAACAAAATGCTTTCAGAACTATAATTTATACTTTAGGAGACATCATTATACAAGGTGGTCCGTATCGATATGTTTAAACTGTAGGAGTATAAACTACTATTCATTTTTTTTCTAGAGTCCTCTGACTTTGAAAGCGTATTGCTCGGGAACTACTGAACCAAATTAAATATTTTAAAAACGAGCAAATAGTAAATTTATTTCTATATACAACAATAAAATATTATATTTCTAACTGGTATACTTTTGTTTTTATCGGACGATACGCAATAAAAGGTACCCATTTTTATGGCCAATTTCATTGAAAGTAAGTTAAGTAATTTGTTTCTCAAGAAGTATCTGTCATATATCTATAAGATTTTTGTAGAGGTTACAAAGAAACCTTGCGGTTCTTATGCTATTAGTTTTCAGACAAAAAAGCGTTTTATTTAAGATTTATGTGAAAAAATAGCTAACTATGCGTTCTTGTTTATTAATAGAGATAGCGTCAATTTTTTTTCGCTAAATCAACACTTTTCATGTGTAGATATTATTTTTTTCAAAAAAATGTTCCTAATTTTAATAATAAAAATGGTGGAAACAAAAAAAAAACGGTTTTTGATAACAAACGGTTTCGACAACAAACGGTTTTTTTTTGTTATTGCATTTTTATTGTTAAAATTCGAAACATTTTTTTAAAGAAAATAATGTGTACATATGAAAAGTGTTAATTTAGCGAAAAAAATCTGACGCTATCTCCATTAATAAACAAGAACGCATAGTTCGCTATTTTTTCATATAAATCTTATATAAAACACTTTTTTGTCCGAAAAGTAATAGGATAACAACTGCAAGGTTTCTTTCTAACCTCTACAAAGATCTCATAGATATATGAGATACACTTGCTGAGAAAAAAAAATAACTTACTCTCAATGAAATTGTCCCTAAAAAAGGGTACCTTTTATTATGCATCGTCCGATAAAAATAAAAGTATATCAATTAGAAATATGATATTTTACTGTTGCATGTAGAAATAAATTTACTAGTTGCTCGTTTTTAAAATATTTAATTTAGTTCAGTAGTCTTTGAGCAATACGATATCAAAGTCAGAGGGCTCTAAAAAAATGAACAGTAGGTTCAATTATGAGTATAAAAAACACAAAAGTAGATCGATTTTTATTTATTTCTGAGATACAGGGCTAATAATTTTTGAAGAGTATACGTGATTCAAGAAAAACCTGCCTGAAAGACAAAAGTCCGAAAGACAGCTATAAACGCTTCTATTTCGCTACCAGACCATTTTTGTGAATAATTTGTTAAAACCAACTGGTGTTGATTTACCAACACCACTTGGTAAATGCCCTAAATACTAACATTTACCAAAATGGAAGCGTTTACAGCTGGCTTTCGGCCTTTTATCATCTCCCTATAGTAAATGCTAAGATTTAAAACCTAGGATTTACCAATATTATGGTTTTTGCAGTAACATATACACTATTAATATACAGGTGTACAAGGTCGCGGGAAGCGCATGTTCATATTGTGCAAACACAATGAAAGCACCACTTTCAAGGCATACAAAAATTAAGAGTTACATGAATCGCGACAAGCCAGATAATAATTATCAAAACAAATGTCTGGAGTATTTTAGTAAATTTTAATAAGAACATAGAGCTGTTAGATTGGCCATATCTAAACAAGGACATCAGCAGGCAGGAGGAACGGATAGAATGATGGTCCATAAAGTATTTATTATATTTTGGGTTTTGGAATTGTTTATTTATAGACTTGATGTCAGATAAAAGTCACGACATTAACCATATCTGTAATTATGTTATATTAACAAACAATTGCTTTAACGGAAGTTTAATAAAATTAATCACTCGGAAATCCAAACAGTGGAGCTAAACAAACAGTAAAACTTCAAAAAGCATATCTTATCGCTACACTAAGCCCTATAATATATTTCATTTTTTATGTAAATATTAGAAAGAACAATAAAAAGTAAAATAATCTGCTAGGTAGTTTTGTACTTAATACAATAAATATTTTTAAATAATTTAGACAAAAAAAGAGAAAAAGCCCTTTTCGTTTTTGTTGATTCTCTATGAACAGTATAAAAGAATCTTATTAGTATTGCACCAAACAATGGTTATAAAAGAAAAGCTCAATTAAAAGTAAATTATTGTATAATTCTGACGAACCTATTACTAACGTTCTATACTCTATGGTACATAAAATAATATAATTTTTCTGAATCTTTTTCCTTTGTTATAGAGCATAGTTATTATACTTTCTTATTATTATTATTATTACTATGATAAATAACTAATAAGCAAATTTTTTAATAATAAATAAATTAACTTAATAAATAAATAATTTCTTATCACTTTGTTTAAATACTTTATTACAGAGTGTACAAGAAGTTAAGTACCTTTATTTATAATTACAAATTAATGTCCGTAATAAAACTTTTGGTAAAACATACCTATTGTTAGATTTTTTTTTAAATTTATACATTAGTAGATTTCCTGAAGAGAGCTTTTACGTCAACAAACAATAATTTAATAAAAGCTCAATGCAATTTAAATGATATAAAGGAACTAAATTAAGCGCAGGTAAACTTTTTAAATCTAAAAAGGCTAAAAAATTTAATAATACAACCATCGTGAAACAAACAAGCAAAAAGGCCTAAACTAGGTACACAATTTCCATCCAGTTTGAAATTCACTAAAACCTTCTCTTAGTAGAAATGTTTAAAGCTGATTAGTGAAATAGAAAAACCGTTTTAGGAATAATAGGGAGCATTCGGTATCCTTCAAGCGTTTAAAGAACACTTAACATCTTTTCGTACCTGTTATTTTAGCTTTTGTATCCAGTAGCAAATCCTAAACGGAATTTATGAGAGAAAAGGGACGAGCTACAAAAACAGGAAAAAAGTCGCACTCACGAAAATTAAATAACATATAGAATTACGTTGTCCTGGTCATTATTTCTATTCAACGAAACGGAACAATATGAAAACAAAATTTAATTTTTGAAACTTTTTACTCCGGTTTTTAGGTGCATTTAAATTTTTGTTGTTTCTGTTTAGAGGGAGTTTATAAATACGATTCTTTGGTTTGTTATGTAGTTATCCTACCAATGCAAAATCACTACTATTATTTGACTGTTATAGAATTTTGATTGTTAGCGATTCAGGGAAGGTAGAATATGAAGTATATGAATACATTTAACTAATGGATTTCCCTCAGATTATCATATCAGGACATATGCAGATGTAAAGAAATAATTCTGGATTTCCACTTCGGGACCATTTTCTAATACCTCCAAGAATAAGTTCCCTACATTCTAGGAATAAATGTGAAGAAGGGGGAGTGGGGGCATTACGATTATGCCGATTGCACAAATAAAATAACGTTATAAAAACTAATAACACTTAATACAGATGAAAGATACTGTAGCATTCAAATTTTCTAAAGATAGTTTGTCATTATTGGTGTAGTTAACGATTTGCACTTCGTAATGATATTTGTTAAAGTAGGAATGTATTGGACTTATATTTTGGTAGAAATTTATCTGGAATAGATAAAGCGAGTTGTAATTAAGGTGTAGGCAAAAGTTAACTAACTTACCTGAAAGAATTGTTGTTAGTTGTTGATTTTCATTATAGTGTTAGCAGTGTAAAATTGCTTTGTTGATTTATTTTTAATTTTATATTTTTGTGAAAGGCTGTATTGCTGGAGATTCGTGTAATATCATGTTAACCACAGAATTTGAAGATATTTTAGTGAAAGATTGAGTTTCTTTAGAACAAATAGATTTATGTAATTTGGGTTGCAAATCAAGTTTAGATGCAAATAGAAGTATTCATATATATTATCTTAATGAAGGTGTATAATGATATTGAGCTGTGTGCAAATATGTTGAAAGTAAATTAAGTTAGTTAATAGCATCTTAATTAAGACTTTTCAATCGACATTCGATGGGGCTGCTAATATTCAAAATAGAACCTAGAAGTATTATGCAGTGTGTCTAATTAAGTTGGCTGCATATGTAAAACTTTTTTATTATTAATTTTACGAAAAAAGTTACTCTTTATCAAAAATTTGCATGGTCTAAAACTCATAATAAAATCATCAGACATGAAAATTTATCACTCATATACAAGGTTTGTCATCAATATGAATTTGGCATAAGAGTAAAGTAACTCAATTTTTTAAAATATCAAAAATAATAGTACTGGTTGCAACTTGATGTTTGTAAAATAAATTATTTTGTTATGTATCATTTATTTAAATGCATCATCAAAATGCTACAACACAGAGGTTAGGAAACGAAAAGATTATCAATTTTTAATAGATATAATTGGATGTAATTTTTATTACTTTTCAAAAAATTTTCTTCAAGCTTTTTCTGTAAATAGGAGACCATGACTATGAACTTAAATATTATTTTTTTTGAAATCTAAGTAATAATTTTGTAATCAAATCTTGCTCTAAAAAGAAGTTATATTTAAGATCAATTTTATTTTCTTTAATTTGTGACTACCCTGGACATGCTGTCTTAAGTTTGAATATTTTAATATTATTTTCTCAGAAAGCAGAACTTTTTATAAGAAATAACCTTTTTCTGTAAAATTAATAGTATAAAACTTTTCTATATGCAGCTAACTTAAGTAGAGACACTGTATTAGAATAAGGAATTTAAAATCTACATTTCTGTCTTTGTAGTTTTGTATTTTATTTAAATTTTAAAACCCTAATTTAGTATCGTATAGTATCGTATAATTTGTTTAATAATTTTGTCATACAAATTCTTTGGGAAATATTTACCCACTACAATATTTCAAAGCCGGGGCAAAACATTTCTTTGAAGTTGCTAACTGGTTTAGCAAGTTGCTAATTTATTTTTTATTTGTCCAGAATATAAAGTTAGTTACATCTTTGACAATTTTGATATATAAATAATTATATTATATTTTGAATGCAAATTCATATAGAAAAATGTATCGCCTCGGCTGGGAATCGAACCCAGGACCCTCTACTGTCTAGGTGATATCTCTACCAACTGAGCTACCGAGAACGACTATCAGCATTTTATATGGAAAATTGATCGCCTTGCTAATAGTTTCGTTAATTTTACTTTCATTTTCCATTGACTTGAGCAAGTTAGTAATTTTTTAGCGTTTACTGTCTCCAGCCTTACTTTGTGGGACTCCATAATTATGCAATATAATATAAATACAAAGATTAATTAATTATAATATTAATATTAATTAATTATAGTATAATTACAAATCACATTTAGTGATTTGCTTTAATTGTTTGTTCTTATTGCTTTCTTGACTTCGGATATTAAAATCTCTAATCATTAGTTGTCGTTTTCTATGTTGCTTGTATTATTGGATCGATCGTCTCAAAAACTTCTGTTAGATAGGATGACCAAGTTTATTTTACTTCTTGAAGCTTCTTTTTCAGCTGAATATTGCTAAATGTATAATTCATTCAGAATAAGTCCTTAAGAAATAATGTGCTAGCTTCCCATTGGCTTACACATTGCAGTGCTGTAGCTGAGTGTAGTAAATACCAGCTCATACATGTTAAAACATATAACTTCCTTTACTTAGCTGCTTAGGCAGCTGCTTAAACACTTGAGTAACTTTAGTAAGTTATTTCATTTTCATCTACTTTTACTAGGTTGTTACTATAGCAACACCTAATAATTTGTATCGCTAATCCCGTAAGTTAAGAACTGTCTAAAGTTGTTTGGCAATTACGCAAACTACTGACCATTCTTTATATATTGTTATAATTATATAATTTGCCTTTTCATCTACTGTTACAATTTCTTTAAAGGCTTTTCCCCAGTTCAATTTCACTTAATGTTTAATCTAAATTTTTTCTTTCTTAAAAGGTTTTTCTCCAATGTGTTTATCATATTTTGGCCATTCCAAATACGGAAGTATTTATGGGCACATCCTTTTATTGGCTATTCCTTATTTGGCAATGTTTCTGTTCAGGCTACCTCATTGGTGAATTCAGCTTTATCTTGGTTTTCTAGAACATGTTGATAAGATAATCACTTTTTTTCTTTTAAAAATGAGTCTGACCTGCATATTAGAGTGTTCGCTTTATTTCAGTTTTCGGAAATTTTAATAATTTCTCTCTTTATGAGTTTATTGTGGAATAAAGTGCATTAAATTCCTGGCGATCAGTTATTCACAGTGGTGATTTTCAGGGTCACAGGAATGCAACTTGTTGGTCTTTTAAGCTCTGCTGCAAGGAATACCTTTCAACACAATTATAACAAGGGGTGATAATCCACCCGTTGACTATTGTTTTAAAGCCGACGAAAACATCTTTTCCGGCTCCTTTCTTTTCCAGCATCTACTTTTACCTCCTTCTTTATACTCCCTGGTTTTAGCTGCGTTCTACCTTGTTCCATCGTCTAAGACGTTGAGTATTTATTGGCCACCAGCTTAGCTGTTATCTGAGCCGCATCTATAATTAAAGTATTTTACCAACTACCAACAAGAGTAGAAAGAAGACAAACCAATATCATGACCAACACAGAACTCAACACCAAAACTATATAAACATTTTCTTCCTTCCTAACTTTTAGGTTATGTAACAAAGTAAACTTCCTAAATTCATTTGGTTTTAACAAAGTATATTAAGTATATAAAGGCGCAGTTGCCATTTTACCGCATTACTTTTCTGCAGAAAGCGTAAGTCTTATTCAAATATCCATTTTAGTAAAGATATGTAATTAAATTATTGTTATCTCGATTATGTGAATTTATTGTACGTAAAATTGTATAAGATTTCGGATTTCATAATATTATTTTTATATTATTAGGGGTTTATTTACAAATAATAGCTTTGTTTAATCAGTGTATTTTGAGTGTGGCATGAACTTCACAATTCTTATTTATGTTTTGAAAATAAATAACCTTCTGTTTCTTTTGTATCTGTGTCTTTTATTTCTGCCAACGCTTGTGCCGAGTTCAAACGAAGGCTGCTATCTTAGAGCAGACGTTTGCCGGACCCAAAGACTCCGGTCAGGAAGTTCCCGTTATACTACTAAAAGAAACTTTGTCTACGACTATATTATAATATACTCATTATAGTTGTGTATGTTAAATTGTAATTAAATACATTATGCACTACCATCGCAGCGGTAACTAATGATTAATCACTACTAGTTAGTCTTTGATTGGCTACCACTACCTATTTTTAGCACATGATTGACTGTTAGCGGTGATTAAAGATTAATCACTGCTAGACAGTTGGGAAGCAGCCTGCTTCAATTCGACACGGTCAACATCGTTCACACATTTTCCAAGTAGTACAAAATATTGGCAAATGATTAGTGCAATATTGAACCTACATTGCATTTTTGGGCAATATTAGCATGATTTAGCCAATATTGATTTTTGAAAATATCTTTTAACAATATTGTATCACAATATATATTGCCCTAATTAAGCAATGTAGGTTCAATATTGATATTATCAAATAATGGTAGAATATTTAAATGCAATATCGCGGTTTACTATAATAAACCAATACTGAAGGATCAATAAATGCAATATCCCATAGATGTTTGCAAGAAATATTCAACAATATTGTTTTATAGCATTTATTTTTAAATTATTGGGCCAATATTGGTGCATTATTGGCAAAATAAGTTTAGTATTTTACTTTTAAATATCATCTAGCAATATTGAACGATTATTTAAAAACAACATCGCAAACTTATTTACAGGAAATATTCCAGCAATATTGTTTTATAATATTTATATATAAAATTGTTTCATACTTATTTATTTAATTTAATTTTTCTCAGTAAACGATTTAAATTCTATCGAAGACAATAACCCTAGACACAAAGCCCAAACAATCAATACCTACCTGGTGTATAACTGTTCAAAATATCAATAACTACCTCGAACTTCAAAATCCATACATGAATGTTATTGAAAATCTATGTTAATTGAAATTTTAAATAATGAACAATTAAAACGAGCGCTTACGGGAGAAAGGTCAAAATAACACCAGACAATTGCCAAACATTAGTGAAAACAATCTTTTTACTGTTTCACTGGATATAAAATGTTGTATGAGTGCTACGTTGCATTTTAACAAAACCAGAAAAAAGATACATTTTTGTAAATGAAAAGGTAACGATTCGTACCCCTGATCAGAGAAAACTAAATTTCTAAAAGCGCGGTTATTTAGGGTGGATGTTTACAGGTCAAAAATTCACAATTGCTTAAATTATAACGCAAGAAGTTCAAAACAAGTGAGTATGCGAGCGTGCGACTTAATTATTTATATAAACTTTTATATAATGATTGAGCATTGGTGGGGGATGGTAACATTTTGGTCTTATGTACACGGAAATTTCTCAGTGTCGAACCCTGGTTGGACGCCACTGGTCCTGACTAGTGCCGTTATTTTGTGTGACACCATTATTGTTTTTTAGTGGGCTATTATATGCAAGTTTACGATCAGATATAAAATGGTAGTCAGTGCATCGGTCAATATCTAATGAGACGTGGTCTCGTGCTGTTTATCTTTTATTACAGGAACGGACCAGTCAACCAGTTTTGGAGTGATGAATAGACATCCTCTCTATATTAAAAATATTTTAAGATTATTGTTCTATCTGGTTAGATATTTTATTTTGTTTATAATTTCATTTAAATAAGTTTTCGTCTATTTTGTCTATTTTGCTCAATCATGCTTGGCACATGCTTCCAGTTGCTCACTGTTCGAGCGAGGTTGCCTATCCACCCTCTACTAGCTAACCAGGTTAGTACCGAAGCGATTAACTTAATACGTGCTCACCCGCCGGCACCCCCTGTCCTCTTTCATACGGGAATAAGTGCCTCGTCCAGCATTAGGACTATTCCCAACCTAGGTTTGGTACATCGGAACCCTCCAGCCGTCTTTCATGCCTTCAAAGTTCCTTACTAAGCCTTAGTTGCCACCCCGATCTCCCAGTTATAGGCCTGGTGTGCTCCTGACAGAGCTTCGTTTCGAGGCTACTTTATAGGGTCCATCGAAGTAGGATCCCGGTGTGTACCCGTTAGGGTGATGTTGTCTTGAACGTGAGAGGCTATGTATCTTCGCATCAACGTCCCTTAAGAGTAGGACTCTAGACGATTTCTGAGAATCGGACGACTGGTACTGCACAGCTAAAGCCGGACCCCCATACTGTCGTCTCCGAAACGCTACCTGGCCGCATGCAGTTTCTCATAGGTCAGCGAACGAACTCCCTGACGGAGATAAACTTCACTTGATTCTCCTCTATTCGTCTAGGTCAGACAGCGGGATACTTAGTTCAATAAAAGACCCTGGCGTAAAGTAAGAATCAAACCACCTACGCCGGATCCTCTTATTAGCAGAGTTTCCTTCGTAACGTTTTAGAGTCATCGTCGAGAAACACTTAGGTGTAACTCTACCACACATTTCCTTCTGTCGCGTCATCCGTTACCCAGACAGATTTGGGATTGGGTAGACAACAACCAGTTCTAAGGGTGAACGCCGTGTGGTCTGTCCACAAGCTAATCTCGGATCCTAGTGCTCCCCGACACCTCTAACGACTACCCTCCTTTCGTCTTCGGGCTAGTCTCGGTTCTAGTGGAGTCCGACACCTCGAGCGGCTGCTTGTCCGTGCACCCTGTGTTTTCCAATACAGTGATAACGTTGTAAATCAATATTTACAATCAAAATTGAGGCAATAATGCATACTATTATTGAACAATGTTTAAAGACCATATTAGACCAATAAAGTAGAATATTATTAAACAATATTTAATATCGTTACATTGTACCAATACAGGAAACTATTTTTGAGCTATGTTTGAAGTCCAAATTGGACCAATAAACTAGAATATTATTGAGGAATATTTAAAATCAATATTGTACCAATAAAGCAGAATGTTAACATTTCTATGCTCAGCATATGATCATTATATTATGCTCTTTGGATAACATACTATTAAAGTTCCAACTTAGGAGTACTTTTACTTACTTCTCTTTTTAAAACAAATTCTGTCGTCATCTTAACAAAAATGAGTACTGATTAAATGTGGTACCTATTCTCTTAATCGGTAATACCCCAGTAGCACACACATGTTGAAAAAATATTGTTTCCACATATTGGCCAGGCATTGTAAATAACAAACACTGACGGGATTGGCACAATATGCGGGACTAATATATCTCCAGTACTGCAGTTGGATATTGGCCATACATTGAAACATTATATTGGTTCAATATACGTTTATAGTATTGGCACAATATGTGCATAGAATATGTCTCCAACATGGTAATATTGGTCCAACGTTGAAACATTTAATGGTTCAATATTCGTTTACAATATTGGCGAAATGCATTCACAGGATATTCATCCACTGTTCAAACGTAATATTGGTGCAGCATACTTGTACTAGTATTGGTACAATTGATGTGATATGCTTGATATCTACATTTTCGTTTATTTCGATTAATGTCTCCCTCAACAGTATTTTGACTCAATATTTGTCACAAATCACTATGTATATCTTCTGTTCGTTCAACCCAATCATATTAATAACCGACGACGGTAATAATAATAATAAACCCAACAGTCCATATCG
Organism: Agrypnus murinus; assembly: GCA_929113105.1. NCBI lineage: Eukaryota > Metazoa > Arthropoda > Insecta > Coleoptera > Elateridae > Agrypnus > Agrypnus murinus. The sequence continues at coordinate 30,701,713 of OV816029.1, forward strand.
TTAAATTAATGTTCAACTGTAGATGAAGTCGGAGGGGGAGATTCATCGTAATTTGAAGCACTATTATTTGCTAAATGTGATTCAACTCTGTTATTTTGTCCATTTACACTTAAAACTATCGATATATCGTCTATATAGAACTCGATATAGATGTCTGTACTTAGCACAATAATACATTTGCGTCATTGCGAAAACTGTAGATACAAACGCATTAAATTCTGTTAATTGGACTTTTTATCTATTGAATTTCTAGGTAAAAGTTAAATAAATTGTATCAGCATAAAACAGATAACTAATAAAATTAAATATATCAAAAATATATTGGCAACATATTGCGCCAATAATATATACTAAGAGTATTTATTAAAATTTACAGTTTAAGTTTGAAATATTTCATTCACTTCAATAAAAATTTGTAAAAATGTATTAAACTCGAGGTAATATTATTTTTAATAAATTTGAAATTACATAATTATGTACCTACTATTATCGTATTTAGATATTCTGAAAATGAATCACAGACATATTGTTTACACAATTTTATTCATGTTTAAGTCAAAATATATGGATATTATAGTGAGTACTTACAGTATAAATGAATATAAATAACTGACACACTTACAAACAGTAAACATAAATTTTTTAACAAGAAACGTTCAGCAGCAGATATCCTAACACTAAAACAAGATCCATCAAGTATCAGTGGCGGTAAAATCACGAGCGTTTCTACCCTGCAATACACAGCGGCTTGTGATATCAGGCGCGAAATTTTAAATGCGATCATTATGAATCTACACCGAGGTACACAACAATTACTACATATTGAGGTATTATTAGTATTCAGTATTTGACAAAATCGTGTGAGTTATGGTAACTTGTAACCATCTTTCATTTTTCTCAACGTGGTACACATTTGCAAAACTTTTTCACGTATATTAAGCACTCGCCTATGTATTGATATTTTGATTCCTTGAATAATCAAGTAATCTTGTTTAAAGGCTGCTTATCCAGTGTCGCAACTATAAAAGTGAAATATTAACTGCACTATATGTTCAATCTAAGACCAGTACAGAATAATACAATATGAATAATTTGTATATAGTTCTGTCGAAGAAATATTGGTTACGTATATTGGGCGCCAATCTTGAACCAATATAACATCAATATTAATTAGATATATAATATTAAATATCTACTAATGAATTAATCATATAGTGGGCTGAAATATAAGCCCAATATAGGATCAATATAGAGGAAAACATATCTTTAAACTTATTATTTATACATTGGACCTTTGTAGGAGCAATATTGGCTACATACGGGGGGTGGCAGTCTTTAAGCGATGTAATACCAATCTTGGTTGAATCTTCCAAATATTGGGCCTGGATATAATATGTTACCCATATAGCATCAATATTGGGTCAATATCTTGTGCTACTGGGGTAGTAACTAAAAATTAGTATTGTGTTTTTTAAACTTGTTACCTTGAATTGCTTGATATATTTTTCGTTTGAAAAGCTACTTCTCACTTTTAAGGTAAGTATTCAAACAATTACATATATATTTGAAACAGATTTCCTGATTCTAGAACTGTACGCATTTACAGTAACAGCAACAAAAGTGATTTCAATGCATTTGAAGGAAAAACATTAGCCTTCAGATAGGTAAATTAAAGAAGGAATAATCCAATCTTATATAATTTAAAAAATCTAGATACTAAAAACATTTTTCCTGCTACAGAATTTAATGAAATTGACTAAATTAAAGAACGTGATGCAATTTGCAGGCAAAGTAAGAAACAGACAAGAAGCACTTAAAATAATGATAGCTCCACTAATGTAGAACTCAGAACTCACTGTGAGATTTTCAATTCGTCAAAAATGAAACCCTTACTGTTGAAAGTTTCAGTAAAAGAAATCGAACGAGCTTTTATCGCTGTGTGAATCTAAGCTCCAACCACGTTTAAGTTTAAATACCCAAACCTGAAAAGAGCAAACTTTTTATCCTTCGTTCTCGCCACAACCGAACAAGTTTTGATATCCCCGATGTAACGTGCTCGACCATCGATAATCCCATGATTAAACCATTTGTTGATTTAGCTTAGTTTAAAATTCGTAGAGTTAAATTGCCAAATGATAGCTAGGTCTTTAGATATTGAGAGATAAAGGCTGTGCAAACGCGAATATCGTAATCGGATATTCAATTTAGGAAGCTAGCGAACAAAAGTGCAGGAATTATGGACGAACTTAAACGGCAGACTGCGCATTCAAAAGTTGCAACAAAAGGCAATTTTGCAAAGAGAGGTTAGAGGTTGGATACGCTATTGTCTGGATGCGTCCGCCGCAAACAACGTTGTATGTAAATTTAGAGGATCATGACTCCGTTCACCTCCGTGTCACGTGTGCTTACATATACAGAGCTTTATTGAAAGCAATTAATTTCCCGGCCCGCACTCGCAATGTGGCAAGGCCCCACCGGGCCCCTGTCACAGCAAATCGGAGAACTAAAGCCATGGATGGCAGTATATTGTCTATATCATATAATATACTCAAACACGCGGATGGCCTTCACGCCGCGATATAGACAAAACAAAATAAACGCGTTCCCCTCAAAACTGGCGAATTAAATGAAAACATAACTCAAAAATACATCTCTTTCTCTTCGAAATAACTGTTTTTGTCGTTTCTGCATATTTTCGACATGATTAATGCTGGTATATTTAAAACAAGTATGCGGATAACTTTCCCCCAACTGGAAAATTTACCCCCGACAGTGACGTCGTTTAATTTAAAATGGCGGTTTGTCACACCAAAATCCAACCATTGACGTATCCACATTATTATTATTAATGAGAAATCTTTCGATGAACATCAATTTTGATACATTCTGTTATAACCACTACGTTGCCTCACCCTTATTTAACCCACTTTCGACTTTTCCCCGCCGCTTTTATAAATATAATTTAGTAAAATATATGAGTTTCTTTCATGTATACAATATGAAATACCGAGATTGAAAATGCGCTATCCTTAAAACCCTTTCTCGAAAAATAATCTTGTAAACTATTATACAATGGTAGGATATTCTATATTATTATAATATAGTTCGTTTAAATATATTGTCATGATATTTGACATACAATAGAGACCCCCCAATATGCACCCACATATAAAATTTTTCAAACAAGTGTTAGATAAGTTGCATAACCTCAAGGGAAAGGATAATTATTTTTAGAAAAATTATAAAGCAAAAAAAAGGGTTTAATTCAATAAACATGCACTCTACAACACACTAGGCAGTAAAAGGATAAATTTTAAAGTTGATTTTTCTTAGAATCCTGGTAATCTTCCATTATTCAGCTAACGATGTGACATCTTGACCTAATTAGGCAATTAAAATAAAGAGGCCAAATTAAGGCAAGTTTTGACCTAAAACAGAGGAGGTGTATGGTAACGATGATGTATGCAAGTATTTGCTAACTTTTGCTAAATATTTGTACGTGAAAATAATGTTTCAAGTTAACGAGACTTTGATATTGTTAAATCTTTCTTATTAGCTAGATTATATACCTCGTGGCTAAAACGTTTTAATGCTGTTTTGTTAAGCAGTTTCTTAAGCACAATTTTGAAATAATCTCGAATGTTGGGATTGCTTTTTGTAGAAGATATTATTGAAATAAAATGCAAATTTGCGCGTTTTCCATTGCAATCTGAAACACTGTAAATTATTAAATTAAATTTGTAAATTAAGCAATGTAAAGGAGTGACATCTCAGATTTCTGCAACTATAGCCGTTAAATCTGTGTTACCTTGCTTACCTGTAATAATTTACTATTTATTTTAGAATGCAGTTTATGCATCAACAAATTTTTAAATAAATATTTGCCGGTAATGTGTGCAAGTATTTTGAGAAACCTTTCAAATCCGATGGTTTTTTATCTCTGCGTTTAATATTTGGCTGGAGTTGCTTTGACTGTTTTTCTTTATTAGCGAAACTCCTACCGGTTGCAATTTTTCCAGAGTTTTTTAAAAGTTACCGAGAGAACTGAGAGAATCTCAGAAACTAAATTGATGCCTGAAGCATCATAGGGATCCTCTTCTGCGTATTAGTTTACACGTACGCTAATTAACGAACTACAGTGGTACGAAACCATAAAAGTATGTCAGTAAAAGTATAGTTTTGTCACACAATTGAAAAAGTTACATCAGTTCTGTTCGTAATGTAATTATTTCACATCTTGGATGTGGTTTTAGACGGTAATTTTCTTTTGCAAAAAAATTTTTTTGTTACTAGCTGACAACGAAACAGATCGAAATATAAGTTTTTAACTAACCTAAGATAACCTTAATTGGTTACCCAAAAGAGAAAATAGCACATAATCTTTTATAGTTTTTATAGACTTTGATAGCAATTGATACTTCAAACAGTCAAAATTATTATTAATCATTAAAGTTCATCTAACTAAAAATTAATTATTGTAAAATTTTAAATTTGAAAAAATTTAATGTTCGTCTAAATATAATATTCTCATTCGTGATTATCTTCAACATTCTCTTACAAATAAGAGAACATACAGAAAATCAAACAATTCTGAAACTCCTTGAATTACCAATTTTTCTAAAACCTTGTATAACTTTTTTTAAACATTTTCAAATGTAACCTACAAAATTAAGTTGATAATGTACCAAGGATCTTTATAAAAGCTTAAAAGTTTTTGACATTTTACTGTTAAGGTTATACAATGTTTTATGAAAAATGCGTAGGATTTTATCGTTTCATCGTATTACATCATCTACCCTTTTATCCTACGCAAAACGACATAAACATTAAATTAACTGAAGCTTTTTGGGGACAAATGATTAAAACTTAATAAATGTTAGTATGCGTATACATTAAATTCCTTTACGATTATATCAATAATGATTATGAATGTAAAAGGTCAACCTATTTAGCTGCATTTGCTTTTTAAAGGGCAATTTAGTACAAACCAGATTATTAATGAATGATTTATAACGGGAACTCCCTAACCAGCTAGCTCGTAGTGTTAATAAGAAGTCCAGCTGTATTAAAATTTATAACACAAAACATAAACCTGCAACTTACTTAATGTTTGAGTCCGCCAAACCGCCAACTAACCCTCCAAATAACCCCTATCAATATAAATAATTTGACAAAATCAATGATTTTGATACAGTTCTTAAAATATTATAATAACACCTAATCAAAGAAACTAATTAAAGATATTAACACAAATAAATAGAATATTACTTACGATCTCTGCAGAAAAGGTAATTTAGAATACAACAGGCAACTGTGCCACTAATATATCTGAAACAACAAAAGAATAATAAAGTCACTCTAGTACATAACCTAAAAAGAATGAATGGAGAAAATGTTTATAGATACAGTTATGAATGGGTGGTAATTCTGTGCTAGAAATTATTATGGTTAATGGTTGGTACCGTGAGATCATTTAAATTTAAAATTAAAGTAGGCGGGAATTTTTTTATACGTTTGGCGATCCTGCCAATTGACTCGCTGTGTAAATTAGAGGTTATGCAATTTTATGTTCTAGATTAAACATTTTGGAACGTCACTTTGACAATTCAAATCAAACTGTGAAGTGAACAGTTAGTGTTGCCAATCTAATTTAAAAATCACAGCCAACTTTAATTATAAATTCAAATGATCTCGTGGTAGTACACTAATCTTTTTAGTTGTGTCTCCAAATGGTAGCTTGGTTAGTGGATAACAATATCCAACGTTTTGAAAGGTATTTTGGCAATAAGGTAAAAATGTAGCTAGGCACAAGAAAGAGCCTAGAAAGGAATTCTGCATTAGTTAACAGTTAACAACGTAAACTATGACCTACCGGAAAAAGATGTTTTCATTGGCTCGGAAACAATAGAGGTACAAAGGGAATATTATTTCCTCTTGTAAATATATAGTTGAAAAGTATTTCTACGAAACAAGGAATTGTTAGAGATAACCATAATGAATAAATTAGTTAAGAAGTATACATTGGTAGCGATTAATAACCAACAACTTGAATTCCTGTGACACTAACAATCACCTTGGTAAAACTAACTGATAACCAGAAATTAGTATGTACTTCATCTACAAACTAACTCTTAAAGATGGAAATTAACAACATTTTCTAATACAGAAAGAAAGCACACAGACTACTTGCAAGATAGCTTACAACTAACTTTAAAAAAGGAGAAAAATTGTAATCTTATCAAAAGTTTCTAGAAGACAGTGATAAAGCCAAACTTACCAGTAAGAGAGCCTCAACAGAAACATCACTAAATAAGGAATAATCAATAAAAGATGTGCTCACAAACACGACCATATTTGCAGTGACAAAACTGATATTAGCACAATAGGGAAAAGCCTATTAAGAAGAGAAGTTTTAGGGTAAACACTAAAGTGAAACTGACCTAGGGAAAAGCCAAATAAAAATTGCTTCAGATTAAGGTATAACATATAATAAGCAGAATAGGGCTAGAAATAGGGCAGGAGACTACTATCAGAGATTATCGTTTTTAAATTTGATTTCTGGAACTTGAAATCTGAAATTTTAGTATGTGCATGGTTTTTCCGAAACGAAGACGCAGTTTAGGGTTTGTGAATAAATAAACCTCTTACTAGAGTATTATTAATTGTAACTAACAATTACATTAAGCCAATCAGAAACCAATACTCGTGAAATTAATTGAAAATTTAGGATAAACTGTATCTGGATCTATTTGGTAGTAACCGAAAAATTATCTACATTCGTTATCCTTTAATATTCTTAAAGTTAAATGATTAAGGACAGTGTTAGTTGTTAGCTCGATCTTAATGTAGATGGCCATACTTGCGACCTGTGACGACAGACTTTGAAAACTAAAACTAATACAGGTGACCATACATGGGAGTCCCAAGTTGGAACCCAGTGCAGCGACACTTTTTGAAAACGCTCGCGACATAAACATCCTCATTGTTACGTATGTGGTAAACCATGCTAGCGTTTAGATCACAACAAACTACGTCTTGTTTGTCTTAATTCGTATTATATGGAAATTTAGCTAGTACACAATAAAACGTGTCTGCCATCTGGTCGCGATAACAAAAACGCAAGTGTAACCTGGCTGAGTGTCTATGACCTGAGCTCGGCGAGCAAAACGCAAGCATGACCGTGACAGTAATCAGTAATATCTGAAATTTGTAGCAGTTCGTGTAGCCACGAACAAACCGCAAGCTTGGCCATGACCTTAAGTAAGATATACATTTCGCTGTCGCGTCTCAAGTCCTGGTCCATACTTTGCAATGGACAGATTTTCTGATTGTCGTTTGGTATACACTATATATTGCGACATTAAGTTATTGTGTTGTATTTACACGATAAAAACCAATTTGTATATATTTTAAATAGTGCCATCTAGTTCTAGCGACTCGAACTACACAAATATCGATTTTTTAAACTTCCCAATATGGTCATAACGACTTTCCGTTGTTCTGATTTGATAACAAGTTATAAAATCCTATAGTACCACGAGATCATTTGAGTTTATAATTAAAGTTGGCTGTGATTTTTAAATTAGATTGGCAACACTAACTGTTCACTTCACAGTTTGATTTGAATTGTCAAAGTGACGCTCCAAAATGTTTAATCTAGAACATAAAATTGCATAACCTCTAATTTACACAGCGAGTCAATTGGCAGGATCGCCAAACGTATAAAAAAATTCCCGCCTACTTTAATTTTAAATTTAAATGATCTCACGGTACTTAATTGAACGGTAAGACATAGTTGCTACTGGTCTATTAAAAAAATTTGGGTTACCGCGTGACGTCCACTCGCTTCAAGCGACAGTGACGCTGGGTTGAAACGTTCTGGCTGGAATTTTCCGTAACTTAGCACCTCATGTGTGTGTGTGTGTGTGTGTGTGTGTGTGTGTGTGTGTGTGTGTGTGTGTGTGTGTGGTGATTTAAATTGTGATTTTTGGTGTAAATCCTTTTCTTAAAGGGGAAATTTGCGTGTTTATGTATACATAGAGTGTATCATCTGATTTGAAAATATTGGTTCATTGGTGTGAAACTCCAGATCATCGATATTTCATACTTTCTTCTTTGTGAAATGTATATTTCGATGGTGATCTGACAAAAGGATGTAAGCGCCAAAATGGGTAAAATTGAGTTATTGGTATTAACGAATAGCGAATAAAGAAAAATATGTCCTGGCTTTTTCTCTGTAAATAGAACAAGTTATTCTAGGATCATGCAAACTGTTTAAGATGTAATAGGTTTTTTCTAAAGCCGTGCTTCGTGCTTATACCTTACGAACTTTTCTTCTCATGTATATTTTTATAATGTTCTACTTTAATAGATGTACATTAAAGCCGTGGAGTGAATTTCACCCCCACGTCACGTTCCTAAATTAAACCTCTGAATTTATAACGTGATGATAAGATCTGTATAGTAGGCCTTATTTTAAATTCTAGTCCCATCTTTACAAGATAAACAGGTTTCTTTGAAAATTTGAACTTTTGTGGGTTACAACCCTGGCTCTAATTATTATTATTGAACACTATGGAATTCTACTATTAAGCATTCAACAGGTAATCCCAGTTCCTAGTGCTCAGGCTTGTGCATATGCACATATAGAGATTGTGGGTTTATCTTGATAAGTGTAGAATAATAGAATTGAGCAAATGAAAGATACAAGTTTCTAATTTTAATAATTATTTTTGATTTTGCGGTAGTAAAATTACTTAAATCTGGCTGGGTTGCAGTTTTGTAGGTATGAAACGTTTCAAATATAACAGTATTAAAGAAAGGTCCATACCCACATTAAGGCTGTTAAGAAAAAACGCTCCAAAATCAAGTCCCAAATGAATTTCACCCAGGATATAAAAATGCAAATTGAAATTGTATTATGCAACTCTCTATAAAACTATTCCAATTGTATTTTGTTGAATATGCAAAATGTTAACGTCATCGGGCAGTAACGTTAAGTGTAGCTATCGGTCTGGCCCATAAAATCCACTAGGGATCATAAAAACTTCATGAGACTGGGTCATACATACGGTTGACGGCTGTGTGTGTGTTTGTGTGTGTGTCCAATATTAAGTTATATGTTATATCCCCAAAGCAATGCGTGATATCTCCCCACACGCTATCGTTATGAAACCGCTTTGTGTCGTGGAAAAAGCATAACATTTTTACTGCAAACCGTGAAATGGTGGGGTCCCCGGATATATTAGATAGTGTCGAAAAAGTGGAATAAAATTTAATGCTCGATTATACGGACTTGAGACGTTCAAATAGAGAAGCGCGTTTTATTTTACTGCTTGTCCTTACAGCTCTGTACCATTAAGATGCAAGGTAGCTTTACCATACCGTTTTCTTTATACAAGATTAATAAAGTTGACAGCCTTCATAAACTTGAAATATTATCTACTATTCCGTGTAAACTCGAGAGGAACATTTTTACAACGGGAGCAACCTCGTAAAATAAAGCAAAAATCGAATTATGTTAAGTTATTTTGGTTAAACGGTTGGTATTACCTAAACCGTAACAAGGGCCATTACTATGATTACACAAGAAAATTAAATAGGGAATCGAGTAATTAGTTTCTGCTAGATAGATATTACTAGTTAAGGGAATTTTGCGTACTGAAACTTGGGCGTGCATTTTCTGTATTCCAATTACGGAAATGTAGACGCCTTCGTGCGTGACATAATTGAATGAGTTTTCACTCCAACCAGCTATCATGGCTAAAAGTTTCACAAATTGGAAAGGAAATTATTTTTTTTAGATTTGACCGTCACAAAGCAATTACTTAAAAAAGAAAACTCCAGCAACGAAGTCATTCTAAAATATAAATAAATATAAAATGGAATAAGTAAAGTAGATTAAAAACTTATAATTAGGTTAGGTTACATATTAGTTATTATTTAACTTGTAGGTACATTTACGTTATAGTTTACTGTTCAATTTTATAAGTTATCCGACGAATTGTTTCGATTGATGTGAGCCTGAACCGATAACATTTCGTTCAGCTAGCATTGCGCAATTAATATAAGTTATACCCTGTCCAGCTAACATAAATAGTTAAGTCACTTCATACAAAAGTTAAAAAACAATAATAAACAACAGATTAAAATAATTGTAATAATCATTTATTAAAAAAAATTAATATAAATTGAAATTATTAGCTCAATTAGCATAGCAGCGCCCAAACGAATAGCACGAAAACAAAAACTAGGTAGACACAAATGGCTTCAAAATTTCATAGAATTAAAGCTTGTTGTACCAAATTTTCGGTCTCTTCAAGTGAGTATTTTTAATTTTTTCAGATTTACTAATCCGGTGTCTAATTGATTCTTTCATAACTAAATTGTCTTATAATTAGTTTATTTTATAATTTTTTATTAATTTTTACTTGTTAGTATAACAACAGGCTAAAGTAATGTCTATAACCATTTATTAGAAGAAGATTGTTAGCATTTATTTAAAAAGAATAAATTTAATGGAAATCTGGCGCGCTATTTCTGTTGAGTAAACAACGTATAGTCACCTTAAACTGGTATATTCATTAGATGTTTTTTAATGCCAGTCTTCTAATTCATTCTCCAACGGAGCCACAACTTTAATAAAAATAGCTATAGTATATTTTACTTAACCCAATCTCCACTCCACTAAATAAAATTTATTTACCTACAATTAAATAATAAAAAGTGATAAGATTAATCAACTTCAATTCACATATACACTTTTCTGTATTCGGTTTTTTCAGATACATAACTCGAAAGGTGATATGTAACTAAATATTGTCACAAACGGAAATATTTACAATTCAATATTACAAACAAAACTCAACTTCTCTTCGTACAATATATCGGGCAAGGTTGTCCGCGGTGCTGCCTAGGTTATTCCAGTAGCCGCTGAAGGGAGCGCAGAAACGCCGGCGCATCACCCACGTCTGATCATTCCAATGCATTTTATCTACTAAGATTGCTTCGTCTATACTGAGCAACCCACGTAATTCACAACCAGCTGCACATTCCTTCAGAAGAAACCAGCACACTTCCGCTCAACCCACAGTTTGGTGCCTGGTACGGTCGTCTCGAATGCAAACTATCCACAAGCCTGCAACCAGGATGCGTGAGCTTCCTTAGTTTCATACATGGCACACCAACCTACGGATCCCCACTATTATGTTAATCTCCTCAGCCTTGGGCAGTATATAACCAGTTTGCTTCGAGTTTACATCTCCAAGCAAGCTGGTGAGTACCTTTTAATTTATCTAACGCTTAGTTCTGGTTAGTTATGAGGGGGTTGTGCTAAAGCCCTCTCTATGCTTAGTTAATAGGGGGTTGTGTCAAGGCTCCCTATGTGTACACGCCTAGTTTATAGATTTAAAGCTAGAGCAGGGTGGTTCCGACCTTCCTCATGATTATGTTAGATTTAGGATGACATGCACGTCCTCACACTGTGTAACCTATGTATGTAACCATTTGTATTCTGCTGTTCTACTGTTAGTATATAGTTGTTTTTATGACTTGTGTTTATTTTCCTCTCTACCTCTGACTACGTCCTCCAGTCACGAAAACCCACGTGACAATATATAAACTTTATACTTATATACCTGATTCAATATTAAAGTTAACCTTAAAGTTTACAATAAATTAAGTTTGTTATAACTTTGTGTCAACGAATACAAAAAATTATGTTAAACACGCGGGCACTGGTAATTGCTAGGCGCTTGGTTTCTTTTAAAGCACTCCGCTAACGCCAGTTAAGTGACAGTTAATACATAAAATGCTGTAGTTACAATATAAAATAATTTATTTATGGCTAGAAGTCAAGCTTAAAGAAAGAAAAGTTTTGCTAGATCGAAGCCAGTAGATGTCAACTAATAAAAGCACATATTCTCAACTGTAGGAATTTTTGTCAAGTTGTGCTTTGGCAAATTGTATTTATTTTATAAATAAAATACTTCCAATAATTTTGGCCTCCAAATTATTAAATGTATGACTGGCGACGAGAATGGGATTGTCGTAGCCTGGTTTTTTGAAAATAATTGGTAGAGAAATTCAAAACCAAGTTTAGTTTTAAACCTTAATACGACAAACCAGCCTTAAAAACTGAAAACATTTCCCTATCGAAATTTGCACGGTGGAGTCTCGAGAATTTAAGCGAGTGCTACCTCATGGGTGGCTAACAACATATCATCGCATATCGTTTCTATATATAAGATTGCCGGTATTAAATCGTCAGCGACGCTCTTCTATCATTCCATCCTCGTCGCCAATTATACATTTAATAATTTGAAGAGCAGAATTATTGAAGGTATTTTCTTCTTCTTATTTGCATTCCAATCCGTGGGGATTATTGCCACATCATAATTGATCTATTGGTCCATTTTGAATAGCGATGGATCAATCCTCTTATTCTTTCTTCCTTCCTTCCCTTTATATTCTTTGATGTTTTTGGTGTTTTTTACTATTACTCTCAATTTTTTTCTATCCTTGCAAATTTCTCTCCAGTTGTATACGTTAATTTTCGTATCATCCCCGACCTATTATAGTCGTATAGATTTTATTATTTTCATTATGCGTTTTCCTTGCATTTCTTGCATTATTTCATGGTTCATCCTGCTTCTTTTTTCCGTTTTCAAGTGTCCCGAATCGATTCATATCTTCTTCTTTCTTCGTGAATGTCCACGTTTCTGTTGCATATATCGCCATTGGTCTAATTAACATTCAGTCGCGATTTTAATTCTAATTAAGGTCGCTATGGTCTTGTATATCTTAATTTTATTTACTCTATTCATGTCTTTATTTCTTAGTAGATTCTTATGGATGTAATATGTTCTCATTGCGGTATGTGTTCTTTCTTTAATATTATCAGGTGTTTGTTCTGGGTTAGTGATGCATGAACCTAGGTAATTTAATGTTTTCACTCTTTCAAGTTTGTATTTTCCTACTCGTATTTCATTTTCCTTCCTACTTTCTTCTTTTCCATAATTCATAAACTTCGTCTTCCCTTCATTTATTTTCAATTCCAGTTTTCTTGTCACACATATTAATTTTTCGTCGAGATCATTTCCTTTCTGCCTCTGCTTACTATAACCATGTCATCCGAATATATGTTATTATTTGTGTGTTGGAAGTATTTTATTTATATAATAAATACAATTTGCCAAACCACTACTCGGCAATTGTAGAAAAAGTTGTGTTCTGGTAAATTGTATTTATTTTGTAAATAAAATAGGTACTCCCAATAATTCTGCTTTCCAAATGCAAATGTCGATCTCGCGCCTGAAAGTTTAACTAACAGTGCACTCCTATTAATATATACTAATTGAATAGATAAACTGAATCCGTTAATTCGTGTTTATAGTTGTAGCACTATCTTTACGTATAAAATAGTTTAAAAGTTTTAAGGTTTAAGTTGCTACATATTTTAAAACTAAATTACTTACAGGTTTATGTTACTAATATTTATTATGTGTTTTTCACTGTTGGTATGCAATTAGGTTATGTTTATTTATGCGTTATTCTTATTTATAGGTTATATTTTGGTTTTTATATTTGAAAGTTTTTTTTATATTTACTCAAATCCTACGTATTTCGTAAATCCAATACTGAGACGTTGTTATCATTGATAATACTCGGAATAAATTCCATAGATTTGTTGAGGATATAAAATAACCGACGTATCAATCATATCAAAGGTTCATGTCGGTATGAAAGTTTCTATAAACAAGCCGCTAGCTACCAATCATTCTAAACATTTTTTTCAAGTATTCCAAAATATAAAATTTTAATTAAAAATTAGTGCAGAATTACCCCTCTGATTTTTGAAGCTTTTTTCGCAACTATCGACAACTAAATTGAAGTGACGTCAAGTATAATATCTAGTTGAAACAAAGTTACCTATTGAAAAACTACAATGCTAAGTAGTACAACAAGTACATGACGTATTTGCTGTACATAAAATCATATAATCCGTGTAAGCCACATATATGAGTCGTGTACCTAGTGTAAGCTGTATGCGCTATATAAGCGGTATAAGCCTATGAACGTATTGAACCGTATAGACCATCTAGGCCTTATAAATCACATATTTTTTTGTTAGTGCGGTAATCTGTTAATAGTTCGGAGAGTTTAAAAAATTCTTTATCATTAGTTTTTATTAATAAAGTTTGTTTGGTAAGGAAAATTTGGAAAGTTTTGAGAATTTATTAACATACAGTCGCAAATATACAAAAAGTGTGCGCTATTAAGGTTACTTTTACAACAAGAAACAATGACTATAATGTTTGCTTCTTTCTAATGAAAACTGCACTAAAAAAGTGTAATCTTGCGAAAAAATTGCCGCAACACTAGGACATATTTTTATGAAGTAGATATAAAGATGACCATGGCAAACTTACAGTTTATACCTTCTACGAATTACGTGAGAATAAATTCTCGATAAACTCAAACCCACTTCTGGACGTCAATTTGTGACATTAAAAACTCAAATTAGAAAAGAACTTATAGACCAAGAGCCAGCAACGTATTTCGAGTTGTCATTTCAACAGTCGTGAAAATTTGGGTACTAAATCTTATATACCTGCTGAACACTAAAAGTCAATTCTGGCAGCCCCCTGCGGCCGGGTTATACTACCCAAAAATTACTAGGAGGGTGAGAAATAAGATTCTCTCTCAAACGTGCAGGCCGCTATATAGCTGTCTCGCTCGCACTAACATGTAGACCTACATATACCTACTTTATTTATTGTGTCAAAATTTCAAGACTTTTAAAATAACAAAAATGTCACTTTCTTAGATCAACATTTACAGCGTTCTGGCAACATTTAGAAGGGGAGGAAATGTTCTGGCATTATTTTTTATAAATAAAGAATACTATCGAAAGTAACCTCTTGAAATTTCATGACTGTTACTTTAAATAAATTGAATCTTATTGCTCAACCTCTTAGTAATTTTGGGGTAGTATAACCCGGCAGGGGACTGTCAGAATCGACTTTTAGTGTTCAGCAGGTATATAAGATTTAGTACCCAAATTTTCACGACTGTTGAAATGACAACTCGAAATACGTTGCTGGCTCTCCGTCTATTATACTTAAGCAATAAAGATCAAAACATCAGGGACTGCTTACTTAATTCAAATAACTTTAAAATGTTGTGGCTGTTAGTAACAAAGGCTCACTAATTTCATATTGGAGAGAAGAATAAATGAACAACATTATAGAGGACGCCACCCAAATTTTTTGTTATTATGGTTTGAAAGATTGCGTCAGAAATCTACAATCGGGAAAAGAAATACGTCTTGTTCATAGTTCTGAAACATTGACTACAAACAATTTGTTGAGCCAATTTATAGCAGGTAGTTGATTATGTTTAATCCTCATTTATTAAATTAAGTTTATTGGTTTCAGATAGCTAAATATAAAGTAAAAGACACTTAATGTTTTTGTTAAAACGCAAAACTTCAAAAAAGATTACAAAGTAAGCTTACTTAGGAATCGCCTTCTAAATTACAAACTTTTATTACTACGTACTTTACTAGAGAGCATAGGCAAAATTGTTAATCTCTTAAATTTGATAAAAACTATTTAACAAAATAACTTACAGTTCATTAGTTATCCAAACTTATCTAATTATTATCGCAAACTAAACGCATACTTACCTTCTTCATCCTCGCTAAAAACCTTTCACTCTTTACCCTTGCCGCTAGAAGAATAAATGACGATTAATGTTGAACCCTGAATCTTCTTCAATAAATATATCTTTAACTTTTACAATTATTTTACTATTTGAGTTGTTAACGTTTTTTATTTTTTTTAATGTAAATGTTATTATTTTTATTAGTTTTAATTATAAATGTTAACTGTAAATAATATTGCCAAGCCACTAAAGTAAATACATACTGTCGAGACCAACTGCTTAAGATGCCTATCCCACACACGGCGAAGTGTACTGAGGCTTTACATGTCGACGAGAAAAATCATCTCGTTGGTTTCGGGGATCGAACCGCTCGGTCACCCACTTCACATAACTTGATCGATTTTGTTAATAATTTAGTTTGGATTTAGAAACGAAAACAAGGTTTATTTATTTCCTTATGAGGGTTAGAGATTATGAAAATTGAACTTCTATTATAAATTCTTCACGCGGAGCTTTCAAAAATTAACTAACTAACAAACAATGAAATGAATTTCTGACTATCTCAATCAAACTGCAACTACCAGCTCCGAGTTTTAAGCGAAAGAAAAACATACAGTATAACATAGCGAGGTAGGAGCTTTATCGAAGTTTCAAGAACATCTTGTTTATATCAATATTAATTCGAAATAAGCAGTATTTTCCACTAAAATTTTATCAACAAATTCAAGCCGGTGTCCGATACTGCAAGAGAGCTAAATCTTAACCAATAAAACCCAACACTTAGTGTTATACATCGTAAAATATAAAATATGGTTCCGAAAATATATATTTTTTGTATATTGACATTTAATATCGAAAAAGTTTGGGTCAAGCTCAACATACTATTTTTTTGAAAGGTGGTTTTAAATTGTATATCTTTTATACGAAAAATGTATTAGCGTGTTTCAAGGAGATAATCTTTGTTTAAAATGATTCTTACACCTGACATATGTGGGACAAAAATCTGCCTTACTCAAAGCAATAAACCGTACCTGAAAATATATTTTTAAATAAAACTTTTTATAGCTGTCTAAGGGTCGTAAATAAACTAAGATTATTTACAATTTAATCGTTGCCCAAACAGCACAAATACATCTTAAAGACATCCAAAAGATGTAGAGTTTAAAGTCCATTTTCGCCTTATGTTTTCTTAAATACGTCTTTAAGACGTGCATTGTTACAAAACCCAACGTCTTTAAGATGTCTTTATTACAACATCTTAAAGATGTCTTCAATAAAATATCTTTAAGACATCTGCTTGAAGATGTTCACTTAAGGAGATGAATACTAGGCATAGAAATAAAATCAATCAATAATGTAACGTTCTTTTAAAATAATAATCAAAAATGCTGTTTAAAATCGTCTATTAATAAAGAAAAGATTATTTACAATACACCTAATTAAAAACACTATAACTATAAACTATTTAACGAACTATTAAAAATGCTAGGTATTTACAAATTTATTTGAGGACTTATTTATATAAAAACTGTTTATGTATTAACTAATTATTCAGAGTACATTTCAACACGACGCCGGTTAAACATTAACTGCTTCCTTCTACTCGCGACCCAACTTATATCTTTCATACGATGACTCATACATCTAGAATGTTGGATGACGTGTTGATGAGTCACGCATGCAGCTGCCGATAAATGACGTCGACGAGGCGCGCCGATGAGTCATACTCGCAGGTGTTGATGACTCATACATCTAGAATGTTTGATGACGTCATATGTGAGTTTACTATTCGTTACACTAATATATATTGTCTTTTTTCTTATAATAGAAAGTTACATTTTTTTAAATAAAAATGATCTATCCGAGGCGCTCCATAATCATGTCTGTTTAGTATTTTCCGTGTCTATTTAGAACTTGACAAGTTTCGATTGCTCTGCCGACTCAAAGAAAAAGATACATTCATTCACTATGTATTATTTACATTAATTTATTATATTATTAGGAAATTTAGCATTATTAAAAGGAGCATATTACTATAGAACTTTTACAATATTTAAATTGCTAAAACGGTTTTTTTGTTTTCTTACCAGTCAGCTGCATTGTAGAGCTTGGTCGTTAGTGAGGATTAGAGTTAAAATTCTTTTAACCAGATCATAAACAGAAGATCCTCTTCGGTAATTCTTTAACCTATAAAAACAATCTACTCAAAAAATATACAAGTCTATGAACGATGTTAAAAAATGAGTTTATAAGATAACTAAAAGACAACTTACTATTAATTATGTTGAACTTCGGTTGCTACGAAAACACAAATCTCACAGGAATCAAAAAATGTTTTATATTTTAATATAGTGCGTCATCTCTATAAACTTAGACCGCCAGAAATACCATAAACCCTTGGGTTGGATAAATCAAAAACAAACAGTAAACAAACCAGTTTAGTTTAGACATGAAAGATGAAAGTTCTCTGTATTACCAACAAGTATAAAAAGACTACATATTAACGGCGATCGCTTTAAAAACCATAGTTCAATGCTTGATCACCAACATCTTTAAAATATAACAATTTTAAAAGCTAAATACACAATTAAAACGGTAACACTCGGAATAAACGGAAATTATAAATAATTGAATAAATAATCAAAGGGATGTGGTATCAACTTCTAGTAGATAGCACGGCGCGTAATCCAAATTCATTGGTTTGATAGTTGTGCTTTCATGCAGAATAATTATATTATTATTAGATAACTGAAATAAGTAACTATACATAACTACGAGGGTGGTTCAAATATAAACCGGAATTTTTGAATAAACGCGCGAAGAAGTTAGTGTCGTTAAAGTGGCTGTACTGGATGTTAGATTGGTCTGTTACAAAGCGTAGAGAACAGCTGGGACCGCGTAATTTCGCTTGTCAGTGTAGTTGTAGCCATGAGTGAGAAGGACGTACCAGTGTCTGTTGCGCAACGCATTATTATTCGTTTTTTGGTCAAAGATAATGTAAAAACCGCGGAAATTTATCGGAAATTGCTCGAGCAGTTCGGGAATGAGTGCCTCTCCAAGACTCAAGTGTATAATTGGTGTTCCGCTTTTCGAAATGGCCGAGAAGTGGTGGCAAACTTGCCACATGCGCGGCGCCCCAAAACAAGCGTTACCGATGAGAACGTCCGCGCTGTAGAAAAACTCATTTTGGGAGACCGACGCATTACTGTACGCGATATGGCTGCACAAGTGGGCATCAGCATAGGCAGTATTGAGCAAATAATTCATGAACGGCTCGGTTACCGCAAAATATCAGTCAGATGGGTGCCAAGACTTTTGAATTTTGACCAGAAATTCATACGCTGGGAAGTTTGCACGCGTCTCCTGCAGCGATATGCAGACGAAGGAGACAATTTATTGCAGCGCATATTCACCACAGACGAAACTTGGGTGCACTACTATACTCCGGAGAGTAAACGCGCGTCTATGGAGTGGAGGAAGCAAGAGGAAGGCGCGCCAGTTAAAGCGAAGATTACACTGACAGCGGGAAAGGTGTTGTGTACCGTGTTTTGGGACATGAGAGGAGTAATTGCGGTCGATTTTATCACTGAACAACGAACTGTGAACGCGCAGTATTATAGTAACCTTCTAAAACACACGGTGAAACCTGCCTACAGATCGAAACGACGCGAGATTCCAATCCGAACTGCGATATTGCTGCAATACAACGCCAGACCGCATACAGCTCGGCTTACGATGGAAACATTGCACGAATTGGGTTGTGAAACACTGGAACACCCTCCTTATAGTCCCGATTTGTCGCCATGCGACTATTATTTATTCGGTCCATTGAAAGAGGCACTTGGCGGACAGCGATTCAAAAGCAATGCGGAGGTAGAATCTTTCGTGCGCGAATGGTTACGTGACAAGCCGAAAGATTTTTACGAAAAAGGCATCCTAAAGCTTCCGGAGAGATGGCAAAAGTGTGTAGAGTGTGACGGAGACTATCTAGAAAAACTGTAAAACATTTCAGCTCTGTAACTTAATAATAAAAATTTTTACAGCAAAATTCCGGTTTATATTTGAACCACCCTCGTACTTAAAATAGACAAGAACCTGAATTATTCATAAAATTAGGATGCGCAAAGTTATTTAATATTAAATTTTTATAAATAAGCAAATGTGGAAAACAGAATAGGTTTTAGGAAACACATTTGTTGTAATGATATATATTATTTCACTTTATTTTAAAAGAACATAACAAACATTTAAAAGACGTCTTAAGGATGTCCAGTTTTTGTTGTTTTAAGACAACTTCAAATAGATGTCTTTAAGAAGTCATTTCTTGATCTTCAGGCTTTTAGACATAACATGGACATAAAAAAGATGTCTTTAAGACAAAGTGTGCTATCTGGGTGCTGAACATGCAAATGAGGTAATCTTTTCTCTTTCATACAGTAACGGAATTGAACATTAAAGTAGACCAAAATAAATATACATAATAATGAGTCTGTTACAATTATTATTATTACTTATTATTATTAAATAACTAGAGCACTGAGGTACAACAATACCTATACAGCACTTGCAAACTGTGCGATGATTTACTACAAACTAAAGAAATTAGTGGTATACAATAGTAATGAAGTAACTAAATAATATTCTGTTGATATAAGATAAGTGAAATTATTCTTATATAATACTCCCGATAATATATAAAATGAAAAATGGGCAAGCTAACTATACTAAATGTTTTGGTACTAAAGTAAAACAACTGTTTTCCTACTTATAAATTAAATTAACAGTAAATTATACTGATAAAACCACAATTAGAAATTATTCAAATTGCCATGACGCTGTAATTGGTTCAACTTAGATTTAAAATGTTTGCACTTGAGTCTAACCGATTTTTAAATGCACTTATAGAACTAGCACTCACAACACTTTCTGGTAATGCATTCCACGCGTTGAAGGCCCTATTGCTGATGAAGTGGAGACGATGGGACGTACTGAGTTCAATTTGAAAACTGTGACCACGAAGCCTACAATCTTTATTTACTGTTACCATTGGAACTGTGGAGGGAAAAAGTCCATGCGTGAATCTGTATATTTGGATAAGATCGCCCCTAAGGCGTCTCTGTTCTAAGGATGTGAGGTTCATTGCAGTCATTATGTCTTCGTATGACAGATGTTGCATTAGTAGGTATTGCGCCCCTTGAGCGTGGGAAAATTTTGATGACCGTGGGAACCTAATTAGCATAATTAATTGCTCTAATTAAATTGATTGATATGCAAATGAGCCGCGATTGCTCTAATTAATATGCAAATGAGGCGCGAATTAAATTTATTGCTCTACTTAATATGCAAATGAGGCGCGAATTAAATTTTTGCTCTAATTAATATTCAAATGAGGCGCGAATTAAATTTATTGCTCTAATTAATATGCAAATGAGGCGCGAATGCTCTAATTAATATGCAAATGAGGCGTGAATTAAATTGATTGATCTAATTAATGTGCAGGCGCGAATTTATTGCTCTAATTAAATGATCGAATTATTTGATCTAATTGCAGGCATTAATTTATTGCTCTAATTAATATGCAGGGACGGCCATTTTGGAACTTTATCATTCGCAGTCTCCTCTCTCTCTCTCTCTCTCCGGTTAGAGGACGCATGAAAGAGCCCTCTCTCTCTCTCCTATTAGAGGACGCATTAAAGAGCTCTCTCTCTCTCCTATTAGAGGACGCATTAAAGAGCTCTCTCTCTCTCTCGCTCTCCTATTAGAGGACGCATTAAAGAACCCTCTCTCCTATTAGAGAATGCTTTCTCTCTCCAGCGCACACACACCTTGTACTCTTTCCACTACCTTTTCTAGAAGAACGTGAATTAAATTGATTGATCTAATTAATATGCAGACGCGAATTTATTGCTCTAATTAAATGATCGAATTAAATTATTTGATCTAATTGCAGGCAATAATTTATTGCTCTAATTAATATGTAGGGACGGCCATTTTGGAACTTTATCATTCGCAGTTTCCTCTCTCTCTCTCTCTCTCTCCGGTTAGAGGACGCATGAAAGAGCGCTCTCTCTCTCCTATTAGAGGACGCATTAAAGAGCTCTCTCTCTCTCTCTCTCTCTCTCTCCTATTAGAGGACGCATTAAAGAGCTCTCTCTCTCTCTCGCTCTCCTATTAGAGGACGCATTAAAGAACCCTCTCTCCTATTAGAGAATGCTTTCTCTCTCCAGCGCACACACACCTTGTACTCTTTCCACTACCTTTTCTAGAAGAACGTGAATTAAATTGATTGATCTAATTAATATGCAGACGCAAATTTATTGCTCTAATTAAATGATCGAATTAAATTATTTGATCTAATTTCAAGCATTAATTTATTGCTCTAATTAATATGCAGGGACGGCCATTTTTGAACTTTGTCATTCGCAGTCTCCTCTCTCTCTCTCTCTCTCTCGCTCTCTCCTTCTCACTCTCTCCTTATCATCTATTAGAGAGGACGCATTAAAGAACCTTCTCTCCCTCTCTCACTCTCACGCTCTCTCACTCTCTCTCCCTTCATCCTAATGCTAGTAAATGAAACAGTATTGGATAGAGGTAACCGTTAGGTCTACTGTTCAGGGATTGGTTCGGACGATAATTATTCAAAAAAGCGTAAAAGCATACGATGTTTACTAAATTAAATGCGGGCTGATTACGAGAAGTCTCAGTACCGTCTACGATTATGTCCGAGAACATCCGACGAACTGTATAAATCTCATGACGTATTGAAATATGTACATCATTGCGCTATGAAGATCTCAGCTATAAATACTGTGTATTCTGTTCATGCGTGACAGTTATTTGTCATACGTCATCATGAACACAATAGACCTCTTCGGTAGAGCTATGATGAGTATGACAGATGAAGCAATGGCTGCAACAAAACGTGGACCGAGAGGTTATGGTTTCAAATTAACACCAGAGGGTAATTTCGATGTTGAGAATCGACGTATAACTAATGTAGGCGCTCCTATCAACGATAACGATCTTGTCACGAAGCGTTCTGTACTAATGTTATCAGATAGCGATGAAGGTGTAATTGATGTTAAGAAAAGAAGACTTGTACATGTTAAAGAACCGCTTGACAACCACGATGTTTGTACGAAAAAGTATACCGACGAGCTGGTGGACGATGTTGAAAGAAAATTACTCTCTAATTGTTTGAGACGACGACGAGAGGCTAAAGGACAGGGGTCGTACTATGATGCTAAAGATGGAAGAATTTGTAATATAGGGGAGCCTCTAGAGGATAAAGATGTAATCTCTAGGCAGTATTTTAACCATCGGGCTATGCATACAAACGATCAAATGCAGTTTAATGCAGATGGTAAACGTATTGTTTCAGTAAGTTACCCTATAGATGGCACGGATGTCACTTCTAAAGCTTATGTAGATGCTCAATTCGACTCTGCTGTACAAACCTTCATTACAATGACTACCGACACTCAGAACACTATTAAAGATCTAAAGCAAAAGGTAACAAAGGTTGACATTGAAACTAGTAAACTTAACAGTTTGCTAACAACGTTGGAAAAAGAAACAAAGAGAAATCACCTAATAGCGAATGATGAGATGGAAACTAATCATTCGAGTGTGCTGACAAAGATAGAAGAAACGAATAATACCCTAGATAGTAATCATAAAAAATTATTAGATAAAGTACAAGTGCTCGAGGATACTCAAAAAGTTATGCGATCATCGTTTGATGCCCTAATAGCCGAATCTGCAACACGTACGAACTCTTACAACATAAAGAGAGTGTACAATACCGACTAATAACGGAATTTACTACTACTATCGGTTGACCTAATCATATTGACACCATTTTTTATTCTAGTTTTAAGTGTATTATATCAAATGCCTGATTAGCGCAGATAGGAAACGTGGTGAGCCTTACGGGAATGCTGCGCAAATGCTTAGTTTGCTTATATCTAGGCTAATCAGTTATTTTTTTCTATCTTAGCCTAAATGTATCGTTGAAGAAATAAAAATGTATTTAAACAAAGTTTTTAGTTTTACTAATGTCAATAACTCTCCAGACATAGCGATTTGTAGCAACAGCAGCAGCAGCAACACATCGATATGGTAAAGAAAGTAAGTTTCGCCGACGCAAGCATGAATAATATACATCATATGATAGTATGGGAGTATGCATACAGACAGGCAAGAAAGGGAGACTGGCAAACATTAGCTCTGGACAGATACCGTTTTCAAACAAGAATACATAATGTTGAAAAGCATCTGTGTGAAATTCTACAAGCTGATCATAGAGACTTTATCTATACGCAGAGATTTCAGAACACAGATTAGTCCGGCTGCAGTGGTGACCGAGTATAAATACAGGTACAAGCAGTCTCTTCTCTCAGTACCAGATGTTAGTTCACGAAGGTAACGGCTTTGTTAACAAGCTCATAGACAAGCTGCCTATTGAACTACATCTTCCTTCCTATCAGTACTGTGGACCTGGTACTAAATTATCTAAAAGATTACAACGTGGCGATAAAGGTATAAATCCTTTGGACCAGGCGTGTATGCAGCATGACATCTCGTACGCTCAAAGCTCCGATTTGAACAGTAGACACCAGGCAGATCGTGTATTAGAAGAAGCCGCTTGGAAGCGTGTTAAGGCTAAAGACTCTAAATTAGGGGAAAAAGCATCAGCTCTGTTTGTAACCGGTATAATGAAGGCTAAAAGAAAGTTGGGAATGGGCGTAAAGACAAACAAACTGTCGGCGAAAAAGGGTATCGCTAAAAAGATGATGAAGAAAACTGTCACTTTCAAAGGTGGCGTTTTAAAGAAGCTTGTTGGTGTAGTGAACCGTGCAAGCAAGAGACTCACGGGTAAAGATTTAATACATCATGCCCTGAGCGCTGCCAGAAGAATCATTCAAAACGTAGGCGGTCGAAAAAACGTTAAAGTACCCCGAATAATTCCTGTGCCTACAGCTACAGGGGGTATTTTACCACTCATACCAATTTTTGCTGGCCTCTCGGCTCTCGGTGCAATTATAGGAGGCGCCTCAGGGGTAGCAAAAGCTGTTAACACTGCTAATAGTAATAAGAGACAGCTAGAAGAAACTACACGGCATAATAAAAGTATGGAAGCTATCGCTTTAGGCGGTAAGAACGGGAACGCCCTTTACCTGAAGCCGTATAGAGCTGGCGGAGCTGCATTGTACTTAAAACCATATGTCAGGCGGTCAAAAAACTGAATAACTTGCCTCGGAGACCACTTACAGACCTAGATATAATAAAACATGCTAAAGACATTCCCTATTTTAGAGGTGTCTATATGAGAACAAGTCTACCTGCAACGAAACCTTTGCAATTCGAAAGAGCTATTGTTAATCTTGACGACGCTGGAGGACCGGGTACTCATTGGGTTGCCTATAGAAAGGATCGAAACGTGGTTTTGTACTATGACCCCTTCGGAGACCTGAGACCACCATCTGAACTTGTGAAATATTTAGGGCCTCGCTGCGCCGTATACTACAACGTAGCCCAAGAACAAAAGTTCAATACATACAACTGCGGACATCTGTGTCTACGATTTTTGTATAAAAGAGAGGTGAAAGTGTAAATCGGTTAAGTATGGCTAGGACCATCACGGTGTACGGTACAGGAAACAGGCTTTCTACGGATCGTATTTATCCACCTATAACATTAGATCACGTGCGTTACGAATACTCACTAGGTTTAGTCGGCTTATATACAAGTCACACGATACGGAATGTATACCCAGGCAAAAATAAATTTTATTACGGAGAAAAGGCGATAACTATTGAACCGGGTAGCTACGAGTTGTCTGAAATCGTTAACTATATAAACAATCAAATTAGTGGCGACCCCGAAGAGGGAGATCTACTACTACTACAAATCAAAGCTAACACTAATACGGGAAAGTGTGAGATTGAATCAGCTACCGAGTTGATTGATTTTACCAAACCCGATAACATAGGATCACTACTAGGATTTAAGAAGCGCGTGCTAGAACCCGGTAGTAGACACGTATCAGATCGAGTTGTCGATATACTTTCAACTCCAAACATCTTTGTAGACACGAATATTACAGGCGGCTCATATAGAAACAATCAAGCAGGTCATACAATCTTCGAATTTGGTGTTTGCGTACCACCCGGTTATCTGATTGAAAAGGAGCCATCGCATGTGATTTACTTTCCCATCGCTGTCACCGAGATCGACAACATTACCATTAGACTGGTAGACGCGAGAGGAGAGTTGATAAATTTGTCTGAAGACACTTTCACGAGCATCAGGCTAGAACTTAAACGTGAAAAATGGGAATAAACTTTAGCTATAAAAACATCAGCATATGTCCATCAAAGGTCATTCACCGTCGAACGTCGGCACGTGCAGACCTTCGATTAAAACTAACTAAAGCTCGTCGCCTTTTTCTTGAATCTTTAGGCTTTAAAGTACGATAACAGCAGCAGCAGCAACATGTCAAAACGAAGTAAAATGCATATTAACACCGACACCTTTACCATTGATAAATTAAACATATTTGGGAAGCCTCGCGTCGATACAGATATAATAAAAGAGGATTTTTATACCTATCTGCCGTTTACGCTAAATGCCAATCATTCCGACACCATTAGAATCAGCATACAAAATTCCGATAACGTTTTAGCTTTGTATGACAGCTATGTACTTGTTAAAGGTAGCATAACGCGTGCAGAAAACAAGCAATTCCTTCTGGTAAACAATTTTGCCCACTTTCTGTTTGATGAAATTCAACTAATATTAGGCACAAACCAGCTCATAGATGTCTGTAAACAGCCCGGCATTACAAGCACTATAAAAGGTCTCGTTTCACATGGCGCCGAGGATAGATCTTTAACCTGCAATGCATGGAACTTAGGGATTACTAACGATAATGATTTGTTACATAACCAGGGGAATAACGTCTTTCATTTCACGTGTAGAATACCATTAAAAGATATCTTTGGATTTGCAGACGATTATAAAAAAGTAATACCTCATATGAGTTGTCAGCTAGTTTTAATTCGCGCCAAGAACGATTTTAATTGCTATAAAAGCGACGCAGGTGATGCAGGTACCGATGTAGATATCAAGATTGATAAGCTCTCGTGGGAAGTTCCGCATATACTGTTATCAGATGAAAGCAAAGTGAACCTGGTGGAGAGTTTAAGAGATAATTCTTCTATCATCGCTCCGTTTAGACGTTGGGAATTACACGAGTTACCCTCGTTGGGAACTACTAAAAATCAGGTTTGGCGCGTAAAGAACTCCAATGATCTAGAGAAACCGCGCTGGGTCTTTGTAGTTTTACAAGACGAGCGTCAGCTGGGTATAAGAACGGGTAACCCGACTGCATTTACTCATTCGAACTTGGTCGACGTTAAGTTGTATTTAAATTCGCAAGTGTTCCCGCATCAACGTTTAAATCTCGATTTCGACCGTAAGGACTACATTCCTGCGTATCTGAATTATATTCGTTTTCGTGAGAACTACTATGACGGTATAGGTAGAGGTGCGGCTGAGAGCTGTTTACTCAGCTACAAATCGTTTGAAACGTATCCCGTTTTTGTTATTGACTGTTCAAGACAGGTGGAGAGTTTTAAGGATTCCACTGTCGATATTAGACTAGAGCTCGAGTCTTCTGCCGCATTTACGAATACAACTAAGGCGTATTGTTTGATCCTTCACGACGCATTAATCGAGTATAATCCGTTTAACGAGACCGTGACTAGACACGTACGCATACCGTAATGATGAAGGTTGTTAAACAAAATAAGTCACTAAACATATGTAACCTAGACGACTGCGAAGATACATCTTTACAACGACGATCAGGCGAGGATGTTAGGAAACATGGCGAACTGTTACCTGTATCATGTAGAGCAATATTGAGCGGTCCATCTTCCTGCGGTAAAACTAATGCTATGTTAGGTTTACTTATTAGCGAAAACGGATTAAAATTTGAAAATATCTACCTATACGCCAAGTCTTTATTTCAGCCTAAATATGAATTCTTAAGACGTGTTATGAAACCACTTACGGGTATGGGATATCATGAATTTAGCGAAAACGATGACGTAATCAGCCCCGGTGATGTTAAACCTAATTCTGTGTTCATTTTTGATGATATAATTTGCAGCAAACAGGATAAGATTAGAGAATACTTTAGCATGGGTAGGCATAAGGGTGTCGACTGTTTTTATCTAGGTCAAACGTACGCCAAGATTCCGAAACATCTGATTAGGGACAATGCAAACCTAATTATTCTCTTTAGACAAGACGAGTTGAACTTAAAACACGTGTTTAGCGATCATGTTGTAGGAGACGGTATTAGCTATGATCAGTTCAAAAACATTTGCTCTCTGTGTTGGAAGGAGCCACATGATTTCCTGGTAATTAATAAAGACAGCTCTCTAGACCGTGGCAGATATCGGAAGGGTTTTGATTCATATATAAGTTTATAATTAGAGTCGAATCGTTTAGTAGTCTCTGCATAGCCGACATGTCCAACACGTATGATCTGAGTTTAAAGCGTAAAATAATACATGCTCGTAATGCTATACGTAAGAAGTTTGCATACTTTCGTCGTGATAGAGCAGAAGCAGAACGTATGTATCGCGTCACGCACAATCCAGTTATATCACCACTGGAAACCATTGCTAAATCAGTTAACACCTCTAACGTACCCCTATTGAAAGTTAAAACACAACCATCTGCTGCTACTACTACTACTACTGCTAGTTACATTCCCCAGTTGAAAGTTAAAAAACAACCTGCTACATCATCATCATCGGAAGCAGACGAAGAAGAAGAAGAAGAAGAAGAAGAATCTAATAAAACTCTTGATCTCCCTACTCATTACGGTATGCTGATAGCTAACGCTGTCGGAAACAAAAATATAGATAGAACTAGATTCGGTATTAGATATAAAATTGATCGAGACGCGTGGACATTTGCATCTTCCCCTGTGACTATGCGTGATACAAACATCATAATTAAAAACAACGTTTTCAAAGCTACACCCGGTCTGTTTGACTTACTCACGTTTAGTGAATTAGAGTCTATACCAACGCAAGCTGATATCAATAATTATATGCAGATAATAGCCCTTACTAATGCGCATAAGAAATCATATAGACCACAGGGTAAACTAACAGCTGTTAAACATTGGAAGTATGATTATATAATTAAACCGAACTTACCCAGAATCAAAGGCTTAGGCATTAGACTATCATCATCATCGTCGTCAAATTTTAAAAAATTAAGCGATTGCAAAGTCGAATACGTCTACTGGAATAAGGCTAACGAGCTAGTCGACCGGCTTCGTTTATTATATGCTGTAAAGAGTGCCGGCAACACTAGTCCACAGAATGAAAACGAAATAATATCAATTATAAGCGAACTTAAGGAGGAAGGCATCATAGAATAGAATATTTCGGGGGTATATAATGATATATTGCTTTAACATTGTTCAGTATTCATCAAACACGGCTGCTGCCAATATAATTATTTGAGACGTTGCTCTCTCGGTGTCGTTGAGATTAATTGTATGATAATGACTAGTGCTAAACAAACCGTTGTTGATGAAATACACAGGGCTGCTAGAAAAAACTTTCAAAGACGTCGCACTATAATAAAAGATTTCCAGGACTTGTTCCAGGCTGACTTAGCCGAGTTTATGCCCTATGCTAAAGTAAATAAGGGGTATCGTTACATACTGCTGATGATAAACTGTTATTCGAAATATCTGTATGCACGACCGTTGAAAACTAAATCCGGAGAAGAGGTGACAAAGCAGGTCCGCAGCATCTTTAAGAGTTCAGTCATACCCAAGAATCTTCAGACGGATCTCGGGAAAGAGTTTTACAATAAACATTTTAAACGATTAATGAAAGAGCACACTATAAATCATTACTCTACATATTCCGTAATTAAGGCTTCGATAGTTGAACGCGTTATCCGTACAATTAAGCAAAAGTTGTATAAAGAGTTTAGCTACCGAGGATCATTTAAATGGATAGATATATTACAGAGGGTAGTTGACAGCTATAACAACACCAGACATAGAACGATAGGTCGAGCTCCTGCTACTGTTACACCTACCACCAAACTAACCGTTTATGACACTAATGTAAAAGCAGATGTCGCTGCAGGAAGTAAACGTAAACTAGACTTGAATGACCTCGTACGTATTAGTAAGTTCAAGGGGGTCTTTTCTAAGGGATACACGCCCAGCTGGTCAACTGAATTATTCAAAATAGTTAAAGTTCAATTTACAAAACCTGTCACATATCTGCTGGAAGATCTTCATGGGGTTGCTGTTCGAGGAGCTTTCTACGAGTTCGAGCTGCAGAAAACCAATCAGCCAGACGTTTACTTAGTTGAAAAAGTACTTAAACGCCGCAGCAATGGTGACATGTACGTCAAATGGCTCGGCTTGAATGAAAAGTCCTGGATAAAGGCGGAAGATGTTGTTAAATGACAGTTCTTACCTATATAAAGTTTATATTACTAGATTAAATAAAGTATGTTGTTGTTGAGGTTTAAGTTTAATATATAGTTAATATTCTATTAAGTAAATGTTAAGTGTTAGAATATATATATATATATATATATATATATATATATATATATATATATATATATATATATATATATTTATAAGCCGATCTAAGTTATTTTGTTAGAAAATTAATTTGTAACATTCTGATATAACATATCTAGTTTATATTGAGTAATAAAGTAATATACTATATAAAACTATAATCACCTAGTTTAAGCTGATTTACAATAGAATATTAGTAATATTGTGTAACTATACGAAAAATAATAAAAACAGTAAAACATTTATCAATTTTTTTTTATTTTCACGTATGAAATAACAAAGCCGTCCGAACCAATCCCAGAACAGTAGACCTAACGGTTACCTCTATCCAATACTGTTTCATTTACTAGCATTAGGATGAAGGGAGAGAGAGTGAGAGAGCGTGAGAGTGAGAGAGGGAGAGAAGGTTCTTTAATGCGTCCTCTCTAATAGATGATAAGGAGAGAGTGAGAAGGAGAGAGCGAGAGAGAGAGAGAGAGAGAGAGAGAGAGGGGTAAATAAATGTTCCATTGTTTCGTATGCAAAAATACACCAACCACTTTATTCATGATTATGTTGTAAATGGTGAAATATTCACCCGGGATTTTGTTTTTATACGTTCTAAAAAACAATCGTAGTGCCCTCTGGTTGTCATTAAAACATCGTTTACGTATTACATGATATTGCGCAATATTACGAAATAGATAAGCATGCGTCTGTTCAAGGCTTTGTTAATTAAGTATTTTTACTAGGTTATAAATCAGTCGGATGTCATAAACAAGCGAGCCCTCTTATGCTTGTTTCATCTTGTTTGTCAGCATAGCATCGTCTGTCGTATCGGTAATGATTACACTCAGATCTGAGTAAAAGATAAGCTTTCTTTCTCTGAACAGGGTTATAACTCGTTCTGTTGTCATAATGATTTAAAATTTTAAAAGAATTTACCTGCATTTTTAGCATTCGATACAACCCCTGTTTAAAGGTGTGTGTGTGTTTATCATTTTAAAAACATTATTGAAGGATTAGGCTTCGCTTTAAAACAAATATCGATAGATAAATCCATTCTCTATAATATTTCTTTAGTTCGACATCGTGTTCAAATAACTAAAATACGATGGAATTTGCTCTAATTAAATAAAAACCTTCAAACGTTTATGCCCTATTATGAGGTTGCTTTTTAAGGATTTTGTTTTTATACGTTCTAAAAAACAATCGTAGCGTCCTCTGGATGTCATTAAAACATCGTTTACGTAATGCATGATATTGCGTAATATTACGAAATAGATATGAATGCGCCTGGTTCAAGACTTTGTTAATTAAGTATTTTTACTAGGTCATAAATCAGTCGGATGTCATAAACAAGCGAGCTCAGGTAGATTAAATAATAACAAGAATGGTAAATATGATAGAACTCGTACAAGCAATATTATATATTATAGCTGTCGAAACAATATTGTCAGGTTATATTTTAATAAAACTGTGAAACTTTTAATAATCTTTATTTATTTCAATATTATATATAATTACGCAGTAGTGTGTAACCTTTTTTACATTTCTTTTAGAGAAACGTAATTTAGTCATAAGTAATTTGTACATATAACGTTTTTTAAATTTTAATACCTTACTTTTTAAATTCTTTATTAAATACTTGTTAGTTTTCCTATTCTGTACTTTTAATGTTCTAACACTGTCAACCCTTTGTTTAGAAGTATGATAAATCGAAAAAACCATTTCTTTAAATAGGTATATTTTAATAAAAAAAAATGTCTAAATTTACAGATAATTGAAAAATAGGTGAAAAATACCTTCTAAATAAAGATGCTCTGAGGGTAATAAATATAAAAGCTAACGACACCCTTTTTCCGAGGGGTGTAATAAATTAAGATTTTATCTAAAAACAGCTGTCTGATTGACGGCGCTACCCTTTTTTAATGATATCCCTTTGCTCTGAGGGTAATAAATTAGCTTTTTTTATCTAAAACAGCTGCTCAATTGACAGCACAGGTGTCGACCTTTTTTGGTCTCAAGTAATTAATTGACAGTGCAGGTTTTTTTTTAACAATACCCTTTTTGTTCTGGTAATAAATTAAGATTTTATCTAAAATCATGTTCATTCGCGCAGGTTCGAAGTTTATAAAAGCTCAGTCAAACCCCCTTCCGTTTTAGTTGGTTCTTGACATCGGTTACGGTGATAGTAATATTGTTATTGTTTGCTTGAACTAGGTATGTTAAAATAATCATTTATTATTCTTGTGAGTGTTAAGTTTTTGTCTATTTTTTTACATAGAAAAAAATGGATTTGCTAATACAACAATTGAACAAATCTCCCGTTAGCCAGAAGCCAATCAAGAAGTTATGTGATTACAAAATAAAAGAAATTGCAGAGATACTACAATTCAAAAGAGTCGTTTGCCGTGATAAGCGTCAAAGTGTGATTATTGTTGCTGAAAGGTACGAGTAAACATCAAGTTTATACAATAAACCCCTTTTTAATGTTCTATTGTTATTGTTGTTACAGCCCCTGGAACCGCAAATAGAAAACAGAGGTCAGTCCTGAAGCCCTCAAGCACCAGCATTCTATCAACATTTTTATTATAAATTAAATGTAGCCTTAACAGTATATATTAATAAAAATAATTTTTAATTCCTATGTGGCTTTATTATTATTTCTTCTAGAAAAGGTAGTAGAAAGAGTACAGGGTGTGTGTGTGCGCTGGAGAGAGAAAGCATTCTCTAATAAGAGAGAGGGCTCTTTAATGCGTCCTCTAATAGGAGAGAGAGAGCTCTTTAATGCGTCCTCTAATAGGAGAGAGAGAGAGAGGGCTCTTTCATGCGTCCTCTAACCGGAGAGAGAGAGAGAGGAGACTGCGAATGATAAAGTTCCAAAATGGCCGTCCCTACATATTAATTAGAGCAATAAATTATTACCTGCAATTAGATCAAATAATTCGATCATTTAGTTAGAGCAATAAATTCACGCCTGCATATTAATTAGATCAATCAATTTAATTCACGCCTCATTTGCATATTAATTAGAGCAATAAATTTAATTCGCGCCTCATTTGCATATTAATTAGAGCAATAAATTTAATTCGCGCCTCATTTGAATATTAATTAGAGCAAAAATTTAATTCGCGCCTCATTTGCATATTAATTAGAGCAATAAATTTAATTCGCGCCTCATTTGCATATTAATTAGAGCAATCGCGGCTCATTTGCATATCAATCAATTTAATTAGAGCAATTAATTATGCTAATTAGGTTCCCACGGTCATCAAAATTTTCCCACGCTCAAGGGGCGCAATACCTACTTGCATTTGTTGTGGCCAGCGTGTGGCTGCTCTCTGAACGCTCTCTAACAGTTTTTTGTCTTTGATTAGCCAGGGCGACCAAACAGGAGCCGCAAATTCCAATAGAGACCGGATATAGCCGGTATATAATTTACAGGCTCATTGTGGAGTAGGACGAGTAAAAGTTTTTTGAAGAACGTATAAGAAGCTTCTAGCTTTTTTGACAATATTTACAACGTGTGTTGTCCAAGATAAATCTTGAGTAGTGGTTACGCCTAGGTCTACTTGGTTTTTGGCTCTTTGAAGTTCTGTATTACCAATGTAGTAGGGATATTGTGGGTTGTTTTTACCTATGTGAAGGACTACGCATTTTTCCTTATTTAGTGGTATCAACCATTCAGTGCACCAGCGATCAATTGATTCTAGGTCTCTTTGTAAGAGTTGATGATTAATGGGTTTATCATAAAGCTTGGTATCATCTGCGTATATTGATGTTTGGCTGTGTAATAGTGTAGGTAGGTCGGACGTGTAAATAAGGTACAGAATTGGTCCTAAAACAGATCCTTGCGGTACTCCACTGTGTACCGGTTTAGGATGGGATACATCATTCCCAACTCTTACATAAAAAGTCGTGTCTGATAAAAAAGCGGAGATCCATGCAAGATGCCTTCCTCTAATTCCTACATGTTCCAGTTTAAGCAAGAGTCTGCGATGAGGAACCTTGTCGAATGCTTTGCTAAAATCGAGATATATGACGTCAATTGGGTTATCATGTTCTAGAAATTGTGTAACCTTATCTTTTAGGTTTCACTTGCCTGCTAGCTTATTAGACAGTGGGGGTCGTGGGTTTCAAAGAAAGTCGGAAAAATAGTTCATGCATTTAATTAAATATAAATAAATTTAGGAATAACAACAAGGTAAAAACAAATTTTTAGTAACACAACAAATTATAACATAAGAATGCGAATAACAGTAAGTATGGACGTGTGTGTTAAGTTGCCTACATTTGAGCCTTTAAATTCAAAAAGTTTGAGTAGGTACCCGAAAGGGTGGCAGGCGTCATTGAACTTATTAAACGCGACCACCAGTTTTTTCAAAATGTGAAGGTAGGTAAGTAACTTTAATAATATCAACTAATAACATATAAATCAAAGGCTTGGTTTTCAGGTTATTTTTGAGGCAACTGTCCATAAATAATAACACAGTTTGGATCCAAAACGTTTACAACGGTAATATTGATTAATCAACAATTATGTAATATAAATAACCAATAAACCAACACTTAAACTAATACAAATAAACTGCATTACATTCACAGCTCTAAATCTTGAATGGCCATGGTCTGCCATACATATCAGCCTTTACAGCAAGAGGATTTCTTAAGATGTAAGTATAAAAATCTACACTGACCTTTATCTTTAATTAATCTTACTATTCTAGGTATCAGCGACATCTGCTGCCCTTGGCACATAAACTCCACTGGAGTGGACGATTTAGGATCACCGTGAGCCTCAAAGGTAGGCAGAATTGAGTTCTATAGCTCAGAATCGAAACGGGAGCCCGGTACCGAAGCGAGCCAGCAAGTGATAACCAGAACGACGCCTTTTAGATTTCGTTTGCGTATCTCTTGCTATCCCTTACAACCCTAATATAATTTTTATATAATTATTGATGTATATATTCTTAATTAGCATATTTTGAACATACCTAGTTGTTATTTGGGTTAAAACAATAATTTGGATAATCTTCTGTAAACCGTAATTTTAACTTGTGGCCATTTTTGAGAAATCTTATCTGGTCGCTGTTTTGATATTCGAAATTCCTCTAGCCTTTATCAAACCCCAGCAAGTGGCGACCTCGATTTAACTTTATAAATATACCGCGCCCGAACTTTATTTTTGAATTTAGTTGTTAAGAAAACAATGTACATATACTAATTACATGTAACACTATTCTATTAAAAATAAATAATGTAACTACTACTACAAATAATAAACGATATTTTATTATAAATGCGTCCACGAGTTCATTATATTTAGCAAGTTTGTTACGACCGATCGACCAGGAATAAACCCATGTTGTGATGCTGGTAGTATATTGTTTTGTAAAAGGAAGTGTACAATTTTATTCACAATAAATCTTTCCATTACTTTGCAAATAATGCAGCTCAAACTGATAGGTCTGTAGTTACTTGCCAAGAATTTGTTTTCCTTATTAAAAATCGGGGTGACACTTGCTTCGAGTCAAGGTGTAGGTAATTCGCCATTTTCAAATGATTTGCATATTATGAGGTGAATTGGGTAACTGAGAGCATCCGCACATTCCTTTAAAAGTTTCGCTGTAATATTATCTGGGCCTGGAGATGATTGAGTTGATAATGCTTTAAGTTCTTTCGTAACATCATGGATAGTAAATGTAAATTCTGCTAAAGATGACGCGAGTCTAGTACCATGAGCAGCAAG
Source organism: Agrypnus murinus (assembly GCA_929113105.1). NCBI lineage: Eukaryota > Metazoa > Arthropoda > Insecta > Coleoptera > Elateridae > Agrypnus > Agrypnus murinus. The sequence goes on from OV816029.1 coordinate 30,737,754, forward strand.
CATAGGTCCATCAAGTTCTCTAGAGAATACAGTACTGAAGTGATCTGCAAAGATGCAAGCTGCTTCGTTACTGTCTTTGCATGAGAGACCGTTGCCATTTTGTATGAGTGGAACTGATACTTTTGAGGATATGTTTTTTCTTACATATGAGTGAAAGGATTTTGGATTGTCAACAAGGTTATATTCGTACCTTGCTTTAGCATCTGTAATATCCGCTGATAGTTTATTTGAAAAATTTCTGTGTGCCACATAATCAGTTTCATTGCTACTGTTTTTATATTTTTTCCAAAGTTTTCGTTTATGTTGGAGCTGGTGAATTAGTGTTGCGGTTATCCAGGGTTTATCCATATTCTGACGGGACGTGTAGGATCGGGTGAAGAGAAGTTTGGTGCGACTAATGATTGTTGAGAAGTTGTTCCACATTGTCTGGATATCTTTTTTTCATAAGGCAATCCCATTGGTATTGAAGCAAGTAGTTTGTCATCGCCACATAATTAATTACATTAATGAATTTGGTTTTAGGCGATTTAGGGTATGTGATTGCTTGGATTTGAGTGGTTATCGTGGAGTGATCTGATATGCCTATTGGGGAATCGTAGCAAATGTCTGACAATAATTCAGTATCGTTTGTAAATATTAAATCTAGCCGGGATGGATTTTGTCCAGTTCTATATCGTGTATACTCGTGTACTACCTGAGTTAAATTGCTATTTAGTAACATATCAATGAGCAGATATTCTGAAGTCTCATTTGAGTAGTCATTTTCAGTAATTGGCCATTTTATGTTAGGGAGATTAAAGTCGCCTGCGATAATAAGATTTTGTAATCTGGACGACTCTTGTAGTATTTTATTAAATAAATTTGTGTCAGAATCGAAACTAGAGTCTGGTGGTTTATATATACATGCTAAATTGAAAGAAAAATTGTTACTGTGAATATTTAGCCACAGTGATTCAATGGGTGCAGTGTCTATATCTATTTTAGATATGAGGAAATCGGCGAAAGTTTCGTCGCGTAGATAAATACAGACTCCACCTCCTTCTTCTGCCCAGACGGTCCGTGCGGTAAATAGAATAACCAGCTAACTGGATTATGCTGTTTGGAATTGTAGTTTTTAGCCATGTTTCCGCGATTAATATGCATGAGGGTTTATTATTTTGTAAATAAAGCTGAAGATCAATAAATTTAGTATGTAATAAGGCACTATTTGTGTACATAAATGATATGTTATAAACTTTAGTGGTAGTTAGTTTTTTGGGGCGTCTTTAGATGGATTAATTACTGTTGGAACCCCATTAATATATTTTTTAGTTATATCAGTTTCCCTAGGTTGCAATCGTTCTTGTAATTCTTTACGAGCATTATTCAACATGTTCATTTGGTGAATTGTACGATCATCACAGCCTTGGTAGTGTAATGTCTAGAGTGCTGGACTTTCACCCAAGCGGCCCGAGGTCGATTCCCGGTGCCGGCAGATCTGGTTAAGGTTTTCTGCAGTTTTCCTTAGCTGTGACACAAATGTGGGATTTGCGCTGTTCTATTTGTAAGTCGGCTGCAGCCGCACTTAGGGCCTACGCAAGATATATACAGGTCTGGTAGAGCAGCTCGCCGCCATTTTGTTGGAGCTAATTGCTAGTTTAAAAAAAAACACTAGATTGCAGCATCATATCAAGATCTGTCAATAAATTGTCATCAATCTGACAATTCTGAAGTTTTTTTAAAATTCGAATTTCTTGTGCAAGTTATTTGTCTTATTTTAACTTTAGTGTTAGCTTGTTGCGTTATTTTGACTTTAGTGTTAGCTTGTTGCTGTGTTTTTTTTCATTTTAAGTGGCATTTATTACCACTGTGAAAAATGAAGAAGTGTAAATTTTGCGGCTTCGTGAAACTTTTAAAGGAAGATTTGGCCCTCTTTCACGTACCAAAGGTAAAATGTAAATTAATATTCGATTTCAAACAGGGTTTATATTTGTAACATTATTTTATAGGATACGAATAAGCGTAACAAATGGACTATGTCTACGGGCACAATTTTAAACAAAAATGACTTCGTCTGCATGAAGCATTTTGAAAAGAGGTTTGTGAGGGAATTTGCAGATGAAAGTGGAATAATTAACAGAAGGACATTAGCACCAGATGCAATCCCTACCCTTTATTTGGGTAGTTCCCATTCTTCCTCTGTTTTGAATTTTCCATCTGAAGATCCTGCCCTGCTTATCCCTTTGATAAGATGTCTGTCTCTTGGTAATTGGTATAATCTGGCCAGTTCATGATTATATCTTATTCTATTTACACCTTGATCATCCTCCACTGGTCCACATATTATCCGTTTTAGAATTTTTCTTTTAAACGCACACAATCACAACAACAGGATTGGTCAAATGATGATTCGCAATAATTGCAAGTGATGAATTTTAAAACACAATTCACATTAAAACAGAAATTAATAAATAATAATAATAATTAACTACACTAATGTATTTCTAAACACGTGGCATTCGTGGCAAATGATAGATACATAACCTAAAATTAAAATTTGTGTCAATTTTTGAAGTACCTTGGTAAGGTTGCGCCATCTATTTTCCACAAAGTAAACGGCTTACTAGCTCTCATTTTTGACACAATTATTTACATTGAAACATAGGCAAGCTGTTCTACCAGACGTCTATATATCTTGGGCCTACGTAATAATAATAATCGCCCCCTCCCTCCCGCACAAGCTTATAGCTTCTGGGGCCTGGTTTCCAGGCTATGGATTGAAGCAATTATTATCAGATACGGAAATATCTTTAAGAATCGTGGAAGAACGTAGCTTGAAATTACCTTTGTCAAATGCGAATACATGTTCTGTATAATATCTTTATAGCTGGCAGTCGACTCAATGACAAATATTTATTACCTTTGCTTATCATTCAAGCCGGAGGTATTTTACCCAAACTTTAAAAATAATTATAAAATAAATTTGCCATTATGAGCACGCAAATCAGTGTATTGATCTTAAACAAGAATAAATGCCACATTTCATTTTCTAACTTAGCTTTTTCTAATAGCTGACCAGACAACTTCAAAGGCAACTTATCGGCTTCAAATGGTACGTAGACTGTCTCGTGAAGTAAGAGGTAGGGGAAGACGTGGAATTCCGTGGAGATAGGTTAAGAGTGTACTGTACATGTTTAATTGTTTAGGTATAATACGGCTACCGATGACCATAGGAGAGCGGTATGAGCGGTGTTCTTTTGTGAGGCATTCTAGAAAAAAGCTTGCACAAAATGCAGTAAGCTTTCATTGAAATTTTAAGTGCAACCGTACTAGATTGTCTTGTGCGGTGTGAACTATACCATACATAAAAATTCCGCTTTCAGATTATACTTTAAACTGCACAGTTTGTATAAAATAACTTTAATTAAATTATTTTCAGTTTCGTTTCAAACGAAAATTTTACTGTAAAATTATGTTGCATAATTATACTTTAACTCGCTGAAAGCGGCGTCGCGGCATTAGTGCAGAAACATTCTCTTAGTAAAGTATATGGATAATCTGAAGCATAGATAATAATTTTCTGCTTTTGTAGAAAGCATAAACTAGTCTTATTTTGTTTTTAGCTCAAAAAACCTTTTTAGTCTTTATAGGAATAGCTTTTAACCTTTTTAGAGTACTTCTAGAACGGCGACGCATTCAACTCACTAATAACGCAAAGAGCTATATTTAAATCTAATTAAAGTACAAGCTACAATTAAAGCAGATCATTTTTAATTAAATTTATGTTGTAAAATGTAAAATGATTTGAATAGAAATAAAAAGATGTTAATTATATTTACCCCTCTTTTCAATCTATTGAGGAGCTCTTCGAAGAAGTTTAAAACTGACTGCACTAATTAGCGCAAGTTACAATTAATTAGGTAAATTACTTGACAAATAATTTGTGTATTTATTGTTTGAAGTTATTGAACTAATTTCCACGTTTTCAATAATTTACTGTGATTAAGATGTTACACTACCATTAGAATTTTCTATCAGGCATGAAATAACCAGAGTAAAAGAAAAACCTTTGTTATAGAATTAAGATACTGACAATCTTTTCTAAATTTATAATCTACAAAAGTGAAGATATAATTATATCATCGTAAGTTTTATAACTGGCAGTGGTCCTATTATGTATCGCTTCCAGAAAATGGTAATGTTTATTTGGTCTCATGGGTATAGGTAACGATAGAACAAACTAGATGAGCAAAATGATGTTCACAAGCATAATTTTTGAAGTATTACCGTTTTGTTAAAATTTTTTAGATCCTTACTAAAATAGATCGTATTAGTAAACTGAATGTCTGCTTTTGAATCTGATAATCAAATACTGTTCAAAACAACAGTTTTGCTCTTGTAATGGATGCATATTTGTAACAGGTCTCTCCAACTTGGTATAGTTTCATGATACCTCTCTTCATGAGTGCTTGGACGCTGCTGAGTGACGGGCACATTCTTAAACGAACACTAACTCTGCCAATACCAATTTTAATTTATTGCATATCGATGATGTTTGTACATCCCATTTAAAGCCTTAACCAGGGACTTTGTCATAATCATAGCGATATTTGTGTCATACCAGAACCGAAACCTGAACTCTTATTTTGTAAAGCAAGTATCGGAATCAGAATCCAAACCCTTACATTTCTGTTACCATGTACCAGAATTAGAAACGTGCCGAATTACATTTAGATCCAAGTCCTTGATTCTACAAGCAAACAGAAAAATTCTGAATATACATAACTATAAATAGGACCATTAGGTACAGTAGAGTTATTTCAATTTTGATAACACAATTTATTTTCAAAAAGATTTTATTAAAGTTTATTTTAAAATTTTTATAAAAGTTTTTAAGAGAGTTTATTCTCTCAGTTCTCTGTTAGCTAACATATTTATGGAAAATTTAGAAGACGAAATGTTTGAATTAAATCTTTCTAAGCACACCTTTTTGTTTCGTTTTTGATGTCATTTTGCTCATTTTGGCAGATCTTTAGAAATGGCCGTAAACGGGAAATTAGTAACCCAACAATTCCGCTAAAATGCGATTCAAAATTTCAAATTTGAAGGTCTTTTACACACACACACACACACACACACACACACAAACAATGTCATGAAGCGGCACGTATAGGTATATTTTCTACGAATATAAAAAAGAAAAATATAACCCTTATTTAGAAAATAAAACACAAGTGATTTAATCACTATTATTTTCCTCTTTGAAAAGTTGTTGGAAGGTGAATACAAGAAAATGGTATATACTGATGGAAGATATAATTAGCTGCAAAGGAAAATATACCAGCACTGGAAATAGCGATAAACGAGTAAAAGTTAAATACTCTTTCAATAGTTTGGAAGAAGAATTGTTACAAATCAACGGAAAGTACTGGCTCAACTAAGTAAAAGATAAGAAATTCTTTTTCTATCTATTTAATTGAAACCTCCAAAGAAGAACACCATTGTGTTAATTAAGCTATTTACACATTAGAGCTATTAATTTATTTAACGTATCTACGATCTAAGAGCGTGTATTTGCACGTTTAAACTATAAGTTATAATTTATTAAAATAATTTTATTATCTAATTGCACACTATCATTTCATTTATTTATATCGCAACCAACGTGGGGCGAATTATATTAGTTAATACTCCATTTCACTGCAACATATATAACCTGTAATAAAGTGCGATACCTTTTATGCAATTAGGATTATACAGCCTATTTCATATGCAGTGATGCAACTTAGTGCAAATTGTTGACGCAAATTCTTAGAAACATTCGACGACTACTGTCAAGTACTAATTCTAAAAACAGCATCCTACTAGTAATCCTGATATTCTAATTTTTCAGTTTTCATAGAAACCACTTTTCACCAACCAGAAAATTTTTCATTCAGTAAATACGCAATAGCATACTTTTACATTCATATAGGGATTTGTGGTAGTATCAGAACCAAAGGTGGTTTTTAATTCGTTAAAATTGTAATCCCCTAGGAGCCTAACAAAAGCGGTTAAAAAATTAACACACCCTTCAATTTTATATTAGATATTTGCAAACAGGTGCTCAAATCTTGTTTAGAGTGAAAAATTTCGCCTTCCAGCTATTTTTGGATTACAACGAAGGTTATATATTATTTTGTGGGAGATTTTTGTAAACCATAACAAAACCTGAGCTAATATAAAATCACATTTTGCTTAAAGCTACCCACCTCATATCGTCGTTGTTGGATATGCTGTAGAAATAACATCGGATTTTGCTAAATTTAACTTAAATGTAACAAATCGTTATATTTAATTTAATAGCCCATCAAGTGTTATACCTTAAATTTAATATTTGGACTATACACGTAGACCGTTTCAGGGCGTGAAGCTATAAATAATGAAATAAAAATAAAGGTTCAATTTTTTTTGTAAAGGAATACAAAAACAAACCGACCTTAATATCCCCGACTGCGATTATCTTCGAATCCTCTATTTTCCTTTAAATCGTTTCTTAAATATCGACCGAAAAGACATTTATCAGCACCCCCTTTAAGAGAACGTAATACCTCTGGGAAGCATTTTGAGATACAAGTTTATACGACGATCTCGTTTATTTCGACATTTCAGATTTATTTTTATAATGTCCTTTATATTAATTAAATTTAAATCAAAAATTTTCAAGTTACATTATTTAGTTGATTTTTCATCTGTTTCTTTTTTACAGATAAAAGAAAAAGTTTTATAAAAACATATAACATTTGACGGTTTCGAGATACCAAAGGAGCTATGGAGATCAACTGAAAGTGAAAAGTCTACAGAGAGCTTTCTCATTCATAGTAAGTATTCGATTACAAAGGAAATGCATGATATTATTACAATGGAGTTAGAGATATTTCTTTGAATGCACTACTAGAAGGTGCTGTGAATGTCTCAAATTATTTCGTAATTTAAAGCACAAAAGTATTACGTCAAGTGTGTCATGTAGTATGTATAAAAAACTGCACCGTCATTTGTTTGACTAATGTAGCAGAAGTAACGTGTGATTATAACTTTTTTATACACGCTCCCAATTTTGGAGGAAAATCATTTAGGATAAAGTAATACCGTACCTATATTAACATCAATCATGTATAAACGCTTTAAATTAAACTTTTCATTTCAATAGCTCATTTTGCACATAAAGAGGTGTTGATTGGCATTGTGAGTAATGATTAGCTATAGGATTTGTATGCACTTAAAAATGCTGAAATATGCATGCACTTATGCACTATAAAAACGTGAAATATGCACTTAAAAATCATGAAATATGCGTTTATTAGAAATTTTTAATAACTGTATCTACTTTCATTATTAAAAAAAACACCTGTTTAGCGTTATTTACATTTTATTTACAGAAATTATTATAATTAGACATCCTATGCAATAATTTAATTAATTATATTTTCTAAACATAGAGCGTTACAGTTCACAATGACGTACATTTTTAAATTTTCAAAAGTAAACATATGCCTATTATCCCTAAATATTGTTTTATATTTTGAGAAACTCCGTTCCACATCGCAAGACGTAATTGGGGCATACTTAAAATTGTTTAATTCTACAAGCGAATAATGTTTTAGTTCGTCTAAAATGTCTTGGCCAGATAATGCATCGTTTATGCTTTTGATTAAGTGAAAACCAGGATTTTTGTCTATAACGGATTTAAATTTTTGTTTTATAGTCAAACCCTTTGGCCGTTTTACTTTATCCAAAGAAATACCTAACAATTTTACATGCTCAAGAGATTCATCTAATGAATTTCCCTGACTTTCTAATTTCTGAATTACTTTAGCTAAACGCACAAAATTTGTCAAAACAAACAATAATTTTGCCCTCACCTCCTTAGTATTAAAAGCATCCTGTGGGCTTTGTATGCATAGTGCATCGTATTTATTAAGTTTATTTACAAATGTTTTAATAATATCAAAATAAGTTGCATAATATTCTGCTGCAGAAAGCCAAGTACCCCACCTTGTTATTACGTTTATTATGTCAGGTGGGGGAGGCACTTCTTGAGCAGTTTCCCAAAATATTTGTATGCGATATGGAGCTTTACAAACAATTTTTTTTACATCTGAAATTATAGAGTTTACGTTAGGATATATTTCCCGCACTTTTTCCGCAACTCTATGCATTGCATCGGCAAGACAAGTTATGTGGATCATTTTTTCGTACAGAACTTGTAAGCCTGCTCCAGCCTTGATCATGTACGGTGCCGCGTCGGTGACGAACAGAAGTACTTTGTTGTACTGTATGCCGTCCGGTCACAAAATAGCCATCGAATCATTAAACAATTTTGCCACAGAACAATGATTGGTGCTCTTGAAAACGTCCATTGCTAATAGATCGGATTTGGGATTGTTCTCCGAATTTAAAAGGCCAATCGTATCTGAAAACAAAAATTTGATTTTTATTTTATCGAACTACATAATTAGTCGGTAACAAACAATTAGCGCAAAACAGTTATTTAAAAATATTGTATTTTTAAATTATTGTATATTATATTTATCAAACAAAAATATTGTTGTGATTAAATATGTAACTAACAAAATAAAAAATAAAACATCCGTAAATTGCTCTGCTGTCTTTAATTAGTTGAATTTTAATAACAAAACGAAGGAAATGAAGTTACTACGCACCTTCCAGTAGTGTCAGTAGGTTAGTCAATGGAAACCCATATGTTTTCTAATTGATTTTATGGTCTCTTCGTATAAACAAGGTAAATAATTTTTCCAGAGTGTAGACTAGTCGGGTATTGGCATTTTTGAGATTTCTTCCAGAAAAGTACGAAATGCTGAGTGATTAATTTTACTTAACGGGATATCTGCAGCCACTAATGCACTACTTAGTTTTTTATTAAATTCGATCGATTTGCTGGACTCACCACGCGAATTATTAAGGTACCACGGTAACAATGTTTGTTTTTTGATTTCAGGGCAACACACTCTTAATGTCGAACCGTGTTCAGATGTTGTGTAAATTGAAAGCGTTTCGTAGCAGTCCCTTTATCGTCGCACACTGTACAATACAACACCTTTTCGTCAGTTGTAAGAACACTGAATTCCTTAACATAACTTCGAAGTGTAACAGACACAGACCGTTTTTCTTTACCCATTTCAAACTGAAATGCAGTTTGCAATTTCTGAACTGTCTTATGAAAGATTACAAGATTAGTAAACAAGAGTACAGGCAAATTTTTCTATGAACAGGAAATTGTCAAAGGGTCTTTGGAATTTACTAATACCTATTTATCACAATACCGCAGGATGTAAGTATTTAAAGTTTATTTGAAACTTTTTCTTTCCTAGAAAATATTAACAAGTACACAGATGGTTAAGGCAGTAAAATATGTTAAAGCCTAGTATTTAACAATAAGCTTAAATTATGGGTTTCCCCTAGACTCAACTAAGCCGCCCTTGGTTGGTTGTCTAAAATGCGAAAATTATTTAAAAAATATTAGAAATTTCATAATTAAAGCATGTAAAACGCTCAAAAAGTGGTAAAATATGCACACTCGTTCAAAAATTTTTAAATATGCATGCATTTATAAAAAACACCTAAATATGCATTTATATGCACTTTCATATTGACATATGTGATTCATATGTGGCTTAAACATGTAGAAATATAACTCTGTATATGTTTGCTATAAGCAGAAAAAACATGCAAATGCATAGAAATCCTATACCTAGTAATGATACTTATTAGTTTAAAAATAATATTACTTATTTTTAACAAAATTGCTACTTTGCAAAAAATTCAACTGTATTTTGTTTACTTTAGAGTTAATAACTACTTCAGAACCCAGCCAAGTTACTAAACCAAGCTACCCCTAGTTGGAAGAAGCTAGGTAATAGCTAAATTTTTTTTTTATTAATTTGAAATAAATTTTCATTTGGTGAAATTTATTTTCTTTTTGGCTGTAAAAGTTTGGTTATAAAGTTTTTTTTTTACCTTTTTGGTTTGTAATGAGGACTAGCAGCCAGTACTTAATAATATTAATAAAACAATTTTTTTACATCTATTAAAGTTGACGTTTCGCCTAGTCAATGTAGGCTTTTTCAAAACATTTATTTTTTTTATTTTAGGTTTTTTCTCTATAAAATTTTACATGGTATATATCCAAAAACATTTAATCTGAAATAAAGAGTAAAGTTAGGTTTGTGAACATGTATAACATTTCTTTGTAATGCCTTACCTTAATATTTTCTTTTTTTTTCATTTAATAAGTTTGAGATATAAAATTAATATTTTAAAATTATACATTCTGTTACGATATAGTATATTCGTGAGATTTTTTTAATTTTTTCTTTATTTAGTGTCATGATTTACTAGATCACAAGCGAAAAGGAATTATTTATTGCTTAACAACTTCATAAAAAATGTTTTTTGTAAAGATATGACAAGTAAAAGTTAGATGGCGTAGTTTTGTTTTGTTTATGGAATATTTTCTGCGTAGGTGTATAAGTATTTGAAATTAAAGAACGGATATATGTAAATTATTGAAAATATAAATTTTTTCAGCGAGAAAATAGATAGTTATTGTGATATTGTTTCCTAATCAAGATTTCAGTCAGCTGTCTAGCAATTGTATGTAGAAGATATTATTTGGTGATATTTGATGCTTTTCGGTGAGTTTATGGCCTATATTATTGAGTGTTCAGGTGATTTTAGGTCAATCAGAATTATTAGGAACTAAAGATTATCGTCATATATTTTCGATGTAAATGTAAAAATTTCAATTCAACAAAAAAATTTATATTGGTTTATAGTTAGGAAATTAAATTAATTTTGAAAAATTTATTTAGTATTTAGAATGGGATCCCATAAGTAAGTTAAACTGTAGAAAATTACTTCAAATAGGTTTCAGATTGTTGAACAAGAAATGAAGTTGAAAATGTTCTATGTATTTCTTGAATTTAAACTTAATGTTAACAGACAAAATTAAAACTTACTACTCAATAATAAAGTCAGCACGACGAATTGTGGTGTTTCATTCAGTAAACAAAATATTGGGAATTAATCCAATAACATACTATTTATTACTAAATTATTTGACTGCAATTAAGACTGGACTTTTGTCTTAGATTGAAAATACATATAACATATATAACATTCAAAATTTGAGTGGCGCCTTCTTTATTTCGCGATTATTCCTCTGTTGTCTCTTGAATTAATAAGCACCCACGACCGCTGGTATAATAATTGGATTCAATATGATTGTTTATCGAAATTAGAGAACAAATGGTACTTTGATTCTAAAAGGATGAGAAGTTTTTGATTTTTTATTTTTAATTGATAATTGAACCCACTGTTTTGCCGACATTAAAACCAGACAAAGTAGGTTTTAGAAAACTGAGATAAAAATTTTATAACAATTATAAGTTTTATAAACAATATTATCTTAGATACTTTCACGATTAGAGGTTGTCGTCTAGGTTGTCTAGGGACGTAGTTAAGGGTAGAGAATAGAAAAGACACTTCCACTCAACAATCGGTCGAACGAACCTACTAAACACACTAATACAAAGCATTAGGACGATCAGGTAACTACCAAATGAACTCTGGCAGATTATAGACCTCCTAAGTAAGCAGTAGGCAAATCAGGTAAACACTTTATCAACTATAGCAGTTTCTAGGAAACTGGTTCTCTTAGAGCCAACACTTCGTTTTTATATATTTCATATAAGCAAGCTCAGCAGAAACTGGGAAGTAGGCAACTTTGTGGTGCGTGCTTTATTAAAGATCTTTTATTTTTATGATATGCTAGACTTATTTTTAGCGGTAAGCTTACATAAGATTAGAACTAATTGTGCATAATTCCAAATAAACCTACATTTCATCGCTTTAAGCGTAACCAATCAGTATGATTAGTTTTAAACAGACTTGAGCACTGCACTGCAAAATTGGAATCAAAAGGGAAGGTACGTCCTTGGACGTAATACGCGTCAGCTGACGTTTTCTTCTACTGCTATTAAAGGAACATTTGAAAACCATTCTTAAACAAAACGATTTATTTCCTATATGAGATAGATAGATATGAAATAGTACATCAAGTGGTCTTGCAAATTTTATTGTATTTAAAAACATATTTTTAAGGCATTTCGATTTTTAAAATAGCTTTTTTATCTAATTTACTTTGAATTTAGGCAATACTTTGTACTCTTCAAACGTCACGTCATCATTGTTTATTTGTCAGCGTTTTATATAATTTGTATTGCAATCTTTATAAATTATGCAGTGAGATCTCATAGAATAATTTCGGTTTATTCATCGTTTTCAAGTAATTCAACTTATCATGTTTGTGTGAATGATTATACATTTTCTCATTTTGATAATTATATTTGTAACGTAACCGTTTTTGTAGTCCGTTTGCAGCTGCTTACGACTTTTTGATTATTCTAGTTCCTTTTTATTTAACTTTTCTGGTAAACTGCACTAGATTGCCTTCTATAGACCTTCCAGTTGTCAGCTTCTTTTTGTTTATTTTGCATGTTTAACATAGCAGTTGATGTGTGTGTGCAAAAACTTTTTAAATGGCTTGAATTAGATAGTTTTGTATCCCATTTAGGCGGATTTAACGGGTTTTATATAGTTGTTCTGTTTACGACTATTTTGAGTATCTTTATTAACCAGGGTCAACCGGGTTGGGGTTTTTCGTGTTTCTTTGCTCCTGTCGGTAACTGTTAATGTGAGAACTTCACTCCACATCTTGCTGGACAAGACCTGGCACTGCATGGATTTGATAAAAATTAAATTTGATAATAACATTTTTGCATAATATGTAGAAATTGAGACATAAATTCAAGCGAGTGATCCAACATGTTTAGTGGAAAACATTCACTCTAGTGCAAAGCCAAAAGCTTAATTTCACATTTGTCTTTATATGCATTTATTATTACGAGTAGGAGGGTGGTATTAACATATGTAGTTGTCACAAATATCGTAATTTGCATAAATTCTTATTTGAAATAAATTTGCGTGTATAAATTTGAAGAATTTGGTAGCAACTACAAAATTGGCCTAATTTTTCATATTGACACTAAAAATATTACAATAAGAAATTCTAATACTTGTGTCAATATGACAATTATTTTGACTTTTAAAATTACAACAATTCACTCTAATCACGTGCAAGGTAGTATCGACCAAGATTTTTAATTATGAATTATTTAAATATGTACAAATTTATTTAGACATTATTTACTGGGGAAAATTATTTAGATGGTTTAACGCATGAATTAACATTTGTATTTAGATTAATCCTGACGCCTTGTTTTACTAAAAGCTACAGAAGAGGTTAGGATGTGTTTATGCAATATCTCAAGAATTACTAAATCTACAACGTCTGGATCCGGTGGTGTGAGGACGTTAAACATTTTTTTGTTTAACGGTTGAGCAAGTGATGCCTAATATATTTTCAGTTGAGAGATACCGAATCAGTATTCATGATTTCTCTGATAGTTTAAAACCCACCGACTCCTTCTACGCCTTTTAATTTAGTAATTCCCCAAATACTCAGAACAACTTGAATTACCTCTTTGTTTCAAACGGCCGTTACTTACACTCTGGACAAATAACGAATGAAGCGATAAAAGATCACATTGTTTAGCTCATGGGGTGATTAAACAAATTCTGTTCATAATAAGACTGACCTCGCAGATTCATTTTAAAGAAATTTATCAGAAAAAGATTCTCGTAAAATATTTCTTATGTATTAAACATTAAGAATGCCGTACCTTGGCTGAGAGTTCGAAAGAGGCAATAATAGTTCCTCTCTTGGAACCAAAACTTCCTAGATTTCCCAGAACAACCGACCACAAGTTGCAGTGTAAAATCGTAAAGAGGCTAATTCCTAAGAAGATAAAATTAATTTTCGAAGGATTCGTTATTATTATTAACCTGAACGATGCTAATTAACTTTTATTTAACAGAACTGTACGTTCAACTAAGTAGAATGTTGCTTGAATATTTCTATTTAGAATTCTTGTATAATTCTGGTTATATAATATGATTCTGATTATTAATTTACTATTAAGAAAATGCGTTGGTGTTAATATAAAATTCACTGTTGATTAGTTTTAAACGGATTCTTTTAAGCTAATACAACGCTCAAATAAGAGAGCATTAACACTAATAACATATATACGGCATCGAAATACAATTCACTGTTCTCATACGAACGAAATTTACCAAACTAAAATTTATAATCAATGCTTTTCACTGGGTTAATTCTCCAACGACTTAATCTGTACTGTATAATACTTAAAATTCTTCGTACTAAACTTTACATTAAATATATGCCGGTAATATCAACTGAACACGACGGCCGCAGCCAGGGGCTAAACCCGCCGTTCTTTGGCTTGAAGCCTGTTGAAAGACTTGTCCAACTGAGCTGGGATACGAAAAAATATCTATCTATCTCAACTTTATGAAATTAAGGTAGGGATTCTTTTTAAACCACCACTGATATAACATAAAATCTGACAGTAATTTTATCCAATGAGAAAAAAAACAGGATTTCGTATACTAATTTTACATTTAAGAAGGGCTTAACAAGACTCATCAGATATCTATAATCGTTGACTGCTAAAAATTCTGGGTATAAAAACGTTTAACAAGATCCAAGTACTATTCGTACCTCAAAACACAAAGGAATTTAAAATGCAAATGGATATTAAAATGCAGTTTGTCCAGAATTTGTCTTTTATGAATTTGGTACGACTTTTAACTAAAGGGAACTTGATAAACTAAACAGGTTTTACTTTTATTACCAAGATAAGGATCTGTAGACTATTTTTTGAACTAAAAATTTGCACCCAAATATGACTTCTATCCGTGGGAATTGCAATTGCTTATTTACAATAAGACGATAAAACATTTAATTTTTAAACGAGATGAAATATTTCCTTAATTTACAGGGCCGTAGTAGAATTATTTCTATAATTTGAAGCTTCAAGTTTTCTGCACGTTACATCACACGTTTGAGATGCGAGGATTTCGCTTAATATAACTGAGTTGCGACTATATAGCTTACGTTTTTCTTGTGTTTTGGAGATACATACGTCTAATTTTATTAATGCTTTATATATGTGATATCATGAAATACGGCTAGAGAATAGAACTATTATGTCATAAGGAGTCTGTAGACAGTAAAACCTAGAAAATGAAAAAAATGAGATAGGCCCTTTTGATTTAAGACGGCAGTATAGTATAAGAAACATGAGTCTGTGACCAACTATTTAGGATTTTTAGTACACAGTCAATATTTAATTTAAGCTGACAAAATTGCTAATGCAATAATTTATACGGCATCCTATTTAAAATTATGAACTTTCTTTCATCACCTTGCATATAATCAAGCAAAAGATGTGGAAACACTAAAAGAATGTAAATTATTTAATAGAAAAGTCTTTTCACAAAACTTATAAAAAGTATGAGCAAAAAGTAACTCCATTAAAGGTACCTTTTAAATTTTGAAAACTCACGTGTATTTTAAAACCCGAAAGTAATAACAACTGTCACTGTCAAAGGATTATTATCGATTATATGGCTTCAAAATTCGAAAGGCACCTTTGATAGAGTTACTTTTTGCTCATATGTTAGTTTCTGAGATAAGTTATAGAATAGGTGCATAATAAACAGACCACCCTGTATATAATTTTGAGATATTTGCTTGTGTATTCTGAAGTGTATTTCAAACATGTAAAACCGCGTGTTAAATATTGTTGTGTGTATCAAGTAGTTTAATTTATCTCATCTTCTAAGAAAAATTCTAGATGATCTGGTTATGACCTTTTAAATCATTGAAATCATGATTCCAGTTAAAATATGAAAAATAATGTTATATAGTTACATTCTTTAATTTTATTTTTAAAATATATGTAGAGAATGGGTTAAAAATTACACAATATATCATACAACTCTACCTATAGAACAGAATCGCTTGTTTCATAAATATATTTTGTGTGTGTTAGCCTAGTAATATTCATATTCGTTAGTTTTATTTTAATTATCTCTCTGTAGCTATGTACATATTAATTTCCTGGAATTATTTTCACATTTATATATTCTCGCTATTGCATACACAGTTTTCTACAATATAAAAACATTTCAGCTTTTGGTAAGATCTCCAATCATAGTGTGATTTACAGATACTTCCACATCCACAATTTTTCCTTTTGTGATAAAAGAAAACATTTGTTATACTGTTTACCGATTTTTTCAGGCTGGGTGAATTTTTCAATTTGAATACATCCCGTAGTTTATTGATTTCAAATTTAAATATATTTTAGCATCAAGAAAACGCGTAGAAAGCGTCAGGTTTGAAATAAATCTTAAGAAATTAAGTACGTACTATACAAGCTTAACATGTTGCGTACTACCTCTAATACATATTCAAATAGATAAAATAGTTAAAATGTAAGTTAACGTATAAAAGCAACTAATAGAAGGTAATCTAGTAAAAAAGAGTTTTATCTAAGACCACTATCGTAAGTTACAAATTCCGCACAATGTAGTAACCGTGAAAATGACTCATTGCTCGCAATCTCTAAACTAAACATTAATGACCGTGGGAAATGATTCTCCACGATCAGTAGTTCTGTTAAAACGCCATAAATTGTCAGCACATGCAATATTATAATATTATTAATTATTTGAAATATAAAATTTATAAATTTTAGATAATAGTAAATTTATTTAGTTTAATTAATGTTTTAATTATATCTAATTATATCTATAAACAAAAGTTCAATGATCACACAAACACAATATCACTATAACATATAACACCACAAACCGAAAAAAACGTTAGAGGAGCAAGAGTTGAATTTTGAACGATTTACATTAAAAACGAAATCTTCGAACGTTGCAATAATTTCCATTTTTAACATCAGTTTTATTATTAAAAATTTTCAACGTTGAACGGGGTCATAACTACTGATTTTTAATGTTTAAACATTCATTAGCCATCAAATTAAAGAAGATGATGGGCGTTAACTTTTTAATATTAAAATGCGGAACATTCAGCAATATCTAATAGTTTATAAAATCTCTCGTGGAGAACACTTTCATTAATTGGTATAACCTAGTCAGGGAACAATACAACACAGAACTTCCGAAAAAACTGTCTTCACAAAACTGGTCTCTTCGTAGACCTACAATACGATGCAGCACTGCCAATAAACATTCTGCACACAAACTGGTCTTTAACTAGCCCCACAAGAATTACTAGAAATTCCCTTTACAAAATGAATAAACCGATTTTACGATATGAAAAGCCACTCAAACTTGAACGCGACAGCATGTTTAGCCAATAGCAAAATTGAACAGATTTCCGTATATTATTATTTAAAAAGGTGCACAGAATCTAGAATACACTAAAGCTAGCAAAACCAGTTATTTAAGAAATCAGGTGAGCCTTAAATTTGAAACAGGGCATTTGTAACGGTTCATTTTTCTAACTTCCGAAAAATGCAATTTTGTTTGCATAAATGATAAAAACCCTTAGTGCGGTTCTGCATTTTATTGTATATCTTTTCTTAATTTAAAATTGTGTTGGTATTCGATATAAATGCGAGTTCTTAAATATCAGGGGTCACTTTTATAAGAAACATTCCCAGATCGATAAAATTTGTTTCTAGAAAAATCTGCAGATTCCGTTTTAAAAGCACCGCTTTTGCAGTGTTAAAAGATTATTTTCCGAGAAATAAAAGATTCTAGAAAAACAAAATTGTTTTTAATTCCGAGTTTATAAGGGCTAAAATCTAATATTAGTCTTAACAAAAATCTCCTTATAGTTAAATACGTATGAAAGTTCGAATTCATAGCTTTAAAACATTTTACTAGTAAACAATCTACCGCCAAAAGGAATTTTGTGGAACGAGTTGTCTAGACACCATCTGTGTGTTATTGGCTTCAGTTTTGTACGTATAAATTCAAAAGGGAATCCCCTTCAGTTTAGTTAGGAAGATTCTCGAACAAATGACATGAATGTATTTCGTTGGCTGACAAAAATCCCGCTATTTTTCTATTGGACTGTTTAAAAGTTTCGCCCCCCTCAGAAAATCATACGACCGCGAAATAGTTTTAGTTTAAAGAAGTAGACAAGAAAATTTCGAACTGTAAACAAGTAGATAGACGGGCCGAGTGGAAGATAATTTTTCGTGTTTTCCTGGGACTCTTTCTTGGAGAGATGCCCCAGGTAAAGTTTTTGTTAATCTTTATTTTGGACACTACAGTCTTTAATACGAACAAAGTTACCGTCTTTAAGAGTATAATTAAGTTATACTACTACCGTTTTGTGTATTTAGTTCCGCTATCGTATCGGAAGCTCACTTGCTTCAATTTATCGTTGACTTTTTGGAGTTAATAAATTAACCAAATTATAAAGTTTCCCGTTCTTTAAAAGTTGTGAGATATTCAGAAAGTTAAGTGATTAATTTGGAATCGCGCTTACCGAAACTTAATAAATAATTTACAGTGCAGTTAACGTTTAGTGCAGGCTCTTTCAGTTTTAATAAATGATCTTGTTTGATCTAAATACTGTTATTGGAATGAATAACTATAGTTATTAAATTTAACTGCTAAATTAACGGCTACTGTTTTATAAAAAAAAGTGATCGTTATTATGAACTTTACTTCCTTGGAGCAAATTCAAGTTGCGGCATCAGTAAGGTGTTTTCCAGATTTTTCAACTTCATCGAGCAATCGAGTTTGGTGACATGTGTTTGTTTTGTTGGAAAAGCAATATTGTTTCAATTGCTTTGTAAGATGAAATCAGAATAAACTATCTGAATAAGGTATTGTGACTTTATGAATTTTATTTTGTCAATGTTAATATATGAGGATTATCACTTTGTATTAAATATTTTTGACCTATTATTTTTATTATTGTTTACTACGATGCTTTATATGAAAGTTTTTTTTTTTTTGGTTTTAAATAAACTTATAATTAAATTTAATTAATCTGAATATTACAGGACCATATATTTATAAAAGTCTTTAAATATTTTACTCAACCTAACTTTGACATAACCGATTATGACTAAACAAAATTAAATTAAATTTATTAGATCTGATTCCAGTTTCTGGTTACTGGTGTCGAGTCAATATTTTGATGAAAAAATTACTGGACCTTCCTAATCAGATGGCGCCCTAAATAATCTTAATCTTTATCTATTCTTTTACAATTTGGAGCCGTGGAAACAATACCTACGACCTGAAATTAAATTTGTAAAGATAAGATCTCAAGCCGTGGTAATCTTGAGTTGCGCAGTAAGTATTGAACGTTTTGTGTTGTACAGTTTGCGTAAGAACTTTTGAAAATTAAAGTAATTTTTTTTGTTGCTTTTTATGTTAAAATAACGAATGTTTCATTGACGGTCCAACGTGGGCCTTGTTTTTGCTAATGTTTCACATTTAATCAGCCTTTAATTCTCCATAGGTTAGTTTTTTAATTGCGCATTCTTCATTAGATATTTGATGTGGGTTCCGTTAACTTTTTCTAAAGCTAACAAAACCCGAGATTTTAGAAAAATTATCTGAGCCTTAAATTTAAAAATTAGTGCATTTAATTAGCATTTATATTTCCATATGTTTTCCTAATATCCTGGTGTATGGGCGTCGCTAACTCGCGACACTTGTAGCAACCTTGTACGAAATTGAATGAATGCTTGGCTAGCGCTCTGTTTGACTACATAACGAGTCTCTCTATAAATATAGATTTAGATAACGTCTTAGCATGTCTAGTTTTAGCTTATAGAACGGTTTCACCTCTGGCGTAGTTGAAATGCTGAGTTACTGTGTCCTTCTATTATTTTTATATTAGTTACTTTATTTATTTATAATGTTAAATTGGGGTTGTTTTTTATTTTTTTTTACCTTGCTACCCAATTTCTTTCGCCTTGTTTTTATCAGGCGACAATACTATAGAAAACAGTAGGTCTCTTGCTGTAGTTAAAATTTTGTTTTTAACTTTAACCAACTATGTAAAAATCATAGCTAGCCGATATTGGGGGTTTTGAGACACTCTGTAGTGTCCTTTGTGTTAGAATGTTTGCAATTTAGAAAAAATATAAATCTCTTGACTATAGTGGTTTACAGTGCCTGTTCATAAACTAAAACCTTGGATTATGTATTTAAATATCATAAATGTTAAAACAAATAAGTAAAATATACCGCTTCGTTCTTTCTACTGGGTCACGGTCAAATTCTAAAAGTATTAGTGAAAGAAATCCAGACTGACAATAATCTATGAAATCTAATTTTTTGTATGATTAGTAAACCGTTTGTCTGCAACGTCGACACAAAGGTCAAAACGTAAGTGGCGTTTTTGTCCTGAGTTGTTGCCGCGTATTGTGCGAACGTTTTATAAGAAAATCGAAGGCAATACATCATCCTAAATCATTGATATCTTTCGGAAAAGGAAACAAAATCTCGTGTTATTGCTGCTACTTCGAAGAGAAAAAAAACGCTGCTGCTTCTTATCATTGTATTGTTGCTTTGCCAAAATGTACTGCCGTCCAAAACAAATAATCAATACTAATTTCATTTAAGATGTTGAAATAAAAATGTATGTACAAACAACCCGAAGATATCCTCTTTCCAAAGCGTTAATTGAAATATTCTCTTCATCGTTTCAAAGTAATAAAAGGTAATCGAAATGTTTCGTGTTTTATTCACTTTAGAAATTAATTAAGAGTGCGGAACGCATAAAATATACGCAAGTGCTTAAAAAGTAAATCCTGAAATGGTTCTTGTTTCGTAAATAATGAACTTTTGAATATAAACGAGAGTTTTGAGCCTGGCAATGATGAAACTGCCACTCACATTCCAGTTATGCATCTTCCGTTCCCCCAATTTTGTAGTACCCTTTACAAAACTAATCTCGAGGGAGCACCTTAAGATATGTAGGAAGTAATATTTAGTGGAGTATAAATCTAGTGGTCTTTTGTGATCTGGTTAAATATGTAAGTTATGTAAGTGAACAACGAGTTCACCTGGGCAGGGGTCGATACGTAGGTACGCAACTCCAACCAAAGCGTCAGGGCCTACGCCTCAATAAAGAATAACGCCATTACGGGGGTTGCGGTAAAGTGGTGTTCGGAACATTGTCCCCACAGCTGCTTCCTGGGGGACTTCCACGGGAGCATCTGCTACGCTCGTAAACCTCACTAGACTAAGTAGTGTAATGTTGTTTCTGCTATAAGAGTAAATAATAAAGTTTCTGGATAGATAAGGGTTAAGAACTCTAATCTGCTATTAGGTATGCATAGATGGTGGAGATCGAATTGATTATCATTACCTCAGATTCATCTGGTTTAAATATTCCAGTTGTATGTTTGCATTATTTAAACTTGATAAGTCGATATATATAGTCTTACCAAGTAAATTAGCAATTCTAAAATAGTATACATCATTTAAAGCATTATATACCACATAGTACGTAGTATGTACATATCCAAGTTTCAAGTTCTGAAAAGTTAAGACTGTTAATGTGTATTAGTAAGTTTCCGTCTTGATTTTAGTTGTACCTATTTCTGTATTGCTTACTGCAGTATTCATTCTGTAGAATAGTTACTGCAGTTTCAAACTTGACATTAAAGGTAATGTTACTCAGTGTAAGTACATAGTACTATATGCGATATGAAATTGCAGTTTGCTGAAACTCATGTAACTATATTTGTATGCATGCCATTTGCTGTTTTTTATAGGCTACCTTCTGAAATGTACTATCTAAAATTCTTTAATTATTTATTAGTATTTATAATTTTAGTAATTAAAACTCCCAAAGACAAAATTGTGTCGTTAGAGTTTTTTTTGCATTTTCCCTAATACAATGTTAGCTTCAGCTGGATTATCTTATTCAAATGTGAAAAATGAAAAGTTAATGACATCTCAAGAAATACTTATGCTCTATATCACTACAATACAATGTAGCTGCAATGCATATTATTAATCACCGTGTGATAGATTCAATTTAATAATTAATTATTGAAGTCTTTTCTCAAAAAAGTCTCAAACCGGTGACACACTAACTACTCAAACGACCTTGAATGAAAATCTTTTTGCTCTAGAAATAATTGTGATACATCCTTAAAGGAAAAATATTCCGATCAATTTAATAGTGTTGTTTGAAACGATAGTTATTTTTCCGGAACAAAAAACAGAACAGATTACTTTAACTTCAAAAAATTGTGCGAAAACTGTACAAGACAAAATATTTAATACTTACTGTACAACTCAAGATTGTCTCGGCTTGAGATATCTACACTACAAATTGAAATTCAGGTCGCAGGTATTGTTTCCACAGCTCACAAATTATAAAAGAGATGAGTTATAGGTTTAAAGACACAAGAACATGTATATTTTTGAGCGCCATCTGTTTAGGAGTGTCCAGGAATTTTATAAAGATAATGACCCCATACTCGCATCAGAAATCGACATCAGATCTATTAAATTTAATTCAAATATTAGTCATAATCGGTTATGTCAAAGTTAGGTTGAATAAAATATTTAAAGACTTTCATAAATATATGGTCCTGTAATATTCAGTTTAATTAAATTTAATTACAGTTTTTATTGCTAAATGAAAACTAGGAAGTTTCCAATTAAAACATCGTTACAAATTTAAATATATATAAAAGATGATACCCAACGTAAGAATTCTTAACGACAGGGAAATAATACTCATCAAAAAAATTGTGGTCAAAACTATTCCATACAAAAATAATGGTTCAACTTACATTAACATTACCCAAAAATAAAATCCATTAAGTCACAAAACCTTATTCAAATAGTTCAATCCAACGTCACCTTGCAAAGCAATTGATACAAAATTGCCTTTTTTTTATCAGAACAAACACTTATCACCAAACTTGACTGTTTGATGAAACTGAAGGAATCTGGAAATCACCTTACTGATGCCGATGCTGAATTTGAACCCAGGAATTAAAAGTTCATAATAACTGTCTCTCATTAGAACTAATGTTTAATAAAGTTCCTCTTTTCTTAAAAAAACTAGCCAAAATAACTATATGAGTTTAATTATTAATTATTTATTAAATATTCTTCGTTATTAGAGATAACGCCACACGTAAATGTATTATTTAAGTATTATTTAGTTTTAAAACTTCCGATTTTAAAAATTGGGTTGAGTCGAACCAGTCCCTATCTGAAGAAGCTACTGTGTAGCGAAACGACAGTCATAATATTTTTCAAATATAAATAAGTGAAGATTTAATAGTGTTTTATTGTGTTATTGAATCCGATTTTAAATTATATTAAAGCGGAATCCTGTTAAAGCTTACTTCACGATAAGTCAAATTCGATAAATGTAACTGTTCATTACAATAACTGTATTTCGATCAAACAAAGTCATTCAACAAAACTGAAATATAGCCGCCAAGGTATATTAATTGCACTTTGTCTTTAATTCGATAACTCACACGGAATTAATTACTAGATTTTGGTAAAAGCGATTCTAAATTAATCACTGAAATTTCTGCACTTTTATCGATAATTAAACACACAACTAAAACAATCAACCCTCGTATAACACTCTTCACGGAGAAGGCGCGAGGCGTTCCGCGTGGCAAACGCCGCCTCGCTCGGCTGTGAATTCAACCAGCCCCTATCTTAAACTATCTTCGACTGACTGTAAACTAAAAACTATTTCGCGGTGGAATGATTTATTAAGGAGAGCGAAATTTTAAACAGTCCAATAGAAAAATAGCAGGATTTTTTATCAGCCAATGGGGTATACTTTCATCAATTATTCGAGGACAATCTCAACGAAAGCTTACGGGAATTCCCTTTTGAATCTGTGCATTATATTTGCAGGTGGTGTCTAGACAATTTTATTCTAAAAGGTCTCGTTTGACGGCATTTTGTTTACAAGGGAATGTTTTAAAGCTATGAATTCGAACTTTCGCACGTTTTAACCATAAGGAAATTTTTGTTAAAGCCAATATTAGATTTTAGCCCTTATGAGCTCGGAATTAAAAACAATTTTTATTCTGGAACATTCTGTTTCTCGGAAAATAAGCCTTTGTTTGGCATGAGAACGCTTCAAAATAAACACTTCCATCAATAAAAATTCTGCTAAAATATAAGATATTGCTTACGAATATGTTTCGAGGTGATTCTTTTGTACTTGGAGGAAACATTAATTAGCTTAATGTAATATTTGCAGTTCCGACATAATTGAATTTTACTAAACTGCCAGGACCGTACTGGGATTCCTTTAGTATTTATTAGTTTCAAAAAAACGTGACGTTAAATGTTTATGATTTTCACACTTTTTGCAAAAGCGAGGAGAAGCATGTATTCCATGAAAATGCCTTGCATTGCTTTACAACACAATTTTTAACTTTAACCACTTTTATTTTCCACAGTGTTAAAGATATTGACAAAATTCTTTCACTAAACTAATTAGCTGAGTGTTACGAGGGACAATGGTCAATAAAAGTTAGTATTTCGAAATATAAACTATAATATAATAATAAATTGCACGTTTTGTAATGAAATTTTTAACTGTGGTAGATAAATGGGTAGTGTTCGCGGATGATGCGTAGGAAATGAAACGTAACAATTCTCTTACTTCGAATTTTTTGTAAATGTTACCTTTTTCAATATAATTGAACGTAAAGTTGATTAAACATTCGGCATTCACTTACCGTCATGTAACGGTCATATGAATGTACGAGAATGTTTTTTATTTTTGAAAAAATTGGCTATTGACTCGTTGAATAATGTTTGTCCTTAAGATAATTCTTTAATTAATTAATTCTTTGTTAATGCGCTTGCAGAGGTATAATTCGACAAACGATATTCTGTATCAGGTATTAAATCGTTTTTAAAGTAAATATTTTGTATATTTAGTATATTTTCAACCAATTTATAGTTTTACTAAATTAGAAAAAATTTAATTTGACGATAGCTTAACCCATCTATAACATTATGAGGATTTGACCATAATCTCTTTATAAATTTACTACAAAAATATGTTTATTCTTACTTTCATTATAATTTCTGTACATTGTTAGTTATTTTGAAAAGAACAAGCTGAAATCACAGGTGACTATTCGTAAAAGGAAGCAAAAAGTTGTAGATGCTTTTAAGATGGATATAAAATTTTATTTTGTTCATTGATCTGTACCTAGATAGAATACTGTACAATGTATATCTCGGATCGCTTTTAAGCTTGTAAATAATCGTATTATTTTTTAACTTTATAAACGTTGAATAATGAATCCTCAATTGGGTTATTTTGTTAGAATTTACGGTTTTGATAAAATGAGATTTTATCTTATGGTATGCTTACTGCTCTTTGATTATATGATGGTTTGGTTAAATGGGATATCAATTTTGACATTTGGTTCATAACATAACCACAAAATAGTGAATAACACGATTGCGATGACGCGATAAAGTGAGTTTAGCTTGCCCTTTGAATATTTGAATATTATAATTAACTTTCATTACTTTTAGGTTATGTGGCTTATCACTTGCAGTTTTACAAACAAATCTACTAGGTATGATGGTGAGTTCCTTTAACCTTAACTAAACTGATCTTAGAATGACATTACTTTCTCTCTTCCTTTAGAAGAGCTATGCTTTTTTTAACATCTTTTGTTTGTCACAAACCTTGTATCTTTATTCACTTGTATTCCCTTTTTCAGCCTGCTGTCTGGAAAATCACCACGCAGGAATCTGCCTACTGCTTATGGACTCTGGCACTCCCCTCAGGATGGGACGCTCAGTCGCAACTAAAACGTTGAGGTAAATTGCACCTAATCAAATTAGCTTCTTATGCTACTTCTTGAACGACATTCAAGAATAATTTTTATTTCTTTCATGCCGTTTCTTCGGATCTAGCCAGTCTCGTTGAATGGAACTTCACCTTTACAGCTCTCTGGTCTGCTGTTCATTTTTATTTTTCTTCTTTTAAATTTTCTTTTTCTTCCTGCTGAAATAAATATACCCCTTTTTACACTCGTTGAACTATTTTATATAACTTTTATTTTTCTTTTAAAACATTTCTTTATAGGAAATATAAATTTTACATCAATTTTATTTTAATACCTTTTAATAATCTTTTACTTACTTAACAACTTCCTAGTAACTAAACATTCTTTTAGATTGCAATTATTTCTCATACTTATTTTACTGTTGTTTATATTTCAATTTAAAACAGATTATTTTAATATCACAATATTGTCAAATATTGCATTTCAAGACAGATATTGTTTTTTTTAATAACCGTAGTCAAGACTACAGAAACAACAAATATGTTGTCTTTATTCCAGAATGTTTGTCATCTGGAGGAATAAGCACGAACTTATCAAACTGATCTTTGCATAAAACTTTTTCATTTTTCGGTTTGTAATCCTCGCCTTCGCACGCACGTAGCTATACATATTTTGTAATGCCAACATTATGTTTCAGATTCAACGATTATTTTACCTTTGAATAATGGGACCATAAAAATGAGTTTTCATGTGGTTGGGTATTTCTGAAAAATATACCAGTAAACATTTTCCAAATACAGGGTGTGATCTACGAAATTGCTCGCAAGAAAGTGGTAGCAATAAACACACAAAAGTGTTACGCAATTTCTAGTCACCCGAAATTCTCAATAAACAAATACATAAGCAAAAGTCCCACACATTGGCGCCAATTAAAACAACATTAAATCTTGATAATTAAACAAACAAAAAACTCCATACTTTGGCTTCAATTATAATAACCTTTATCTCAATAAACACGTAAACACAGACTATCATTGATACTTACATACGCTAACATATTTCACGAAAGAGACGTCTCAATAATTCAAATGATGCTCAGGTGTCGTGGGTGTTAATTTCAAAGGTTTGCTGATTAGGAATAGAACACAAAAACAATTAAGATAATTACAGGGCGCCACCCAAATTTTTTGATGTTATTAAATAAATACCAAAAGTTGAGAAATCTACAATTCGGGAAAAGATTCCCAATTAATTTACGTTCAGTGGAATTTGACTAATCTTTCTTTTATTTAGTGATTTATTTTATGAATGGCACACTAACAATATGTCGAAATTCGTATATTAAAATAAATCCACGAATAAGTCACACAATACAAAAATATACACAACAGTTGAATATCATAAAAACCTACTCGCTAAATTATTATCTTCTACAATTATAACTTAATTTAGGATCCCATTCTAAATACATTTTCAGTTAAGTTTTTATCTGAAAACCAATCCAAATTTTCGCTGTCAAAAATGAAATTTGACAAGGACAGTTACAAGTAACTTACATAACATAGATATGTGTGACGTTAATCCTTTTATACCAGCACTTCTTGCAAATTTTTATTTCACTCTAACCTCTCAAAAAGTGTCTTAACTTACAAAACCAATATCTCAATTATCACAGAAACAAAATATACTTAACTAAAGAAACGTTAAGAACAAACAGCTGAAACATTGCAGTCATTTCCATCATTAACTTTAATTTTTCTGATTATGGACGTTATCTCGTTAATATTAAATCGCGTAACTTTCCGCGTATTCACAATATCAAATAATTTAAATCACTTTTCTTAAAGAACCTGCTTATTATTCGGTGTAACCCAGCCAGGAGAAATTTTCTATATCTTCGAAGTGCACTAAAAATATTTTCTTTTATTATTTCAAAAGGTGCACAGAGCTAATAATAAAATCAAATATGTACAAATAAAAACTGCCAAACTAAATAATAATTATTACTTGAGCACTTAGTTCTTTTAAGATTCTACGAAAATTAATGCAGTATAAAAAATATTTATATAAAATAAAAGCAAAAAAATAGATTAGGTTCCGTTTGCACCCAATTTTATTTTCTGCAAGCCAACATTTTGTTATTATTTCTTTAAACAATATTAAAGGGAATTTTGTAAAATACTTGCCTAAAGCGAGATTTCAGTCCGTCGGAAATGGATTTCATTCGTACAAGTTTTGACTATGTTTTAATTCGTTGCCACAAAATTTATATTAAATGAGACTGTTTTCATTATTAAATGTTTGTTTAAATAATAATAATGTTTTTATTTACAAAAAAGAACGAAGAGATGTAATTAGGTATTCGTTAAACAATTCAAATCAATCTTCTCATCAATGCATTTTAGCCTATTTGAAAGCATATTGCAGAGGCAATATTTGTGTTAGCAGAAGAGTTTTGTAGCGTTAATATTTATGTCAGATAAACGTCAAATACTAAATGTTGAAGAAATTAGGAATTTTATTTTGCATTCTTGTTTCATTGAGTTTTCCATTGAACACAACTCTTGATCTAAGTTTTGGTTTAATATTTGTCATCACATTCTACTTAGTCAACCAGAACGTTTAATTTTCTCGACAACAACCAATTGAAACTACTTTTTAGTGAAAATGTCACTAGTCCTGTTTAATATCTGGAAAATCACGTCTTAGCATTTTTAAGTTTTAATTGTTACCTTTACCGTGAGCACGCGTCACGTGACGCGTGAAAGCTTGAAAGCCACATAAAGATCGTACATCGATCGAAATTGACGAAAACGGTCAATATTTTCCAATAAGGCTTGACTAAATAAGTTTCAAAGAGTAACTGAATTGTAAGTATTTGTGAGTTGTAGAGTCTACAAATGTGACACGTAACCGCCATTTTCCTATGATGAATTGGTGTTTAATAGTTAATTCGTGTTAGTCAAATCAAGAGCTAATACTTTTAAAAAATGCCGTTCGAAGCTAAAGTAAGATTTTGTACTTTGACTTCCTCACTGCGTTCGGCAAGCAAAGCTAACAACTTTAGAACAAAAAACTTTTGCTCCTAATATCACAATTCAATAGTTTTAAGAAAAACTGTTGCATTGAAATGTTTCCATGCTCTATACATGTGTTTCTTTTTGTTAGACCTTTCCCCTTGCTACTCGTAAGTTTCTGATTTGAAACTAACGTATTCGACAGAAGGTTGTCATTTTACAATCCCTACCATCTGGTTTTAAAATTTTTTTTTAGAAAAGAAATCTATTAAGGGGTTAAGGTGTTCGTAAAGCTTGTTTGGTCGTTTACAATTAATGTGTTCTTTTTATAGGATTTTTAATTTCTAATTGTTCTAGCAAATCTAACTTCTTGTCTTTCTTTTGTGCATGCAATAAGTCTACTCTATCTACATCTACGAAATGATTATTATTATCCATACAATGGGTGGCTAGTCCGGACGATTTCTTATTATATAAAATATCGCGTTTATGTTGCGCTAGACGTTTCTTAACGTTTCT
The DNA here is from genome assembly GCA_929113105.1 of Agrypnus murinus. NCBI lineage: Eukaryota > Metazoa > Arthropoda > Insecta > Coleoptera > Elateridae > Agrypnus > Agrypnus murinus. The sequence goes on from OV816029.1 coordinate 30,767,086, forward strand.
CCGACTTTGCCCGATATAATACGCTGTGCAGTCTTGACAATAAATTTTATACACGCCCGATCTATTCGTTATTATTAATTAATACTTTCCCTGTGCTATTTTGATTTGTACAAATTGTATTACAATTTGCTTTCCTAAGCTTGTTTACTATCTTATCATACTATTTATATACTATATATTTTATCATACTTTAGTTTATTAAAGCTTAAACATTATGTAAGCGCATTGGAGCTCAATAAGCATTTTAACCAAGTCTCATAGTTAGATATAAATAACACCAGGTATTGTTAAATATTTGACTGAAACCTATTACTTGAGATAGTGCAATCTTAAGCTCCGTATGTAATTCTCAGGACTTCCAAAGCTCTATATCAGCTAATCGTACATCTTGTTTCACACCCTATTCATTTTTACAAAATATACAATGCTTAGTTAATAAGAGCACCGTTTCATGTTCATCCCTGCATGTGTGCTTACACTACGTACCTAACAGGTTTTTCTCTTTGAAGTGTCGAGTATATTTTCATTAATTAAAAATGAGTGTTATGTTTAACTGATTAAGTAGGGTTTATGGCAGTATTCGTTTAATGTAGACTGGATGCACAATTTATCTTGCTATAAATTATATTGAAAGACCTTCTCACGCGGACTGTTTATGCAGTACTAATAACAAAACAAAACTAAGTAAATTACTTTATTATAATCGTGTTATTTTATAATTTAGATTCCCAACTCTATTCCTCACATAGTATGCATATGTACGGACAAAAATCATAGCATCCCAAGCCTATCTGATGAAGAGAGCTAGGCGAGCACTATCTTTATTGATATCCACTGATTTCTTTTCAGTAAGAGACATCAAATGTTCGTCCTTTATGTTGAATAATTTGATAATCAATAAAATACAATAGCAGGTGCTATCTAAAAAAATGCATATTTAAGATATTTCTAGGTTAACAATCAAGACCCGCTCCTATAGTCGCAGTAAACAAAGGTAAATTAATAAAGTCAAATACATGTTTGGTCTGTGAAACACGGCTAATAAAAACATTCGCGCTTAAATTGTTATCAAAGGTTGCTACAGACAGGAAATTAAACAACTTTAGTGATTGGTGTGCTGCTGCTGTTGGGTATTCCATTATATTGTCTTTTTCATAGTTTAATTACCAGCACAGTTGGTGTTTTTAATTCAAAAACGTTTATTTAAAAATATTTTCATTTGTGTTTCTTTTGATAATGAATACTGAACCTTTTGTACGGCTCTATTTGATTGAAAAAATGTTATTTAATCGTCTATAGGAACTGTTTTTGTTGTAATAGCCGCGCACGGTCATCTGCAGTGGAGACGGCATCACTGGTGTAAAACTCACAAATACGGCGCATAAGGGTAGAAAGTCAAGTTATTGGAATTCTTAAATTACCTCACAGGTATTATTAAGAATAAATGGGAGCATCTTTTGTGCACGACCTTGGAACTGATAAGTAGTTACGTACTGAAATAACAGCCCCGTACTTGGTCATTTCATCATAGCATTTAAAGCAAACACTTGTGCGTTTATTAAATGTACCCCAGTAAAACAGAAGCGGTTAATTTGCCAGTAAATAGTTTTAACCTATGTTACAGTTATTCCGCTTGTATTTATTATGATGTATCAAGTAGAGATACGAAGATTATGAGTTTTTTTATATTTTAGCCATAATCTGTCATAAGTTCCGATTCCTGTGTTGTAATTTGTACAACAAAGAGGTGCACATTTGGTGGAGATTTCCTAAGAATTGCAGATCCCCCTCGACCGACCTCGCCTGAGTTAGTAATTTTTAAATTAACTACTGCAATTTATAGTTTTTTTTAAATTTAACATAAAAATTGCAACAAAACATTCTTTAGATGATTAAACGAAAACTAAATGCTATCCAGGTTTTTTCTTGCACAAGTGAAAATTTAATTTTAATTGTTATTCCTACAAAACAGTTCAAAAATTGGTGAAGAACGGTATTTTGGCGAGCATTGTTTTACACCACAGTGCGGCGTCCAGTTTCCTTTAAATTCTTGATTCAAATCAAAAATTGAATTTGTATGATAGCTTGGGGCGTCAGGGAATTGAGTAAAATCGGAGGCACTAGCATCATAAGCTAGGAAGCAAAACAAATTTTAAAGGTTCAACAGTCTAAGTAGTTCAACAGTTCAAGTAGTCTAAGTATTGGAGACCTTGCCGCACGTGGACACTATGCCAACCACAAGATGTGGACACTTTGCCACCTGTGGACACTACACCGACCGCAAGCGGTGGACACGTTGACTGCCGTAGGCACTACGGCGTCGGCAACCGGTGGATTATTTGGCGATCGTGAACACTAACCTAACCTAACTTAAGGTCATAAGTATTGTAGGTAAAATCACAGAGATCATATTTGTAAAAACCATATCAAAGACGATGAACAGGTTCATTAGTTTTAGCTTCAGAACTTTATGTTAACATCCCCATAAAAATTGCAATTGAAATATGAGATGATACGGCAAAGAATTGAATATGAACGGCTCTTCAGGTAACGTGTCCAAGTAAGGTGTCAGGTGTCCAAAACCTCTAGACGGTGTAGTGTTCGTTGTCGGCGTAGTGTATCTCTTTTAATTTATCATTAATGAGTATCATAGGTAGTTTGAAAATACTAAGCTCACCATTCTCAGACGAACTTTTAAACGCGTTATTTAACAAACACTCCCGTGTTACTCCGAATTACCCTCCTTTCCTCTCTTAGTTACCCCCGTATTACTGCTTTTTCCGGATTACCTTCCCCACACTTATCTCTTTCACAGAATTACCTTCCCACTCCCGTAGGCAAAGTGGAACAAAAATGAGCCGTGTTTTAAATATATAGATTAGTAAATAATAATTGACTCATACAATAAAGTTCAATATGACCGCTGTATTCACTATCGAAGTACATACAATTTTCGTAAGCTAAAGGATTGTTAATGCAAACACGATAAGTTTGATCACCAATAATGAAATCTTTATAATAATCGTCTAGTCATTTACAACTTTTACAACAATTTGCAAACGTATCTCACGATGATTTGTTTTGTCCAAACAATAAATGAAACATCAATAAACAAGCAATTGTCATCAGGACATTGTCTAATATTTGTATAATTTGTCTGCTTTCAATGGTTTTCAACAATGCATACTTTCATAATCGTGAATAGTTCCACAACTTAGCAACGCTGGGTACTGAGAGGGCGCTGCAAGTAGATGGCCCTAGAAAACACTAGTTACAATTAATCTGACTTAAGTCTTTTGTCTTAAACAGGTTAATAAATGTGAACTAATTGACTAAGCATAGTCTCCCTGCTTTTCTGAAGGAGTCATTAGTGCCTAACAGGAAAGGCACCTGCTTACCGCTTTCAGAACACAAGAGCAGGGTTGGTAGCATCACATATTCCAACCTTAGACTGGCCATCATGCTCTTCGGATATTAACCCAATGGAAAACGTGTAGGACATTATCGTTCAAAAGATTTACGGTGGAAATGATCCTTTCCGCACTATAAATGATCTTAGGAGAGCGATTTTGCAGGAATTGGTAATGTCACTATCAATGAGTTTAATAATCTCGTCTTAATCATATGCACAATCGAGTTTTTCAAATCATAAACCATAATGGCGGTGCTACTGATTATTAAATTAATGATCTTTTTGGTTTTGATAATTTAATGCTTAATGAATGGTGAGTTTTAATTAGTGTTTAGAGTTAATTAGTTAAACTTTTCATTTTTATCTTCAAATGTTATTACTTTTGTACCAAACATGCATATGTTTTGAAAAGGTAGAACACATAAAAATGCTTAGTAACTAAGCCTTTAAAGTGGTTTTATGGTAAGATACGTTTTAACAAAAATATTTCAAAAATTATATCAATATTCTAGGTGATCCTATATCAATTTCCACGTCTGTATATAATAGTTTGTATCAAGTAGTAATTCATGATCACATGTTTAGAGCGCTTGTCTAGTCAGTACTGCAGCATTTTTGTTCGTTAATGAACGGTTAGAAATTCAAAATAAGACTGTAAGAAGATTATGTTGGCAATAAAGAGAAAACTTGATCTTTAATCCATTTAATAACAATTATTTCCATTAGTCCATTAGTTAATCAATAACTATTAAGTAATAACCTAATGAAATACACAATGCATTAATAACCAAGAAAAAAATACAAAACAGGTTGCAAAGCAATAAACACAAATTTAAATAAACCAATTTATCGCAGAATATGAGCTTATAAATTGTAGGCTGCTACTGCCTCCTTTTAGGCAAACTAAACAACTTTACTTAAGATTATTCGTTTAAAATCTGGGGATTCGCATAGCGTTTACTTACATTTACGGCAGCAAAGGCTTTTCCTACTAAAATCTCATTTGAAACTGTTTAGTAAACAGGTTTAGATTAGATAGCTTAATGTTAAGCTTTCATAAACTCAAAGAGATAGTTTTCATTCCGTTACATGCATTAAAACATATTCAAGATGTTTTCATGCTATTAATTAATATTATAGAAATTTGACGAAGCGTAGGTTATGAAGATTAGCGATTTTTATAGTCGCCTATTTTAATGAAGTGGCACCATTCAAGTTTCAAATTATGTACTATAAGTTTACCATTATTTATTAATGATTCACAGAATGCTGCACTAAAATACATTCCTTAGATTAGGAATGTGTATGTGCAGATATAATTGTATTTACTTTTCCTTTTATTTTTAAACAGTATTTAAATTATACAAAAATGTATTTCTAGGATTTCCTACACATTGAGATATGTTGAGCTATTTAAAGTTGTTTAATGATACTTACCTTCAATCTTATATGCCAAGCTGAGATCTTTCTTATCAGATTATTTACAGGATCGTGGATGTTAGTTTCCAAAGCCTTGGTAGTGTAATGTCTAGAGTGCTGGACTTTCAACCAAGCGTCCCGCGGTCGATTCCCGGTGCCGGCAGATCTGGTTAAGGTTTTCTGCAGTTTCCCTTAGCTGTGACACAAATGTGGGATTTGCGCTGTTCCATCTGTAAGTCGGCTGCAGCCGCATTTAGGGCCTACGTAATAATAATAATCGCCCCCTCCCTTCCGCACAAGCTTATAGCTTCTGGGGCCTGGTTTCCAGGCTATGGGTTGTTGCAATTATTATTATTATTATTATTATTATTATTATTATAAAGCATCTTTTTAAATTGCAATCAGGAATTAGGGAATTGTAAATAAGGATTATTACGTTGAGCGTCACCCATCTAATTTTTTTTATTGAAATCGGAAGTGACCAGAAGAAAATCAACTTTCGGTATATTATGATAGTTGATGTTCAAAAGTTTGTCTCGAATAGAGTAAACTTTATTATTTTATTTAAAGTGCTTTTAGGTATAACAAAATCAGTTGGTTTTGCCGTGTATAATATTAAAGTTTTAACATTTAAAACAGAAATATTTATTAAGAATAAATTAAGTATGAAACCATCAACAATTATTCATGCTTCTAGCAATGGTAGATATTTGCTTGTTGATCGTGAGCTAATAATAAGTATCTCACGTTACAAACACAAGAAACTAGTCCTTGATGAACATAAAAGACTTAAAACTATAACATTAAATAGTACTTAACTTAGGTTACCTCAATCGAGGGTTATTAGCTTGATCGTAATCCTTTCTCTTATTGTACTGAAAGATTATCCTGCAAAGTCATATACAGTCACTGTAAAGGCCTTAGTACACAAAAAACCACTATATAGATCTAACTTAAAACTTTGTAATCACATAGTGGATCAACTCAGATCGTATAAGTGAACTTTGAATTGTCAAATCATAATCATTATGATTATGGCTAGCTTTAATACAAATCAAAACATAACAACTCAATAGCTTTTCTTTTTCCCAATAGACTAACTCAGGTTATTTCGTTTAAGCATGAGATGAACAAATAAAAAAAATCTTATTTATTCTTGTACCTGGAAAGGACTTACTAGAAGCCACACCTGGAACGAGTCTGGACGAGAAATTATTTTTGACCCTGTATATAAAATTTAATACTTGCATCCACATCAAAATAAAAATAAAGACTTTTATAAATTGAAACACAATTTTTATTTATTAAAGATTAAATAAAAAACTTTACCAAAAGACAAAAAAAATCCTTAAACAGAAGTAACACAATAAACACTTGGGTGGCTGTCAACGTGACATGGTGTTGCAGCCGTATTCATTTAAACTAGCATCAAATAAATTAAATTCAACGAACAAACGAAAAAAATAATATTTACAAATGAATAATCAAAGTTGTTGTTAAAATAACAAGCCTTGTTCACAAAGAACCTTTCGATTTTGACAAAAATGAAATAAAAATTGTTTTATAAATTGTTTCCAATGGGTAACAATCCTTAGTACGACCAACCTTGTATGTAAAAGAATTGACACTCCAAATGTCAATGAATCCACTTCAAATTTTATTTTAAATCGTTCTGTATAATCGGTAATATTGATTCCATCCAAATCAGCTGTTCTTGAAAATCCATACCAGTCGATAACCAAATCCATACACATGGTTATAAATATTTTCCAATATTAAATTTTCAATTTTAATTAAAATAATTCGTTCACAACTCCAATATTTGTTTTGAGAAACAAAAATAAATTTTCTTCGATTCATATAATAGGTAAATATCCAAATCCATATGACAAATGTTTGTTTACAACCAAAACATATGGGTTACTCATATGGCCAACTTCATAACATAACTTTTATTTTAGGATTTTTGATTACGAACCAATGGGGATCTACCCACTAACTTGTATCGTCTGACTTTGTTAAATTTTCAAAGCCCTTTTATATGTTTACGAAAAACATTTGAAGACACAACGAAATTTTTCAAAAAACTTGAACATCACAAAATATTATGACGTCATGAAAACGATCATATGTTTATAATTAACACTAATCTTAATTCTAAAAAGATGAAATGGTAGCTGGCAAAGTGACGATTAAAATAATATAAGATACTTATGACCTAAATTGAACAATAACAATGAAAATCAATGAAAATGATCAGCTGTCGCCGATCTCATTAAAAATCTAATTTCATTTAAAAGCAAGAATTACCAACTATTCCTGTACATAGAATGAATATATAGTTCCTCAAGGTAACCTACTCACATGGAGTTCACACAATTTATAATTACATATAAAAAAACTTAACTTAAATATCTGTTCGCAATGTTTCAGATAACAAGCGATGCTTTTGCAAGTATAAAACAAATAAGAACATAAATGAATGCAAATATGAATTAAACTTGTTCAGAATACAGTACTCCAGGTGCCAGCATCCAAACAATAATGCAAAATATCAAAATAAACTCAAAATTTTGGAAAAAATGCAGGAATTGCAAATTGTAACATTATAAACATCAAACAGATTTAACTGATCTGATTTAACTATTTCCAGTGAAGTATGTACCCGAAACTGACTTAGCCTTATTAGAGAAAGAAAGAATTGTTCTGCATTACTTAGCGTCAAAACAGAAATCTAACAAGAAGACAAAATGTTCGAAACAATAAACCTGGGTTACATACAACATATTTTACTATAAAACAACAAATTTGATTTATGTCCTTTTTATAAATTCAATGCCTTTTTATAAAAAGTGCGGTTAAACACTAACGATAACTATCGCACTCCTACATTGAACTTGACATTGAAAATTCATTTCTGTGCTTGCAATACATTATGTAAATTCTCAACCTGATGATTCTATATCATCTCAATACATATTCAAATGTATAAGATTGAATCTTTTAATTTCTTCATGTTACAAAGTTAACCGTCATTAAAAAAATCGTTACCATGCAAGAACAGTAATGTTTGACAAGCCTGCCTATAAAATGTTTTTTAGGCATGTTGAATATTTGAATACTTAGATATAGTTGAATATTTAGAAATGGAATACTATTTTAATGCATATTTCCTATACCACTACAAGTACCTTAATTGTTGTATTTTAGAGAGGTAGATCGAAGATTCAAAATGCATCCATTTTGAGAAAGTCCATTTCTGTATTAAGTTCAGAATACAAGACTCGATGCACTACTTGACTCTCAAAAGTCGTCGAATTTACTTTCAGTGTTTAATTAACATTCCTAATATCTTATAGGAATAAGTTTTCAAAATAAATTGTACTGATATTTTAGAAATGAAGTAATTAGCCGCAAAATAGAAGTGGAATTTAAGAAAAGGCCTAGATTTTTTTAATTTAGCTGTAATCATAAATGAAATATGACCTACCATTATGTTAAAAACCAAGGAAATCATGTTAGACATCCACTAAAGAACTAAATAATTAGTCATTTTACATTTAAATGTTTTACAGTTGAAACAAAAGTTTTTTAGTCAGACTAAATGACAATAAACTAACTAAATTACTCACAAACAAAACTAGGCCCCGCGATTGGGCGCCAATGAAACAAAGCTTTATAAAAAGTTATGAAAATACATCATACTTACTGTAACTGAAAACTCAAAAAAATATCTGCCCAGCTTGAGATTTAAACTCTCTCTTACAAATTAATTAATCAAGTCGTAGGTATTGGTTCCACAGCTGTATAAATTGTGAAAAAGGAATAGATAAGGGTTCAACACAAATAAAAACTTAAAAGGGCGCCATCTGGTTCTGAGCTTAGTTAATGATTTATTAACCATTCAAAGATGTTAATTGAATAAGCATTAAAATTTACTAAATTCATTAACCAGAAAATGAATAGAATATTTAGTTAAAACAAAATTTTGTTTACTTAAAATTGTTGAAGAAATGAACTTAAGCATTCATAACCAATATGGTTCCGTTTTTCAGATCATTCAGTTTTGAATTAATAACATTTATTAACAGGAAAATAATTAAAACACAACCTTGCATAGATAAAAAATAAAACACACCTTGTATATTTATTACAAGTCCAACCTAAATTTATTAGGTTATAATTATACCAAAATTAATCAATAAAAATTCACCGAGAACTTTTCATTAAATTATGAAAATAACTCAAAAAGATTTGATTAAATCGACCACAAATAGTGTTCAAAAGCATTAACACAAATATTAAAATTTATATTGACTGGTCTTTTTCTGGACAAAAATTTATACACAAATATCTAAATGAGATTAGACAAATTAAATCAATTCGACAGTATCAATACAAATGATTTGTAATTACATTAAAGTTTAAAGCTTTTTAACAAACTACGAGAGCTCTATTGATAATAGAATTTAATGAGCAAAAATTTATAATGAACTTCTATTAATTGAGAAACAATAACAAAAATGACTGCAAATTCAAGCAAGAAATTTACCTAAATGAATAACACTAAAAACAATAGTCACAATACCTTTTATTTTTGGTAAGTCACAAACCAAAGTCAACGATAAACTGCATAAAATTTGACGACAACGTCACAGCAAATGGAAACTGGAATATTGGGATTTTTCTTTCATACATTAAAGATGTACGAGATAACCCTCGTAGAAACTGGATATGGCGAATTATAACTTGCAAATTCACCCCAAACGGCAGTAACAAAATGCAACCAAAGAGTTCCATAAAAGATTTGGCTATTAATTTTGATAACCATTTCATAATTTCATTGTTTTCAATAAAACAATACACATAACCATTAATTCTGAACTGAATTTAGAAGGCACACAGCACGAATTATTATTTAACCGAAATTTCGATTACAGAGAAAGCGTCTGTAAATATTAACTTATTTCTGTACAATAATTATTTAGACGAGAGTACGGTACTGTAGGCTGTCGTAACTTTGTTACACAGTAATAAGGGAAACTGAATTTCCCACTTTTCTGAAGCACAAACATCCGCGAAAATATTTAACGGAATAACTAACTTTTGTTAACCACGAATTATTGGTTAATTTCCGAACACTTATTTAAACGATAACTATTACATGTTGATTTTAATTAAATGCACCGACCATCCGAAAGTCGGTAATTGTTCAAACAATATGAAAAACTGAATTTAGAGTTTTCTTTCAAACTCCATTTTACTACAACAAAATGGCATTTTTAACACAAGATCGAACGTACGCTCTCGGCGTGCGATTTTGGAAGACAGGCCTCGTCTCAACATCATCTCGCGCTTATATTAACTCTGCTCAACATTACTCCCCGGACCGACATCTGTTTTTAGGCGGCAAGGGTGCTTGTTGCTTGCCCTACTATAGGATTCACGACCTTACGTGTAAAAAGCAACACCAATCTTTCGCGCGTAAAACACACGTGTGAACTAAAACACGCTGGCTGTAGACGATATTCATACACTGCATCGACATAAAATTTGAAGCGCAAAATAACAAACAAAGGAAAGTGTATTTAGAATCGTATACACTCAAAATGTTTACCAAAATATTCCAATAAATGAGTTGACTAAGCGCTTCTCATGATTTCTTTTCAAGGTTTCTTTTTTGAAGAAATTGATATTATTTTTAAAATGCCAGGTCGTAAGATACGAAAAACGACATCAATATGACGTTACATTATTTCATTATAGCAAATACGAACCAATCCTTTCTTAAAAGGTGCCTTTTATTTAAGATGTTTATTTGATGACAGGCTAGTTTAAATTAAGCGACGTCCACAGGACCGAACTTAGGATTTTTAACAAGAATTAATACCAAATTTTATATACTAAATGCCGGTGGAAAATGTACCCGTTACACAGTAATTGAAAAATGTGCTAGCCAAACCAGAAATGTAAAGTAAAAACTGGTCATCGATAATAATCATAGCGTTGTCAGAATATTTTACATGCCTAGGACTAGGACACCATTCAAAATTCTGCACGTGTCTGGTATCCGCCGCCGAGATGTCACATGTTATAAAAATGGCCCCATTTGATAATTTTCCTCTTTCAATCTGTAGAAGCTATTAATCATTTGAGTGGTAAAACATTTTTGTAAAATTTTCTAAGATTATCAGTATCTGTTCTAAATTACACTGCACTTGTTCTTAGCGAATTTAAAAAGAACCGATTTGACATTCAAATGATAAATCACTCTGTAGTACGTATATATGTAAGCAGTATTTAGATCTTCCCTGTTTTCTCTATTTTGAGAAATAAATGAGGAGTACGTCATGTTTTGAGATTACACGGGGAACCAAATTTTATTTTGTATGAAATCAAATAAAATACAAGGCATGCGTGAATAACAGTAGCTAATAATACGACAAACACAAAATATCTGTTTCGATTTAATTTGTTCTGTTTTTTCTTTACTATCTTCTTATTATTTATCTTTTTAAATTTTTAAAGAACTTAATTAAAGTTGTTTTAAACTTTATTTATCCACAATGATTTTAGTTAATAAAGATAATTTTGCTCAATTCCCCAATAATAATAAATCAATATAAGCAATAATTAATTAGTTTTTAAATTTCAAGAAAAAAGATCGACGAATTAAAGATCAATTCAATCAGTATTGTATATTAACAATTAAACTAATTCTTAGATTACTAAAATCAGTTAGTTATTACCAATCAATAAAACCTATTTTAGAAGTAAAGAGAAAAATATGCAAAATTTCAGGTATTTGCACGATACAATTTCTGCAGAAAAAGTACAATTTACATTAAATCTTACAACCATGTTCAGTGTCTAATTATACAAATATACAAGAGAAGTATATATTTTATGATCTACAGAAGCTTCTGTAGGAAACAACAACAGGTAACAGTTTGTAGATAAAAGGGTGTAGTCTGTCCTTTTCCTGATGTTATCTTGGACTAGTTAATAAACACCTAATGTATTAGATTTGTGATGCATGTTAGGTGGGGGACATATGATCTTAGCTGTTGATTCCAGCGTAGTGTAGGCGTGAAATAAAAAAAAATCTTTTTGCTTTTTTTAAATAAATGTTGCAGATGACTAACAGGTTTGGGTTTCTGTAATCAGCGATGTCATTCAAATGTTATTTTAATTTGAAACAACTTTAAAATTTCGATACAGTTTGTATAAAATAAATAAATAAGTAGAGAAAGCATCTTAATTTTTCCTTTGAATGTGATAGTTATTTATTTACTGGTTATCTTATATAAACAGAAAGAAAATTTCACCTTAAAGCAAAAAGAAAGAACTTCATCATATACGATGAGATTTTCATGAAAGAAAAAAAATTCTTAAATTTTAATTTTTGTTTCAGCGGCTTTGTTGAATGGCGCAAAAAATCATATTCTTTGTGTATTTACTAAAGTTAGTGAAAATTGCTTTCGGGGGCATCCTGTATGCAAACTTAATTTTAGTGTAGCAGCTCTGAATGTTTTAGCCGTGAAAAATTTATGGTTTCGTCCGGAAAAACTGTGTTTTATGTATCCGGTAAAAATTTCCATTTTACATTGAGTTATATTCGTGTACAAAAGCACGCGAAGCATTTCATGCACTCAATTAAGAAGAAAAATTAAAGTGGAATAACACATTCAAACTATACGTAATGCGATAAAAATACAGAGGGAGCTACAAACACGTACTAGGAATGCAATTTTGCAACTCTCATTTGATATATACATTTTACTAATGCACATTTACATTAAATACGAGTTTCAACTTTCTTTCTAAGAGTAAGGAAAGAGAAGTAAATCATGTTAACAACTGAAGCTTCTTCCTTGTATAGCGCAGCGCCGTTTCTTTTATTTTGATGAATGCATTATTCCCTTAATTGTGTTACGGTGTACGAGGAACAGAGTTGAGTAAACAAAGAAGTCTTGTAAGAAAGACGAGGTGCTTCCTACGGCTTTATAATTTATAGAATGTCATGTTTTTAAAAATGTTGGCAAATTGGCAGTGTTAGCTTACGAAAGTGGAAAATAAACAACACTCTTTTATTTATTGTTATTCAACTTATTATCTCCCTATTCGGAATTAATGAGTGAAGACTTACATATTTATGCTTTCCGTTTTCGAAAATTTGATATCTTGAGGGGCTGTGAATAGTAGTTCTACTTTAAGGTTTCTCAATTTAATTAAACGAACTGGAAAGAATGCGAAGTAACATAAATAACTGTCAAGAGGTAATTATTCCTGAAATATAGGGTTCAACAGTTGAATAAGTTATATTCTAGCATTATTGTGTATTGACAGCCAACCATAATGTGACAGCAATACAACTTTAATGTAGTAAGACCTAATAATAGATATTTATTATAACAATCCGTTTCAATCACATGAAAGCTTTAGAAGTAAGAAACTATTTGAAATTATGAATAGAAAACTTCCAAACCAGAATTTTAGCACCACACATGCATATAATAAGAATAGGATTTTAATGAAAAAATTACACGCATTAAGTCTAGTATTTTGGGTTCTGTAAGAAACTCATCAAAATCTTCTATAAACATCAAAAATATTTTAAGCCGTTTGACCTCTAGAGATCATAAAAAAATCAAAACCATTCTCTATTCGACACAATTCTTTTTTATAAACAATTCATTTTTATTATAATACTCTCAAAAACGAATAAAAGGAAATAGTGAAAAAAATGGGATTATGGTTTTCTCAAATTGGAATGAGGTGGAAATGTTTGTTAAGCGCCACTGGGTTCAAATAAACTATAATTAAAGTTAATATCAAACATTGACGGCTCAACAGAAAATTTAATCGTTAAGTTAGACTGTTTAGACCTATAACTGTAAGCTAAATAAGCATTGTCAACTATCAACTATAATTATAATAAAATATATTGCATTATTATTTTATTTAGTATAGTGCACAAAATTAAAATAAGTTAAGAAAGAAGTCTTAACATTTTTAGCTGTCTGCACTTCTTTTACTAGACGAAATCGGAAATTTAATTGTGGATTTAATTAATGAATTTTTTGTGATTGTTAACGCTGATGTCAGGTTGATTGTGTTGTTGGTTGAGACCTTTTAAAATATAATCACTCTTTTTAAAATTTAAAAAAAGGTAACCGAACATAAATTTTGCTGAAAGTAAGTCTGGATTGTAAGGCCCCCAAGAGTGTAAAGACACGCTCGGGCGGTCAACAGTCCTGGATCGCGTAGTTATAATAAGTTAAAAAAAGTTCGAAGATGCAGAAATGCAATGCTAAATGCAAAAAGTTCAGAGTTTAACGATAGCTTTGCCTTGTGTTCCAGCAACTTCAAGGTGTGAAGGTTTTTGTGTTGTTTTAATTAAAGGCCATTAAGTGTTACAATATGTTTTTGGATTAATGTGTAAAGAGAATTTACCGTGTCACTTTGTAAAAGATTGTTATGTTCTTTATTTATGTAATGACAAAATTGAATTTTAGAAAGTCATTTCTCAGTAAGCTCACTGTGTAATGTTTCTTACCTTGTTTGTGTTTTGATTAATAAGAAAATGTATAGAAAGTTTATCTTTTGAAAGTGTGGAGAAAATAGTCTGATCTAGCCTAATAGTACAGAGGTTAGGCCACATCGATTGTGGGAGCACAGTCTCGTATCATGAGCTTATCTACCTGTCGAATTTGTATCGGGACGGATTCTCCTTTAAGGTTTGTGCAATTTACCGTTTATCGAGTTTTACGGTTTAAATTGTTTATTTGGGAAAAACAAATACTATGCTAAATTACCGTGTGTTATAGCAATAATTACTTTATGTTCTCGCAACTTTACATGTTTGTTAGTTAGTTTGTTGGTCAAGTACGAAACAAGAAATAAAAGATTACTAGGATACTAAAGCCAACAGGCACAATTGGTACAGGACCTTGAAGTTATTTGAACAATATTAATTATATTTTCATTTTTGGTCAACAATCAAAATATATTTATCTGTTTCAAATAAGTAATTTCATGCACTTGTATTTATAAATAATGTAGAAGTTAATAAACGTGTAGGTATTTAAAAATCAGTTAACTATACATAAGTACGTTTGTGTTGTTTAAACGATTTTCTTGAATTTAATTATACTCGTAGTAGGTATAGTTTGACACAACAAATTGTTGATGTTTCACGGAATAGATCGCAGATTTAAAAGGATGAAAATATATAATAATTAACAATGTAAATCAAAGAAAAATCGTTTTCCAAATTGTAGATTGTTATTTAATTATTTAATATTAAAAACCAGCATCAAACAACTTGGCTGATTACCTCAAATTTTTTCTTTTTCTTATCTAAAATTAGTAAGCCTTCGCAATTAACATCCACGACATCTGAAAGCAATTTAAATTGATAAGACGTCTCTGCCGGGGCATATGTTAACGTAAGTATAACTGTGTGGTTTATGTGTTTATTTGGTTTTGCTGAATTTTAGTCAGTCACTATTGATGTACAAGTGTGCTTCTGCTTGATATTTTTTATAATTTGAGAATGGTATTCAATTCAATGGTATATTGTAAAAAACATTTTATGTACAATTGTACATTGTAAAAAACTTACTAAAAAATGAAGATAAAGACTTTGAAAAAGAATACATTTATAATACACATCTCTCATTCACATTTCTCACATTTCCGATCTTTCTGTAAAGTAAATAAAAATAGAATATAAAATAAAAAGAGAAGTTCAAAATTTGAACTAAGAACTTTGTAGATATCAAGAAACAATTCCAGTGTAAACAATAAAATGTTCAACACTATTATATTTTTATCATTCCTAGTGGAATTATTATGTATAAGCAAAGCTTTAGGAATGTGATGTTCTATTTGGGTGGCTGTGATAAGCGGTAATGCTGAAATAATTGCTCGATAAATAATATTTTAGAGCTTGAAGTACTAGTGATTTAAATCAATGATATACTGAATGTCAAGTCAACGATTGATTTGATACGCGGATTGATCTTTAGTAAAATTCGTAAATTTCGCATATTCCCTGGTGTACATTATAATATTTAACTATAGGTATTGTTCGTCATACGCTTTTTTTACACATTACTTCAACTTGATTCAGGCTTATCGTGTTTACAAAATACTACCTTTTCCAGATATTTATGTAACAATTATTTTTTTAACTTAACTTTCTTAACCTAAAGTATATCATTTTTAAGCTTAAAGTTAAAGTTAAATTTTGGAGTGCAAATTACGGTAGTGAAAGATGTACTCTTGTAAAATTTTGTAGTGCACCTGTGTAATTATATAGCTTACATAGCTGACATAACATAGGTTACACAGTCATAGTCCAATCAATTTACATTTTTTGGGCAATGCAAATCATTCATAGAGCTCATCAGGTTTGAATGCTTAGTATTATAACTACGTCACATTACAGTGCTTTTCGGTATACCCATACGCTTATAATGGTGTTATTTGGCTGGAAAATTTGAAATGTCTGGGATTTATTAAATAAATCCCGTATTATAATTTTGAGAGTTTATTTTTTGTTAAGTAAAATATAGTAATTTAGTGCAGTTTTATAATAATAAATTAAATATTATCCTGATTTGAAGAATATTTAGGACCCCATTTGACAAAAAAATAATGTAATTTGTAACTTTGATAGTAAGTTTTTTGCTGAGAACCAGCATAACATTCCCACATATAACAATTTATTTTAAGTCGGGTTAAAAATATAAAATGTGAGAGATCAATCTTGTTTATTTATCATTGTTGAGCCGTGACATAGGCAGAATGTTTGAGAAGTTTCGATGGATTACTCTTTCTTTTTCAATCCTTGCTAAAGAAAGCTTATTTTTTCTTTATGAAATTTAAAATGTGGGGATCAGAACGAGATCGAAGTTCGCAAGAGACAACGGTACGCGGTTTAAAGATTTGTCAATTTCAAACTAATTTGAATTAAGTAAGAATTTTGCTGAGATCTACCGTACTGTTCGGATATATATGTAATGTGGCGTACTTTGAGATTTTTAAATCCACTTTGCGGAGATTGTTTAAAATCTATTTAAAGCTTAAAAAATAGTTGTTAAAAGTTGAATGTTTGCATACTGTCTAAGGGTTGTTAATCTAATTCAATTGTGTTTCTTTAAAGTATTCTTATGTTTAAACACTCGTTGAATTTGAACTGTAAGTGAGGATCGACTTACCGAGATTTTTCAGAGCATTCACTGAACCTTTCTAATCCAACTCAGAAGTGGTTACTAAATTTGAAGTTTACTGAAATGTAATTCGAATTTTAAGTTAATTCAGTTCTGGTTAATAAATAATAAGTTTTATAGTGTCAATGCTTTTTCTGGTTAAGAAGCTTTTTAACTTTATTAAAACAGTTCAGTGTTCAGGTGTCCCTATTTGGTATTTGGTTTTGTAACAAGAAAACGAATTTTTGTTATCAAATTTTCGATAGTGGCATAAAATTAAACTAAATATTATGCGAGGTTGTTGTGAAATGTAGGAAGTTTAACAATACTTCTATGATTGAAAATTAGGTTAAAAATAATGTCAACTATTATTATATTTGTTCAAATAATTTGTAAATGTCATGTAGATCTCTTGTTATTTTTTCAGATCAACTGAATGCATTGTATCTCCTTTTGATTTCCTATAACAAGAATTATTCAAAATTGCTGTACTAAAATGAACTAATATTATTTACAAATCTTTTGTGATAACTGGTGCTGTGTTTTATGTTTGAATTGTATCAACAAAAGCTACAATTTAATAAAGTGTTTAAATAAAAAAATAACATTGTGAAATTTCGTAAATATGTAATTATTTGTTACAAGATTATTGAGAAGCTTTTAGAATATTACCTTATATTAAATTAATTTGGAAATTGATCGATATCAACTCTTTCCAAATTGTAAGCGGATATGAATTTAACACTATTTTAATTGCGATCGTTTACATACAATTTAGTGACGCCCAATACATTTTTTTTGAAATAATTATTATATTTATTTTTTATACCATTAACAATAATAAGGGTCTTTTCTTTTAAAGCATATACCGCTTCGGGTGCTTAAACATTAATTTAAAGTACATAAGTAAGAAGTAATATACCTTTTAAAATTGAGATTCCCTAACGTGTTGGGCGATTTACTTATTAATTTAAAAAATTTGTTTTGTTGAATTTATGTAAAAAGACATTTCTGTTTCATAGTAAAGTCTATAACATAGAAGCGGGCAAACTGTGAAGGGCTATCGCATTTCATATTCTTCCTTTTAGTTAGATTATTGTCTAGGAGTGGCAACTGGCGAAAAGCTACACTAATTTCAACGCTAACAGACACTAACTGACATTTAACAGGCAACGATTTCAAGAGCTCATACTACAACTGTTGAATAAATGTAACTTTCCTATTCTGTTGAACCAAATTCTCACGGAGAGGCCATAAATAAAATTCTCGACAAGTTTTCCTTACACAAAACTTTTGTACTTTTCCAAAGATACTGCACGAGTTCCAATTTTTTATATATGTACAAATTTAGAAGGAAAGTGTTTAGAATAATACTGTTTTTTAAAGTCTAGAACAAGTTGAAGATTGTTAGAAAGGTTTTGTTAAAACACTTGAAAAGTTTTGAATAATCTGAAAACTGTAATAAAATCCACGAGGAGTCTTCTTTTACAAGACTTTACCCACGTTTTTGCTTTTCAAAGACATGCTAATGGTGTGGAATGGAACTAGGACTAAGTACACGTGCATAATAATGGGAGTTTACATAATGCATGTGTATCTCGTATACTTGAATACACACCCTACTTATTTAGAGCCTAATGTGTTCTACTAGAATAGACTATCGATTTTATATTCGTGTAAACTACAATCTGCTTGCAGGGAATGCAATATAACAAACGTGACTTTAGTAAAACAAACACGCCAATTTAACTATTGTAGTGCTACAATGAACAGGCTTGGCTGCAGTTAGACGTATAAATATTTGTTTAAAAAGCAAACATTTAGTTCTAGAACGACTACTGCGACTAACACACCCTTAGCAAATGCAAAGTTATATGTTTTCAGTTTCACGAAAAATTCAAAAGCTGCAAAAAAGCGAAGTCCTAGAAAACGTCAAAATCAATGTATTCGAGGGTGAAAAATTCGAGTCGAGGGTCAGTTTTTCCTTAGTAGAAGTGGAAGAGGCTTTTCTTCAGCTTCCTATACGCCTATATGACCGATAAACTAAAATGACAGACGGGAACTTTGAAATAAAAGAAAAATATTGGGAGAATTTATAGCTTTTGAACGTTAGAACTTAAGAACTCTACATAAAGTAGATGATATCTGCAGATGAAAAAGTTAAATAAATTGATCTGATGGAAAATTTCTAAAATTAATAATATGGAAAGTTTTTTTTTATTATTTCTGAAAAGTGAGTCTCTCTCTCTCTCTCTCTCTCTCTCTCAGGAACAAAACAGGAAACTACTCCCGTAAACTTTTATTCTAAACAGAGTTTATAAGAGAAGTATTAACTTTCAATAAGGCTTTAAAAATAAAGATTTTATAAAAATTCGAGTTCAAAGATTTTCAAGAAAATCTGCTCAATGTACAGCTTTGTATGAAGCGACCCGGTTCAATTCGTACGAAATACCAGATCACGTTCACAATTTTGATTTATATAGACAGGATTACACTAAATCCGGGAAATGGGAAGTTCAACTCCTAATTTTTGTCACAGGTGACTTCCCTTTAAATAAGGAATGAACCGAAATGTGAATCAAACTTCTAAGAGAAAATCAGCAGTACATCATTTAATAATAAATACATCACTAAGTAATAGTGTCGGAAGTTCTTTTTTTTGTTCCAGTTATTTCATTAACTTTATCAAACACTAGGACATAAATTATTGAAAACTAACATTTGTAGAATGTAATTAAGATTTCTATTACCACTTTTAAGTCATTAATGTTAACTCCACAAGCAATTTTTCGCAATTTTACAAAAATTCAACTGAAAAGGAAGTTACTATATAAATAAATAATTACAATTAATTATAAACCTGTCAAATTCATCTCCGTTTGATTGAAAATTCGAAGAACCATTAAAAATCAATGCGACAGGAATATGTGGAAATTTGTTTATTTGCAGGAAATGTGAAGAGGTTACGACTGGTTTTAGATCTCATGACGTAATTACGAACAGCTACTAAGGTTCTAATATAATAGAAACGGTAAAGTTATCTTTAAAGTCTTTAAAAATTAATTTAATATTTTAATATTACCAAAGAAACAAAAACTGAACTATTATTTAATTACATTTTTTAATTTATTTCGCACTATTGACTTACTCCGAAAAACAATGTGCCGCGTAACATCAAATTATTTTTTAAACTACTTAGTGCAAGAAAAATCGTATTACAATATTTATTGTAACTTTAAAGTTAAAATGATTTTTAGATTATATATGACCCCATTTGACAAATAAATAATTTCGTCTCAGTTGTACTTGGTGTAATAAAAATTTGATAGCCTAAGAGAATAACATTTTTGTTACACGCTTTATTATAAGAATTCACTTTAGACGAGATATCATAGGTGAATCGCACAATATTAAATTTTGATAGGTCTATCTTTCTACGTTCAATAAGGAGTTTTTTTTCCTATGAAATTCAGAAAGTGGATGTGATCGAGTGGTTGGTCGGAAGAACGCAACCAGATCCTTTACTCCATTTAAGTCAATTTTGTGGGAATGGTTAAGCTTTGAAGTTTGTTAAGCAAGAAATTGTTAATTTGAATCGATTCGAATTAAGTAAGGATTCCGTTGAGCTTTACCGCACAGTTCGAATATACAGTCTTAAATTTGATTGAGAGTAGTTAGTAAGATTTTAATAGATTTCATATTGCCAAATAATCAATAAATTACTGTATTGAATTGAAGATTTCTATATATTTCGCGTTAGTGGCACAAAACAATGTTTTATAAGTACTTACCGCTTAAAATAATGCATCACGATACGTTAAATTATTTTTGGTACTAGTAACCTAGTACTAGTACTTACTAACCAGTAATCGTTCCTAAATGACAGCCTTTTTATACGAAATAAGTTTATATTATGGTGTCAAATTCGCGCGGTTGGAGAAAAGATTTTTTTAAATTCTATCAAATATTAATGATGTGTGGATATTCTAAAAATGCTGCAGGTTATGTAAACCAAATCATTTTTTGAAGTTATATATTTATCTGGATGACCTGTTTTTATCTAGTTTTCGTTTTGGTCACATTTTACGCCACAGACGCAGCAACGATCCTTGATTTTTCGTCCACTCATGGTAATGAACTATGGTGTGTCAGGGTACCTTCTCTAATCACAATAAGTTCTCATGGAGATCTTTTATGTCGATTAGTTGGTAGTGTCCACACTTTTTTTTAATAAAAACTTTTGGAGAAGCAAAAATTGCACAAATTATAAAGCTTAAAGAAAGAGTAGTACGTTGAATAATGTATCCAGAATTTACTTTCATCATGACGGCCATAGTAGCCTACCACTCGGCAGGTAGTAGTGAGAAATCGTGCAGTTCAAATTAAATTATTTACTTCAGTAGTGATCTTTCAGTTATTTTGTAGTGATTTAAATAATTTAGCAATAAAAATCTTCGGCAATTATTTACTTTTCAATAAAAATAAACGTATGTATCTCTTTTAATTTATTCTAAATTTTAATTTTGCATTAAACAGCAATATAAAACGCCACTTTCTTGACTATGCCTTCCTAAATATTTACAACGTTATATAATAAACATAAGATGCTTTAAGTTAAAATATAACAGTAATAAGCATACAATCGTTTTAACGGCACAGTCATTGCAGACTTACCTTTAACTTTGAAACAACGCTTTTCTGTTACTCTAGAATTCAAACTGCTTACTGTACTAAAATTCATAACTTTCTTGCTGAACACAAAATACGATACCTACTACATAAATACTACATAAATGCTCCGACTTTTAAGACACCTTTTGACAAATTTTATTAGCTCAGGATGTAGGTATTGATTTCCATAACACACGAATTGTAAGGAAAAGCAAGGTTCAATAAACACAAAAGAAAAAGGATGGGCGCCAGTTATTTGAAGTCATTTCAGTAATTATCACACCCCCAAATAACAAAGGGTTAGATGAAATTAAATAAAGATATTTAAAAAAAAAACAGAACTAATTAATATTAGTTTGATTGACGTTAATACAAATTAAATTATAAAATTACTTCAATTAATGCTAGGTCCATTATTATCATGGTAAAATTTAATTTATATGTTCATTTCTTCGTAACTAGAGTATTCGATTATCTCCGATGACAATAATGAAGTTTTGATGGAAATAATGTTAATAAAAAAATATATATACCCTAATAAGAATTCTTATTCAAGGGACCAAAATACATAAAATTACAAAAAAACATTCGATAAAGTAAACGA
The DNA here is from genome assembly GCA_929113105.1 of Agrypnus murinus. NCBI lineage: Eukaryota > Metazoa > Arthropoda > Insecta > Coleoptera > Elateridae > Agrypnus > Agrypnus murinus. The sequence goes on from OV816029.1 coordinate 30,789,410, forward strand.
TACAAATAAGTTTCACATTAACATAAACTTACTTTTATCAAACAAATATCCTGAATGTTTTTGATGCGGTATTAGAATTTTACAATTCTTCAAAATGTCACAAACAACACTTTCACAATAGAAGGCCTTATTCACTAAACTTTAAAAACTTTGAATTTTGCTAAAGATGCTGCAACAAGGAACTGAAATTTCTTAGTTGATGTTACAAAAAATAATTTATAATTATTCGGCACTAATCCACAATAATAAAACTCTTAAACGGCGGTAATTCCAGTATTTTAGTTGTTAATTTCAAATTTAAAGAAAAAGGAACCGATCCGTCTATTTGCTCCTCTTGGCTGTATGAAGTTCTGATTAAGACTCTTTACTAAAAAAAAATTCAATATTATATAGTGACAAATAATTTTAAGAGGGATATTTTAAATTAACCAATAGCGAAACAATTATCCATAAGCCAATCAAAATAGAATACGTACAAAAACTTCCAGAATGTTCGATATGGAATTTCAGTAATTCCCCTTTGAATTTATACATTACCCAAAGCACATTATACTTGCAGGTGGTTGTCAGGACAATTTTATTCTAGGAGATTCTGTTTGTCGGTATTATGTTTACTAGAAAATATTTCAACCCAATGTATTTTAAAGTTGTAAATTCGACGTTCAATTAACCATAAGAAAACTTTTGTTAAAGAGAATATTATATTTTAGCCCTAAATGCATACAATATTGAGAACAATTTTGTTCTAGAACATTCTATTCCACAAGAACAATTCCTATTGTCCATCAGAACATGAAATAATAAAAATTAATGGTTGCAAAGACGGTACTTTTTAAAAATCAAATCTGTAGATTTTTCTAGAACCAAATTTTATTAGTCTGGGAATATTTTTTGAAAGTACCAGAATACCAACTTTATTTTAAATCAAGAAAAATATACAATGATATGCAGGACCGCATTTAGAATTTTATCAATTATACAAACTAAATTGCCTTATTCAAAAATTAGAAAAACGAGCATGTTACAACTTTTTATCATGCTGCTAGTAAAATTGAATTAACAGTGTGAGAGTTGGTTCCTAAATTATTCAAGCTCTTTATTATTTACAGAGATATTTAGTTGTATATAAGACACGGTCCAACATGCATCTGACGCTGATTTAAATCAAATTACACTTATTTTCCCACTACTAAACGTATCTCTTCGAGAAGGTGAGTGCTATATATAACTTGAAATAAACAACTAGTAAGATAAAAAGGTTGTCACATCATCTCATGCAAAGAACCTTTTTAAAAAATGTTCAATTTCAAGTTGATTTCATGTGTAATTGTTGCAGTTCTGTTTAACTTAGCAAAGAGCGGTATGTGATTTTTCAATTATTCATTTGTTGGACAAATTGACTAAATTATTACTTTATTTTCCTCAGATGAATGTAAAACTCCGAATAACAAAACAGCCCAGTGTATATCTCTGTACTCTTGTACCATTCTTTTGAATGTCTTCTGCGATCCCACGTCAAGAGAGTTTATACAAAAGTCGAATTGTGGAGGAACCCCCATTGAACCTTTAGTGTGTTGTGGAACACACTCCAATTTTACGGTAATAGAGAAACACGAAAAGCCTAATCTTACTGCAAATGAAAATCAACTGGCTGAAAAACTAGCAAGTGCTACTTTAAAGCGACTTATACCCAGCAAGAAAATATGTGGCCTACAGCATTCTGATGATTATTTCCATGATACAAAGGATACTGTTCTCACAGAATTTCCATGGTTGGTTTTAATAGCTTATGAAAATAAAAATAAAAGTGATCGTCCTTTGCGGAGTGCGCTTCGCTGTAGCGGTTCTCTTATAAGTGCGAGATACGTACTGACTGCTGCACAGTGTATACAAGATCATAAAGTAAGACCGTAAGTAGAAATTCGCTACATTTGTACACGTGTTTATAATGTTTTTCAGGACGTTCGTCCGTCTTGGTGAATACCTTATCGGTAATAAAACTGATTTTATGGTTGATAAACTACTCGAATGTAGTGATCAACTTAGAGACTTTGGAATTGAGAAGAGCATAGCACACCCGCAGTATACTATTCACCCATTTCGTGCCCTTCAGGTTAATAAACTACCACAATATGAGAACGACATAGGCTTAATAAGGCTAAACAGTTCAGCAGAATATTCAGGTAAAATCAAAATTGTTTTAAGAATATATTTTATGTATATTGTAATGTGTAGGGTGTTTAATTACACTATTCAACACGATTTTTACCTCTGGTACTGTATAAGGTTTTTCCGCAGGATTTTCAAGTGTAAACAACGAATCTGATATTTAAAATTTCCTAAGTCGTCACACTTTTTTGTTCTTTTAAAAATTTCCTGTTTATAGCGAATTTTTAAAGCTACTGTGGTACATATATCAATTTTTATCTAATAATTTACGATAGTTTTTAATAAAGTATTAACTGCACCCAATTTCATATTTATATAATTGTCATATTGACAGTTTAATTTATTTTTATGATTACCAACCTTCTGATAAATATCTTCAAAATATCAAATGTCGCTAGGAAAATTTGACATGCGTGACTTAACTCTAAATAACACAGAGCTCAGTTCATATTTAAGAACTCTACACTGTAGTAATCCATTTTTTATCCAACACAATACGCACAGTGTGTTTCGCCTGTTTTGAAATTCTTCTAATTTCCTTTATTTACAAGTTTTTGGTATCAAGCAAATTTTGTTCTTGAATGATTAAATGTTCAATGATTTGCTGTTAAATTGAAATACACGATCTAATTTCTTACCTGCTTGAGATTGTGAGGGGTGCAACAAGGCAACGGTTTCGTTTTATACGGAACGCCCTCTATTTTTAAGCATGTATTTATTTGCCTTACCTATTTATGTAGGTGGAATTTAAAAAATATATATATGTCTTAAGCTTGTGAATATAGTTATAGAGATTTTGTTCTACATTGTACCTTCATGTGCAACAATATTAAATTGTAAATGTAGGCAATATTTTTATATATGTTATAGAACTAATATTATTCGATACATGTTAGTTTTTGATTCTTTCATTTCTAAAATAGACAACAATCAAGGGAAATAAACAGAAACTCTTTATATGTCAATTTATTTAACAGTGATACCATAACATCATACCATATACGTAATTTATCGTAAGCTTGTTACTAGGATATTTCTCGAAATCAATTGATATAAAATGATAACGGTAAACAAAGCCTGAGTAATTGTTTCCAATAGTTGTTAGATTTAATCTACTTGTATGCCGCAATGTTCAATGTTCTCCTAGCTTTCCGTTAGAAATCTGTCCTGCTTCGTAGGATGGACGTATGGAGGTAAGCAAAAGACTCGAGCAACTGCCCAGTGGCAGTGCTATTCTCTGACGTGTTGTTCGGAGGGGAGATGGGCGCCCTTATTTAAAAAAAGTATATTAAAATATTAAAAAGTGCTAGCTCTAGATGACGTAGCGGAAATCGATCCACATCAAATATTGCTGCTAAATTAATATTTCTTCTCTTTGGTGAAATTTAAATTTGAAGCGACGCGCTCTGAACTGTTGGAATAAACTAAAAGATATCAAATTTCATACGCGGGCGGGGTTAAGGCTTTTCTGATTTTTTGATTAGAGTTTACATTGTAAGTTCTGGTATCTATGTCACTCTTAGGTAGATTTCCAAATTAAGCAAATTATATAAAATGATTGTCTAGATACCGCTATCATGAATTTTGGTTCATCAAGGAGCCGGACATATCCGTTTTATTTTCTCATTAAGACAACAAGTTGTGTAGGCTTTATAGTGATGAACGATAGCTTTTGATTATTATTTTTATAGATTATTTTAGCAAATAAGCTGGCGTCCTTTTTCATAGTTCTTATAAAATCCACTGATGCTTCGGCTTTCCATGCCCAAAGGTAATTTGAGTAAGATAGAATCACAAGCATATGTACTAAAGTACATATGCTTGTACAAATAAGTAAGTACTAAAGTAAGTATTATTTGTCTGTCGTTTTATTTATTTTAGTAGTATTAACTTTGCAATTTTGACGTCCATTTGAAGGGATGGTTGGTGGTTGTAAAAGCTTATGGATAATACAGCGGCGGGCGTCTGCGAATAGTGTTTTATCTCATCATATTATTCCATATAGCCATCATGGATTTCATTTCATTTATTACTGTCCATTGATAGTGCGTGATAGTTCACCACTATGTGATGGTGGAAGAGGCAAGAGAACTAATTTTACAAATTAATTTAACATAGTTACAATCGAAAGACTTCTAGTTAACTCTGCAATACTGCCATACAAATTTTAATTTTTCGAAGTTAACCTCTTGATAATGTAGTGGTTAAACTGTTTAGATTCCCAACAGGCATGCGCACTTGCGGTTATCATTAAACCATTATTAGAAAAATTTAAATTAATCTAATTCATAATTCGTAGTTAGTGATAGTTAGTTTTAATGAGTTGTAGAAACCTATCCGAGTAAAAACCTTTTAATTCTTAGTTGTTAATTTTTAGTTGTTAGTAACTGTATAAACCAGACATAAATAACGTTGTTATATATTTTTAGTGAAGTGACTACGTTATTCAATTTATTATTTCTTAAAATAGTAGGTAATAGTTGTTTATCTTCACTTTATTAAATTTGCATTCTTGATGCCAAAGGAAAGCTAAATTCTAGTTTGTAATTAATTTATATTGCTTACATTAATATAATTATACATTTTCTGTTTATAAGAGAAATGAATATGAGTTTAATAAATTAAACTTAGCTAGTATACTATAACTAAATGTTAAAAAGAGTTTAAAAGTTAATTTTGTAATATTTACCCGAATTACAGCGAGAATCTGCAAAAATATGAAAACTTTTAAAAATATATCTTATATTAATGAGTGTAATAAGTGTTATTGACATGGTAAACGGAAACGGTCCTTAGTTTAATAATAATTATTTAGAATTTTGGGCTTGAAAGATTATTATTATTATTATTCAATCGATCCATTTCATTAAAACACTTCTGCATTAAACTTATTTTTGGAATAACCATTTTTTTAGTTTAGAGAATTTTTTACTTCCGCAAAAGTCTCAAAGATTTAGCTTTATTGCGAATTTCTCTGCGGTTCCTAATTGCTACAACCAAAGTTGGCATGTTTAAAATATCTTGTTTAAACTACTCTTGTTTAAAATATCAAACTAAGTTTTAAATTATTTTTTAAACATGCTTTTTTGTAATATTTTCAAAAAGACTTTTTTTAACTGGAAAAAAGACAAAATTTAGATCTTATACTGCATTTTCGAATTTAAATGAACAGTTTCCATCTAAAAGATGTATTATTATTATTATTATTATTATTATTACTAATGCAACTATAAATTATAAGATGTAAAAGTATAGACAATTGTATACACAGATATAAAGTCAACCAATTTTGTTGCAACAACATTAAATTAATGTTAAATATTTCTTTTCAAATGTACAGAGATGACCTGGTTACGTAAATGGTAAAGCTAATAAACAAAAATACCTAACAAATGGCTTCCCTTCAATATGAATTTTAGCAATAGTCTTTGATACTTTATAAACCAAACTTGCATAATTTTTTTGCGCGCACATTTCTCTTTTGTAGTAGATACACTCGGACGAGTTTTATGAGGTTCGACAACATCTTTAATAAAATTGTTAAAAAATGCTGCCATATGCTTTCGTTTACTCATCATAATGAATTTATAATGTTACACTGATTTTTTATTTACTAATTCTGCCTAATTCTGGTCTGCAGACACATTTAAAAAGACTAATGATCTTTTTCTTTACAAATTACAATTTACAAGTGTTGACTTAACAATATTTAATACTTTTGTTTTAGCGAGGATTGAACTAGGTTTTTATTATATTGTTTCCTTGTGTTACACTTTACCAAGAAGTCGTATAATTAAAAAAGTAATGATAAGAAGTTTTATTGTTGCTTCAGGCATGCATAATCAATGATTAATGTGGTAATTTGTATTCGGATTTAATAATATCTTTTTTGAAAGTGTTTATTAAAGTATTTCAAAATCTCTATCACTTTAAATCACATTTTAAACATTTTTTTTTATATGGGGTATTTTAAACTCATTATCGATAATAAACATTCACTTAATTTAAAAAAAAACATTTTGGGTTTTTTAAACATATTTTTTTACCAAACCTGGCTACAACGTAACACTGAATGGGAACTCCAGACATATTTTATAGCTAAGTATATTGGGACCACGTAGCTTTAACTATTACACACTATCACTCCTTTAAGGTTAAATTAATTAATCCTATTAGTCAACTTTGAATTTAAATTATCAACGTAATCTCATATATAACAAATCGTATAGGTTTATAACGACTATGTAATAATGGTTGTCTCTGTAAAGTACTAACCCATATATTGTATACAATGCCGGGAAATTATATAGAATGACTGAAATACACACAATTTCCGGTAACATATACTCAAATATTATATTTATATACTTTGATGCAGGAGCTCTTCATCAAACCGCAATGCTTTCACGTTAACTAATTTCGAGAAAAGCGTCAGTCTGTATGCCACGCAAGAGAGTGTAAACTAATTTCATGATTTTTTAGTGCGTTTTTAAAAACATTCGAAAATAGTGCTAAATTTGTTATATTTTTACTTAATTATACAATATTTACTTAATTTGTAAATTAAATTTTATAATTCTGAACACGATAATTTTATTTGTGTAACTTTTCTCGATTTTATTTAAAAAATTAAGACAGTTTCATAGAAAACTGTTATAAAGTTTAATTATAAAGTCTGCTAATTAAATTATAATCATACTTTCTAATAATATTATTTAAAGAAGTAAAATAATTATATAAGTTTATAACACGTTAAAACAGCTATTGCGTTGAAATAAGAACAATAATAAACTGATATTTGTCCATCTTCCTATCAAAAGGCACTGGCAGTTCCTGCGAGTTTGAAAAATTTTAAATTTTTTTTGCAAAAAAAATCATATGTATACTTGATGTTTAATTACAGGTTAACAAATTACAAAGCCTGCTTTTACGCCAAGCAAAAATATGAATTATAAATAGTAAAGGCGAGTTCTTTTTGCAGAAGATCTGTTAAAAATACTGTACAAAGATAGTACAAAGAACAAAGCAAATTAGTATATTCAATAAAAGCTGATGTAGATCAGAGAATGTCTTGTATTCCCGAGAGAGCCAATTTTCAACGTCAAACTAGCTACGCTAGCTAAGCAAGATACTTTTATGTAAAAAGATTACATAAAAGCAGCATATTACGTATGTTTTTTAAATGAACCCCATAGCCAAAAAATATATTAACTCGGACGATAAACATCAGTTATATTTTATTAATGTTTTAAAGATGTAGAAGCAAATGAATAAATCGGGCACAACGAAATAATAATAATAATACTAATAAAAATAATAATAATAATAATAGTAATAATTATAATAATAATAATATATGCTGCTCCGGCAAATTCAGAAGGAACCTTTGGACGGGGATCGCCAATTTGGTTAGGTATCAGCTTACAAAGAATCAAGGTAGCAAATAGCATATATTCTATACCAAATAAAACCTAACATGCATTTACAAGTATAAAATAATCTGTAATAAACATGTAAAAAATTATAATCTTATTAATATTCTCTACGGAATTGTAAACCTTTTATTAATAACTAAACCTATTTAAATTTTCTATCTAAATATTTTACCCGCAAGAAATATCTAATCAAAAGACTAATAAATAAGCTAACAATCGATCGCAAATTTAACTATCTTCATATATTGAAAATTGCCATTTAAGACTATTAGCACTCACAATCTTTACATTAAAAATAAGACTATATATTTTTATAATTAACTGGACACTAACAGGAGAAGCCACATCTAAATTCTAAAAGTGTCTCCCAATTACGGATCAACTTCTAACAAAGTAATGCCAAATGATAAATAAGAGGTCTAAATTTGGATCTTCAGGTAAAATACAAGCGGCTGTACTTCAAAAAATGTTTATAACCACAGACAGTCCAACTTAATGTATAAATTAAAACCAAATTAACACTTGTGTAAACCAAATCTATTGTCAGAAACGGAAATTGCTTCGAGTTAAATAATAATAATTTATAATTTGTTACGCTGATATTTACAGCAACGGCCCACGTCAATCGACTATTTTGCAGAGACTATCTACTCTGTCCAGGCAGCTGCGGCCGCGTCACCCACGTCTTGTCATTTATATGTTTATCTCAACTGCAAGCCGCATTCCAACGCATTTATCTACCAAGGTTGCTTCGTCTATGCTGAACAACCCACGTTCGTCCACGTGCAGTCAAGTGGCCTACGCTAGTCGAGCAGTTGCACTTCCTTCAAAGAATTTCCGCTTTAGCCAACGGCAACCCACGAGCCTGCAACCAGGAAGCCGTTAGCTCCGAGCCTAGCACGGCTAACTCGCCTCTGCAGGAAACTACTACCATACCCGGAACACCAGCCTACGGCATCCCACTACCATGCTAATGCCATATCCAAGCAAGCGGGTAAGTGCCTTTATATTTATTTTATGGTGAAGGGTGGAACCTGGTGCCAAGCGGCATTGGTTACTGCTCCCCTTAGTTCAGCTTAGTTAATAGGGAGTTGCGCCAAGGCTACCTATGTGCTTAGTTGTAAATCACTAGGAGCCAGTCTCCTACGCTTAGTTTGTAGATCTAGTGCTAGATAGGGTGGTTCCGATGGCCCTGATATTTATTGTTAGATTTAGGAGGACCTGTACGTCCTCAAACTATATAACCATTATGTGTAAAACCTTTTTGTGTTTCATTACTTTGTTGTTAGTATATAGTTGTTTTTATGCCTTGTGTTTTCCTTTCCTTTCTACCTCTGACTACGACCTCCAGTCACGAAAACCCCACGTGACACTATCTCTGGCGGAATGAATTTTGTTTTTAATTAAGTATCAACTTGAATTCCGTTTAAAACTCATTTAAACAGAGAACAATATGCTAGCTTATAGCAATAAACCTAGGTTGAACAGAAACTTAATCAAGTTAAGGATATATTTTATGATTTCACCCAGGACAAACAAGTCATGACTGAGACATAGAGATATAAGACTGTGAGTCAAGTTTAATTGATGAATTTCAAAGGTTCATAAAAGAACGAATTTTTTTTGAAATTATAATTCACGTTTTGGGAGACAATTTTATAACTTGTAACGCGGTTGGTTTCTGATAATCTTTTTTGTCTCTGGAGCTTCGTGATTCTAACATATGGTAACGTGCATTTAGGTGAAGCATTCTAGAACAAATCACCTCATCTAATACTTATCAAAAATTACAAGATATTTTCCCTTCTCGTGAAAGTTTAGTACAGTATAGACAATACGATAGCATGGTCAAGTAACGTAACTTGACACACGTCACAAGTAGTCCAAAACGGCTCATTCTCGTTAAATTTGTATTAGGGAAGAATACGCTTAAGTGGCGAAAATCGGTCAAGAATTTATCGTTTTTTCGTGTTTACTGTCTAAATTCTGTTTTGTGAAATTAAATTGAAACGTTGTGAACAATTTTCTTTAATTGAAATTGACGAACAAAGTTTCAAACTACTACTCGCTGCTATAGATTGTCACGATAAATTGTTGGTATTACATGCAACAAAATAAATCTTAGAAATAATAAAATGACATTTCCCAGATTGTCTTGTTTTGAAACCATGACAACAACAATTCCCGTAGCACTCTTTTATTGTTAGTCATTCTTGCTTCCTATGTGAAATTAGCCAGCCTTTGCAATTAACACATACGACCGCTGAAAACAATTTGAATCAGTAAGATGTCTCTGCCGGGAGATATGTTTAAAGTTAAGGTCAAGTTAAAGTTTTAGTGAAATCTTATATTTGTCAGTAGTAGTGTGGGGCCTTTGTTGAGGATTTTAGTGAGCTATCAGTTTCCTGTATTTAACTTTCCAAAAAATAGCATGAGAAGGAATCTAAACATAAAAGTTGGCTTTGACATGTGTACTAAAGCAGCCAGAAATCCCAACTTTTAATTAAATGGTGCTACTGAGACAGACACAAATTATGTCAACATGAACTAATGCTTAAAAGTAGATAATGGCATGAAGCAGTGGACTGACTGTATTGCGCTGGTCGGGTCTTCGATGTTGTGGCAACACTAAACCCACAATCAGGATTCAGAAACTAACTTTCTGGCGGTGGAAATCTTGCCTATTGTTGCTGATTCAGCAGAAGCTACAACTTATTAGTATAATTAAAATAATCTTCTTAATTCCAAAATATAGCGAGTAAACCAAAAGCTTCTTAATCATGCGATTCGGTGTTCAATACATAATTTTCCAGAAAATGCGGGTTTCATAGGTGATGCTGTTACATTAATGATGCGGTATTGTAAAGGAAAATGCATAATTATATTTTACAGAAAAATAGACACATTTCAAAGATTGAAAACCCACTAAAAGAATTCGAAACTGCCTAACTAACTTAATCCTTGATTGTTTAATTCCTTTCAAATATCTGAAGCTTCAGATATTTGTGCAAAATCTTGCAATAAACTACGCGACTGCGTAACAGATAGGAAGATATAGGATCCTGCACAAAAGCATTAAAACCTAACCTCACTAACAATATAATGGATTATTACTACAGCATTCTGCTCCAAAGCTTAATGTGAACTGAAACTCAAGAAAACTAAACAGCCTCTAGCATACATGTATGTGGTAGAACTTAATTGGGATCGGAATTTTAATTTATGTTCACCCGAAACCAAAAGTCCAGGTCAAGCCTGATAACAAAATAATAAAGATTTATAGAATAAGAAACTTCACTCGTAAAAATTTACTACTACAATACAAAAAGTTAGTAGCCAATTAAATTGATAACGTTAGATCTAAAGCAATATACAGGGTGCATAAAACAATATTACTTTTTACACTCACAATGTGTACTATAAGTGTATACAACCGTCAACAAAGTCATATATACACTAATTCTAAAGGTTAAATAATAACCCAAATCAATTTCACACTCTACAAGAGCAAACTAAAGATCCCTGTCACAGATGAAATAATTTGAAATTATACATTATTTAAAAATAGATTCACACCGCTACCTTGGCCATTTGCTTTCGACCACGTGCTGTAATCTCTCACGGTCACTGCCTATACATGCATACGCTAGCCTCCACTAAACAGAGACTGAAAGAATCCCACGCGACGGCAAACTGCTGAGTTTCTGCAGCTAGAAATCCTATATAATGCGAGACTGGCCCTAAGAAAGTTCAGTTCCTTTGGAAGCTCGCACCTCGTTCCTTGTAATATGATTAGAAGAGTCTAGAATCTGCCATGGTTGACATGGTGGTTACCGGACACTTATCCAACTCCCAACGAAACACCACAAAAACCCACAAACTAACACAGCTCTTAAATAATATACCAGCATTTCAAAGCACCAATAACTAACAAAGAACTAATTAATCAAACCCGACGTTAAGTATTTCAGGAAGTTAAATAAACTGCAAGGAGTTCAACAGCAAATTCTTAGAACTGCAGATAAAAGAAACTCTCTGAGCTAGATTCTAGATTCCTCTCTGAGCGAAAGGCAAGAAAACAAATAAACCAAGAATCAGCCCAAAAATATATCTTTTTTTATAATCTACTAAGTATAATAAAATTAGTCAAGTGCTATTGGAGTAACAGTAATACAAAAAAATTACTCTATATTAACCACGGTCGCCTGCCAATGAAAAAGGCTATGTCGTCAGTTAATAATGATCTACAACATAATTAATATCAATTCATCTCCATAGCTTATAAGAACAAAAACCCTGATTACAAAAATATGTAATTCCTCTCCAACAATAAACCCTTAATCAATGGTTAAGGAACCACAGGCCGAAAACCACACCAACTCACAAAAAACAAACCTTGAGGGCACATATCCGACACAAAGGACGCGGACATGCCTTGGGACATGTTTTGGGAGTCTGTGGGGTCAGCCCAAAAATACATTCAGGGGGGAAATGAAGTACGAAAATTGAAGGAGAGTCCTCTTACAATGAAGAAAGCACTCGGGGAACTTCTTTTTCGGCAAGGAACCAATTTTTTAACGTGAAGCATCCAAGCACGTGGCAGCCCCAGAACCATTATTAGTAATAAGTCAATCATCATAGTATTCTTCAAAATTAAGTATAATTCTACAGTTGAATTGTTGTTAACTCATAAACAAAAGTTTAGAAGAATCTCTATGGTGAACCGTAAACCCGATATTAATGTTGAATTCGAAATAATGGTAGTAAAGTCTAATGCTAAATTTATAGGAACCGCAATGCTTAATCTATGTGGATATATCATTTCAGCTCTATAAAATATACAATTATTCAATAACTTAAATTAAAGCAGGTTGGAAAATGTTACATTTTTAATTTTGTATGTTAAACTACGAAGCGTTAGTGGTGCTGTTAATTACAACAATTAAATATTAATCTTACTCCAGGGTGAAGGACCAACTGTACCACCAGCTAATTAGGTTCATTATGAATTAATTGCCACAGATACATATGCTTGGTAGAGCAATTGTGTACGCGACAATTAATCTGTAGTTGAGCTGAATATATAGAAATTGCATCTAGCAGGTACCGTAAGCATTTAGGAACTGTTATAAAATTGCTTATTCAGGTAGGTTTCATATTCTTACATAAAATCGAGAATGTTAAGTAGAAAACACGAAACAGAAATTTGGAAAACTTTTTCAGTTTGTTGAGAATCAAAATTAATGATGGAACTAATGTACATTTGAAAGAGGAACGAGAAGAGAATTCTAAGCGCAGATTATAATATTGGTGGAAATAAGGCATAAGAGGATAGAAAGTTACATCTAGAATAAAACGATAGCCTCGACGTCTCTAGCAATGATTCGAGACGTCAGAATGTATCATACTCCATTTTAAACTGTTATCAGAAAATTTGTAACTACCTTATGGGAGATTCAATTCAGGCAAAAAGTTTAATCAACTTTAATATTGTTTATGTTTATACATCCTAAAACCTAGCATGACTATTAAGTTATTAGTTCAGTTGTAAGAAGTAACGCTTCTTTTGAGGATCTTGAGAAAGTAAAAAATATACAACACCTTATCATACTGATATATCTTGTAACGGTTCGTTTTTTTGAACTTCCGAAAAATGCAGTTTTATTTGCATAATTGATAAAAACTCCTAGTGCAGTCCTGCATATTATTGATTTTTTCTTGATTTAAAAAAACGTTGGTATTCTGCATAAAATAAGTCCTTTAAAATATCAAGGGTTATCAAAAAGAAACATTTCCAGATCCAAAAAATTTGCTTCTAGAAAAATCTGCAGATTCCGTTTTAAAAGTACCGCTTTTTGCATGTGTTAAAAGTTTATTTTCCGAGAAATAGAATGTTCCAGAATAAAATTGTTTTTATTTCCGAGTTTATAAGGACTAAAATCTAATATTAGCCTTAACAAAAATCTCCTTCTGGTTAAAACGTATGAAAGTTCGAATTGATAGCTTTAAAACATATTGGGTTGAAAATTCCCTTGTAAACAAAATACCGGCAGGATGTCTAGACCTTACGTGTGTGTTATTAGCTTCAGTTTTGTACGTATAAATTAAAAAGGGAATCCTCTTTAGTTTAGTTAGGAAGGTTCTCGAACAAATGACGAGCGTATTTCTATGGCTGACAAAATCCCGCTTTTTTTCTATTGGATTGTTTAAAAATTCTTCTTGGTTCTTTCTTGGAGAGATGCCCCAGGTAAAGTTTTTGTTAACCTTTATTTAGAACACTACAGTTTTTGATATGAACAAAGTTACCGTCTTTAAGAGTATAATTAAGTTATACTACTACCGTTTTGTGTGATTAGTTCCGATATCGTATCGGAAGCTCACTTGCTTCAATTTATCGTTGACTTTTTGGGGTTAATAAATTAAACAAATTATAAAGTTTCCCGTTCTTTAGAAGTTGTGAATTATATAGAAACTTAATAAATAAATTACAGTAATTACAGTACAGTTGACGTTTAGCAGAGGCATTTTCAGTTTTGATGAAAGATCTTGTTTGATCAAAATACAGTTATTGGAATGAACAATTATAGTTATCAAGTTTAACTTATTTATATTTTAGTGTGGCGTTACCTTTATTAATGATGAGTATTTTTAATAAACATTTAATAATCAAATTCTTTTGATTATTTCGGTTATTTTTTTTATAAGAAAAGAGAGATCGTTTTAATGAACTTTACTTCCTTGGAGCAAATTCAAGTTGCGGCATCAGTAAGGTGGTTTCCAGATTCTTCCATTTCATCGAGCGATCGAGTTTGGTGACATGTGTTTGTTTTGATGGAAAGGCAATATTGTATTAATTGCTTTGTAAGGTGAAATCAGATTAAACTATCTGAATAAGGTATTGTGGCTTAATGGATTTTATTTTTGAGTAATATTATTGATGTAATTTGAACCATTACTTTTGTATTGAATATTTTTGACTACATTTTTTTCTATTATTTCCCTGTCGTTCAGGATTCTTAGGTGAGGTATCAGTTTTTTGTTTATATTCAAATTTTGAAGCGATGTTTTATTTGGAAACTTCATTTTTAATTTACATTTATCAATAAAGCTATAATTAAATATAATTAATCTGAATATTACAGGACTATATTTATGAAAGTCTTTAAATATTTTACTCAACCTAACTTTGACATAACCGATTATGACTAAACAAAATTAAATTAAATTTATTAGATCTGATTCCAGTTTCTGGTTACTGGTGCGAGTCAATATTTTTATAAAAAATACCGGACTTTTCTAATCAGATGGCGCCCTAACAATATGTATTTTCTTGTGTCTTAAACCTTTATCTAATCTTTTATAATTTGGAGCTGTGAAAACAGTACCTGCGACCTGAAATTAAATTTGCAAAGATAAGATCTCAAGCCGTGGCAATCTTGAGTGGTCCTGTAAGTATTAAAAATTTTGTGTTGTTGTTTGTACAGTTTGCTTAAGAATTTTTGAAAGTTAAAGAAGTTTTTTTGTGTTCAAATATCGATATTACAATTTGACGGTCCAACGTGAGCTTTGTCTTTTAATTGCTACATTCTACAGCTCCGGTTGCTCTGTATATAAATGGTACTTAAACTTAAGAACAAAACTTAAGTTGGATTCGCTCAAACATTAATGCGATTTTACCGTATAAGAAATTGCTATAAACAGTGATTGTGTGAAAAGGGATGGTTTTGCTTACTTTTTAACAGGAAAGGTGTTTAGGCAAACTTCTGGGGATTTATTAATCAATTTAGGACGTTGTGATAGGTCTTTAGTTATACAAGTAGGTCTATAAACATTTTTCTTATTTTGCTTGACTTATATTAAAATTCGCTGCAACAGCTTTAGGAGTAGAATTTCCAATCTCTCTTTTAATGTATTGATAGTAAGAAAATTGTTCTGTAAAATGTGCTACAAAAAGTGCTTGGATAACAAGAATATGTGCTGCATTTCACAAAAAGGTTTATAATTTACCAGACGAAAATTCAAAAGTTTTGAAGAGGAGTAGTGTGTATGAGATGTGAACCTGTGAACCATTACGAGTTATACATCAAATTAAAGCTAAAATGTTTAAAAATATATGCTAATTAACATATTTGAAAATTAGGACTTGAAAAGTTAAGTGATAGTTAAAAATCGATACTGCATACAGCAACATTATGTGTTAACACATTCACTGCCACCTATTTCTTTTATGAGTTTGCTCGGTGCCGAACCACCTTTCTTTTTTAAATTCAGTTTTGTTCAAAGTTTAAGGATTGTTGGGAATGTTTAAAGAATAATATACAAAAAAAAATATATTTTTGAAACTTAGAAAAAAGACTCGTTGCCGGCATATTGTAATAAATTTAATCCAATATACCGCCAACCGCCTACCGCCTTTGATTTCAAAATGTATTTTTATACAAAATATATAATAAATTAATAAGAAAAACGCTAATAAAGGTGGAAATAAAACTTTGTACGCTTTGCAACTAATCTTTACTGAGCTCCATAAATTATGGAGGCCCGCTCCTTCGTTGCTCCCCCACACATTTCCCAGCTCGCCCATAAAATATACAAAGATTGTCAGAAAATAACTATTTTAATGCATATAAAATCCAATAAATTTACCATCTGAGTTGCTACGTCGTTTTATAGTACACTTAGAATTCATTCTTCAACTAATTAAAATTTAACAGCAGTATTCAAAAACCAAGAAAAATATAGTGAGACAATGTCTTTTTCTATGTGCCTGCCAATTTTGGTTAAAGTAACAGCAAGTCCGCTAGAGAAACTTGCCTATAAAGCTCAATACAACAGTGTCCGCGGCAGCCGCGTTGTGGGCATATGACGAGATATGGGATGATCGCGGTAAACGCGTTGCCGGAGGTGAATGTGTTAAGGCGTTACTTCATGCCTCTGCACTACTGTACTACCAGCAAGTTTTCAAATTTCTGAAAGTTATGTCGTCATGTATTCCATAGTAAAACACTTTTCATTCCAATTTATTCAAAGCATAACATATTTTATATAAAACTAAACAGTTTCGGTTCTAGAAGATCGCTGAGACTTGAAGCAACTAATAGCTTATAGACTACTTTATTTACAAATATTTGAAACCAGTGAAGTTTATTTAATAAATGAGGATTAAACATAACCTGCTTTAGATTGGGCCAACAAATTGTTTGTAGTTGATATTTTAGAAGCATAAAAAGAAAGGATTTATTTTCCCTAGTTGTAGAATTCCGTTGCAATTTAAGCGTTGCAATTTAAGCGTTGCAGTTTTTAAACAAGAATAACAGACAATTTGGGTGGCTGAAATTAATGAGCCTTTACACCCACGACATCTGAAAATAATTTGATTAAGTAAGTAATCTCATCTGGAGCTTTGACATTTACAGCGCAAATATAAGTTTTCTATGATTTGAAATTTTTCATTTTACAAACTAAGTCCATGCCTGGGTTTTAGTTTTGGTGGTTTCTTTAATGCTACAATATAGAAGAGAGTTAATAACTAAGCGTTTTTGTGCCGGATGATAACGGGAGCCGTAATGTGATAATGCATATGAAAATATTTTTCTTGTTATGGTACTAATGGTCTAAACGGTAGTAAACGATATAAAACACGTAATAAAGCTTATTCGTAGATAAATTGCAATGGGATGTAAATAGACCTGTAGATAATGATGTGAGCGGAACGGCATTGTAACAACTTAATTATAGCTTATTAGTATTATTAATGTTGCTGACATATCCAATGTGGGTAACTCATTTACAAATAACACTTGGTTGGTTGGTTGGTAATTACTCTTCATTAATTTATTTATATACGTACATACATACTATGTATTTATGTTTTAATCTATACTTCTCAATTAATAAACAACAATATATTGTTTATTTCATACCCGTTCATAATTTGACGTTTTTCGGATCATTTATAGTACGAAAAATGCATCTTTAAAGTACTAGGACTTTAAAGTAAAATATAAATAAAAGTCCTAGTACTTTAAAGTAAAATATTAAAGTCCTATTTTACTTTAAAGTACTAGTACTTTAAAGTAAAATATTAAAGTCCTAATTTGGTAAGTATTATTGAAATTAAAGTTGAAAAAATGGTTTATTAACAGAAATACAAAATTAGCTGTAACAACTTCATTACTTATTATTATTAATATAAAAACTAAATGTGCAGTTGGTCACTTCTTTGAAAACGGGCCCTGCATTAGAAAGTGAGGCTGCAGATAGATTTAATGTGTTTTCTTCAGTGATATTCGATGGCAATTGGTCCGAAAAGGACATCAAGCTCGAATCTGCCTTTCCACAACAGGAGGCGCGATGGTTCGAACAACACTTTTCTCGGACTCTAATATCATTTTTGTGCATTTCTTTTTGTTCTCAATTGAGTCTTCCAAATATCCTTCCGCCACAGAAGAACTTTTCCATCCTCCATGTCTTTTAATTCTTACCAAGTCCGCACCAGCGTCTGCTAGCATACTTGCGGAAGTACGTCGGAAGCAGTGCCCAGTATATTGCTGTGGATTTGGCAACTTCAAAAATGTAGCTATCTGATACGGTATTTTCGCTATTGAATGCACCCCGATACGCTGAACGGTACATTTATTAGCTTTATAATATATGAATGATTTGTCGTGATTAACATGTTTTGGACGCAATGCCCGATACTTCCTATACAAGTGAATAGGATTTATACCATCCATTTCGTTAGTTATCGTAAACACTCTCTTCTGGTTTGTTTTTGTATCCGGTATTGTTACGATAAGAACTTCATTGTGATCCTTAATGTCATATATAGATACATTGTACAATTCTTCTCGTCTACAAGCTCCACATATTCCAAATAACATGACAACCTACGAATTTAAGCTATTCGTATAAAAAAATAGTTAAAATGTAAATTGCAATACCTTGATAAAAAGATACGTTTCATCTCTAGCTTCGGTCATGAATTTATGTATTTCTCCTCTATCTAAAATTAGCGATTTTTTAGCTTCGTACCCAACCGATTGTTGTTTCAAAAACGCCTTCAATTTAAAAAACTTTCCAATATCAGTATCCTCTTTGGCACGTAGTGTCGACTTTAATATTGAATACTTGGACCAAAGTGAAGAACATTTGAGCGATTTTGACTATAATAAGATAGCGATCATAATGTTTATTTTAATTTTACGCTTTTTACCTACTTTATTAGAAAAATAAGCCAAGAGGATATCTTCATTTACAGTCGAAATATTCCGTCCCTTCTTCCACTCACAGAACAACTCGTATTCTTTTTCATATTGATTTCTGGACTTACTGGGCATTAAATTTTTCTTCACCTGATCAGCTTCATCCAGAATATCTTGTGGAATGCAATTTGTTTCCATTTTTTAAAGGCACAATATAGGAAATCGTAATATACCAAAAACGTGGCGTGGTTTCAATTCGTTTGACGTTTGTAAACAGTTCCATTGCTATAGAAATTACACAACGCGCACTTTAATTATTACAGATTACTTAGAAATCTCAAATTTCGCGGCCCTTCTTGGCTTACACTACACGAAAAGTATTGGCCTTCTTACATAAATGGAAGAAAAAACTCTCGAACTTAAAGAACTTCTTGAAGTCTGCGTTAAGACATCCGTTTTTCAGAGTACAATTTTTACGTTTGACAAAATAGCTAACTGTTCTTCTTTAACTAAATTTAAACGGATATTTGCTTACATGTTCAGATTTAAGAAAAGCATCTCTAAAAATAAACAGCTTCGCCATTATAAAACTACTAAAGCATATATTTCACTTTTCATTTGTTTTGCTAGTAAGGCGATCCATCTTGAAGTTGTCAGTGATCTTACTACAGAATGCTTTTTAGCCGCTTTACGACGTTTCATGGCTAGGCGTGGTAAATGTTTTGAAATATTTTCAGAACGGCTCCACATTTATGGGCGCTAATAATGAAATACGACAATTCTTCAAACAACGCAACGATACCATTGCTGAAGACTTGTCAAACCATGGAATTCAGTGGAATTTCATCCCTCCACGTGCACCTCATTTCGGTGGCATTTGGGAGTCAGGCGTCAAATCTGTAAAGTACCATCTGAAACGTGTAGCAGGTGCTGCAATTTTAACTTACGAAGAATTTTGTACGGTTTTATATCAAATAGAAGCTTGCCTAAATTCGAGGCCACTTTACCCACTTTCTGAAGACCCTAATGATTTAAACTCTCTCACTCCGGCACATCTGTTGATCGGAGAACAATTAACCAGTGTACGAGATCACCAGTTTCTTGGAGTCAAGGAAAATTCCTTGTCAAGATTCCAGAGCACTCAACAACTGATGCAACACTTTTGGCCACGATGGTCTAAAGAATACATTTCACATCTTCAGCAACGTGTAAAATGGAAAGAAAGCGGACAGCAACTAATAAAACCTGGCGTCTTGGTTATAGTCAAAGACGATGGACATCCACCGTTGAAGTGGCAGTTGGGCAGGATCTTAAAGACACATGTAGGCACTGACAATATTATTCGAGCTGTTACTAGTGATGGGTTCTCGACACTACCCGCGTATCACGACACTTGAGAGTCGAAACCATTATGACGTCAGAAGTGTCGACTCTTCATGATACTTTAACGACACTTCGCCTTTACATCATGCACGCGCTAGTGTAAATGTAATCCAATTGAAACGAGAAGCAGTCAAGATTCATAGCTACATAAATCATAAGCAAACTATGGATTAAAAAACAATTATATGAGTAAATTCTGTTATGGTTATATATTTATCCATTAAGTACATTAAAAGACATTAAATTATTTATACACCGTGTTCGTTCTAACATTTGCTATAGGAAATTAGTATGGGAAATCTGAAATATGCCAAATAGTTCGTTCTCGAATAAAAGTCGGTGAAATTAATAGTTGCAATCGATAGATAAGATATTCTAACGTACTGTCCAAAAATATTATCCTTAATAACAATCCCAATTCTTCAAAAATTATAAATTCATGAATTATTTGCAAAACATTAATTTAAAAGCAGAAACCTGAAAAGTTGACGTGAAGCCTCCGTGGTTCAATACCAACGGTGGCTTGCTAAACTGCACGGGCTGGTGGAATGCAAGATCGAACCCCGTTACAAGCATAACTTTTTCTTAAATTTTATTTGTCATTAATCTTTAATTTAATAACAATTTAACTAATTTGTTATTATTATTTTATTCGAAAAACGTACAAGAAATTAAACGTAAAAATTAAGCATAATTTCGTATTACCGACTAAAGAATTGTTAAGTAGCCTTTAAGTATACAGTGTTAAAAGGTACCGTTACCGTTGTGATTTTTGAGAATCTGTTCCGTTTGGAAGTTATTGAAAATAATTATGTTAAATCTTGTTTATTGTTTCCAGCCTTATTTTGTGGAACTCCATAATCATGAAATAAATAAAGATTATTAAAAGTTTCACAGTTTTATTAAAATACAACCTGACAATATTGTTTCGACAGCTATGCTGTCATTATTAAAGATAATATAATTATAAACAAACACGTCGCTAAGGTAGATACAAAATAGGTAACTAGATAAAATAATAATAATAATCAGAATTAAATATCTAATACTTCCAGTAACGGAGAATTACTGAGCTCAAGTTGTTCATTCATTAAAGGTACCCTGAGTTTGTGTTTGTATATCTCAAAGGCTTCTAAAATGTCTAATTTGCGTTTGTTATTACAAAAATGTAGGAATTTAATATTATTTTGAGGAGTCATTGTGTGATTTTGTTCTAAAAGGTGTTTGGCGTAATTCGATTTTTCAGGATGTTTATTTTTGTAATGACGTACGTGTTCTTTATATCTTATGTCAAAATTTCGAAGTGTTTGTCCAATATATACCGAACTACAAAAAGAACAATTTAAACGGTAAATGCCCGATTTCATGATATCATGTGTTGTCTTTAGCATTAAATAAAAATGAAAAAGTGTTAGTGTTGGTTTTAAATGTTATTTTATAATTGTTGGTTTTTCTTAGTATATATATGGTATAGATATGTAATTTGTGTCTTCTGTTTGATTGTCAATGGGATATATTCTTTTGATAGCTAACCTATAATCTTTTTGTTTAATTAAAGTGTCAATCATGTTCGGATTATAATGATTTGCATGTGCTAGTTGTTTAATGGTTCATATCTCTTTGCTAAAATCTGATTTTGTTAGTGAAATAGTTAAAGCTCTGTGTACTAATGATCTGTAGGCTGCTATTTTATGTGTATTATGTATTATGAATCGCAAGTCAGAATGTTTGGTTTAACCAAGAATGTCTGAAACGTCAGCTTATTCCTAACTACATAAACATCACTACCAGAACCAAGAATTCGATTACTGAAAAAGTGATTAGGAATGCCAAAAGAAGATGGCTCAAAGAAGAATCGAAGAAATGGTTTAGTATAAGAGACAATATGCACGTCTATATAAAGGTACTCCATACAGAACTCACTCATAAATTACACAATATCCAATTTGACATATTAGATTTTGACATTAGAGAAACCGTCAGTCACATTAAATTCAAAAAATACACCACACAGAAAAATAAACTTCGTACAACAAAAACGTACACTACAAAATAAACTTAATTGTCAGAACACTACAAACTTTTATCCTCGTTTCATAAACTTGTCTAATATAACATTCAATGACAGAGAAACACAATTTCTTAACAAAGGTTTCAAATTTTGTCCTTTTCCAAAATTTACCAACAAAATTAAAGAAATTTTGGCCGTTGAATGCGAAACTATACTTAAGAAAGATCATAATAATTATGCAAAATTCCAAATTTCGAATTTGTTAAAAGAGATGTCTTTGAAACAGGACAATATGTACAACACATCTAACATATCACTTCTTCAATCTATAAAACAGAAAATCACAGAGAACAATCTAATTTCTGTTAAAGCAGATAAGGGTAACACTTTGGTAATACTTTCAAAAGATATTTACATACAAAAAGTTAATGAATTTATTAATAAAGAAAATTTAGAAACTTTAAACAAAAACCCAACCACAAAATTCCAAAAAGAAATAAAACAAGGTTTAGAAAACTGCAATATCTGCTTTTCAGAATTAGAAAAGCAACAAATCATTAATAAAAACCCACAAATACCTAAACTGTATGGATTAGTCAAGACGCACAAACAGAATATTCCAATAAGACCAGTTGTATCATACATCAATGCACCTAATCACATTTTATCCAAAAAACTGAACCAGATTATTAACACGATAGGTTACAAATCGAAATACTCTGTTAGAAATTCATTAGAATTAGTAGATAAGCTGCAAAACATTAATCTTCCACCACATTCAAAACTTGTTAGTTTTGATATTTGCAACATGTTCTCCAGAATACCCCCACAAGAATGTATTCCTTTATTAGATAGTTTCTTGATCAATAGTAATATAGAATTAGTTAAAAGGTTAGAGTTAATTCAATTATTTGACTTTTGTGTAAGTCAAAATTATTTGACTTTTAATAACATAATTTATTTACAAAAAGATGGTTTACCTATGGGTAATTCTCTAAGTCCTCTATTAGCTAATATATTTATGGACAAGTTTGAAGATCGAATATTTGAAAAAACCTCTCTAAATACATTATGTTCTGGTTTTGTTATGTTGATGACATTTTAGCTTGTTTTGACAGTTCTTTTGAGGTTATCAATGAATTTTTAATTCTTATAAACAGTATCCACCCTAATATAAAATTTACACTAGAAACAGAACAAAACAGGGCTATAAACTTTCTAGACTTAAATATCAAGATTAACGCAGACAATCTATTTGAATTTTCCATATACAGAAAACCAACACAAACAGACATAACAATACCAAATGAATCTTGTCACCATAATACACATAAAATAGCAGCCTACAGATCATTAGTACACAGAGCTTTAACTATTCCACTAACAAAATCAGATTTTAGCAAAGAGATATCAACCATTAAACAACTAGCACATGCAAATCATTATAATCCGAACATGATTGACACTTTAATTAAACAAAAAGATTATAGGTTAGCTATCAAAAGAATATATCCCATTGACAATCAAACAGAAGACACAAATTACATATCTATACCATATTTTGGCAAAATATCAGAAAAAATTGCACATATACTAAGAAAAACCAACAATTATAAAATAACATTTAAAACCAACACTAACACTTTTTCATTTTTATTTAATGCTAAAGACAGAACACATGATATCATGAAATCGGGCATTTACCGTTTAAATTGTTCTTTTTGTAGTTCGGTATATATTGGACAAACACTTCGAAATTTTGACATAAGATATAAAGAACACGTACGTAAGAACACGTATTTTGTATCTACCTTAGCGACGTGTTTGTTTATAATTATATTACCTTTGATAATGACAGCATAGCTGTCGAAACAATATTGTCAGGTTGTATTTTAATAAAACTGTGAAACTTTTAATAATCTTTATTTATTTCATAATTATGTTAAAGTTTGATGAATCTCGTCAAGACAAAATAGTTCAAAATTCAAGAAAATAATAAAATGTTCCCGTATGTCCAGGTCAGCAGTTTGTTATTGTGTTTTGTGTAAGGTCATTATTATTTTTAAAGTGTATTGTGTTTGAAGTATTCCTTTTGTGTGAGGAATTTTTATGAAAATTATACATGATTAAAGAAAATGTTGTAAGGTATTGATTTTTTAAATTAAATTTTTATGTAAAATTTACTTGGGATCCCGAAGTGTTTCCGAAGGGATCCGAAGATTTAATGAATTCACTTATAGGAATAATAACTTTTTGATTTTGATGTGCTTTGTATTTCCAATTTTTTTATTTCAATTTTTCGTTTATGTTTTAATATATAGATTTCAAATTAATTTATTGTATGATATAGTTTGGCTCAACAAATTGCTGATGTTGTGAATTGATATTAATATTAGTATCGATTTATATGTGTTTGATTAAATTAACGTCAATTTTAAATGAGGAATCTTTACAAATTGGGATTTTTAGATTTTGTTAACACCCACACCTGTATTTAAATTTGTATAATTAGAGATCTCAGCCGGAGCATTTAGTACACTAAGTATCCAGTAGTTTAAATTTTAGACTATCAAATAAGCGTCGTTTCAACACAACAATGGAACTGCGTTTATTTGTTAAATAAAACAAGTCTCACCTTTCTTTGCAGTAAAATTGCTTAAAAAGTGTTATAAACTTATAATTCCGAATTCAAAATGTCTACTTTTTCCCCTGAAAAAATTTGTACTATAATTAATTAATAATAAATTTTTTATAATAAAGTCTTATCTTTCACATCAGATATCAGTTTCATTTTAACGAAAAATACTAAAACAAAACAAGCTTATCAGGCTATCAGCACTTTCTTCTGTAATTCGAGGAGGTTAAAAACGGATATGTTAGGATGTGGTTCAATTGAGTTTTTTAATTCAATTTTTTCAGAGATGGCGCGTCATGGTTACAATGTTTTCATAAATAGTACGTACATTTTATAGTGTTTCTTTTATTGGCAATTTAAATATTTTTTTTAAATTAAAATACAGTTTTTTACAGTTAATGGCAACACTTTTGATGTAAAATTTTAATTAACTTAAATTGATAAACAGAAGAGAAAATAAAGGGGTAAATTTAAAAAAACGAACAACTCCAATCATATTAATTTTTAATATTATTATCACATTTATTTATCAAGATTACATAAATTATTATTAAAGTGTGAAAATTAAAAAAAGCAGCACAATCTCAGAACTTGCAGAGGTGCATCTTATAACTTCTCATACAATCTAGTAATGTCACGAACTATTGTCACGTTGGGACTTATCCTGACTAGGGGCGCAGTTAAGCGTATAGAATATAACGGACAGTTCAACTTAATTATATAATGAATAACAAAATTACTACAAACTAACATTAAGCACTAGGAAGGTCGAAATCTCCTAAATAACTACACATTGATACTAAATATTAGGACGTTTAGGTTAGGAATGCACCAGTGCACCAGTTTCTAGATTACCTACAGTTAAAAGAGTAGTATTAAAGGTACTTACCCCGAGGCCAGGCCTCAAGATGATGGTGAGCTACCGAAGAAACCTAAGTTCTCGATGTCAAAACCTCGTTTATATATCGTTTTGTAAATGCAAGCTAAGCAAAATTGGAAAAAGAGGATATGAAATTTAATAGACTGCATTGTAAGAGAATCGCGGGCTCGTGTTAAGGTCACACGTAAAGATGTAGTTTTCTCTCTAACATGATGCAGCTGTGCGTTAGACTTTATTAATAGCACCAAGCTCGCGCGTGGTAAGAATTACGTATGCAACCTTGGAGAACATTTATGCTAGTTGAAATGTAACTAAATCTATTGTTAATGTATTTCGTCTGTGACACTACACTTTAAAAGAAAAGAACACCACAAAGAAAGACCAGCGTACGAAACAGTTCTTCTTAAGACCAGTAAGATTAGCTTTAGTTTATTCCACAAAAAATTGAATTAGGAGTGGTTTATTGCGATTTTAGTATTCATGAATATTATCGTGAAATTTAGAATTGACGCAACCTTCCTATCCACCCGATTCTTTCTGAGAAACTACCAGTGCATGTGTTTTCCGGCGATTGAATCGTAAGAGTAGTTTCAGAATAGTACCTACGTGCACGTAAAACAGCAAACGTACTTATAGATACTATTGTTTATCTGACAAGAAAAAAGTCATGGCACCCGTAGTCACTCTCTAAAAATACAACATTACATTGTACCAAATTTAATTAGTTTAATGTGTGATGTGCTGCATGGCTAAAAAGAGATATATAAGAGAATCAATGTTTTATGTTAGGATGAGTTAATAATAGGATATATCAGTTACCATTTAGTGGGAAAGAGAACAACACATCTTCTTAACTATTCATTCTTCTACGGGCTATCGAATAAAGCTATTTATGCCATACCTACCACATATCATTAACACCACGAAACGAAAAATAATTAACTGATAGATATACCAATGTTACACTTAACGATAGAACAAAAATTATTTTTTAAAACGAATAATAGATCTAAGTCGAAATACTTTTTATAATAGTTAATTAAATTTTTAAAACCCCGACATTTGAAATTAGCTTTCTGTTATTACGTAGCATTCAACTCATTTGTCAGGACAGCTCCGGTAACAAGCTATTTGTCTTTCTGTCTGTCTGTTTTTGTGCTTTTTACTGCACTTATCGTTTTATACTCGCTAAAAACCTTCACCTATATTATATTTGTGTCTGACGTAGAAAGTTATTTGAAGTATTAAAGAAAATACCTTCTTTAAATATTCTTACTTATTCAAGATCAATTAAAATAATTATTATTTCAACCGCATTATAAGACATTTTTATTCAAACATCGGAATAACATGACATTTACGACTCACTATTATTTTTATCTATAAGGTACGTAATTAAAATAACTAATTACAAATTGCAAGGACTGTAGTTTATAGGGGGGATTGCAAGGATTGTAGAAAATGTATTGTGGGAAAAATGGACTTAATTATTTACTCAATAGCGCTGTATACGTACAGCGCTATTAAACTAAAATGCAATATACCTACTCGATATTGCACTTTAAAATGTTGTCGTTTATAAATGTCTGTTCGTAGTAAAATGACAATGTACTTGCAATAACCATCCAAATTGACTTAATGCGTTTACTTGGTTATTTTCAAATGCAATATAGAGTAATGAAGTATATTGCATTTAAATTTAGTAGCACTGTATATGTATACCGTTTTTCTTATAGTAGAAGCAATGTAATTGCAGTACTTGATAATAGCGACCACATCTGTAGGGATTTATTCGTTTGTGTTACGTTTCAACTAAACGTTGAAGTTACGGTTTGTTAAAATTGCAAATTATTGGTAAATCTTTTGGAAGATATGTATATGATAAGTTGCCAGTTTTTTCAAGGCAAAGTTAAAAAAATCATTTTCATTTTGAGATACACAGAAAATATTACAAAAAATATTATAAATGTGATGTGTTATGTCATTTTTCATACTCTGGAATTTGTAACGTATAGAAAATTTTAAGATTCAATTTAACTAACCTTAGTACGGCCCTGTAAAATACGGAAATATTTCGTCTAAGTTAAGTTTAAATTAAATTCTCACACTAAATTCGCGTTCGCTTAAATATATTAACAGCTGCATTCAAAGTTGTAAGTAGTTTAAGTTGATACAACGTTTATTGCAATTCTCACGAGTAAAATTGTTTTTGCAGACGAAGTTTATGATAGTTTCGCTAAATAATACAGATAGTGGGCTTCATTATAGCTAAAAAGGCACGTACAAACGATATTTAGATTAATTTATGTGTCCGTTCTAAGCTTAAATTTTGTTTTTCGCCTTACTTTTTCGATGAAATGCTATGGAAATTTTCACGTAAGAACAGTTAAGTACTGTTTCTGATATTCAATTCTTAAGCTATTAAAAACACACTGTAGGTGTCTGGTAAAGTAATTTACGACATAAAGTAATTAATCGTAGTAAACGTAGATAAATTCTGTCTTTTTGCTATTTATAAAAGTTGATATCATTCTAGTTTCGGCTAGTTTCATTCGAATTACTCTTCTCTTGAAAATGTTAAATGCCATGAAAGTTTGCACCCCGATGAAACAATGTCACATCATTAATACGATATGGGCGGTTTGATAAGTCAGTGACTTTTTGAATTTCCCGCGCAGTATGCTTTAAATGCTCCCACCAACTGCCATCTATGAATAGACTACTGTAAAATTTTGAGAAGGCTGCGCCATTTAGTTTGTGTTTGGCAGCCATTGAAAACAAACAACCTCGTGAATTTTATCGAAAATGGTAAAAAGTGAATTTCCTGTGCTGATTAAGCATGATTTTTGCGTGAAACCAAGTAAAGGCTTGATAAATAATATGGGGACTCTGCACGTGCAAGTGGTTTACTGAGTTCCGTTGTGGTCGTACCATCACAAGTGACGCCGAACGTTCAGGCCGCCCAAAAGAAGTCGTCACGCCAGAAATCGTCGATAAAATTCATGGAATGATATTGGACGATCGGAGAATGAAAGTGCGTGAGGTAGCTGAGGCTGTAGGCATCTCAACTGAGCGGGTACATCACATTTTACATGAATATTTGGACATGAAAAAGCTATCCGCGCGATTGCTCACACCCTACCATAAGCACAACCGTTTGACCACTTCAAAGGGGTGTTTGGCGATGTTCAGCCGCAATCGAGTTTTTGAGGCGTTTCGTTACCTTAGACGAAACATGGATCCATCATACTACACCAGAGACCAAGGAACAATCAAGACAGTGGGTTTCTCCGGGTGAACGTGCACCAAAGAAGGCCAAGGTGGGTCGGTCGGCCAACAAGGTCATGGCCACAGTTTTTTGGAATGCATGCGGTGTCATTCACATCAATTACCTTAAAAAGGGTAAAACGATCACCGGCGAATATTATTCAGAGCTTCTGGACAGATTCGATATTGATTTGAAGCAGAAACGACCGCATTTGGCGAAGAAAAAAGTGCTGTTCCATCAAGACATGTGCACGGGTGCACACGTGTGTAGTCACCATGGCAAAAATCTATAAATTGGGCTACGAACTGCTACCCCATCCAACATATTTTCCAGATTTAGCCCCCTGTGACTATTTCCTGTTTCCAAACCTGAAGAAATGGCTGGGCGGTAATAGATTTGGGTCGAATGAAGAGGTCATCACTGAAACAAACGCCTATTTTGGCCTTGCCTAAAAGGCCTTGATAAAACCTATTATTTGGAAGGAATAAAATAATTGGAAAAACGTTGGACTAAATGTATCGAGCTAAAAGAAGACTATGTTGAGAAATAAAACGCTTATTTGCCGAAATAAATATCTTTTATTCAAAAAGTCACAGAGTTATCAAACCACCCTCGTATAAAAATTGGTATGTATCTTTTGAGTGATTGTATTTTGGTATAATTTATTGAACATACAGTTTAGTGTTGAACAGTCTATCAGCTTAAAGAATCAAAGTCATTAAAGCTAGTAAACGGTAAATTTATGGTTAATCGACGCGTTTATTAATAATCATATAACGCATTATGTTGTACAAGGACTCGTCAATAATAAGTACAGTTGATACAGTAAGTGATAACGGTTTCATGTGGGTGTAGTCTCCTGAATAGCAACCAAATCTTAAAGAGCAAGTACTTCTGGGGCTTTCCTTGGCAGACGCCGCAAATGCTAATATTTGATGTTGTATCTAGTCGCGTACTAGCCAAAATTGCAAACGCAGTTTTAGAAAAAATCCACTTTATTTCAAAAGACGATACAATAAAGGTTATAGACAAAAATAAGATTCGAAGAGAAGTAAACAAAACTAGACGTCAACTGCAAGAAGCTAAAATCAAGGAAAACGTTAAAGGCCTCTATTTTGATGGAAGGAAGACGAAACTATGTTGCAAGAGAAGGACAGCCGTGTAATTAAAATTGAAGAGCACATACCTTTAGTCCAAGAACCAGGAATCGCCGAAGGAATTATAGGCAACATGAAATCGCAGTGTTGACCTGTCGAAACTAACGGTTATAGAATGTAATTGAACCAAATAAAGCAATTTTTGATAGTAGCCTTTGGAAGCGTGACAGGATGTCACCCGGTAACTTAGTAGAGCTTCTGTCCGAATAGCGAAAGGTTTTTGGTTCGGTTCCCAGTCGGGTTGATAATCTTTCTATGTGGATTTGCATTCAAAATGTGATTTATTTTAAAATATTTGGTGTTGTTATTGTGAATATTTAAGTAAACAAAGAGCTGCACAAAAATTTAAAATTAAAACGGAAAATCTTCTTAATAGTAGCATTTTATAAATAGCCCCAGTTAATTCTCTAAAATGATAAAAAAATATTTTGAGGTCCTAGGGACCCGAGCAAATATTTTTTAAAAAATTAAAATTTTTATGTACTTTGGATGTGGGGCACAAAAGCCACAACGTTTCCATTGTAACCCACCTTGAATAAAAAAAAAAAATAATTTTTTGGTTATTTTCGGCTCACCGGCACCGTACTGATTCTTCACCATTGGAGTATTATAAATGTTATAAACATGGGAGTACCTTCGCAGAAAATATAATAAATCCAGGGTACTAAAATTCGTACACATAAGCATTCACACTGTGAAAGTGAGCAGTGAAACTAAAATTGTTTTTATTTCTATATTATATAAACCAAGTCATTAATTAGCAAGGATAATAATACTATAAAGTAAATGCAGTAGGATTTTAGAACCTACCGCAGTTCTATTAATATAATAGTGATCTTTACCTTGGTAGGTTTTGCTTTATTCTATACATTGGTTGATTTCAAACGTAACATTAAATGTTATTTCTGTAGTGTGAAATTCAATTATTCTCCACGTCAAATATTCTCTTGGAAATCTTAATTTAGAAATTATCTCTCCAACAGTTTGTTTTAACAGTCTACAACCCCATTAACAAAGATTACATTGTTCTGCTTGGAATATTCTGATATTGACCTAAGTTTGATTTTAGTTTCATTAGTAAACTAGCAATTGTTAGTTAAGATAAATTTAAAGCAAAAGGGATAATCAGCTAAATCCTCTTAACAAGGATAATTTCGTGTAGATACACGTAGTGGCTGGATGTGTCCAGATAATCAAACAAAATTACCTTAGGCTATTTTATTCATTGATACGCACCGGCTGATAGGCTTCGTAAAAGTGCAACAAAGTTAGGAGATAAAGGGTGTACTGTATGAACCTCACGTATTTAGCCTAAGGCGACTGTAACTAAATTAGGAGAGTATCTTTGAAAAGCGTATCTTATTATGCTTCACTACGTCTATATTTCCTACGGTTGCTTTTGTTGTATAAAGGGTAAAGGTTAGTTGCTCCTGTAAATGATTGTACTGCCAATGAAACATGTCTATTTGGAAAACCTAGAGAAAATAACGTTCTGGAAATGGATTAATTTGCCATTTGTGTTAGAATCGACTAGTTCTTGCTTTTCTCAAATTAGAACATAATTTTTAAATACATACGTACATACATACTAAATGCATTTGTTATAAGTATTTGTAGATATGGATTTGGAGTAATATAATATCTGACGTTTTCTCTATAATATTTAATTGTGTTTAGATATAACTAATACTTTTGTTGTCGAAACAATTGTCAGGTAGAATGAAATAAATTTATGAAACTTTTTTAATATCTTTTTCATTTATTTCATGATTATGGAGTTTCACCAAATAAGGCTCCAAACAATAAACAATACTTAATAATAAATTACAAAATAGAACATGCATTCAGTGAAGTCCTCCGTGCTTCTAGATGCAAAACAAAGCACTTTGCTCAGCATTTTTAAGTAGATTTTTCCCATTCACTTATTTCAAAATCACTTTAATTACTTTTTAAATAGTTATATATGTGTATTAAATGCGTAAAGTACTTGCCACTTAAGAAAGAAAGTTGACAGAGCGATGCAAAGCAGGGAAAACAATAACACATGGCAGTCTTGGCACTCGAATTACACACGTTTTACGTCAAGAATATTAAGAAATTCAATATACTCCATCAACAGTGAGTACTGAGTAAGGGTTAGCTACAACTTGCTGTCCACGTAATACTAATTTGTTACAATAGTTGAAACTAACGAATTATAAGTAATTTAATTATTGTAATTAAATTAGATGCATATAAT
Source organism: Agrypnus murinus (assembly GCA_929113105.1). Taxonomy (NCBI): domain Eukaryota; kingdom Metazoa; phylum Arthropoda; class Insecta; order Coleoptera; family Elateridae; genus Agrypnus; species Agrypnus murinus. The sequence continues at coordinate 30,821,791 of OV816029.1, forward strand.
TAAATTACCTTTCTCCGTAGTGGTAGTAGGTTAGTTGCGTACGGGATTACCGACCAAGGGTCCCGGTTTCGAATCCCGGTCAATATATTACCGGATTTAAAAAAATTTCTTTTCCCTTGGAAGGCAATGGCAAACTGCCGAGGTATATTTTTTCCAGAAAATTTCCCTGAAATTATTAAAAAGACCCAAGTACCATGTACTGGAGTTATCTGTTGATTTGAAATGCTCTTAATTTGTTGTGAGTGCAGGAGCAACTAAATCCAATGTTTCTCTAGCTTATTGAGTTTTTTTCGTATTAACACGTTGTCAGCAGAAATTTTGTTAGTTGTTACGCAAACCAGGACAAATGGTGGATAAAAAGATTTTCTGAAATTTTCCTTAAACTGAAAAATCACTGACACTATTAAACTTGTATAATAACCAGGACTGAATTGACTTAAGACACTTATGGTACATATATTAATCAGAATCTGCACTTAATTTCACTAGTTCACTAATCACTAGAAAAGTTCACTAGATATCCCACTAATAGTTATTCAAATCCAATCAGTATTTAAACTTTACAAATACTTTAAAGAAACCATAACTGAATTAGATTAATAGATCTCAGGCAATACGCAAGAATTTGTGTAACTTTTAATAAATTATTTGAAGCTACAAAGAAATTGTAAACAATAGCCGCAGAGTGGATTTAGAAATCTCAAAGCGTATCACAGTCCATATATTAATAATTTTTTTGAAAAAACTTTATAATGTACGTTTTTGAGAAATAATAATATACCATTTTTCAAAGGATCATTTCGGATTTTTGCTTTTTATATAAAATTAGTTAAACAAAAATTAAAAAAATAGAGAATAATATTTTATTTTACACAATACGTATTGAATTGCATTTCAATATTCAAATACATTATTTAATAAATCAATTAAGCTGGAATAATAAAAGAGTAGTGGTGTTAGGATATATCCTTCTTCAGTGAATTTAACAAATTATGTTTTTAACTCTGCAATATAATATTTGTAACGAATTAGAAAAGTTAGGTATGTGAGAGAATTTTTTACTTACATTTTGAAAATTTTTAATGAAATTAAAATAAATATAAATATATTAAGTGGTGGAATTAAGAACACCACTAGTCTTTTATTATTCCAGCTTAATTGATTTATTAAATAATGTATTTGAATATTGAAATGCATTTCAATACGTATTGTGTAAAATAAAATACTATTCTCTATTTTTTCAAAATTTTTGTTTAACTAATTTTATTGTTATGGTAAAGTATTTTACATATGTTGAAATGAGGAATAAAATGGAAAACAACTTGAATTAGTTGAAGAATTTATTACAATTATGTATTTAATAATAGTAAAAGATTAAAATTATCTATATTTTAATCGTATTTAAGTATTTAATTGTTTTTTAATATTTACGTAACAAAAATTATTATATATTAAAATAAATTACTATAAATAGTGTTTAAATTTTCAATATTTTGTAATTGATTGCTGTTGGATTTTTTGTATCATATGTTTTTATCAATTTATGTATTAAAGTTTTTAAATTTTTTCTTTTTGTAATTTTTTTGTGGAGCTAAAATTGAAATTGTGAAAATTGTCAATTGTGTGGTTGGATAATCCTGTTTGGTTTATGAGGCGTTGGCATTTTTATTTTAATTGAATTTTTATGCTGGTTTATTCTTTTTTAAATTTTGTTTTGTTTGTCCTATATAATTTGCATTACAATTATTACAATTAATTTGATATACTATATTTGTTCCAGTTTCTGTATTTGTTTTGTCTTTTAGGTTACTGACGATTTACTGTTTCCTTCTGTATTAGTTTTTTTGATGATAATTTTATTGCTCTGTCTACTAGATTATTAATTAAACTTTTTTGATATTTTATATCCATATATGAATAAAAATTTACGGTCAAGGGTTACAAACCGTTCCCCAACATCACGGTGTCTAATTAATGCTATCGGTAAATCTAGCACAGTTAAGGTAGTATCGATATCTAGATAATGACTACATGAAATATTATTATTTCCACATACGTAGGTTCCATGGTATGTTTATATTTCAAACGAGAAGCCTCCCCTTTACTAGATAGAAAAAAAAACGTTCCAGTATTTTTCTACACAAGTTGTGGTTAAGTCTGTTTTTTCTCTTTAAAGTAGAGCTCAAGTTAATTTAAGGTTTGCAGAAAGTTAAATAAGAGAAATTGTTATTAAAACCTGCTTTTAGACGGAAGTAGAGCAGCTTATTGTTCTAGTCTTCATTTATAATTTATTAAAAGTTTTCATAATACGTGGCTTCAAGTTTTAACTCCTGATATACGTTTAGCGGATTAAAAAGATTAAGTTTAATTTTTTCAGATTTTATTTTGCGCCACGTACTGCGTTAAATATATAGATAAATTGCTAGTTACCTAGCATGAACACACGGTTTTCATCGCACTTACTTTTCTTTAGAAAAACGGAAGTAAACTTTCTATGAACCATTTTTAGTAGGATGGTATTTTAAACATGAAATGTAGCATAAATCCGTACACAAAACACCTTAACATCGTCATATATTCATATATTTTAGTCATTTAATATTTTGTTTTGTACCATTTGGTTAGCGGAAAAGCGTAGCATGTTGAAGAACAGAGTTAGACCCGACGATTACTCTTCATTTGGAACTGAAATTACGAGCATTAAAAGTTTATTTCTAATTTACCGCTACAGTTCTTCTTACTCCTGCGTTAACCACTGCGCATCCATTTACTACTCTTAATTAATTAATTTCGTGACATTACTTGCCGGTTTCGTTTCTTTCTCTTGACAAATACCCTCAACCAGTTTCCTCGCCTATGGCGTCACTTTTTGCGCTCATTTGAAAGTTACAGCCTGTTTATTTTGGCCCCCTTGTAAAATGATGTTTACTTCAGTGGTGGAGACAATAAGTGAGATTAAATGTTAATAAAAACGCGTAAAAATTTTAAGTACTACAGACAACAACAAAGATTTTAGAGGGTTTTTTGTTTTAGAAAAACAGAATCAACCCTTTTTATTCTGGCGCGGTATTAGGTTGTTAAACAAGTTTTGTATTATTTTCAGTTTACGATGCTTATATCCTTAAAGCAATAAAATGATGTAATTGAATATTTTATTTTGTTTACCGTTTTTAAGCTTATAAAAGATTAAAGGTTTGCGATATGTGCCATTATATTTCTGTATCGTCTTTAATATCAAATAAATAAATAATATATATATATATATATATATATATATATATATATATATATATATATATATATATATATATATATATATATATATATATATATATATATATATATATATATATATATATATATATATATATATATATATATATATATATATATATATATATATATATATATATATATATATATATATAATATAAATAAATATCAAAAAAATTATTTTTGTTATGATTGGCGTTTATCCCATGCATAAGTATACAGTTCCTAAAACGTTAAATAGGTACCTACATACATACTCTGAGCAACTTGCTTAAACCACTCCGAATTTAAACATTCAATTTTTTTGCAAAAATTTGTAAATGTAAAAATGAATTCAATTTTACGCAGAAACCATTGACGATACGAAAAAATGTTATTGAGGTTTTTTCTTGTGCTACATGAGATGCATTTTCTGACAAAGCTCCATTATCAATATAATATTATTAACGTGGCAAAATGATGTTAAAGTTTTCAAGTTCTTTTTTGTGGAAAAGTAGTACGTCCTAGAACAAAGTTGTATAAGACTTTTTTGTTCCTTTAATGTCTTCTATCAACTCTTAAAATAAATGCATAGTAATTCCTTCCACCCTGTATATTAATAGATTAGTTGTCACTTAATTACTTGGAACACGGACTTTTGTTGTTTTTACGTTGTTTTTATCTGTTTCTGTTTAACAGTCCTTACTCTTCACTAAGACGGCAGCCTCCAGATTTATGAAACCAGGAACTTCAGAGTTCTACTTTAATATCTGCACGTCTAAACTTCGTTTCTAAAGCAACCTGATGACTCCACATACAAACCATTTTGAAACGCCCGAAACTGAAAACATTCCAAAAATGGGAGATGTTAAATTAGTTTAGTGGACCTACAATGTTCAAAATTCCAAAGGCACACTGATGGAGTTACTTTTTGCTCATACTATATTTAAATAGTAATAACCATATCCACAAATAATTAACGAGCTCTTTGTTAATATTTAAATATGATTGTAACAAATAAAAATTAAAACTAAAATACTCGTAGTTAAGTGAAACATCTCTCATTTTGTTAATTTTAATTTTAACGTTGAATTACCAATCGCTAAAATATTTTACTTCGTTGATACTGTATGGCACGAAGTCCCACCCACGATTAGCGTACCTCATAAGGACGGAGAAAGAGAGAAAACACAAATAAAAGAACAGGTAAATATGATTGTATTATTTTATTAATTTATTCTCAATCTTAAGCGAAGGGGGTCAATTTAAACTGATACAAAATAAAAGGCTAGTTCTGTAAAAAACCCCTGGAAAATATGATAGCCCAGCTTAAATACACCAAAGCTTCAAGTTCAATAAGTGTTACAATACAGAACAATAAATCAATTTATCAAGTTGATACAGTTGTGTGTTTATACAAGTATTTATATATAGTTAGAAACGTAACGTAAGTGAAATTGAGTGAACATAATTTTTAGCAAATAAACTAGAAAAGGTAATCGTGCCAGATTAAAATGAATACACAAGAACTACTGAACAAAAGTTATACATATCATAATTGACATAGCAACAGAAACGTTGTGACCATACATAAATATATAATAAGAAATATCAAAACACGTCTTTTACAAGACAGTTTTTCTGTCAGCAACAGGAACAATTACCTAGATAAGCAAGTAAAACTATTGTTTATGTAATAGACACATAACAATAGACACATAAAAATGGCTTAAGCCACTGTGGAGCCTCCTGTATGAAATAAATAAATCGTTTTATACCCAGGGAAAATAATCTCTTAGTCACAAAGCATTAGGTTCGAATAATTAACCAACAAATCAATAAGTACTGACAGTAAAAACACATAAGACACATAAAACCAGTAGTCGTATTTAAGTACGAATAACATGCCCAGTTAGCAATAATTAGCCATAATGATACTACAAACGTTAATGAAACATAATTTTCTAGTAATATTTACACTTTAAAAAGGACAAATTTACAAATTATTATGGATTATCAAACGAATCTTTTAAAATTTTAGTTACCTTTTAAAGTTGACTTATTTGACCTTTCGCATTAATTAAACAATATAAAATTAACATCACACAACTAGAATCAACATAAATAAAACAAATAAAATGAACTTACATGATGGAAATTACTGTACAAGCAAAATACCAAAATGGCTACCTACTTCTTGTTACATTTTGTAATCATCTTCAAAAAAACATAACAACAACGTCCCTAACTACCAAAAATATCAAACTACTAACTTCAATAAACTGTAATAAACATCCCAAACATTTTATATTTATTTTTGTTTATTGTTTATAGCCTTACTTTGTGGAACTCCATAATCATGAAATAAATAAAGATTAATCAAAAGCTTCGCAGTATTTATTATTAAATACTGTGAAACTTTTTATTAATCTTTATTTATTTCATTTTATATTTAACCAAATAGTTATTTTAAAAAATCAAGTATACCTTTTGCATAAACCTGTATGTAATAGCACAACTAGGTTAATTGATTATTATGCAATTTGTTTTGTGATTAAATGACTTGCTACAGCTACTTTAATAATTTTGACTTGTTGACTTTAGGTCTGACCACTACAATACATAACCTAGGATTTGTATAGACTTTCCTAGTACGTTGTTGTTTTAAACTACCCAGTTAGAATGCAAATTTAGTTACTTTAGTTACACAAGCTTAAATACTAAACTCATTGAAGGAAAATTCTAAAACCCTTTTTTTAAATAAGTAATGTGTATATTCCAAAGAAGTAGCCTGACAAGTTATTCAACATTTAAATTTAATCTTGTGTTCCTTGACTAAAAGTTAGTTTACAGTAAACTGAGTTTTAGATAATTTTCTACTTTAATCTAATAGCTTACTGTTATTTAAATTAACATTTCATTTTTAAATACTCTTTTCTTTTTTATTCTCTTCTTTGTTTATACCTTGTTAGATCGATAAAACAATTCCAATCAATTTATTTCTTTCTGAATCGATTTCTTGTTAAAAGCTTCGAGCCTGCCTACTTTGAGGAGTTTTCGAAAACTTGTATATAACCATTAATAATTATCGATAACTAACTAGAGGGTTGTTTCAGGGCTCATTCTGGATAAATGACTAATTTTTTTTATCAATTCGGATTTCTCAAATTATTTTAATAAACAGGAATACTTCAGTAATTTGTTAGTAGTAAATTAGGATCCGTCAATAATTTTCCTTGATAACATCCTCAAGGAAAATTTCCATGAACGGAATAAATTCACCCAAAATCCAATTGCCCAGTTCATAACTCAAGGAATTAAAACCGGAATCGGAAAACGCAAATAATGACAATCTGGCATTATAATGTGGAATATCTATATCCAATAAACTTTCAGTCAGAATTACAACTTGTTAGTTATATTAACTTTAGAAATACGGAGGAATCTATAAGGAGGAAATCTGAATCTACTAAGCTATGGTTTGGTAAGAGGTGTAAATAACACAAAGATATACGATTGAGTCCCAGAAGATTGATTTTACTCTAAATGCAAAAAAAGGTAACAAGTTAAGTTGGCAGTGGGAACTTCAGAATACAGAATTGTATTATATTGTGTGAAATTCATTAAAACATGGATTGGAATGTTTGGAATGTTGTGTGATTTCCAAAAATACTGCATCTTTGGCAATTTGATGGTCTTTATATGATCACGGTCTTGGATCACGACAAAGGTCTTCTATAGCAACAGAAAAACTTAGAGATGAGGGTAGATGTTAACCTATCCTATGTGTTTGAGGGTTTCTGTACTATAAATTTGCAGAAGAAATAAATCACACTATTTGTTTGTCTTTCTAGTGCCCAGCTAAAGATTGGTCAGTACCATTATTTTTGAATAAATTGAGCAAATAGATCAACTCCTCCCATGTATCGATTATACGCAGCAGTTGAAATGCTATCGAATGCAAATATTCTGACAAATGAGTTTGAATGCGCATAGCAAAAAAACTAACCTATCAAATTAATTTAAACGACAACAGTTAGATAATTTATTTTTGTAAAAAAAAAGAAAATTATTAAAAGTATCTGATTTTAGATTTTAGAATTTTCGCGAATTATGTTACAAAACGTCCGATGTTTTGCGAGTTCTGACGTAAAGCGTATCTTTAATAATTAATATTTCAATAACTACTCGACAGAATTGAATGAAATGTTATATGCAAGTAGCTAATAGTGTTTTGTGTGTGTGGAAATGAAATGGAAATTGTTGATATCTGTATTATTTGCTAAGTTATTTTATAAAGTATTTTTAATAAAACAACAAAAATCCTTAACGTTAACGCTTGAGAAATAAGTATGCAATAGTTTTTTTCAGTGTAGATTTGTTGGTTGCGCTAATTTCAATCGTCACCTGATATATGCATACTAACTTTGTTGCCAGTTAATTTATCAGCGCCATAACTGAAAATTCATTTAGATACAAAGAACTTAATATCTTGGCTTATAGATAATCATAACTAAACCAACGAAACATATTTTTAAAACACCTAAAGTGAAATAATTGCGCGTAAAATGTATGCCATTAGCGTGATAATAAGCACATGTAAGGCAAACTAATGTTACTATGCAGACTAATTTGTTTACTAAAACAAGCAAATAAAAAATAAAAATGTGAATTGAACCAATAAATCATATAGGTTACAGGTAAAAAATTAAATTATTACTGTACTATAGAAATTAGTTAGTGATAACCTAAGTTGTTAGTGGGCACTAATGGGTTAGGGAATTTTTATTGTGCGTACCTGAATTTGATCGGAATATGCCTTATATGTATATAAAGAAAATGTATTGATACGTTGTTACTTAAGCGGATGGAAAATAAAATATTTTATGTATAAACAGATCGTCGCTCCACTATTTTAACTTTATACTTTTTTTTATAGAATAAATAATCATTTCCTAAATACCAAACTCATTCATCATTTATTTTTTGGTACAATAGTGTATAAATTAGTGTATAAAGTAGTTCCAGAACGCTCTAATCTACTGCCGTAACTAAGTTACTAATTGGAAATTTTTTACATTAACTTAATTAAACTCAATCAAATGAAGTGCATTTTTAAATGAGTAAGCGAACTAACCAAACTGAGTTGCATACCATTACATATACTCCGCATTAAAGGTATTAATTCATTTCACATTGTTCGGAGTGAAATGAAAAAAGAAATTGAATCCACAATGTACTTTTAAAAGTGCAACATTCTTTGCTTTCTTTATCGAGTATCATTGGAAGCTCTATTTCCGATAAAAGAATTTATGTAGATCAAAGCCGTCTACAACGGTGGTTAATTAAAATTGAATTTATAGTTGACGACTTTCTAACTTTTAATATTTAATTTAAACTATAATAGATCGTTAAATTAAATATTAACTTAGGTCGCATTTTCTCATTCTTTCCTAAAATAGTTACCTTTATGAGTCATTAAATTACGAGCACGTAAAAATTTCCATTCCTCATTTGTGTAGCGCTTTTTGTTCCGACTAGGAAAAAAGGCATTGCGAGTGTATTAATAATACAGGCCCGACACGAGCGACGGCAGAGCCGAACAATCAATTTCTGTTTTGTGTTTTTGGCTGGAGAATTAAAATTCATTACGTTATATTACATTAAAAAATAGAACGCACTTCATATTCGATATTTTGAATGAAAAGAGCGGGGCAGCCGGCCATTGTGATTTCCTGCCGTATTAACAATGCCCATCGCGGAGATTTGAAAACGGGAAAAATTCTGCAAAAGAGGCAATTTTTTTCGGTATTGTGCATCTGAGTGTCCTATTTAATATTCGATATACATTTCAGCTCAACTTTCATTTCGTTTATTAAATTAATGCAAAATGTTTTCAGGACGTTTTAAACGAATTTAATTTAAAGTCATGAAATGTATTTTAACGAAGCGTTTGAATTTGTCATATTATGTATGCCAGAAATTTGTAAACATATTGTAATTTACAAGCTCTATTCCAAATTAAATTGTGGATTAGGTAAGTTGATATTTAAAATATTTTAATTTTCTTTTTTATAAACGTTTTATGTTTTTTATTAATTTACCTTTAGATAAAATTTCAAAAAATTGCTGCTATAGCAAGCAAAGTTAATTAAAGCCTCCCGTGGGCGTACAATTTAAGAAGCTGACTTAAGGTTTCATTATTAAACATTAAAATACTTTTATTACACGTGTAGTACCAACAAAATTAAAAATGTTACAGTTATTTTCCCTTTAACATCTTTACGCGCAGTATTAAGCTGTGTGCTTTCGCGTTTTAAGTCAACTTTTCAGCTTCTTTCCTTTTTTAAGTAAATGTCATTTTTACAGTTAGTAGAAAATAAAATAATCATATGGAGAGCTGCACTCACTTTTAGAAAGAATCGTTTAGTTTAGACCCATGACAGCAGTTTTAGCAGATTTAACGAATATATTGTCCGTAGTAAGTCTCTAATACAAGATTCGATAATTGTATTTGCAACAAAATAATTCTAACGTTACTTTATTCATAATTAATCAAAAGTTCCACGATGGGCCATCAATTGTAATTTTACCAAACAAATAAATAATTAGAATAAGTACTTACCTTATGTATATGCCTCGGCTTAGATTAAACGGCTCGTTCTTTTTTATATTAGATCAGGTCGTGGGTGAGTTGAAGTATAAGGGAAATGGGCGCCAGCATGATTTGTTTAAACAAATAAATGATTACACATGATCCTCCACAATAACGGATTACTTTTTATTTAAAGTAAATCAGCTTCAATCGCGCAAGAACCGAATTCCTTCACTCCGAGCTCACATAAATATATCGCACAACAAAACAAGAACATAGAAAATAAACAACACAGGTATATGATTTAATCATTTATTAACGTAAATAAAATGATATCAGTTTAGTAACTACATAGATCGTGTACTGGATGGCCCATCGTACTTTAAGATTTCAGTTAAAATTATTAGATAGATATCAGGAATTGAACTAGTAAGGTTCAAATAATTAACATATTTGTAATTAGTGCAGCTATAAATATGTTAATTATTTGATTAATTACTTACTAAAATCAAACATAAATTACTAACTGTTTTATTGATACATATGAGGTTCTAACCACACATTTAGAAAATTTACTTCAGATAAACTATTTAAAACAGAAAAACAATATGATATATTCATTAAATTTAGATATTAAAGGCAAATGATTCAACGTTCCACGATAGAAATTAAATTAAAAGAGCTCCTTGCAGAGTCTGCTCAGAGGAAGATGCTCCAGGACGTCGAGTAACTATAGGAAATTTACCTTGACTGTGCAATAGTACTGTCTCGTGTTCAGTTTCAACATTAGATTCTCAAAAGGAATCCATATTTATAGAAACGACCGTACACCATTCAATTAACAGTATGAGCAGAGAAACATTGACAAACAAATTATCGGATAATCCAGCCAAAAAAAGAGCCAAACTTTTAACAAAACGTTGACGTTACCAGAAGGCAAAAAACGCAATTATAATTATAACGAAAAAAATAATTATGCTTTACTGAGTGGAATTTAATGATTGAATCATTAGTGAAGAGAGAAATCTATAATAATAATAATAAACATACCTTTACAAATTACACGGGTTATTAAAGATGGCTGACCATCAGCAATTGCCATAACAAAGGAAAGTTGCGTATTTGTTGATCTATAACTTCCAAAAGAAGAACTAATATTTCAAGAATAGAACATTTCACTTTATGCACTAAAACACATAATAATCATCCCATCAGGGCATCTCCAACACAAAATTCAACTTGTTAAAACAGCACCAAAAATGAAATTTTGTCTTGTCTTTGTTTTCAGAGAAAATCTGGAAAGAAAAGTCTGCAGATCCCACAATGAACTTTGCATAAAGCAAGTATGGGAAGCTCGTGGTAGCCAGAACTATTTCTTGATAGGTGAGATGCACTTATTTTTTCCGCGGAATTTTGAAGTCTTGAATCTTATAGCCTAATAACGAATGGGAACCTTATCGATAATGTGCAGTTGAGTGTCTAGCATAGAGGGACTATTTAAAAAGAATATTGTATAAAATTTAATGAAGAAAAGAAATATTAATACGATGGTATTAATCAATAAAAATAAAGAATAATTAATAAAAATCTGTCTGTTTCAGTGACATTTTATTTTGATCATTAGGATTGCAGTTTCTTTTTACTAGTAAAGGTGTGGTTGATATTATTATCTTGTTTACTAACTGGTATCAGTAAAATTATTGCATTTATATTTTATCATCAGCATTTATATTTTATTGGTGCAGAAAGCGCTCCATTATCGATACGCTGCCATAGCACTCGCTAAGTTGTCTATATTTCCTGTTTTGCGAGCGTTTGTAAATTGTAGGTATAGCGAAAAATAATGTAAAACAAAATTACAATTTTTCACAAATTATTTATTACAATGAATTAATTTAATTATAAATTTGCAAAACTTTCAGCTTGTCCTTTCTTACGCGTATATCTCGGCCAGGCGCGCATGTATCCGGATAGACTTGTCGTCACCATCAAGGTCTGGGTATACACTTGCAATCGTAACACAAAAATTTCGCATACAAAGGTATATAACAGTTTTTAAATAAATTGTCATCTCCAGATGTTGACTGAACTATGATGAATTGATGATGAATTTTACTACTTGTTTCATCCAACTAAGGGTATAGCGCACCGGTCACGATAGGTATTTACCTCGTGTACACCGGCTTCTTCAGCGTGAGCGTTTGAGGTTGTCGATGGAATTACCGTACCATCCTCTTAATCCCGCAAACTCATCTGTATATGCATAAAAACAGCTACAAAAGTAATTAGGATTTGTTAATTCAAAAATAACTCATAAGTCTAGAATAGAAAAAAATTCACTGTTCTCATCTTGTTGCACAAATTGTTGGCGTTTCCAAGAACCTTGTTTATATTTATAAAACTAAGAATTTTTAGGTTTGTCGAATAGTTACAACTTTTACTAAATTTGCAAAGAGATATGAAACTTTAAATTCAAATGTTTTTGTTGATTGTTACCAACATGAAAACAAGAAAAATCCTAATAGCATGTCATTTACAGAATAAGTTAATTTTATCTAAGAAATTTCTGCGGAAGTCGGCACAAAAGAATTCGTGATCACGCGCCCACACACTACGTTGCAAATACTCATGTTCTTTGTTGTGTTAGTTTCTGGCTTAATGACTCAAATTATACTATTGAACGTAACGCCGGCTCCTATTGTAAACGATGAGCGGGCGGTTTTAATTATAATGCCCTGGTTGTTATGGACTTGTTAGGTATAGTCACCAAATAATATGCAAGTAAAACATAATAGCTACTCGTATTTATGTAACAAGTACATAATGTAGGGCTTTATAGACAAGCCCAGTTTATGGCCGAGCGAGCGAAGCGAGCAAGGCCTATAAAAAGGGCGAGTCTATAAGGTTCGATTATGTAAGAGTTGCATACAAAGCTTTATGTTCGATTCCTAAAATTGGGTAATTATCAAAAGAAAATCAGTTTATAAGTTTGACATCCATTCTTGACAGAAGGAAATTTGACATGTAATATACAGTTTGTTACGTGCTAATTTCGTAGCACCCTGTATAGCTTTGTATTTTATATTAAGTTGTATAGCGTTTAGGGATTTTTGCATTTTCTCTCCTTGTAGTTGCCATTTTGTTGTGGAACTATTTCCTGTTTGATAAGAGATTGTCACTCTTGTTTTGATCCGCTTGTGAAGCTAGAAGTTCCTTGAAGAACCTTTTCGTGGACATCGCCGTCTAATTAATCTTTTCCTTTTATGTTGAGTTATGGGAATTGCCTTAGTGCAGATTTGATGATTGATTGTGGCGTTAGTTTTCCGATTTAGTTTATTGGAAGCCGTTTATGGGATATATTTCCACTTGTTCTTTTGAGGTTATGGAAGCACACCTTTTCGTAAGTTTATTGATTAACTTTTTTATCATTCCGTCTCTTATGCTTAATTCTTTCGATAGGTTTTTATGTATAATCGTCGTTATATGGAGGCGATATAAATCTCTCTTAAGGTCAACTTCCATCGAAGGTATTTATAAAGTGTTGTGATGGTCATTCTGTTATTGCGATTTATTTGTTACAGACCTTTTTATCTTGGGTTTGTCCTTTACTCATTTTATTGCTTGCTGTATAACAAGTATACGTTGAATGTTTGGATTGGTACAAGACCGTTACACGGACTTGGTTGCTGTTGTCGGGATCAGGTTACGTTCAAGCTTTGGAGACGTTCCTCTTCAGCTCTATCGTGAGTTGGTTATAATTTAGCAACTGGTTACAACAACAATAACGTTTGACAACTCTTTATTGTATATAAAACATTTATGTATATTTGTATATTATGATTTTGTGTTAAATGGTTTTTCACCAGTGTGCGTGTAGCACTCATTACTAGATATCTGCTTCATATTTATAATTCTATCGCATACCATTCATTGTATGATATTGTCAAGACTATTTGCGAGTGTGTACGTAAGTCTTTGCTCCGTAATAGATGAATAGCTCACTACTGGAGCTGATGATTGCGCAATCTGATTGGTACATGTAGACGTGTTAAATTTACCGTGCCCTTTGCTTATTGCTTTTGTGACTTTAAATCAACTTTAGAGTAAGTAATCGCGCTCGCATTAATCTTTTTCCCCTTGCAATTTGTGTATAGCATTCAATAACCGCTATTCAATTTTTGCCAAGGTTATTTCACATTAAATAATTTGCTAATTTGAATTAATTAATAATAAAGCACTGTATATAACTTACTTGAAGATCTATTATTTATATGTGTGGTATTTGGAGTTTATATTTTCAGCAATCGAGGAGTCATTATTGGGAAAAGTCGACCACATTGGTAGTAGTCGCAAATGTGTTGTTCTTTTCAGATTTTGTCGGTCAATACTGTAGCTATCTTAGACGATTCTTGGCGCCCATTACAGAAGACCTTTAGTGAGACCCACGACCTCCCACTAGTTAGCTGGCAGCCGACAGATTTAACTGCGGTTAAAGGTTGTTACCGTTTCCCAATAAGCAGTCCCCATTTTGTTGGTAACAACTCTTATTTTGGCGCCCAACGTGTGAGGCCAACTCTTATTTTGGCACCCAACGTGTAGGGCCGACTCTAATTTTAACACACAACGTGCAGGGTCAACTGTTATTTTGGCATATAACGTGCAGAGCCAACTGGAATTTTGGCCCTCAATTTACAAGCAACTTATTTTTGGTTCCTGAAATCTTTGTCGTTGAATTCTTTGTTGAATCATTTGTAGATTTAGTATTGATTTACTATTTGATTGACTTATTATTGGTTGATTTATTATTGATTGGCTATAGTTTTAGTGGATTATTTTATTATCAATTTCTTATAAGGTTTATTTGTGTTGAAGGTTACTGATTATATATATTATAGGTGTAGTTTGGGTTGCCTAACCTTGAGTTTATATTATTTATAGGTTGTTACTTTTGGGTAATTTAATTATTTACCTGTGCATTTATTGGTTACCTTATTATTTTGGGTTAAGGCTATTTATTATTTGCCTTTGATTATTTTTCTTGTAAATATTTACTTCTTATTAATTGTTGTTATATGTCGTGGATCAGTATGGAGACTGACAGACTATTAATCGACGAAATTAATTATGAACTAGGAATCCGTGGTATTGCCCTTGAGGGTACTGTACACGATAAGAGGCGTTTGCTTCGTGCAGCCCTAGATACTGAGAAAACCTGCGGGTTGAATATTTCTGCTGTAGATGTGGACATTAATGAAGAGTTAATTACATGTAATGAAAAATTAATGGTACTTTCTCATCAAGTAAATAATTTGATAGTTCCCATTCGTGACACAGAATACCGCAAGATTAAAGCACGTTTACTTCATGTTTATGGTCGTTTATCTAGAATAAATCCGAGTGATGCTGAATTACAACATGAACGAAGTCGTTTAATTAAGCAACATTTTAGGCTATCAGAAGAGCTTGAAGTTAAACTTTTAGGACACCCTCTTCGAGTTGTTCCTGAATCGCAGTTTCAACCTGATGAAGATTTGATCTCCTTTGTCGATGATGAAGTTAGTGGAACAAATCTTTCACAGCCACCCACAACTCAACCTATTATTTCTACTGTACCTGTGAGTGATCAAGATTTATTCTTTTCTCGTGCACCTGTTACTTCAACGGTTCAATTTAGTCAACCACCTACTGCCTTTGGGAATGCACAATCTACTGCAAATTTTATTCCTTTTCAGAATTTAGATCCTTTTGCAGTAACTGGACATCCGATTCCAGATAGCAGTACTAATGCTGGAAGACATATTACTTCTTTTCAGCCTTATAGGGGAAGTTCTAATTACTTAGCCATCCACAAATGGAACTTGCAGTTTAATGGAGACTCTGGTCTTTCTTGTTTTCTAGAACGTGTAGAAGAGTTACGGTTAGCCCGTGGCATTACTAAAGAACAATTATTTACAGCTGCCATCGAATTGTTCACCGATAAAGCTCTTGTTTGGTTCCGTTCAGTCCGAGACACCCTTAAGTCATGGGATGAACTTGTTATTGCTCTACGCAACGCTTTTCTTCCATGTGATTATGATGTGGCTCTTTGGGATGAAATACGTGGACGTTTTCAAGGTGTAGAAGAATCCGTCATCGTCTACATTGCTGTGATGGAGAATCTTTTTAGAAGATTAAGTGTCAGTCCACCTGAACTTCAGCGAGTTGGCTATATTCGCAACAACCTTCAGCCATATTTTCAGACTCAACTGGCTTTACATTCTGTTCCGTCTGTTGCAGAATTAACTAGATTATGCAAGTTTTTAGAAGACGCTCAAGTACGTTCATCTAAATATCGTCAACCACCTGGACCTTCTCATTATTTGCTAGAACCTGACCTAGCCTACCGTAAACCTCATAGGACTGGTTTGTCTACCATTGAAGATAAATCTCCCGTATCAACTTGTGACACAGAAGTTGCTACCGTTAATGCTGTTCGTCCGAATACTCATTGTTGGAATTGTGGACAACTGGGACACTTTTCAGCTACCTGTACTTCACCCAAGAAGATGCATTGTTATCGTTGTGGGAAGCCGAACTTCACTACGAAGACTTGTCCTCAGTGTTCGGGAAACTTAAACACGAGACGATTAGGAGGCCAACTAGCGTGCTCAACTCAACCTACTGTGGCCAATACCAATTTTAATTCTGAATTACCAACAAAGCAGAAAGCCATTCTTGATTTTATTTTAAATAGTGTTAATAATGACGAGCGACCTTATTTGCAGGTTAAGATTTTTGATAAGCCCTTTTTAGGATTATTAGATTCCGGAGCCAGCAGAACTTTTCTAGGTCAACCAGGCTGGGATGTTTTGAAGAATTTTTGCAAGCTTAACGTTGCTGATCGCCCAAGTTGCACTATTGCTGATGGTAGTTCTTGTTCATGTCTAGGTACTGTCTCTCTACCTATTCAACTTCGTGACCGTATTCGGACTCTAGATGTTGTTGTCGTTCCTTCTTTGCCTCAACTTCTTATTTTAGGTGCTGACTTTTGGAAGCGCATGCAAATTGTGCCTGATCTTCGTCATGGGGAATGGAAATTTTCTAACGTCGTTTCTACAGAAGTAATTACTGCTCTTCACTCTGTTGAACATTTAACTATTTCTCAGAAAGAAGAATTGGATCATGTCATCGAAGATGCTTTTGGTAATATGGGTAGCAACATCGGCTGTACTCCTTTGGTGGAACATGTTATCAATACCAATTCACCTCCGATTAAGCAGCGTTACTATCCTATCTCGCCCGCACTTCAAAAAGTTGTTGATCGTGAACTTGACAAGATGTTAACTGAAGGTATTGTGGAGCCTTCTACTTCAGCATGGTCTTCGCCTATCGTGATGATAAAGAAGAAAGATAATACCTACCGATTTGCTGTGGACTATCGTAAACTTAATAAAGTTAGTCAACCGGATGCTTATCCTCTTCCGTACATCAGTAGTACTCTCGATAAACTTCGTGATGGTCGTTATTTGACTACTCTTGACATAAAGTCAGCATATTGGCAAATCAAGATGTCAGAAGACAGCAAGCCGTACACCGCTTTTACTGTCCCTAATCGTGGACTTTTTCAGTTCCGGAGAATGCCGTTTGGACTTCACACTGCTCCCGCCACCTGGCAGCGTTTGATTGATCGTGTGATTGGTGCTGATCTTGAACCTTTTGTTTTCAGTTATCTTGATGACGTAATAATCTGTACTCCTGCTTTTGAAAAACACCTTCAAGTATTAAAAGAGGTCATCAACCGTTTACATATAGCTGGTCTTACTCTTAACAAAGAGAAATGTCATTTCTGTAAACCTGAGCTACGTTATTTAGGGTACATTGTAAACTCGCAAGGACTTCTTGTCGATCCTGAGAAGATTGAAGCCATTTTGAAGATACCTATACCTACTACTGTCACCGAGGTACGAAGAATTCTTGGTATGGCGTCATACTATCGACGTTTTGTTCCTGATTTTTCTAGCGTTGTTGCACCTTTGACTAATTTACTTAAGAAGAACAAAAAGTTTCAGTGGACTCCTGACTGTCAGACAGCCTTCGATACAATTAAAGATTGTTTGGTATCAGCTCCGATTTTATCGTGCCCTGATTTTAATCTTCCTTTCGTCATCCAAACAGATGCTTCAGGCTATGGAATATCTGCTGTGTTAACCCAGTACTGCCCTGATGGTGAAAAAGTAATTTGTTACATCAGTCGCTCTCTGAATAAACATGAAAAGAAATTTAGTGCTGTGGAACGTGAGTGCTTAGCTGTACTCTTTGCCATCGAGAAACTCCGACCCTATATCGAGGGAACGAAATTTACTGTCATGACCGACTGTTATAGTTTGAAGTGGATCCATAGTATCAAAGATCCTATCGGACGTATCGCTCGTTGGGCCATCAGACTCCAACAATATGATTTTGATGTGGTTCATCGCAAGGGTAAAGAAAATATTGTACCTGATGCTCTTTCCCGTGCCGTAGCCAATGTTTATGTTATTGAAGTTACCAAAGATGATGCAACTGAAGATCGTTGGTATGCACGAATGTGCGATTTTGTGGAGAACCGCCCAAATGATTATTCTTCCTGGCGTATTGACAACCATCGATTATTTAAGTATGTTCCCACTCGTTTTCCTGATTTGACTTCTGAAGAAGATTCTTGGAAGATTGTCTTACCTAAAGCTAGAAGAAATGAAGTACTACGACAATGTCATGATTCTACGACCGCTTGTCATGCAGGCGTAAGTAAAACTTTTCACCGTGTAGCTCGTTATTACTACTGGCCGAAGATGCGCCATGACATCGCTAATTATGTTCGACGTTGTGAAACTTGCAATCGTATCAAGCCTCTCCGTCAAGCTTCTCCTGGTTTTATGGGTGGCCATACCTTAATTTCTAAGCCGTGGGAAGTCATCTGTCTAGATTTAGTTGGACCTTTACCTCGCTCGAAGCGTGGATATACTTACATCTTAACTATTGCAGATTGTTTTTCGAAGTTTTCGCTACTGTTTCCTTTGAGAAGCGCTACAGCCAAACTTGTATCTCGGCATGTCGAAGAACATGTGTTTCTTATGTTTGGGGTACCCAAACGCGTTATATGTGATAACGGAGTTCAATTTCGTAGTAAGGAATTCTCTGAATTGATGAATTCGTACAAATGCAAGATTTATTTTACAGCTAACTACCATCCTCAAGCTAATCCTGCTGAACGTGTGAACCAAGTTTTAAAATGCATGCTCACAGCCTACGTTCAAGAAGATCAGCGTGACTGGGATAAATATTTACCTCATGTTGCTTGCGCTATGCGTACCGCAAAGCATGATGTTACTGGTTATACGCCATATTTTATTAATTTTGGCCGTGAAATGGTTCAGCATGGTACTTCTCATATTGTAAATTCTCAACCTAATGACAATTTGCAGTTCCAACGTACCGAAGATTTAACCACACGTGGTCATGCGTTACAAAAACTATATGGTAGTATTAAAAAGAAATTACAACAAGCCTACGAACAAGCTAAAGCTCGTTATGATCTTCGCAAACGACCTGTTGAATACAAACCTGGTCAATCTGTTTGGCGTAAAAACTTCGTACTTTCTGACGCTTCGAAACATTTTACTTCGAAACTTGCACCCAAGTTTATTGGTCCGTTTATTATACACAAAAAGTTATCCAGATTTGTGTACCAACTTAAAGACCCTGATGGGACTCTTCTTGGCAATTGGCACGTCAAAGATTTAAAGCCTAACAACGCCTTATCTGATGACATCGATTCTTAGGTCTCTTTTTTGGGTAGGTTGGTAGGGCGTTTTGGTGGGCCGCTTTTTGGGATCGTTTTCATCTTGATTCCCCGACTGTTAGTCGTCGACGTCATCGATCCACGTACATCGTTTCACAATATTCTATATCCCATATAGCTACCGTTAGATTTTGCGGTTTGTTGGGTTTTCAATTTTGTGTAACTTTTTTTTGGGTGGTTGGTTGGGTGTGTTTTGGTTGGCACTTGTGTGGGGGGTATGTCCACTTTTATTTTTCCGGGCATACTACTCGACCTTTTTCCATCGAGGTCTTGTGTTCCTTCTCTATCTTTTATCTTCCTATCTGTGCTAGTACTCTTTTGTGTCTTGCTGTGTAATTGTGTGTGAATGTCCCTTTTTCGCCTTTAGCTTTTCCGCTTTGCTATCTTCTATCCTATATTCTTCTTTTTCCTTTCGTTGATCTAATGCCCTTTGTGTTAGATTGACACCTGGCCGTTAGTTTGGGGGGTGGTTCAACTCCTTGCCGAGGGAGGTTTACTCTCGGGCATTCCTTTCGAAGCAAGGGTGGTTGTTCTATTCACCCTTTCTAATTGTGCTTCTATTGACGTCTGCACCGTGATGTGACTATTGCCGTTGGCGCGAACCTGTGCTGCAGGAGAGCTACCTTGGCGTAGTTTGTCTTGTCTTTTGTGTTAGGGTTTGTGGGTTGGGTCCGTTGGCTTTGTGGGGGGGGGGTTGGTTTTTATTAGTTTTTAGGTGGGGTTTCTTTCTCTTGGGGTGGGTCAACTTGTTCAGATTTGTTGGTGATCAGATTTGGGTTGGCTACAGCCTTTAAAGGTATGTTGCTACTGGTTGTGTTTTGGGCCTTAGGCTATAACGGGCTACGCGTGCACTTCCATCTGCTGCGACCGTGGCCAGTATTGAATGTACTCTTTAATTGCTGTTACCTACGCAACACTCTCCTGACAATCTTGACAGATTTATTAAGTGTCGTTTCAGTTAGTAAATTGGTTGTTGTGGGTTGGTTTGGTTTTTGGCTTCTTGGCGCCTTAGTCCAAGGTTGTGTTGTCCTTTTGTGAGGGTTTTCTTTTGGGGAGGGGTACTTGCTATGAACTTTGGTGAATAGGGTTTATGTGATTACAGTCTTAGGAGATACGTTGCTACTAATTGTGCTTTGGACCATTGGTGGTCATAACGGACGACGCAGCCCTTCCATTTCGGCATGCGACCGTGGTTGGTATCGAATGTATACTCCTATTACTGCTACCACTTGAACACTCTCCTATTGGTCTTTGGCAAATTTATTAGCTGTCTTTTCAACTAGTAAATTTTGTACATATTTTTGGGTTGGTTTGTGGTTTTTACCTTTTTGCCCTTTTGGCTTTTCGTCGTATCTTGGTCTTATGCCTTTTCCTCTTTTGTTTTGCACTGGCAAGTATTCGCTTTCGCATAGTACCTTCTGATTTGGAGAAAATCTCTCCGTGTTCGATTTTCTTTTGGTGAGGGGGGGATTTGTTACGTGCTAATTTCGTAGCACCCTGTATAGCTTTGTATTTTATATTAAGTTGTATAGCGTTTAGGGATTTTTGCATTTTCTCTCCTTGTAGTTGCCATTTTGTTGTGGAACTATTTCCTGTTTGATAAGAGATTGTCACTCTTGTTTTGATCCGCTTGTGAAGCTAGAAGTTCCTTGAAGAACCTTTTCGTGGACATCGCCGTCTAATTAATCTTTTCCTTTTATGTTGAGTTATGGGAATTGCCTTAGTGCAGATTTGATGATTGATTGTGGCGTTAGTTTTCCGATTTAGTTTATTGGAAGCCGTTTATGGGATATATTTCCACTTGTTCTTTTGAGGTTATGGAAGCACACCTTTTCGTAAGTTTATTGATTAACTTTTTTATCATTCCGTCTCTTATGCTTAATTCTTTCGATAGGTTTTTATGTATAATCGTCGTTATATGGAGGCGATATAAATCTCTCTTAAGGTCAACTTCCATCGAAGGTATTTATAAAGTGTTGTGATGGTCATTCTGTTATTGCGATTTATTTGTTACAGACCTTTTTATCTTGGGTTTGTCCTTTACTCATTTTATTGCTTGCTGTATAACAAGTATACGTTGAATGTTTGGATTGGTACAAGACCGTTACACGGACTTGGTTGCTGTTGTCGGGATCAGGTTACGTTCAAGCTTTGGAGACGTTCCTCTTCAGCTCTAAGAACAGTCACCGTATCGTGAGTTGGTTATAATTTAGCAACTGGTTACAACAACAATAACGTTTGACAACTCTTTATTGTATATAAAACATTTATGTATATTTGTATATTATGATTTTGTGTTAAATGGTTTTTCACCAGTGTGCGTGTAGCACTCATTACTAGATATCTGCTTCATATTTATAATTCTATCGCATACCATTCATTGTATGATATTGTCAAGACTATTTGCGAGTGTGTACGTAAGTCTTTGCTCCGTAATAGATGAATAGCTCACTACTGGAGCTGATGATTGCGCAATCTGATTGGTACCTGTAGACGTGTTAAATTTACCGTGCCCTTTGCTTATTGCTTTTGTGACTTTAAATCAACTTTAGAGTAAGTAATCGCGCTCGCATTAATCTTTTTCCCCTTGCAATTTGTGTATAGCATTCAATAACCGCTATTCAATTTTTGCCAAGGTTATTTCACATTAAATAATTTGCTAATTTGAATTAATTAATAATAAAGCACTGTATATAACTTACTTGAAGATCTATTATTTATATGTGTGGTATTTGGAGTTTATATTTTCAGCAATCGAGGAGTCATTATTGGGAAAAGTCGACCACATTGGTAGTAGTCGCAAATGTGTTGTTCTTTTCAGATTTTGTCGGTCAATACTGTAGCTATCTTAGACGATTCTTGGCGCCCATTACAGAAGACCTTTAGTGAGACCCACGACCTCCCACTAGTTAGCTGGCAGCCGACAGATTTAACTGCGGTTAAAGGTTGTTACCGTTTCCCAATAAGCAGTCCCCATTTTGTTGGTAACAAGTTGTCATACTTTATTTTACTACTACCACTTTATTTTACTAGTACAATAATAAGCCAGTTCACTGCCGCAAAACAATACAATAAACAGTACTTTATAATGCAATCGGACATAAAATATTTTATCTTCAAACGTCAGAAAAACATGACTTTTTGATACTCAGTTGAGAAGGTAAGTTCATATATAAGTACATATAAGCATTTATAGGCCGCTGCGAGCGGGATATAAATATTTATCTACGTCTGCGTGGAAAAGAACTCATCATGTCATTCATTTGAGTGATATAATGACGTTTATTATCACACTGAGAGGGACAAGTAAATCATGATCATAATTGCCTGGTTGTTATGGCCTCGTATTCTAAGCTGCTCTGATTTTAAATAAGAAATTTCATGATATATGTCAAAACTGTTTCAACTTAATACAGTTTTCTTCAATTATGTGCAGTCGTAGATAAAGAGTTGTATCTTAACACGTGTGATAAGGCCTATTAACATTCTCATGCTCTTACCCAACTTCGGCTAACGTCCTCGTCGTGCAACTCAATGCATTTGTATGTTAATAATGCCTGTATCCCGCTAGTAAAATAAATAACTATTATATGCCGCTGGACTTGGACTTGGACTTCCTAATAAAATACACACCACAATACAGAAAGCAGTCCTCATTAAAACATGCAATACAGTCCGCAAATTTCTAAATAAATAAATATACTTACCTGACCTTGGTCCTCAGGATCCTTCCAGTAAGAATCGCCGTGAAAATAAATTTCACGAGAAAAAATAATCATAATAATAATAATAAGTCTTCAGTTTAATCAAAGATCAGCACTTACTTGAATCGTATCAGCTCTGCTACACAATTTTAAGGCTAAGATAACAAATGTCAAAATTTAACGTTTAATAAAGTAAACAAGAATTATTTCTCATTGAATCTCATACATTCTAAGTCTCACACAAGGTTAAATTATAAATGGGAAGTCATAACAGAATTAACGGTCCATTATTCGGTGCGAGATACATATATCTCAATTTTATGTTTGTGTACATGAGTGTTATTAAAACAAAATTTCATTTAACAAAAATAAAAGTCTACAACACTACAGTACTTATAAATTCCAGTGTACATATTTTTTGTTACGTTTTCGTATATGTCCAATGTTTATTCACATTTTTCATGTTTAGCTATCTGGCAAAATAATTTGTATGAGTAGTAATTATTTCACAACAAAGAACATTTTTCTTTCAGTTTTTTTGTTATGCAGTCATCAATTTCTTGATTCTTACGGTGCATAATAACTGCTTATTAGTATTTAGTACTCTCAATACCTTTTAAACAGAGAGCCGGTTGACGACGGACGAATGTACCTTGTTTATGTACCCTGTGTAGTAATACAAGTAATAAAAGTAGTTTTATTTCATTTATCAGATTGTAACCCTGACCTCCTTACCCCACTGCGTGCTGCCAGGCCTACTGTTTCTTAGTAAAGGGACAATGGCTAAATATAATTCTAGAAAGTAACCCTTTTGAAATTATGTAAGCCCATTCTTTGACAGCACATAACTAAGCGTAAGTTGTTGGATACCGTTAATTAGCAATTACTATTTAACAATCACTATATGCAGTTATAAATGTAGTTTTGTCTTGTCATTCTATGTAGATTCATCGTGTTAAATGTTGACCATTTTATCTAAAAGAAAACTAATGTCCTATTTATTTGTAATACTTATCTCTTCTATTTATCAAATAAATGGGTAACGTTTTACCAGAGACTGTCAAAATGCATAGCTTCACGTGCCACTGCTACTTAGCAGGTACCACTAATATCCCTTATTTTCCAAAACCGTTCAACAAACAAACAACTTTTCTTTGAATTATTTAAATTATCAATCGACTACAGAACAATTCACCTCGCGATTCGTCAAAACTACGGTTACATGCACTTTCAGAATTATAGTAAGATCTCCGCCTTCTCAAATCTCCATAAAGCGCAATATAAGTTTGAATAACAATATGTTTAAGCTTTGAATATATTTTTATTAAATTTCAGCTTTCTGCATAAAGTATTTCAATATTCTGTACGCTTTCAAAATTGTGCATTACAAGAATTATTAACATTTTTATTTTTATTTCTACATTCAGCGAACAAAATTGGTATTCTGATATCTTTAAACGAAAATGTTTATTTTATTTTGCACATAGATGCATAATTTCAATATTGATCATATATCTGTGTTATTGCATTCACTCAAAGCATCATTCGTATTGCAGTTATGGCTGCTGTTTTTCGAAACTAGGTAATATACAAGTTGTAATGATCATCTCTAAGCACAAACTATTCAGAAATTCATCATGAATTCTGAATGTTATACGAAGGAACATTGCAGTGCACATAGATAAGAGCATTACGTGCGTTATGTAAAAGACATTCATGACGTTCAGCACGTATCTATTTCCTGACGTTTTGCATTTCTAGTGTATTCGATATTTGTCTTTTTTTTGGCATAGACTTGTAATTATAATGCCTAATTTAGATATCTAAACGATGCAATGTAAGAAACCTAAAATAAGAGAGAAAACCTCACAGAAAAAAATGAGAACAATAATTGGCTGATATTTTAGTTATTACTTATGTAACAAGTGTGTAAAATAAGTTTTAGGGCATGGGTTTGGAAGTATCGTGACGATACGATAACCTAGTCACAAAAAATCCATACGAATGCCATAAAACTTATTTGATGCACGTGTTGCATGCAATTTTTCCCCGACCGCAACTTAAAAAGTACCGTATAAATTATTATCTTAATAATCAAACGTCCACAATGTAAATGAATAAAACGTTCACAACATACCGTTTTTGACAGATTTAAAAGCATTCATCATATTACGATATTAAGGACCGCATGACTGAAGGTACGTATCATGGAAATTAATTATCCGTTCAATAATAACTTCTGACATTGTTTACGATTTAAGGCAGGTCGTACAAAAATATTATGCCTCGACATAAGTCTTATATATGAGATCCAAATTAAAAAAAGACCAAGTCTCTGTTTAATTGTATTTTAGTATTTATGTATTTCAGTTTTATATTCACTTCCAGTCCAACTACACTGAAGTCAATACCTCCATGAAGACTGAAGATTTTTAATGGAGAATTTAGTCTTAGTGTTAATTAAAGTTAAATTATCTTTTCGGTAATTCGAGTTTCTCGCTTCTCATACTTCCTTCGAAAGTCTATTTGGATTTATATTTTCAAATTCAAACTAGTTAACCAGGTTCCATTGATGGTGTTCCACTATGACTCAAAAAATTACCAAGTAGCATGCTGTTAGATTCTATTACCTTTTCTGACTGATTAAGAACCACTGATTTTTCAGGTCTCTCTGAGGAACACTGAAATAAGCCATCGTAGAATGTTTCTACACTTTCCCATGTTTCTACACTTTCCCGTCTCGTTAAATTGCTTCTATATTATTAATTAATAATTGCTGTGTAGAATTAATTATCTAACTATTGTCAATTATACTTAAGAGACATACTAGAGACATTGTGACATGTTGTGAAATTATCTTTCAGTTTCAATGGCAACAATTACTGTGATTTTATGGTTAATCCTACTAAAATCTAGTCAAAAATACAACGATTATTATATTATCTCTAATACTACGAGGTAAACATATGAACCTGCTGCAACACGGCTCACTAAATCAAGAGTTATTTAATTAACTATAGTAGTGAACATTAATTCATATTAATTTAATTCTAATGTTACTTGCTAGTCTCGCTTATAAGTTCAGATCGTAAGTGTTAGTTTCCGTTATTATGATATCCGTATGATGAAATATGAAAGAGAAAGTCAGTCTAGCTATCTGGAAAGTAAGTTTTCACCATTTATTTGTATCCACGTAAGCATAAAGGATTATTTGATTTAAAAACATTGCTTGATTTAGGTATATTATAAAACCTTGTTGACACATACACAAACATACACATATGTTATTTATTATTTCTAAGCGAATTAACTTTTCTTGACATGGAAACGCGTTTTTAAAATAATAATTTATTTAAAAACGCAAAAGACGGAGTCCAAGTTACAAAAATGTACACAGTTTACTGTTAAGTACAATAAGTATTTATTCGTTGTTAATATACAATATGCACTTGCATAGTGCTCAGAAGACCGAGGTAAACAATATACCTGGATATCAGTCTCTACGGCTTCTGAGTGTATCTCGAGAGGCAGGTAAACACTATCCCTGGATAACAGTTTCTAGCCTTCGAGCTCGTCGTCGTAACTCGAACTAGGTAAACAATATCCCTGGATATCAGTTTCTAAGTTCTGAACGTCATCGTAAGCTGAACTGAAGGATTTCATCGAGGTCCGGTGTTTATATACCATCCTATGGTCATAAAATGCGTCTACTTAGCATATATTAAGATGAATTACGATAAAGTTCTTAGAATACCACATTCGTATTCAACCATTAAGATAATGATTCTCAGTACCTTGCATATATTTGCAAATGCAGAATAAGATTAAGATATGGTTCTAAATATATTATCAACATATGCAAGTGTAAGATAAGGTTATGAATATAGTACCAGCGTTGTCTTATATGAATGCATACAGTCTATAATGTTAACTAGCGTACATATCGCTGGAGGCCAATCCTGTTTTAGCAGAAGATTTTGGCACGTTCTTATAAAAAATCTTATTAGTGTTTCCTACCGGTAGATGACAATGAGCGCATACAGACCCATGGAGATATGTACTATTTAAGAAACAAATTCTTTTACATACCTCTGGGGGTATGTAATATAAAATCTCATTAATTATTTATGGCGCAGTCAACTTGTTAACAATCATACTGACGTATTGTTTCATATTCTTAATTTTGGAGGATGTAACTGTCTGCTGTCTAGAGATTACAAAAGGTTACTGCAATTTTATTACGTTAAGGATCAATCTTTTCATCTTTACGTGACAGCTGTCATTATCATACGTACGATTGCAGAAACAATTGCAGTCATAACAATTATAGATACACTTATACGAATATAGAAAGACCGCACCTAAATATATGTAATTTGTCCAATTTTTTCGATTCATCAAAAGCTCTCATTTCATGCGTCGACTATATTACTCCAAATAACACAAACGCGTAATAAAACGATCTCAGTCTTAATCAAAGTTATACATATATGAAAATAAACAACTTGATTACAGACAACAGAAAATGATTAATGTGACGCATTTTAGTATATTCGAAACAACCTCATGCTACATTGGGAAGTAATTAGAGCGAATCTACCACTGAACTGAAAGCAGTAGTTCTTGAGTAGTGTAATTTTCTAATGTATAACTGTAGTAGCAATCTCAATAATTAACCTCAATCTCCTTAAAAGTTTTCTCATACTGAAAATGAATAAAGGTAGTAATATCATTAAACCCCTTGATAGTTACGCGGTGTTTCACTCGAGTACTTAACGATTTCTCTGTATATGTTTAACTTTACTTAATAGGGTACCTCAAGAAAGTCGATGTTCTCGTGGTTTTTGGTTGTGTTTGATTATACTCATATAACTTTCCCAAATTTTCAGAAGATGTGGTCTTGCACTAGGGTTTATATATCGAAATTTAAGGCATCTGAAAATATAAGCATTTGTGCCTTGTAAATACGTGCATAATAAATTATTTTGACATTTAATTTAATCTTGTAAATCTGCAGTGAAATTTGGCACAGAATCGTTTTAGCCTTTTCATGAGAACACACATACGTTAAAGCATACACGTTAGTCTACAACTCTCTTAGTTAAAGCATGCGGTTACAAGCTGTTAATTGCTGTATACTCAAGGACGATGGTAGTAGAATTAACTTACGTGTAGGTAGTAATCATTAGCAAACAGTAAACATTTCAAATACATTCCCTATAATCTCTCCCAACAATTAAATATTAAATCTGTATTGTAAACGAAGTTGCGCAGCATTGAACAGAAACTTTTATTAAGCCTTAGGTGATACTAAAATTGGCAGAAGCTGTTTTAATCATGAAATATAAACTTTAAAAGTTACACGAAAAAGAAAATTAAAAATTATATGAGACTAGTAGCATCTCTGGTAATATGGAAATATACGATACTTATTATTTAGTATTTTATAATAACTATTGGTTACTCATGGGATTCCTTTTAACGACCAAACTGAAATTACTGAAAATACTAAATCGTAGTTATATTATTCTTTGGGTGCTCGTTATGATTTCGAAGTAAGCCACAGAGAAGAACTTTTCTAACTTTTCATTTGAGCCTTAATTAACTATAATAAATTAGAATGGTATGTTTTCATTATAATTTTATTTGAGGCTATGACATGGTACCTAAAAAATTATTAAATGAGTAGGGATACAAACAAAGCCGAGATTATAGTAAAGAAGGATATTGAAAATGTAATTATAGATTGATAGCTATTAAGGAATCGGCGAAATCTACTAAGAAACAGTTCATCAACAATTTATGATTTCCCTTTCAAGTAAACAGTGTGTTTATCTTGAGCCAAACCTTGTAGATATTAAATGTTCACAAACGAATATCTTGCCTTTGGAACTATATTTTATATTTAGAAAGGCATAATTACAGAAAGAATTACGTTTCATTTAATTCAAAATTTACCTTTCATACGGTATCTCGCACCTGCTTGAATTTCTCAAGAATATGATAGGTAATTCGGTTCAACTTTTGTTATTGGTTACAATGATGACAGGCTTAAAATGTGGATGGCTAGAACATTCTAAAATATAAGCTAGCCTTGAAAGATCTTAAAGTTACAAAGATACATTCCGTTGCAGGCGTTTACCTTCGTGAACATAAACTAATACGTCCGTGGAGTGTAATTTCAAAAATGGAATCTACATCGAGATTTCAGTTTTGTAACCCTGTCGTATGGTAGTGTTTACGGTTTAAACCGTTAAGTGAAAATTGAACACATCTGTATTTCGCCTGAAAGTTCATTAATTATTTTGGTTGGTTTAATGCCGATGTGGTCAAGCGATTCAAGCAAATTAGTAAATCTGGCCCTTTGAATTTTGAAGGATCCTTCAATCGATTATGTATTGGATTAGCTCTCCTGTTTATGTTAAGTGAATCTGGATGTATTTTCTTGAGCTTCGCGTAGAAAATTTAAAATAGAAGCTAAATTCTAATGATCTCCAACCTTATAAGAAGCAAGTAAATTAATACCGTTAAAGAAACTTTACTAATTAAAAAAGTGCAAATGTATTGTGAAGTTCAAATATTTACTTAATAAAAAAATTTTGGAATTTCACAGTAACTGTTCTTTGTTCTTCCATCGGCAAGGTTTAAAGTGTGAAGGTTTTTTTTAGTAAAGTTAAAAAACGGTAATCAAGTGTTGACACAATATTTTATAGAAACAAATCAATGAATGCATATGATGCATTGATCTTCTAGAGCTGATACAAGCAAATACTTAATAACTTAAACTTATATTGCAATCGAAGGTTGTAGTGAATGAATCATTGACTAGAAGGTGTTTAATAACCTACCTAATCACAAGAAAAACTTCAGACATCCGTAAGATTTGTATCAAATTCATTAAAGCCATAAATGGTTTATACCATAACTTATACCATAGATTCTAACCGATTTTAATGCTATTTACACAGAAACAACGTTGCGGCACTTGTGTTCTTCATAAGAAAGTCATAAAAAACTCATTTTTCTTTCTACATTATTGTATAGTTAAGGGAGTTGTGGCGGTAGAGAAAAATGATGAAAATATAAATGATATTAGTGAAGTTGATAGATTTTAATGTACAAAATTATTTTCTGAAAAATCTTTAATGTTTAGGAAGTTTGTTTATGCATAAGTTGAAGTTGAAAATAACACGCGATCTTATGCAAAATGGTACGTTGTTGATACATATACTATAACAACTTCATAAAGAACGATAAGAAAAAATTGACATCAAAATATTTCACGTAAAAACGTTGTAAGATTGTGCCGTTAAAGTTTCAAATTTGTTAGAAAGATATTTTTGGCAAACAAAATTAATACGAAGAATTTGTCTATTGAACGCTTGATATAGCACGCAAATTAAAAACGTTGCATTGCGACAAACGAGCGGGAAACTTAAATGCTTTATATAGCTACATGCAGCACCACTGGTCGCTCTTAATTTACACCTCGAAAACAAAATCAGTTGTATTAAACAAAAAGATACATACCTCGAAAATTTTTTACTGCTACGTTTTAAATCAATCTGAATAAATAGTGTTTTTCATTCATCGTTTTATATACATATATTTGCAAGATAACCTCAAAACTTGTGCTAACGTCATTTGTAGCATTAATCTGTTTTCATCAGAACAACCAACGAAATACTGGTGCCAATTTAAGGCAATGTTGTCACTTTTTCACTGCTCTAGAAGCGTATAATTTATTTATATTCGATAGAGATTTCTTTATTTTTTTTTTGCTTACATAGTAATATTATCTTATATTTACTAATAAAAAGTAAACTTGAATGAAATTTCTGGTTAAAATAATTGTTTTTTTCGTCATATTTTCACGTTCTTAAGTTTGGACTAGACAGTCAAAAGTTAATCTCTGACTTTAAAAAGACTAATAAATAATTAGAAACATGTATAAATAATAACTAAACTGCTTTCAGATGCATTCTAGTAAAACTATTATCGTTTGAGCCATTATTTGTAGCAAAACTATGTAATTATTTCTATTTGTCAAAATAGCAAAGCTCCATAACTTTTGGCTCAGACTATCCCACCACAACTCCCTTAAAAATTATTAGAACTTTATTGTTATGTACCTCTCTATTGCTTAATTAATTTAGCTGCTTATTTAAGCTACGCCTGTCATCTTTCGAAAAAAATTTAATTCCTTTCTGACAGTATGATATTTTATACTTGACATAAGAATAATGTTACATCATTAGAAAATAGTCTGTACGTCATTGCTGGTAATTTTGTAATTAGTTAACTGTAACTGGCTAACAACTTTTTTGAGAAACTTATTTATACTTTAAAATCCATAAATGGTAACATTGCTAAGGATATTACAATTAACTTTTAATCCACGCATAATCTATTAATATCTAATCATTTGTACAAAGAAAGAAGATTATGTTTCTGAATCCGAACATGAATTTCATCGCAAATAAAAGTTCGAATTAGTTACATTTATAACTAAACCTGCCAAGGTCGTATACGAGCACACTAAAATCATTATCCCTTTGTCTTGTGTGTGTGTATATATATATATATATATATATATATATATATATATATATATATATATATATATATATATCTATAGAGGCCTACCATGCGTCCGGACCAAAAGCGTAGCGCCCAGCGTCCGGCGTATATAAGTGTATATAAATGATGGTATCAGTCAGCGTCTTTTGCAAGCTATAGGTTTATTCAGCGTCTGTTTATTTTATGCAAGCTATAGGTTTATACAGCGTCCATTTATTTTTTCAGTATTGGCCAGCCTGCTTGAATTCCTTTGCCTGTCTGCGGTGTCGAGTTACTCTCTGCATTTCTGAGTAAAGATTGCGTCATTTAAACTGGCAAAAATAATTCTATTTTATTAACGCTATGTAATAAATACTTTTAGTTTCGTTTCTGTATGTGTATGAATTTTATTTAAAAGGCTTTCAGATTTAAAATATTATATGCATAAAAACATCATAAAACTTGAAATATTATTGGATTTGTATGAAATTTTCTACAAAGGGGTTTTTCAGGTCGCTGATTTCAAATTTGATGTCAACGTTTGCAAATTTTAAAGGGAGGATGAAATATGGCGGCCATAATAATTAAAATTTGATTTATTTGCATAAAACTTAACATCTGTGAGTATATTCGAAATAGCGGGTATGATATAGCTCTCTGCGTTGCCAAAGTACTATGTGTATTTCTCAGTAAGGATTGCGTCATTTAAAGCGACAAGAATAATTATATTTTATTACAGCTACTTAATAAATCTTTTACTTCCATTCATTGGTGTCTGAATTTTATTTAAAATGTTTTAAAGAAGTTTTAAGGTACCATAAACATAAAAATTTCGTAAAATTAGAAATCTTATTGGATTTGTATGAGATTTTGTACAAAGGGGTTTCTAAGGTCGCTGATATCGAGTTCGACGTTAAGATTTACAATATGACGATTATACTTGAGATTTGGCACAGTTATACGAATTAGGATTCTTGTAAAGAAAAAATAAACCAATGTTATTATGACAACCCCCGTACCCCCTTTTAGGGGTTGTAAAGCTTTTAGATGACTTAGAAACTTGAAAATTGGTGTAATTATAGGATTTAAGATTCTTGTAAAGAAAAAATGTTATTATGTCAACCTCTGCATCCCGTTCGGGGGTTGTAAGACTTCTAGATGACATAAAAACTTGAAATTTGGTTTAGTTATAGGGTTTAGGGTTCTCGTAAAGAATGATATAGAAAAATGTTATTATGTTAACCCTCCGCAACCCCTTTAGGGTTTATAAAGCTTCTAGATGACACAGAAACTTGAAATTTGGTACAATTATAGTTTAAGGTTATTGTAAAGAAAATATATAAAAAAATGTTGTTATATCATCCCCCGCACCCTCTTATGGGATTGTAAAACTTGCAGATGACACAGGAACTTGAAATTTGATATAGTTATAGGGTTTAAGACTGTCGTAAAGAAAAATATAATTTTTTTTTATTAAGTCAACCCCTGCACTTTATTTGGGGGTTGTAAAAATTCTGGATGACATTCAAACTTGAAATTTGAGATAGTGATAGGATTTAGGACTCTCGTAAAGAAAATTATTAGGTCAACCCCCGCACTCCATTTGAGGGTTGTAAAATTTCTAGATGACATACAAACTTGAAATTTGACATAGTTATAGAGTTTAGAATTCTTGTCAAAAGAAAAATAAACAATGGTAAAATTTCTACCCCCCACTCACATTGGGGGTTGTAAAACTTCTATATGACATACAAACTTGAAATTTGGTATAGTTATAGTATTTAAAGTTTTCCTAAAGAGAAAAAATCAAAAATACTAAAATCTCAACCCTCCCACCCCCTTTTGAGTTATAAAACTTCTAGATGACGTACAAACTTGCGATTTTGACATAGTTATAGACTTTAAAATTCTTGTCAAAAGAAAAATAAACAATGGTAAAATTTCTACCTTCCATCCACATTGGAGGTTGTAAAACTTCTATATGACATACAAACTTGAAATTTAGTATAGTTATAGTGTTTAGAATTCTTGTCAAAAGAAAAATAAACAATTGTAAAATTTCTACCCCCCACCCACATTGGTGGTTGTAAAACTTCTATATGATATACAAACTTGAAATTTGGTATAGTTATAGTATTTAAAATTTTCCTAAAGAGAAAAATCAAAAATATTAAAATGTCAACCTTCCCACCCCCTTTTGAGTTATAATACTAATAGATGACGTACAAACTTGAGATTTTGACATAGTTATAGAGTTTAGAATTCTTGTCAAAAGAAAAATAAACAATGGTAAAATTTCCAACCCCCAGCCACATTGGGGGTTGTAAAACTTCTATATGACATACAATCTTGAAATTTGGTATAGTTATAGTATTTAAAATTTTCCTAAAGAGAAAAATCAAAAATATTAAAATGTCAACCCTCCCACCCCCTTTTGAGTTATAATACTTCTAGATGACGTACAAACTTGAGATTTTGACATAGTTATAGAGTTTAGAATTCTTGTCAAAAGAAAAATAAACAATGGTAAAATTTCTACCCCCCACCCACATTGGGGGTTGTAAAACTTCTATATGACATACAAACTTGAAATTTGGTATAGTTATAGTATTTAAAATTTTCCTAAAGGGAAAAATCAAAAATATTAAAATGTCAACCCTCCCACCCCCTTTTGAATTATAAAACTTCTAGATGACGTAGAAACTTGAGATTTTGACATAGTTATAGTGTTTAGAATTCTTGTCAAAAGAAAAATAAACAATTGTAAAATTTCTACCCCCCACCCACATTGGTGGTTGTAAAACTTCTATATGATATACAAACTTGAAATTTGGTATAGTTATAGTATTTAAAATTTTCCTAAAGAGAAAAATTAAAAATATTAAAATGTCAACCCTCCCACCCCCTTTTGAGTTATAATACTTCTAGATGACGTACAAACTTGAGATTTTGACATAGTTATAGAGTTTAGAATTCTTGTCAAAAGAAAAATAAACAATGGTAAAATTTCTACCCCCACTCACATTGGGGGTTGTAAAACTTCTATATGACATACAAACTTGAAATTTGGTATAGTTATAGTATTTAAAATTTTCCTAAAGAGAAAAATCAAAAATACTAAAATGTCAACCCTCCCACCCCTTTTTGAGTTATAAAACTTCTAGATGACTTACAAACTTGAGATTTTGACATAGTTATAGAGTTTAGAATTCTTGTCAAAAGAAAAATAAACAATGGTAAAATTTCCAACCCCCAGCCACATTGGGGATTGTAAAACTTCTATATGACATACAAACTTGAAATTTGTTATAGTTATAGTATTTAAAATTTTCCTAAAGAGAAAAATCAAAAATATTAAAATGTCAACCCTCCCACCCCCTTTTGAGTTATAATACTTCTAGATGACGTACAAACTTGAGATTTTGACATAGTTATAGAGTTTAGAATTCTTGTCAAAAGAAAAATAAACAATGGTAAAATTTCTACCCCCCACTCACATTGGGGGTTGTAAAACTTCTATATGACATGCAAACTTGAAATTTGTTATAGTTATAGTATTTAAAATTTTCCTAAAGAGAAAAATCAAAAATATTAAAATGTCAACCCTCCCACCCCCTTTTGAGTTATAATACTTCTAGATGACGTACAAACTTGAGATTTTGACATAGTTATAGAGTTTAGAATTCTTGTCAAAAGAAAAATAAACAATGGTAAAATTTCTACCCCCCACTCACATTGGGGGTTGTAAAACTTCTATATGACATGCAAACTTGAAATTTGGTATAGTTATAGTATTTAAAATTTTCCTAAAGAGAAAAATCAAAAATATTAAAATGTCAACCCTCCCACCCCCTTTTGAGTTATAATACTTCTAGATGACGTACAAACTTGAGATTTTGACATAGTTATAGAGTTTAGAATTCTTGTCAAAAGAAAAATAAACAATGGTAAGATTTCTACCCCCCACTCACATTGGGGGTTGTAAAACTTCTATATGACATGCAAACTTGAAATTTGGTATAGTTATAGTATTTAAAATTTTCCTAAAGAGAAAAATCAAAAATATTAAAATGTCAACCCTCCCACCCCCTTTTGAGTTATAATACTTCTAGATGACGTACAAACTTGAGATTTTGACATAGTTATAGAGTTTAGAATTCTTGTCAAAAGAAAAATAAACAATGGTGAATTTTCTACCCCCCACCCACATTGGGGGTTGTAAAACTTCTATATGACATACAAACTTGAAATTTGGTATAGTTATAGTATTTAAAATTTTCCTAAAGGGAAAAATCAAAAATTTAACATGTCAGCCCTCCCACCCCCTTTTGAGTTATAAAACTTCTAGATGACGTACAAACTTGAGATTTTGACATAGTTATAGTGTTTAGAATTCTTGTCAAAAGAAAAATAAACAATTGTAAAATTTCTACCCCCCCACCCACATTGGTGGTTGTAAAACTTCTATATGATATACAAACTTGAAATTTGGTATAGTTATAGTATTTAAAATTTTCCTAAAGAGAAAAATCAAAAATATTAAAATGTCAACCCTCCCACCCCCTTTTGAGTTATAAAACTTCTAGATGACGTACAAACTTGAGATTTTGACATAGTTATAGAGTTTAGAATTCTTGTCAAAAGAAAAATAAACAATGGTAAGATTTCCAACCCCCAGCCACATTGGGGGTTGTAAAACTTCTATATGACATACAAACTTGAAATTTTCTATAGTTGTAGTGTTTAAATTTTTCCTAAAGAGAAAAGAGTTATTATGTCAACCTCTGCATCCCGTTCGGGGGTTGTAAGACTTCTAGATGACATAAAAACTTGAAATTTGGTTTAGTTATAGGGTTTAGGGTTCTCGTAAAGAATGATATAGAAAAATGTTATTATGTTAACCCTCCGCAACCCCTTTAGGGTTTATAAAGCTTCTAGATCAAAAATATTAAAATGTCAACCCTCCCACCCCCTTTTGAGTTATAAGACTTCTAGATGACGTACAAACTTGAGATTTTGACATAGTTATAGAGTTTAGAATTCTTGTCAAAAGAAAAATAAACAATTGTAAAATTTCTACCCCCCACCCACATTGGTGGTTGTAAAACTTCTATATGATATACAAACTTGAAATTTGGTATAGTTATAGTATTTAAAATTTTCCTAAAGAGAAAAATCAAAAATATTAACATGTCAGCCCTCCCACCCCCTTTTGAGTTATAAAACTTCTAGATGACGTACAAACTTGAGATTTTGACATAGTTATAGTGTTTAGAATTCTTGACTAGTGGACATTTAACTTCTATAATGGCATCTTCATTAACAGGTTCATCGGGGCTTGCCGCCAGAAATGGGTGTTCTTGATCAATAAATAATCCACATTCTCTTACTTCCAAGTTGTATTCACTTTCAAATTCTTTTATGGCAATTGGCTCATGTTCCAAGCCATAATGCGTTGCTCTATTTCCTGTAAATGTTGAGTACAGTATTTCCTTAACTGTGTTCACGCAAGATGTTTTGGCTTGCAATTTGCAGACTCTTCCGAAGTGAGATGCAGTCAATCTCAATGATCTTTCTTGTTTCCAGAGAGGGTTCCTTGACTGACCGACAGTATTTCGTTCTAGATGGGTAATCTCTTCTTTGGACTTTTTCAAGGTGTTACGGAACTCGATTTCTTGAATTTTATACTCTTCAGGTGATAACAGCTCAGCCTTTTCTGTGACACCATAATCTGTGTCTGGAAGTGCAGTAGTTTTCGTTTTGCGGTAAATTTGCCCCTTTTCCTCTTGTTCTTTTATAGCATTTGGCGTTTCCTTTTCAATTTTAGAGCATATCTTTTTGTAAATACACTTTGATCTTCTTGTAATAGTTCGTGGTAGTCTGTCCCAGCATTAAATAATATACCTACTAGCAGCTTCACATCTTGTTTGATAGGAACCTCGAAGGGAATAATTTACCCTTTTCCCCCCTACAAATTTACACACTAACGAATTGTAATGTTCTGCCAAATTGTTATTCATGTTTAACAGCAAACTATTAACATTTAAAGTTAACCTGTAAAGAGTTGCTTCAATATCTTGATATAGGCCACATTTCTTCATATCAGGAACGAAGTTTTGTTCTCCTTTTTTGTACAAGAAAAATACCCTATTTCTTGACATTTTGCATGCTCGCCAAAAACGTGCGAGGGGGCATTTAAAATGTCAGCAGTAAGCAGCTGCATTCAACAAAACTCGCTGACAACTAAATATTCAGATAGCAGTTTATAAATACAATTCAATAAGATTTAACATCTCGCTTTGCTTTATTCGCCGCTTAAATTTTGGCTGACATACTTCTAACTTGGGGATTACAATTATCTAAATTGGATAATGCCCCACTTGCTGATAATTTCAAATTCAATAACACTAAAGATCCGAACTGCTTGAGGATCATTCAACAACTTTGAAATTATGATTTTCAAACCATTTTTTGGTCGTTTTTGATGTGTGGTAAGAAGCACCATCTTGTTGAAAGATTAAATCGCGGTCAAGATCGATTTTTAACGATTGGTAACAAGTTAGCGTTAAGAATTTGCTGATACTTTTCAACATTAACTGTGCCGTCTATGGACTGAAATCATTCTAACCCTCCAGCTGACATATAGCTCTAAACTATTGCACCTTGAGGAAACCTAACCGTACGTTTTAAGCAGTACTTATGGAATGCTTCATGTTTAGCTCCGATCACTCTTTTGCGAGAGTAACCAACGAAAACACCAGACTTTGACTAGTCGCTAGTAGTTAGGCAACAAGAGTTCTAGCCCAAAATCCCATGTTATTTCTTATGGAGGTTCGTTTTGCATTTCAAGGTCATCCGCGGCCAGACTCGCTCTCGCGAGTAAGATCTTCCGCGATCCAACCAAGCTCGCGGCAACGTTGCTAACTTCACACTGTTACATGACATGAGTCGACTTAGTAACTATGGAATTTTATTGATAAAAGTAATTACCTAATAAATTATTATTATTATTGGTAGAACATTTTATTAATAACGAATTAAAAAAATCCTGAGAACATTCGAACATAATCCCACTTTAATGTACCTTAACAGTCAACAGGTAGAAGGACCCGCATTTTTCCCTTATATTACCATTAAAACGTAACATTTAACAAAATTTCGAATAAAATTAATCACTCCGTTTCTCTATGTACTTCTTATTAAAATACTAATAATAGACTTACCCCCAGGTAGGAATATTTTTATAAACACTATTAAATTAATTCAGAAAACTGCATATTTTAGACACTGATTAAAACATCACTCAAGCCACTATAAGATAATTTCACATATGTAACTGCAATTATACGTAAATAATTTAACCAATGAAGCGCACGTATTCTGTATAACACACACAATGTTTAATTCCCCATTAAAAATAGCTTAAATTTAACCAACTGAAACTATTCAGGACCCAGATCAAATGCAAACACCAACTATCTCGGATACCTGCTGCAAACTAAATATAATGCAATATTACTCACCCCCTTTATATACGATAAGAAATATCCAAGCTCAGACAGTCCAGACCCTGTATCAACACGCACAATCGTGTCTGTATACACCCAAACGTAAAGGTTTACTCATTATAGTTTACAAACAATTAAATATGATGCAGGTAAGAACGCGGGACCCTATTTCAATAAAAGATAAAGATCTTACCCTTTACAATAAGTTTCTCCTTTTGAAAATCGATAATAAATAACACGAATTCAACCTTATAATGACATCCAGTCTGTTTATATATGTGCAGATCGGATAACCTGATAACTGAGATCTTCTTAAAATGTATTACGACATAAATTAAAACAGCCCTTTTGTATATGCCATCATCAAATATTTAAATCCGTCTTGAAATTATAAAATGTATCACTGTTTTTAAAAAGGAGAACTATTGCAATGGATCTTACCCACTGCAAGATTGCATGAGCGCATATCTATTCAATTTAATTCACACCTCATTGCATATTAACAAAATCACCAATAAAATTAATTCCCCTCTCTTATGAATGATCCCTTGACGAATATACCTGTATGTTTTTGAAAGAGCTAGGGATAAATTGAAATTCCACCACAGTTAAATTATAATCATGTTAGTACTAAAAATAACTTAATGTGAATTCCGGACCTTTGTTCATATTTACAAGATATCTCATATGCAAGAATTATGGAATATTAATGTTTATACCTTTTGTCCTAACGTTGAACATTTACTACTACTATGAACATTTCCAAATTACTCTCCTATAAAATTAAAATTGTTGTTACCGGTGTTCTATATATTTTCAATCTACTAGTTAATAAATGAACATTCTTTATAATTTATAGCATTTTTATTTAAAAACTCATTTTAACCGTTGAGTTCTAACAAGATTTGATACACTCGGCAAACGGATTGACCGTCTTAAAAATAGCAACTTTACTGGAATAATAAATATTTACGTCAACACAGTAATATGAGATTGATTGATTATATAGTTGATATATTAATTAGCTACATTTTTCTCTTTCACAGCCGATCGATGAAATGAAATAGGTCTAAAAGATGCAGCCATGAAGGAATCTATATTGCGGACAAAATATGTTCTCTTTCTATTAAAACAATCAGATTAATTTATATATTTAACAGGTATAAAAGCCTCTTGCATTCAGGTAGCGCTAGACTATATCCCCATCAAACCTTTATCTTTTCTCCATCTTTTAAATTCATAAAAAGGTGTTAAAATAAGGTTTCCGCATATAATCTATTATTATGTAAAACCAAAAAATGATTCAGAGACGTATGCTGAATGCGTTGAAGAAGGATGCGGCGTTAAAGGTGAACACGGCTTTAACAGACATGTTTGAAGTCAAAAAAGGGGATACTATTATAGAAGAAATAAAATATATAAACACTAAAAATGTAGCCATATACCGATATAGTAATTTAGCCCAATGGTTCAAGATCAATATTCAAGATCCCATCCTTAAGGATCTCGAAGAGTTTCAAGTAAGTATAGAGATTGTTGAAAGTTAGAAATAAACTAACACACATATATTTCTTTATCTAGCAAAAAGATAGCGGATGGACGCTTAAATCAATCATTAACCTCCAGCTCAATATCAATAAGTATTCCCAACAGCTCGGCTCATCCTATTAAATCTGAAGCTCAACATAAATCACATAATACAGCGAGTGTACTTGAGGTCCTCTACTAGCGTCCGAAGAGATTGATGAAGAGATACAAAA
The DNA here is from genome assembly GCA_929113105.1 of Agrypnus murinus. Lineage (NCBI taxonomy): Eukaryota > Metazoa > Arthropoda > Insecta > Coleoptera > Elateridae > Agrypnus > Agrypnus murinus. Next base: position 30,862,989 of record OV816029.1, read on the forward strand.
CTTGTTTAAAAGTGTTTAATATGTATATAATTTAGATAATTGTTCTCATATTTATCCTGTGTTAATAAAACTCAACAAATGTTTTATTGTCTTTTATTTTATTTTTATGTTTTATTCTGTAAGTTACTACAAGTCTACGGGTAATCAACTTATGCATTGCATTCGATGACCTAGTGCTACAAATTAATCTGATGAAATTCCATTCGGAATATAAAAGCAATAGGGCTCGTCCAGGATTGGACCCCGGGACCTCTCGCACCCAAAGCGATAATCATACCTCTAGACCAACGAGCCAGTTATATATGGAAAAATTTTTCTTCGAGAAGATTAGTATGTTTCTCATTACATCTGAATAATATAAAATATAGAACCGATCTTGATACAAGCATTTTCAAAATTGACATAATGTTTTAGCTAAAATTATAGGTCGCTTTGCCCTTATACACAGCATTATTAACAGATTTATTTATTATACGATTTACTTCGAGTAATGCAATTACGTGAGTACCCAGCGTGAAAGTAAATATTGCAACATTCTGAATATAGTAAAATTATATGGCGTATACAGGATGTCTCAGAAATAAAGGGATTTGAGTTAATGGTAGATAGGTGGAATGGAGTAGAGCAAATTTTCCTTATAAAGTTTGTTCTTCAACTGAATAGTTTTCGAGAAAATGAATTTTAAAGTTTCATTGATTTTCAAGTCCGACTCTGTAACACTAACCTACCTTAATGTACTTAAAAAATGTGATACCATTTGTAGAACTGCGTGCCTTTTAAAAATTGTTATTGTATGTCACGTACAAAAGTAATTTACGATATCTGAACGTCTTCAACGTAAATAAAGTTGTTATTACCTATTAGTAGGTCGAAATATGATCTGCTGTTGTAGGTTTGCTTTACTTGTGTTGATATAAACATTACCTAATTCATTTTATAGCAATTCTAACTGTTAATTGATTTTATTTTATTTACTTATTTCTAAGGATGTCTTGAGATTAAATACAATTCAAATTCATTGAGGTTTTTCAACCTATACTACTACAGCATGTACCTACTATGTTGTAAGAAGAATAACAAAACACCCGGTCACTGTTGTTTAGTCTATCCTTATTTAGGACGCATTTATGTCTTTATTAAACTATAATAACAGTTTAAATAGTAAACATCGTTTTGCTTGGAATAAACTAAATAGAATGAGATCAGCATACTATGTAATATTAAGCTTCACCAGACACCAGGGCCGTCTTCAGTTTGCTTAGTTTTCCGGGTGCCCACAAATTTTTAGTAAAAAATTTTTTTTAGATAGTGCGGAATTTTATGCATTTTTGGCTTCTTCCATTATTCATATGTTACCCATTAACTCAAAATCCTTTATATTTAGGACACCCTGTATAATAAATTAAAACTTATTATTATAAATTTAAAGAGCGCGACATATTTTTCAATATGTTCTCTCTATAAAACAACCCAGCTATTGGAGACATAAATCACTCTAAAATATTATTATTAAAAATTAAAAATGTATTGCTTGATATAATTTGCACGCGGAAGGGTATTTCACCCAAAACTATACAGGTTCACCTCTTCTAAAATATTTAAATTAATATCGCAATCGCTTCATGAAATCCATATAGAATTATGCAATCTTATTAAATAAGTCCAGAAACAGATTTATACCAGAACGTTTACTGAGGTAGAGAGAGGTTGAGAAATAAGAAGCTTTTATAGAATGCATTTCGTTTATTTTGTCATCATATCAAAAATACCATATTACATATAAATACTACTACAATACGACTATATTACATAGTACAACTAGAAATTAAATATTTACTTATTCTATGATTTTTCTCGCTTTAAGCTCTGTGATGACTAAAATTATTTCGTTTTCGTTTTAGAGACTGCTGCTAAGAGCTTTCTTTGCGGCATACAACAATTGTAGTCGATCCACTAGTTGATCAGGTGTACTCTGACGTATCCAATCCGGTTTCATCATCTTGTTTAACTTTTTGGGAAGACTAACCTCAAAGTCTGTAATTCTGTATAAATTTGGTCTGATTACATTTTCGTATTTCCAATGTTTAACGCTTATTAGTCGACCGTTGCGCCTATAGTCTTTCTTATGAGCATTAGTAAGTGAGATTATTTTCATATAGTTGTCGATATCTTCCTCTGTTGGACTAGGAGAGCTTATTCGTTTAAGCGTTAGTAAATTAAACAGACCGGATGTACCATGGAAAAGTTTGTTTTTAATTAAAATATCTTTTCCCTGAAACTGTACTTGCGAACAACCAAATCGCCACTCATCGATGTCGTTATATAGAGCGTACCTAGTTTTGTCTACGTTTTTGTGTTCCCCGCTAGCTAATAATGCTCTATAATAGTTAGAGAATTTGTGATAATCTTTTAAGCTAGAATCACATTCTTCTTCTTCCTCATCAGCAGATGTAACGGGAGATAATTGTTCAAGCTCTGATGAGAGATTGATAGCAACGGTCTCTGATCGCGGTATAACACGATTATCATGAGGTTCTGCTTTACCACAATGAAAGTAGGCTAATTTCTTACGTATAGCATTACGCGCGTTTATTATTTCATCATCATTATCATCGTCCTCGCACCTTATTTTTTTATTGACCTCAATAGCACAGGATTCGTTGGTATGCATACGTTTCAAATTCACATCTTTAAATGTTACATTATTTCTAGGTGATGTCTTATTGTCTTCTATGGCTTCTATAGTTATCGAGGCGTGTAAAATACTTTAAACAAATAGAACACTGAACTTTATACCCCTGGTGTATCTTCAAATGACGAGCAAACCCTGATCGTAAAACGCTCATGCAACATATGTCACACTCGCGTCGCCGACTCATATCGACTAATAATTGATCATGAATTCCTATTTATATAGCATCTTCTTCAGGTCACTCTTAATTAACCCTGACGCTGCGTCTATCATCACCCTGTCGATCTTGCTTCATCATTAATTAACCCTGGCTAGACGCCTTTCAGCATGAATTTATCAGGACACGCCTAGAGATTGATGGAATACCATCAGTACGAGATTCCCTTAATCCAAGATGGCTACCTATAAATCACAGCGTAGTAGTCGCGGTCCGAGATAGGTTAGGTTAGAACACGTGATGTTTCATTTAAAATATACATGTATGACTAAGGGTGAAGAAGGGTGACGAGACTAGCATGACTAAGGGTGAAAGGTGAAGAGACTAGCATGACTAAGGGTGAAGGGTGACGAGACTAGCATGACTAAGGGTGAAGGGTGACGAGACTAGCATGGCTAAGGGTGAAGGGAGAAGGGTGAAGGGTGACTATATATAAAAGGTAGATCGCTATCAGCGAGAGAGTACGCGAATAATGCCGAATCTTTCCGATGGTGAACATCCTAGCTTACAAAGCAGAGCCGGTAAGTAGTCATCCTATGGGAAGGAGAGAGAAAGAGTTTCCGCTTAGTGAAAAGAGGATCCAATCCCAGAGTTAGCGCTAAAATTCAAATCTAGGGGCAAGGGAAATCCAAGATGGCTCCTTCAAATGACAAATTCAAAATGACAGATGCAAAATTGACAGATTTAATAGGTTAGGTTAGAACACGTGATGTATCATTTACTAGCGCGACTAAGGGAAAGGAGGGTGAAGGGACTAGCATGACTAAGTAGAAGGGCGATATACATGTATAATTTAAATAAAACTTTACTAGCGCGACTAAGGGTGAAGGAGGGTGAAGAGACTAGCATGACTAAGGAGAAGGGCGATATACATGTATAATTTAAAGAAAACATCACGTGTTCTAACCTAACCTATTAAATCTGTCAATTTTGCTATAATTTAAATGAAACATCACGTGTTCTAACCTAACCTATTAAATCTGTCAATTTTGCATCTGTCATTTTGAATTTGTCATTTGAAGGAGCCATCTTGGATTTCCCTTGCCCCTAGATTTGAATTTTAGCGCTAACTCTGGGATTGGATCCTCTTTTCACTAAGCGGAAACTCTTTCTCTCTCCTTCCCATAGGATGACTACTTACCGGCTCTGCTTTGTAAGCTAGGATGTTCACCATCGGAAAGATTCGGCATTATTCGCGTACTCTCTCGCTGATAACGATCTACCTTTTATATATAGTCACCCTTCTCCCTTCACCCTTAGCCATGCTAGTCTCGTCACCCTTCACCCTTAGTCATGCTAGTCTCGTCACCCTTCACCCTTAGTCATGCTAGTCTCTTCACCCTTCACCCTTAGTCATGCTAGTCTCGCCACCCTTCTTCACCCTTAGTCATACATGTATATTTTAAATGAAACATCACGTGTTCTAACCTAACCTATCTCGGACCGCGACTACTACGCTGTGATTTATAGGTAGCCATCTTGGATTACGGGAATCTCGTACTGATGGTATTCCATCAATCTCTAGGCGTGTCCTGATGAATTCATGCTGAAAGGCGTCTAGCCAGGGTTAATTAATGATGAAGCAAGATCGACAGGGTGATGATAGACGCAGCGTCAGGGTTAATTAAGAGTGACCTGAAGAAGATGCTATATAAATAGGAATTCATGATCAATTATTAGTCGATATGAGTCGGCGACGCGAGTGTGACATATGTTGCATGAGCGTTTTACGATCAGGGTTTGCTCGTCATTTGAAGATACACCAGGGGTTTAAAGTTCAGTGTTCTATTTGTTTAAAGTATTTTACACGCCTCGATAACTATAGAAGCCATAGAAGACAATAAGACATCACCTAGAAATAATGTAACATTTAAAGATGTGAATTTGAAACGTATGCATACCAATGAATCCTGTGCTATTGAGGTCAATAAAAAATAAGGTGCGAGGACGATGATAATGATGATGAAATAATAAACGCGCGTAATGCTATACGTAAGAAATTAGCCTACTTTCATTGTGGTAAAGCAGAACCTCATGATAATCGTGTTATACCGCGATCAGAGACCGTTGCTATCAATCTCTCATCAGAGCTTGAACAATTATCTCCCGTTACATCTGCTGATGAGGAAGAAGAAGAATGTGATTCTAGCTTAAAAGATTATCACAAATTCTCTAACTATTATAGAGCATTATTAGCTAGCGGGAACACAAAAACGTAGACAAAACTAGGTACGCTCTATATAACGACATCGATGAGTGGCGATTTGGTTGTTCGCAAGTACAGTTTCAGGGAAAAGATATTTTAATTAAAAACAAACTTTTCCATGGTACATCCGGTCTGTTTAATTTACTAACGCTTAAACGAATAAGCTCTCCTAGTCCAACAGAGGAAGATATCGACAACTATATGAAAATAATCTCACTTACTAATGCTCATAAGAAAGACTATAGGCGCAACGGTCGACTAATAAGCGTTAAACATTGGAAATACGAAAATGTAATCAGACCAAATTTATACAGAATTACAGACTTTGAGGTTAGTCTTCCCAAAAAGTTAAACAAGATGATGAAACCGGATTGGATACGTCAGAGTACACCTGATCAACTAGTGGATCGACTACAATTGTTGTATGCCGCAAAGAAAGCTCTTAGCAGCAGTCTCTAAAACGAAAACGAAATAATTTTAGTCATCACAGAGCTTAAAGCGAGAAAAATCATAGAATAAGTAAATATTTAATTTCTAGTTGTACTATGTAATATAGTCGTATTGTAGTAGTATTTATATGTAATATGGTATTTTTGATATGATGACAAAATAAACGAAATGCATTCTATAAAAGCTTCTTATTTCTCAACCTCTCTCTACCTCAGTAAACGTTCTGGTATAAATCTGTTTCTGGACTTATTTAATAAGATTGCATAATTCTATATGGATTTCATGAAGCGATTGCGATATTAATTTAAATATTTTAGAAGAGGTGAACCTGTATAGTTTTGGGTGAAATACCCTTCCGCGTGCAAATTATATCAAGCAATACATTTTTAATTTTTAATAATAATATTTTAGAGTGATTTATGTCTCCAATAGCTGGGTTGTTTTATAGAGAGAACATATTGAAAAATATGTCGCGCTCTTTAAATTTATAATAATAAGTTTTAATTTATTATACAGGGTGTCCTAAATATAAAGGATTTTGAGTTAATGGGTAACATATGAATAATGGAAGAAGCCAAAAATGCATAAAATTCCGCACTATCTAAAAAAAATTTTTTACTAAAAATTTGTGGGCACCCGGAAAACTAAGCAAACTGAAGACGGCCCTGGTGTCTGGTGAAGCTTAATATTACATAGTATGCTGATCTCATTCTATTTAGTTTATTCCAAGCAAAACGATGTTTACTATTTAAACTGTTATTATAGTTTAATAAAGACATAAATGCGTCCTAAATAAGGATAGACTAAACAACAGTGACCGGGTGTTTTGTTATTCTTCTTACAACATAGTAGGTACATGCTGTAGTAGTATAGGTTGAAAAACCTCAATGAATTTGAATTGTATTTAATCTCAAGACATCCTTAGAAATAAGTAAATAAAATAAAATCAATTAACAGTTAGAATTGCTATAAAATGAATTAGGTAATGTTTATATCAACACAAGTAAAGCAAACCTACAACAGCAGATCATATTTCGACCTACTAATAGGTAATAACAACTTTATTTACGTTGAAGACGTTCAGATATCGTAAATTACTTTTGTACGTGACATACAATAACAATTTTTAAAAGGCACGCAGTTCTACAAATGGTATCACATTTTTTAAGTACATTAAGGTAGGTTAGTGTTACAGAGTCGGACTTGAAAATCAATGAAACTTTAAAATTCATTTTCTCGAAAACTATTCAGTTGAAGAACAAACTTTATAAGGAAAATTTGCTCTACTCCATTCCACCTATCTACCATTAACTCAAATCCCTTTATTTCTGAGACATCCTGTATACGCCATATAATTTTACTATATTCAGAATGTTGCAATATTTACTTTCACGCTGGGTACTCACGTAATTGCATTACTCGAAGTAAATCGTATAATAAATAAATCTGTTAATAATGCTGTGTATAAGGGCAAAGCGACCTATAATTTTAGCTAAAACATTATGTCAATTTTGAAAATGCTTGTATCAAGATCGGTTCTATATTTTATATTATTCAGATGTAATGAGAAACATACTAATCTTCTCGAAGAAAAATTTTTCCATATATAACTGGCTCGTTGGTCTAGAGGTATGATTATCGCTTTGGGTGCGAGAGGTCCCGGGGTCCAATCCTGGACGAGCCCTATTGCTTTTATATTCCGAATGGAATTTCATCAGATTAATTTGTAGCACTAGGTCATCGAATGCAATGCATAAGTTGATTACCCGTAGACTTGTAGTAACTTACAGAATAAAACATAAAAATAAAATAAAAGACAATAAAACATTTGTTGAGTTTTATTAACACAGGATAAATATGAGAACAATTATCTAAATTATATACATATTAAACACTTTTAAACAAGTTTTGTATCTCTTCATCAATCTCTTCGGACGCTAGTAGAGGACCTCAAGTACACTCGCTGTATTATGTGATTTATGTTGAGCTTCAGATTTAATAGGATGAGCCGAGCTGTTGGGAATACTTATTGATATTGAGCTGGAGGTTAATGATTGATTTAAGCGTCCATCCGCTATCTTTTTGCTAGATAAAGAAATATATGTGTGTTAGTTTATTTCTAACTTTCAACAATCTCTATACTTACTTGAAACTCTTCGAGATCCTTAAGGATGGGATCTTGAATATTGATCTTGAACCATTGGGCTAAATTACTATATCGGTATATGGCTACATTTTTAGTGTTTATATATTTTATTTCTTCTATAATAGTATCCCCTTTTTTGACTTCAAACATGTCTGTTAAAGCCGTGTTCACCTTTAACGCCGCATCCTTCTTCAACGCATTCAGCATACGTCTCTGAATCATTTTTTGGTTTTACATAATAATAGATTATATGCGGAAACCTTATTTTAACACCTTTTTATGAATTTAAAAGATGGAGAAAAGATAAAGGTTTGATGGGGATATAGTCTAGCGCTACCTGAATGCAAGAGGCTTTTATACCTGTTAAATATATAAATTAATCTGATTGTTTTAATAGAAAGAGAACATATTTTGTCCGCAATATAGATTCCTTCATGGCTGCATCTTTTAGACCTATTTCATTTCATCGATCGGCTGTGAAAGAGAAAAATGTAGCTAATTAATATATCAACTATATAATCAATCAATCTCATATTACTGTGTTGACGTAAATATTTATTATTCCAGTAAAGTTGCTATTTTTAAGACGGTCAATCCGTTTGCCGAGTGTATCAAATCTTGTTAGAACTCAACGGTTAAAATGAGTTTTTAAATAAAAATGCTATAAATTATAAAGAATGTTCATTTATTAACTAGTAGATTGAAAATATATAGAACACCGGTAACAACAATTTTAATTTTATAGGAGAGTAATTTGGAAATGTTCATAGTAGTAGTAAATGTTCAACGTTAGGACAAAAGGTATAAACATTAATATTCCATAATTCTTGCATATGAGATATCTTGTAAATATGAACAAAGGTCCGGAATTCACATTAAGTTATTTTTAGTACTAACATGATTATAATTTAACTGTGGTGGAATTTCAATTTATCCCTAGCTCTTTCAAAAACATACAGGTATATTCGTCAAGGGATCATTCATAAGAGAGGGGAATTAATTTTATTGGTGATTTTGTTAATATGCAATGAGGTGTGAATTAAATTGAATAGATATGCGCTCATGCAATCTTGCAGTGGGTAAGATCCATTGCAATAGTTCTCCTTTTAAAAAACAGTGATACATTTTATAATTTCAAGACGGATTTAAATATTTGATGATGGCATATACAAAAGGGCTGTTTTAATTTATGTCGTAATACATTTTAAGAAGATCTCAGTTATCAGGTTATCCGATCTGCACATATATAAACAGACTGGATGTCATTATAAGGTTGAATTCGTGTTATTTATTATCGATTTTCAAAAGGAGAAACTTATTGTAAAGGGTAAGATCTTTATCTTTTATTGAAATAGGGTCCCGCGTTCTTACCTGCATCATATTTAATTGTTTGTAAACTATAATGAGTAAACCTTTACGTTTGGGTGTATACAGACACGATTGTGCGTGTTGATACAGGGTCTGGACTGTCTGAGCTTGGATATTTCTTATCGTATATAAAGGGGGTGAGTAATATTGCATTATATTTAGTTTGCAGCAGGTATCCGAGATAGTTGGTGTTTGCATTTGATCTGGGTCCTGAATAGTTTCAGTTGGTTAAATTTAAGCTATTTTTAATGGGGAATTAAACATTGTGTGTGTTATACAGAATACGTGCGCTTCATTGGTTAAATTATTTACGTATAATTGCAGTTACATATGTGAAATTATCTTATAGTGGCTTGAGTGATGTTTTAATCAGTGTCTAAAATATGCAGTTTTCTGAATTAATTTAATAGTGTTTATAAAAATATTCCTACCTGGGGGTAAGTCTATTATTAGTATTTTAATAAGAAGTACATAGAGAAACGGAGTGATTAATTTTATTCGAAATTTTGTTAAATGTTACGTTTTAATGGTAATATAAGGGAAAAATGCGGGTCCTTCTACCTGTTGACTGTTAAGGTACATTAAAGTGGGATTATGTTCGAATGTTCTCAGGATTTTTTTAATTCGTTATTAATAAAATGTTCTACCAATAATAATAATAATTTATTAGGTAATTACTTTTATCAATAAAATTCCATAGTTACTAAGTCGACTCATGTCATGTAACAGTGTGAAGTTAGCAACGTTGCCGGGAGCTTGGTTGGATCGCGGAAGATCTTACTCGCGAGCGCGAGTCTGGCCGCGGATGACCTTGAAATGCAAAACGAACCTCCATAAGAAATAACATGGGATTTTGGGCTAGAACTCTTGTTGCCTAACTACTGTCGCTGAATATGACCTTATACCAGTCATTCTCTGGAACATTGTCTAGGACAACTACATATATAGTCCATGTCACTCGTCGTTGTTCTTGTTTCTCGGTTAGAAGTTTTACTTTGACTAAATACAAAAACCGTTTATGTTACAAAGATAGTTAAGGAATACTCAATGCATCAAAGTTTAAAGATAACTAATTACCTTATTAAAGAATGGATAGTCTATCTGAAAACAAATAAACTGTTTGTATTCTTGGCAATTGTTGCGACAGAAAGGTAAAGACAGGATTAAGTGTGCCCAAATAGCTGCAGGACATGATCTGGACTAGCAGAAATACATAGAACAAAATTAAATAATTTATCGGTATTTCCAACGTAAATGACTGCTTCTTCACGGCTTGCTCCAAAATGATAAGTCTGGATTTCTTCAGCTAGTTTGCAAGGATAATTTTCAGAGAAGACTATATGGAGTAACCCTTCACTCTTACTAAGACTCTTTTTCAGTGTGTTGTAAGCAGCATTTTTATTTCTAATGTTAAATTTATATTTATTTTTAAAGTTTTCATTTCTTCTTGAACCTCTCCCTGCAACTCTTGAACTTCTGCTGAACCATACCTAAGACTGATAATGGAGGGCAAGATTGAGGGTAGAAGAGAACTGGCAGGAGACAAGGCTCATGGTTGAGAAATGTGAGAGACTGCACTGGCCTAAACTCTAAGTTATTACTAAGAATAGCAAAAGATAGTGAACGATTTGCCGAAGTTGTTGCTAACCTTCTATAAGAAGACAGCACCTTAAGAAAAAGAAGATGTAAAAAAGGCTGCAAAGTTAGAAAATGTAACAGTTTTATCGACCCTACTGAATATTTCTGAATTTGTTTTTACTCATGCAGTTCTATACAATATCGACTCTTTTGCCTTCTTCAACATACCAATACAAATTAGCTTGGGGCAACGTATGATAGCCTAATAAAAACAGGATGCCAATAAAACTGAAAAGTTTTTCCCTTGTAAATATAAAATCGTGTGTATTATTTATCATGAGCCTACTTTACAAAATATCGCAATACTATATCTTGAACTTCATCATCAAAGAGTTTTAGAAAAATATCCAGCGGTGATTGACCTGCCACATGATTTTTTAGCTGTTCAATTTTTTTGTGTTCTCTTCGTCGGGCAAGTTCAGATACAAAAAGAAACCTCTCTGTACTTGGGTTTCTGGTTATTTGTTTTGAGCAAATTTGAGAATGTGAAAAGAAGAAGAAAGCATTTAAGTAGAAAAAAAAAACTGAAAACAATACAGTTATGAAAACACCTGAAGAAAAACTAATGCCCATCTCTGAATAAAAAAAAACTGCACGGAAACGTTTTGTTGGACTTGGACCTGGAAAAGGGAAAAGTAATGAGAAATAAGCAATCCGTACTCTAGTTCTGCATGACTCGCTGGTGAAACCTTGGAGAGTTTCTGGAGGTCAAAAAACCAACGGAAAAGATTTTTAAGTGCTTTGTTGATGTCCATTGATATTCGACACTATCGTCTTTATAGTTTAGCAAATAAAACAATTGGCCTTGCACACAAAACAAAAATATCCTACAGTACATTCTCTCGATGCCATCCCTATGTTATTACCGTCTATATTATGTATGCAAACCTAATGAAATAAACAGAGCTACCTGTTTGTACAAGCAACGTGCAAACATAAGCTTCAAACCACAAAAACTAAAGCCACTAAAACTTGTAGATAATGAAAATTCATATGAACTCCTGTAACATGTAGTAAGGCTTCCGCATTGCATATGTATGGCAGGCCTCTGAAATGTCAAAATAAAATGAAGAAAAGGTTCAATTTAATGTTAAGATTGCAGCTAAAATCAATGTTACTAAACCTGTCCGAGAGTTGCAGGGAGAGGTTCAAGAAGAAATGAAAACTTTAAAAATAAATATAAATTTAACATTAAAAATGAAAATGCTGCTTAGAACACACTGAAAAACAGTCTTAGTAAGAATGAAGGGTTACTACATATAGACTTCTCTGAAAATTATGCTTGCAAACTAGCTGAAGAAATCCAGACTTATAATTTTGAAGCAAGCCGTGAGGAAGCAACATTGTACGCAGGAGTCACTTACACTGGAGATACCGATAAGCTATTTAATTTTGTTTTATGTATTTCTGCTAGTCCTAGGACCTTGAACTGCTTCTCTAGTTCCAATGCCTAAGCGAAAACCAAATTGTTCTTCTCCTACATATTGTCCGCATTTTGTGTGTACTCGTTGATGCATGTTCTTAGCATTATCTACTGTACATGGCTCATCAGGCTAATCAATCGGTACTGTGAGCACTGTTTTACTCCGCTCTTTTTAGGTATCGGAATAAAAGTAAGTTGGGTCCAGTCGTGTGGTACGATTCCTGTATAGTATATTCTATTTAAGAAAGATGTTAAGATGTTGAGGCTTTCATCGTCTAATACTTTACGCATCTCAGTATAGATGTTATCTTCACCTGAGACTCTACGTGTTTTGATAGTTTTATTGCGTGTTTCACTTCTGCTATAATAATTTTCAATGGCTAATCTTCTTGATCTATTTCTCTTGGTTCTGGTTACATTCTGATATCATCAAAAAGCTCTTGTATATAGCTTGTCAAAATCTCTTCTATCTCGTTTGGGTCTATTGTTTTTTTGTTACTGTCTGTGACTAAGATATCGTGTTGATGGGTTTTATTTCCAGTTATTTCTTTTATCTTCTTTTTTGTGTGTTAAAGAAATCATGCTTTCTTGGCAGCTCTTCGAGTACTTGACAACGTTTCTCCATCCAGGTCTCCTTTGCCTCTCTTATAAGCCTTGTAATCTTTTTATGGATTTCTTTATATTTATTATAGTCTTTATGTTTGTACTTCCTTCTTTCGTTCATCAATAAAAGGATTTCTTCCGTCATCCATCTCTGTTTTGCTCTCTGCTCTTGGTTTTCCAATTCATTTTCTTGTACTTCATGTTTACATTTTTAACAGACTGCCAAAAGTTTTCCATTGTTTCTGTTTCCAATTATACCGTTTCCCTAAACTTACTATTCAAAACTCGTGTTATTTCCTCTTTTATTTGTGGTTCCCCCAGTTTCTCAAAGTTAGGTCTTGTTTTATTTCTCTTCCAGATTTTCTTCAATTTAATCTCACGTTTTTCAGCTACGGGGTTCTGATCAGATCATATGTCTGATCCAGGATAAGTTCTTACAACTTTAATTCCGTTTCTATATCGTTTATCAATCAGTATATAATCTATTTGATTTTTTATGATATTTCCTTCATTGTCTCCTGGTCCTAAGTACACTTCTAAGTGTACAATCGCCTTTCTGGAAGTTGGAACCAGGTGTTTGCTACCATTAAGTTTTCTTCATTACAGAACTGTACCAGATATCTCCCCTATCGTTTCGTTTGCAAATACCATGGTCTTCAACAATATATTGCACTCTTCCTTTACCTATCTTTCCGTTGAAGTCACCCATGATTATATTCACTTCATTCTTTTTGGTAAATCTTAGTAGGTAATTTTTACATCATGAATGAAAAACTCATGCAGTATGGAGTATTCTCGTGCAACTTATATTACTAGATGAACAGATAGTTCCATATTTTGAACGGCACTCGCAACAAAATGCTTCTAAAAGTGAAACCGGTAAGATTCGGTTTCAAATTATGGTATATCTGTTCAGATGAAGGGTACTTATACAAGTTATCCTCCAAATAATAAAAAATCCAGACTTGGGTTGGGAGGTGACTTTGTTTTTTATCTACTATCTATTGTAGAGAATAACCCTAATCATAATATTTTCCTTGACAACTTCTTTTCTTCATATAAATTATTCGACAATAACACACTATGGTGTTGGAAAATTGAAAACTGCAAAAAATTATGACACAAAGGAAAAGAAAAAACTACTGTACTGCTCAAAAGCTACTGTACTATCAAAACAAAAGGAAATAGTGACGTTAACGAAGAAAATGAAGTAAAAACCTTCCCAAGGATCTTGTATGGTTTCTCTATTTCTTAGAAAATCAAATGTAACTGAACTAAAGGGTTCATTGTAATGCAATGAAGAAGTACATCACATGCTCAAATAAATTCAGTGTGTCTAACAAAAATCCCAACCTATTGCTTGGTCTTGGAGGGATTCATCTCCTAAAAGTGGTACTCTCATGCATTGGGCTATACCTCAAAGACAGTGGAGCTTCGAAAATCCTTGTTGAGACAGTATAATTGGAATGCTGTTTTCCATTTTGAAACGCTTACGGTGTTATACCAGTGTACGATGATCAACGCTTGTTGGACAAATTTAAATTGCTATAAACTACACATAGTGACATAAAAAAATATTTTGAGAAACTCGTAGAAAATGACAGGCAGAAAAAAACTGGGGCCTGCGTGCATGCAGTATAAGAGAGTGTTTGCCACTTTCCTTCTTCTTTGATAGAAAAAATTATTCACGATGGTACATTTTATACTACAATGATTGCTTGAAGCTGGACGAAGGTCCTATAATTTATAATTCCATGTCACTCTTTTAAACAAAAAATAATAATCTTAATTCAATCCTATTAACGCATTTAAAACAATAATTATTCAAGACTTTTTAACCAAAATTTGTTTTGGTGGTTTCAAGTGTAAACATTTAAAAAATTTCAGATTCAAGAATATAAAGAAAAATTTAAAATCTGGCAGCATAAATAATTAACATTTTAATTTGCATGGGCAACTAAAATCTTCAGTAACATGATATTTGATACGATGTTTGATGACGCGACGTCAAATTGTTCATCATACAATTCTGAGAACCTAGAGTGTTTACTTTAGAGATCAGCAGTCTGTTAAAATGCGTTACAGCATACACAAAATTACGTCACTTTATAGACTTGCACACCTGCAATCAGTAAATAAACATAGTCATTTTGGGAAATTTAATCCATGCTTACAAGGAAATATTATCTTGCTAACAACATTAAATTTTTATAAGAACGTCTTTTAAACTATAATATTGAGTTATATTCCTGATTATCTAATATCCATTTTTTCTCGAGTCCTCTGACTTTAATAAAGCATATTATATTTCTAAATGCTATAGCTACTTTTGTTTTTATCAGACAATAGGTAATAAAAGGTACCCATTTTTAGGGACAATTTTATTAAAAAAAATTAGTTTTTATCTCAGAAAGTACATGCCATATATCTATGAAATTTTTGTAGGGGTTATAGAAAGAAACCTTGGGTTCTAATTTTCAGACCAAAAAGCAATTCATTTAAGATTTATATAAAAAATAGGGAATTATGTTTTCTTGTTTATTAATTTTTTGATTTCGTTTTGGTTAAATGAACACTTTTCATGTAGGCATTATTTTTCTCAAAGAAATGTTCCTAATTTTAACAATAACAGTGCAATAACAAAAAAACCTTGACCTCTAGTTTACGAAATCAGAACACATCTTAGAACTTGTGCGGGTGCTGGATTTTTTTAAATGGAACGATTAGATTTGAAGTATGGAAATCGATAGCAAGTGGGATTCTGAATAAAAAAGTAATAAGGTACTACAGGTTTAAAGTGAATGATAATGAAATAATAAAGTGAATGTATTCTAATACTGTTTTCGTAAACAAGAAGCCGAAATCTACGAAGTTCTTTTAATTCCATTACTATAACCAAAAGCTTGTCCGGATGATTGAGTGTAGACTGTTAAATAGGCCAGAACCCGTTAAGTGGCTAAGTGTTTACTATTTTTTCCACATTTAAACATTTGAAGTGGTGACTCGTACACCTTTGAAATCTGAATTTTGCAAAATCTAAAAAGTATCTTGTATATTATTAACCATAAAACATGCGACTTCTTATGTTTTTTCATGATAAACATGAAAATGAAGCGCAACAAAAATCGTTGCTATTTTTTCACATTTAGAAATTCTAAGGGTTGGCTGCTACCCCCTTATATCCTGAATTTCGCAAAATCGGTGAAGCATGTGCATTTTTATGTTCTTTCACGCAACCCATTCAACAATGAAACGCAAATAAACTGCTTTACTATTTTCTCCACATTTGCAAATTCTAAGGGATGGCTGGCTACCCCTTAGACCCTTAATGTCGCAAAATCCGTAAAGTATGTAACTTTTTATGTTCTTTCACGTCACCCATTCAAATATGAACCGCAACAAAGATTATTTACTATTTTTCCCGTATTTCAAAATTCTAAGGGTTGGTTGCTACCCCCTTAGACCCTGAACTTCGCAAAATCTATAAAATAGGTGACTTTTTATGTTCTTTCACGGCACCCGTTCGAAAATGAAACGCAACAAAGATTGTTTACTATTTTTCCCGTGTGTAGAAATTCTAAGAGGTGGCTGCTACCCCCTTATATCCTGAATTTCGCAAAATCGGTGAAGCATGTGCGTTTTTATGTTCTTTCACGCAACCCATTCAGCAATGAAACGCAAATAAACTGCTTTACTATTTTCTCCACATTTGCAAATTCTAAGGGATGGCTGGCTACCCCTTAGACCCTTAATGTCGCAAAATCCGTAAAGTATGTAACTTTTTATGTTCTTTCACGTCACCCATTCAAATATGAACCGCAACAAAGATTATTTACTATTTTTCCCGTATTTCAAAATTCTAAGGGTTGGTTGCTACCCCCTTAGACCCTGAACTTCGCAAAATCTATAAAATAGGTGACTTTTTATGTTCTTTCACGGCACCCGTTCGAAAATGAAACGCAACAAAGATTGTTTACTATTTTTCCCGTGTGTAGAAATTCTAAGAGGTGGCTGCTACCCAAAACAGAACAAAATTTTGAAAATATAAATATGGGTTTTTTTAACGTTTTTTTAATTTTTCGCTAGACGAGAATCCGAAACTCTGTAAATATACCAAATTTCAAGTTTGTATGTACTCTAGAAATTCGGAAGTTATAAAGACTATTTAATTTCATTACTTAAATACATAAAGTGAAGTCCCGTTTTACAACCCCTAAAGGGGTAGCGGAGGGTTAACATAATAACAATTTTTTATATTTTTCTTTACGAGAACTCTAAACCCTATAACTAAACCAAATTCCACGTTTTTATGTCATCTAGAAGTTTTACAACCCCCAAATGGAATACGGGACTGGTAACAGCCTTGGTAGTGTAATGTCTGGCGTGCCGGACTTTCACCCAAGCGGCCCGGGTTCGACTCCCGGCGCTGGCAGATCTGGTTAAGGTTTTCTGCAGTTTCCCTTAGCTGTAACACAAATGTGGGATTTGCGCTGTTCCATCTATAAGTCGGCTGCAGCCGCACATTGGGGCTACATAATAATAATAATCGCCCCCTCCCTCCCGCACAAGCTTATAGCTTCTGGGGCCTTGGTTAAGGTTATGGGTTGTAGTAATTATTATTATTATTATATTATTTAATAATTTTTTTAAATTTTTCTTTAGGAGAGTCCTAAATTCTATCGCTATGCCAAATTTCAAGTTTGTATGTCATCTAGAAGTTTTACAACCCTAAAAGGGGTTGCGGGGTTGACATAATAACATTTTTTTTAATTTTTATTTACTAGAATCCTAAACCCTATAAATATACCAAATTTCAAGTTTGTGTGTGATCTAGAAGTATTACAACCCCAAAATAAAGTGCGGGGGTTGACTTAATAAAATTTTTTATGTTTTTCTTTACGAGAGTCTTAAACCCTATCACTATACCAAATTTCAAGTTTGTATGTCATCTAGAAGTTTTACAACCCCCAAATGGAATATGGGGGTTGATTTAATAATTTTTTTAAATTTTTCTTTAGGAGAGTCCTAAATTCCATCGCTATACCAAATTTCAAGTTTATATGTCATCTAGAAGTTTTACAACCCTAAAAGGGGATGCGGGGTTGACATAATAACATTTTTTTTAATTTTTATTTACTAGAATCCTAAACCCTATAAATATACCAAATTTCAAGTTTGTGTGTGATCTAGAAGTATTACAACCCCCAAATAAAGTGCGGGGGTTGACTTGATACAATTTTTTATGTTTTTCTTTACGAGAGTCTTAAACCCTATCACTATACCAAATTTTAAGTTTGTATGTCATCTAGAAGTTTTACAACCCCCCAAATGGAATATGGGGGTTGATTTAATAATTTTTTAAATTTTTCTTTAGGAGAGTCCTAAATTCCATCGCTATACCAAATTTCAAGTTTGTATGTCATCTAGAAGTTGTACAACCCCCAAATGGAATATGGGGGTTGATTTAATAATTTTTTTAAATTTTTCTTTAGGAGAGTCCGAAATTCCATCGCTATACCAAATTTCAAGTTTGTATGTCATCTAGAAGTTTTACAACCCCCAAATGGAATATGGGGGTTGATTTAATAATTTTTTTAAAATTTTTCTTTAGGAGAGTCCTAAATTCCATCGCTATACCAAATTTCAAGTTTGTATGTCATCTAGAAGTTTTACAACCCTAAAAGGGGATGCGGGGTTGACATAATAACATTTTTTTTAATTTTTATTTACTAGAATCCTAAACCCTATAAATATACCAAATTTCAAGTTTGTGTGTGATCTAGAAGTATTACAACCCCCAAATAAAGTGCGGGGGTTGACTTGATACAATTTTTTATGTTTTTCTTTACGAGAGTCTTAAACCCTATCACTATACCAAATTTCAAGTTTGTATGTCATCTAGAAGTTTTACAACCCCCAAATGGAATATGGGGGTTGATTTAATAATTTTTTTAAATTTTTCTTTAGGAGAGTCCTAAATTCCATCGCTATACCAAATTTCAAGTTTGTATGTCATCTAGAAGTTGTACAACCCCCAAATGGAATATGGGGGTTGATTTAATAATTTTTTTAAATTTTTCTTTAGGAGAGTCCGAAATTCCATCGCTATACCAAATTTCAAGTTTGTATGTCATCTAGAAGTTTTACAACCCCCAAATGGAATATGGGGGTTGATTTAACAATTTTTTTAAAATTTTTCTTTAGGAGAGTCCTAAATTCCATCGCTATACCAAATTTCAAGTTTGTATGTCATCTAGAAGTTTTACAACCCTAAAAGGGGATGCGGGGTTGACATAATAACATTTTTTTTAATTTTTATTTACTAGAATCCTAAACCCTATAAATATACCAAATTTCAAGTTTGTGTGTGATCTAGAAGTATTACAACCCCCAAATAAAGTGCGGGGGTTGACTTGATACAATTTTTTATGTTTTTCTTTACGAGAGTCTTAAACCCTATCACTATACCAAATTTCAAGTTTGTATGTCATCTAGAAGTTTTACAACCCCCAAATGGAATATGGGGGTTGATTTAATAATTTTTTTAAATTTTTCTTTAGGAGAGTCCTAAATTCCATCGCTATACCAAATTTCAAGTTTGTATGTCATCTAGAAGTTTTACAACCCCCAAATGGAATACGGGGGTTGATTTAATAATTTTTTTAAAATTTTTCTTTAGGAGAGTCCTAAATTCCATCGCTATACCAAATTTCAAGTTTGTATGTCATCTAGAAGTTTTACAACCCTAAAAGGGGATGCGGGGTTGACATAATAACATTTTTTTTAATTTTTATTTACTAGAATCCTAAACCCTATAAATATACCAAATTTCAAGTTTGTGTGTGATCTAGAAGTATTACAACCCCCAAATAAAGTGCGGGGGTTGACTTAATAAATTTTTTTATGTTTTTCTTTACGAGAGTCTTAAACCCTATCACTATACCAAATTTCAAGTTTGTATGTCATCTAGAAGTTTTACAACCCCCAAATGGAATATGGGAGTTGATTTAATAATTTTTTTAAATTTTTCTTTAGGAGAGTCCAAAATTCCATCGCTATACCAAATTTCAAGTTTGTATGTCATCTAGAAGTTTTACAACCCCCAAATGGAATATGGGGGTTGATTTAATAATTTTTTTTAAATTTTTCTTTAGGAGAGTCCTAAATTCCATTGCTATACCAAATTTCAAGTTTTTATGTCATCTAGAAGTTTTACAACCCTAAAAGTGGATGCGGGGTTGACATAATAACATTTTTTTTAATTTTTATTTACTAGAATCCTAAACCCTATAAATATACCAAATTTCAAGTTTGTGTGTGATCTAGAAGTATTACAACCCCCAAATAAAGTGCGGGGGTTGACTTAATAAAATTTTTTGTTTTTCTTTACGAGAGTCTTAAACCCTATCACTATACCAAATTTCAAGTTTGTATGTCATCTAGAAGTTTTACAACCCCCAAATGGAATATGGGGGTTGATTTAATAATTTTTTTAAATTTTTCTTTAGGAGAGTCCTAAATTCCATCGCTATACCAAATTTCAAGTTTGTATGTCATCTAGAAGTTTTACAACCCCCAAATGGAATATGGGGGTTGATTTAATAATTTTTTTAAAATTTTTCTTTAGGAGAGTCCTAAATTCCATCGCTATACCAAATTTCAAGTTTGTATGTCATCTAGAAGTTTTGCAACCCCAGAACGGGGTGCAGGGGTTGACATCATAACATTTTTTTTATAATAATCTTAAATCCTATAATTACACCAAATTTCAAGTTTCTAAGTCATCTAGAAGTTTTACAACTCCTAACAGGGGGTGCGAGGGTTGACATAAATATAATTTTTTATTTTCCTACTTACAAGAATCCCAATTCCTATAATTGTGCCAAATCTCAAGTTTGTATGTCATCTAACAAATTAGAAGTTGTAAAAGTTATTTAATTTCAATATTTTAATGCATAAGAAGTCCCGTTTGAAATGATGTCACTGTCTGCCTCACAAACATATGAGTTTTAAAAATTTTAAAATATAATATGGGATAAGATTAAACAGCCAGATTTATTACTAGCTAACAGCACCAGTGATTGCTTAAATACTGAATGATAATATAATAATGGTTACGTTTGTTTCACTTAAATCAATAGAGCTTTGAATTAAATCTTATTAAATCTTACGATTTTATTAAAATTATCGCCCATTTGTAGGAGCAATTAAAACCGGTTTAAACGAAATTTACATGACGCATAAATGAAACGTATTAAAAGTGTTTCTTAAATAGCTTTAACAAAATATAATATGTACGAATTTTTGTCACCTTAAATGACGCAATCTTTACTAAGAAATACAATGCATAAAGTGAAGTCCCGTTGAAATGACGTCACTGTCTAGCCACAAAGGAATCAGTGTTACCAACACAATTCTTGTTAAATATGCGGACGCAGGGTAAACCTATGCCATAAATTTGTATACAAATGTATACAAATCCCGCGCTATTAGCGCTGCGTGTGGCAAACGCTCGAACTACGATTTTATACACGAATCAGGAATGGGTGTCAAACTGCGCACAGCTAATTTTTACATTTTCGCCATCTAGACACTTTAAGCTTCATATGGTGCAATTTTGAGGCACTAGTCACCCAGCGTCCGTATATCCGGACGCCGAGTGACTTCGGACGCTGCTTGAACCTAAGATTTTACATGGGGGGACGCATAGTGGTGCCCTATAGATATATATATATATATATATATATATATATATATATATATATATATATATATATATATATATATATATATATATATATATATATATATATATATATATATATATATATATATATATATATATATATATATATATATATATATATATATCTGCATTATTATTTCTATTCAACTAAAATCATATCATTAAAACCTAATGGTGGCTTATAGAAGAACGACTTTAACAAGCATTAAAGGTGGTAGCAACCCCACCGAGATAAGTTCTCAGATCTATGAAAGGAAAAGCTAAGTTACACCGTGAATTATCTTAAATTTAAATTAACCCAAATTATTAAACTAAATATGTCAGCTAAGTATTATGATATTTAACGCTGTATAAGTGCTTCTAACTTCTCTCTAATTCAATTTAAAATGTTCAGTTTATTTTTTAAATATTTTAAAAGGAACAAATATATTCCAAAAAAAACATATAATGATCATGACATCAGCACTGCCAATAACCAAATTCCACTAAATTGCTTCTCATAGTTTTATTAAAAGATACAAACAGCAATAAAATGTCAGAAAACATCAGAAACTTATCAAAATGCAACTTCATCTAAACTATAATTGTGTCTCATAAAATGAATTATGATTCTGAAAGCATTTTGCTTCTTTGTAAACATTTTGATATTAAAAAAAATTAGACTCAAAATAACAATCTGTTTTCCTAGAAAGGCGTCATAAAATGCTATATTTTTTGTTAAATTAAATTTATTACTGTACTTT
Source organism: Agrypnus murinus (assembly GCA_929113105.1). Lineage (NCBI taxonomy): Eukaryota > Metazoa > Arthropoda > Insecta > Coleoptera > Elateridae > Agrypnus > Agrypnus murinus. The sequence continues at coordinate 30,885,221 of OV816029.1, forward strand.
AAAGGAATTGACTTTTAGTTCGTTCGTCTTTTTACAATACAATAAACATTAATGTTATAAATAGGTGACTAAAACAGAAATAGAACCTCATGGGAAGGCAAATACACATGTTTACAGAAACGATAACAAGGATATCTATGGTGATTAACCTCCAGTTAATGGTAACCAGAGCTTGGAAAACTTAATCTACTAAATAAACACATATTAGAGAAATCATAAAAAGGCGTACTTGTTCGTTTAATAAAAAAATTATTATGTACGTTCCTTTTTACCACTAACATTTTTTCACCTGACCGCCGCCTAGTTAATAGGAAAACAAGGAATTCGTGCCTTAAGAATTGATTGCTGGATTATATTTTAATTATAATTATACGAATTGTGCTCATACCAAATACACAAAACTAATACACACCAAATAAACACACTAGAACATTGAGTTAATTTAATTTAGAAACGATAGTTACGTTGATGTGTCTGTGAATAATGCTGAAAAGCAGTAAAAGCAATTCCAACGAAAACTATCAATCGTAAATATTTTTCATCTTGGTTTAGTTTTTAGAAAAATCCTAAAACACAGCAACTTTAATAACGAGGGGACACAACGCAACATAAAATTAATTGATTTTATTTACTCCCCCCCCTTTTTTTAGTAAGCTTCCTCTAAGACATTTCAATTGGCACTTATTATGTTCATGTGATAGTTCATTTGAAACGACTTTCAGTTCCAGAACCCAGGTGTAATTATAATATTTCTTTGACCAAAACGGCCAACAACTTATTTTGTCAATTTCAGGATTTCGGATTTTAGAATTTCACTTATGAAAATAGGATACCAGGGTTAAAACTCTAGGCAAGGGTGTGTGCTCTTAAGGCATACACCACTTCACCATTGTTTTATTCATAATAATGGGAGCGCGTTTTTCAAAAAAAGAATGGTGAAAAACGATTTGTTCTATTTAGACTGGTTAGAGCATAATATTTTTACTGTATTGACTGATTTAACTACAGTGGCCTAGAGATAACAGTTTTACATCTACTGATAATCATAACTACTATTTAAGGACGTATCAAACGAGCTATCACATGATGATTTGTACAGGTTGAAGTGCTGAAGGGAAGAGGTAAGTCAATGCATTTTAAGCTTAATTGTGTCCCCTTCAGTATTAAAGTTGGCGTGTTCCAGAATTTTCTGAAAACATACCAAGAAGAAATATTTACGCAGCTTATAAGGGCTTTTACAATAGAAATAATATAAGAAGCACGGTAACTCGATATGTTAAACACGCCAGAGGTAGAACTATATTAGCCTAGACCCCAAAACTTTCCGATTCTGCCTTAGATATTCTCATTAGATATATTATGCAACAACGAGGAAATTATGTCTAGCAGTTGATCTTCCAATGTCGAAATTGTGTCTATGATCTAATTTTACAGTTTCAATTGATATGAAGGTTTGGGAATTACGATTTATTTATACGTTGTTACCCACAAAATGGGGGTCGCTAAGTGGAAACGGTAACAACTTTTAACCGCAGTTAGATCTGTGGGTTACCAGCTAGCTAGTGTAAGATTGTGGGTCTGACAAGAGGTCTTCTGTAACGGACGTCAAGAGTCGTCTGAAATAGCTCCAGAATATACCGACAATACCTGTAAAGAACAACACATTTGCCCAAAAATCACACTATATACTCAAAAATGCGATCCCAATAAATTAACAAAAGTGAAAATGCAAATGAAAAATCTCCTAACACAATATAATACAACAGCATAGCAATACAGGGTGCTACGAAATTAGCATGTGACAAGATACGAGATAATCTGAAGTGCACCTAATATTTTATACCTACATTCATGACTAAAATGTGGATTGATGCATAATTTATAAAAAAACAATAGCAAGTACTAATAGGCACTTTGTGCTTTTGAAATATTTTTTCCATTGACATTGTTAGGTGCACAAAACCTCTTGTTTTGAAAAACCTTTTATTTTCTCTTTTTCCTTTATTAAGCGACATACTGAAGTTAACTAGAAACTAGCTGTTTTAACATTTCCCCGAGTCGTAATAAAAGTTTAAAAAATAAACTTTCAAAATGTATATACATATTTCATTTTATTTTTTAAACGGGGAGTTTTCACGTGTCAACATTTTTACGACCGATAAAATTATTTCTGCACGTGAGCATGCAGCAAAAACATAATCCGACACCGAGTGTTTTGGAATAGATTTTCATCGCACATCACAGAAACGCTTTTTCATACATAAATGCAAAGGTGTATTTTACATAATTATGATTTCAATTTGCCGTTTAATTATATTTAGTGCAAGGATAAACATAAAACTAGACATTAAAAATTAAAAAAGGAACGTGTACTTTGTAAAACATTTAATGTGATTTACGTATAAAAGGTTATGGCCAAAATTGCTGGTATAGAGTTGAGTGGATGAGAAGGGCCGTAGTAATTGCCAGGAAATTTTCTTTTATATCTAACCCATTAAGATGTTTTTAATTACAGGAGCTAAATTCTTTCCCCAAGAGCGATATATCTCTAAAATACTCGTTAAGGGTATCGCGTTTCCAAAGTTTCGATTTTGTTTTCCTGCGTGACCACAGAATTACCTGGGATTTTGTGGTAAGCGTTAAAGCAAAAAAATCTACAGCTAGTTTGTAGTGAAACAATTTCGTTTAAAATTGGATATAAAAGCATTTATTTTAAGTGCTTTAATTAGTAGGAGGTATTCACAAATTATACCAATTTACGATTCGTTTAAGCTGTAATTTTGAAGCCTTCAAGGATTATATGGATTTTTTTAAATTGTGATATCATTATGACATATTTATAGAAACTTGAAACTAATTCTCAATAATTGCTAAATTCGAATAAATTGTGAACCTTGCAGTATTATGTGTCAGTTTTCAGTTCTTAAAATTTCTATACAAGTTGGAAAACTTTTTTGAAGTTATTGAATTCTCGTACTGAAACCTCTAAAAGTATAATTTATTTCTCAGCAACATATTGTGTTTTATTTTGTTTTCCTCCTCGATTTGGTTTCAATTTCTATGTTATTTGATTTCATTTTAAATAAACGTAATGTTTTCGATTTAGGATTGTGTACAGCTTCTCTGTTTGAGTAATTGCTCCCTCTCCTGTTCAACCTCTAGAGCATTTTGTAAACTACACAAACGGGTCTTCAGAAGGGTCAGAAATCATGACCTTACTCTTGAATGTAGGTGCCATACGCCAGACATACTAGAGCACTCGAATAACAAAAAACAAAATCAAATGCATACGTACTAACTAGAGCGAATTGTACTATAACAAATGGTGTGTGTTTACTTAACAGTTAATACGTTATCTTAACATTTCTTATAAAAATAGCTCAATAAAAAGCGTTAAAACTTATTAAATCTTTTATTTATTACTTCTGTTTATTATGTTGTTATGAGAATCAATTTGCTTCAATGCCTTCCCGACGGAAGTTGAAAATATAGTGATACACATGGTGAGCACGTATACAGCAAGATCACTACATAACACTCCTCGTAAGAAAAAAGGCTAAACATATTTGAAATGGTAATTCAAAATAATTTAGAAGGGCACTCTCCAAGAAAAAGATAGAATATATTACTGTCCTTGCATACGGATGTATTATAAATTCTAGCTACCAAAAGCTTGAGGGCGGATTGATGTTTCTTTTCAATCGATTTACACAAGAGTATTTAAGTTACCTTTAACAATATAAATAATTAATAATAACTAAGCTAACGAGAGCCTACATAAGTATTTTATTATGATGAATTGTAATTAAATATTAGTAGTGGGTTCAAGAAACATCATCAAGGTATTAGGATAATAAATAAAATTAAGAGAAAACAATAATAATTCCTTCGTTGAGACAAGTGATGCTGGCGTACGATTAATTGTTGTAACTTTCTGAACTAAAATTAAACAATGCTATGGTTATTCTAAAAGCGTTAACCTAATTATTGAGTAATAATAGAAGGAATATCGAGAATGGGCCAAATAAAACATTAATTTATTGTTGTTAGCAACATGTTTCGGAGACTATGTTCTCCTTCCTCAAACTTAAACTGGAAAATATTACAAATACATTAAAATTCATTAATTCAATATTAATATTAATAGTAAATATTAATATTAAGCTTGAGGAAAGAGAACATAGTCTCCGAAACATGTTGCTAACAACAATAAATTTTTATTTGTCCCGTTTCTCGATATTCCTTCTATCATTATACAATTTTAGCTGATACCATCAATATGACTAATTATTGAGTCCTTGTAAATACTTATAAATCTCTGATGCAAAGAAGGTTGATTGTAGCTCATAAACAGAGGCACGATTCGATAGTTTCCTGCATGAATGTCCAGGAAGAACTATCAGGTGAATGCCTGTTTGTGAGTGCATTACTATAGTTCGGGGGAATGAAAGAAGGTTGATTGTAGCTCATAGCAAAGACATTATCCATGGTTTCTTTGGAAGAAATGCCATCTGAATGACTTGTCGAGTCATTTATTACTTGTGTTTATTATGTTGTTATGGCAATCCATATGCTGCAATGCCTTCCCGATGGAAATTGAGAATGTAGTGATATACATGGTGAGCATATATACAGCAAGATCAGTACAGTACCACGGTGGAAATCTTGCTTGCTTATTACGTATGGACGAAGGACATATTGTAAAAAAAATCATGTACGGAGAACTCTGCGAAAGGAGACGTCTTCATGGAGGACAAAAACGCAGATATAAAGACGTACGTACTCCACGAATCACTACAAAGTATTAACGCTTCAGAGGAATGGGAAGAGTCCACTCTGAATAGGACAGAATGGAGAAGTCTAGTTTCTAGCTATAGCAGCCCAAGAGGATTACGCACCCACTCTGAGGCCGCCTACATGTCCAGATTGCGGTCGAGTTATCAACTAGCAGACTGGGCTGTTTAGCCACAGACGTACACATCAATAAGAAGACTTGATACTAATCAATTAAAAATGTATTAAGAATATATAAATGTGTAATTATGATATTAGACAATTATAATGTGATAATGGATACCCAAATACGGGTTAAGGTAATAATACTAGTAACATATTACTGCTTACATCCAAAAATAGGTAGTTAATTAGAACATGGCAGCAGGACAACCTTTGAAATTTTTTAAGAGAGCCTCACATATGATTGGAACCATTTAATAGAAACAAAAGTTTGTTACACTGTAACCTGATCCCTTAAATAGCTATTGTAAATATTTTAAAATCAGTCAACTATTATCTTATTCGAATAATCATATTGCTGTCAGTAGATGGTTTCATACTATAACACATGTTTCAATTTAAGTTCTAAATGGTGTAGCAATGTTTTCAGAAAATTTTTCAAGTGCAAAGTGATAAATGTTCCGTAAGGTCATCAGCATATCGTATATCTTATCGTGAACATACCAAATACAATTAATTACCATTACAAATTATACTAATATTTGGTTTTACTTTTAATTCAGTTTTAAATTATTATCAAAATGGTGCATACCAACACCAGCCGCCATTCCCATCTAAACCAGATCAACCACCACAGTACGTTACATAATTTAAAATTATGAATTATTCCCTAATCGTTCCTCGCTAGGAAGGATTTTCCTCCACTACTTTCGATATCAAAGAACTCAGTCATTCTCACCCTCAAAATGACACACATAATGCAGTCATGTCTTATTAAGAAATCAAATATAGGGCTTTTAAAAAATCATTTGCAAAATCCCTCCAAGTAAATAATGTTACTATTTCTTTTTACCATTCTGTTCATTAGTGTAAAGAATACTTATGTAAATAATTAATAAATTACATTTAAAACCATTTTTATAGAAAAATCATTTAAACAAGTAAAATTTGCTTTCAGAATAAGTGTAATGTGAAAGCAAACGCTATCACTTTTCCTAGCTCAGTTAGTTAAAGCGTTGTGACAGTAAATTAAAGTCGTTGCAGCTCCAGGTTCGATCCCAGCCGACAGGTATTTTTTTAATTTAAAATTAATTTATTAAAATTAAACAGATATTTTAAACACAAAGTGAAATGGGATCTGTGGAAATAAACAACGTGAATTAAAGAAATTGTCAGTGGCGTTGCAAGTTTTATATAACAGCTTTCGTATTTGTGTAACTAAGTATATGTCCTATAACTTGTAGCAACGAGGATTATGAAAGATGAGCTAAGCTAAGTGTTTTTTTCAAATCGAAGTTACTTAAAATGCACGTCTCAAGTTATTACGTTATTTATGGTACGTGGGTAATAAAGGAAACATTTATCCATGAGAGGAAGGGTTAGCACACAAGAAGAAAGCTGCGTGTATAACCAGCGATCTTCATGCACTAAATCACTTGTTTCAACACATTTTCAAATGACATTCTGTTTTTTAATCGTGTGCAATATTACGAATCAGAATTAAAATTTTGAAATGAAATTTATCAAAATTATGCAAAAAATAAACACGCTCGAAAAGAAATAATTGCCGTCTTAAATTTTAAATTAGAAAAAAACAAATAAAAGAACGAGGATCTTCCTTAGCGTTATTTCCAAGTAAAGTTAGGCAGTCAAGTGTCGGAGATTTAACAAGTTTACTGTGGAATCCTTGGACCATTTCTCTACTTGGTGTATACGTAACTTTGTCTTTATTGGAAAGAACAGTGACTGAGACTGTTGGAAAAATGGCGAATTAGGGTACACAAGAATAATTCCGACCAAGTACTATAATCACGATACTATAGTTCTATAATTGTATCTAGTTAGATTGAAGGGTTTTGAAATGTACGTCACGTCCGCTATTCTGAATTTGGTCCATCTAGAAGCCGATGCGTACATATGAGTTTGGTAACTAAAACGTTGTTATATTTTGGGATCTTGGTGATTTTCTTTCGTTGCCCCCACGTTTTTTCGTACAGTTCTGATTACGGGTAATCTTTTTAGAGTTTTCCAGGAATCTGGAATCTGCAGTTATATTAGATGTACAGGATCCTGCATTGCACACACTTCAAGGTAGCTATTTTGATTATATTCAAAAATTATCTAAATCTCAGAAAGATCAAGGTATATCTTTATTAATTATATATTATATTTTGTATTAAATTTTTAAATTATTATTGCTGTGTAGTGTTTGACTTTTATGATTGAGAACCAGTAGCTATTTGGTTTTTGTTTGTTTAAATCGAATTAATTCACTGCAGTTGAACTCCAATATTCAGAATGTTTATTATTAAAACTGTTTATTGTTTAAATTATTTTACTAAATAAGCTGGCACTCTCTTCCATAATTCTTCAAAAATCTAGTAATGCTTCAGTTTACCCATACCCAAAGATAATTTGAGTAAGATGAGAGTTACATACGCTGAGATAATAATAGTAAGAATATGTAATGTAGGTGTTGATCGTTTGCCTTTTTATTGTTTGGTAGTTTTAATGGTACTCTTTTGATTACCCATTTGTGGTTCTAGTAATTTTATGACTGTATATTGTCATACTTTTCTAAAACTTTTTAAGTTTATTTTAAGTTAAAGGTGCAGTTTTTCTAAGTTTAGGTTTAGTCTTAAAGATATTCTCGTAGTGAAGCCTTTACGTCATGGAGTAGATATAGATGGTGTTATAATTAGATGGTGCTGGTTGGTCAGCAAACAAATTGGTAGTGATGGCAGGAAATAGACAGATAAACATTTTTGATGCGTAAACTCTCTCTAAGGAATGAACTACTTTTGGTAACAAAGGAGGAGGGTAGCTAAGGCCGGTTTTTGGCCTAATTTATTTTTGAACTAAACGAATAAAAAATCATTTTTTCATCATCTACCATCAATATTTAATCGACTTTACCCCAAACGCACATTCCCCCACTCACGCATACTTCTTGTACCTCTCTAAACTACTAGATTACCCGAATTCAGGAATAGCCTCGCTAAAATATTTTTGCATTAAAAAAATGTGTAGTACCATTGAAGAGTAATATTTTCTTTCAGAAAAGTGCATCCGGTTTACCTAACCCCAGTAATCCCTTCCCCCCACTACGCCTACTTAACCCCTACTCTAATAACTTTAGTCTATAAACAAGCAGGTATATAATGAAATAAAAGGATTCTTTATTTCCATCACAAACAAAATATTTTTTTCGCTACCCCTGCCTTCCCTTTCCCCCACCCCCAATGAAGTATGAAATCTTGTTTGTGATGGAAATAAAGAATGCTTGTTATTTCATTATATTACCTGCTTGTTAGTAAGACTGTTCCTGAATTCTGTTTATCTAGTAGTTTAGAGAGGTATAAGAGGTATGGGTGAGTGGGAGGAGGTTTTGTTTTGGGTGAAATCGATTAAATATTGATAGTAGCTGATGAAAAAATGATTTTTTATTAATTTAGTTCAAAAATAAATTAGACCAAAAACAGGCCTTAGTTAACCCTGCTCCTTTACCTGTGCTGAATAAGTTTTTGTTGATACAGCAAAGTTTCTGTTAAAAATTAATTTATGTACTAGAAACCAATTTAATCAGATTCCAACGCAAATAAATTTTGTTAGTAATTTAATTAAACATAAATTGTTTATGGTTTACAACAAAAAACATTTGTTGTAAAAAATGTTATAATGCTAAGTGCAGTAGTTACTAGCAGAATTTGTAGCATCGACCAATTTTCTTTGTACTGCAACAAATTAATTTGCTGGGAGCAAACGCACTAAGAAATAAATTTTCTTTGGTAAACAAATTTTCTTTTGCTGAATTCGTTTCAGTTGCTACAAGAAAGTGTTTACATTACAGATTAATTTATGTTGTAGGAACAAACTAATGACAAAACTTTTTATCACACGTGTGCTCAATCGGCGGCAGTTCGATTACGGTGGAGTCGGACTCGAAACGTTACGTCCCTTTGCTGTTTCGTGTCTGCACTCTGCAGTTTGCAAGGTTGTCTCAGTTATCTGGTGAGTGTTGACTACTTGTTAGATTGCTTGTTATTATGTGCAATAAGAACGCGTTCTTCAAAAACGATCATACATCCATAATAATATACCCTACAATATCACGTATTAGTGTTATTATTAGTAGCATGAGATTTATAATTGCAATATACATTATAGAATTACGATGGAAACAAATAAAAAATCGACCAGACGAGCGGGGAATTTATGTTAACATTACTTATTTAATTGAGGATATTACATTAAATACCAATAGCAAATGTTTTATAAAATTTAGCAAATTATAAATTTGCTATGGGAACATATTAATTAATAAAGTCAGCATATTTGGTGTTAGCAAAGGCTGAAAATTTGTTTGTATATTTTACAAATTGGAACTTGCTACAGTAAGTAAGGGTTTTGTACTTCCAGAACATATTAATTAGCTTTTTGGGCAAGTTTTGATTGCCACTTTAACAAAATAATTCTAGTACTCCCAGAAAATTCATTTGTTTCTTTAGCTACGTATAATACAGCAAAAATACTTGGTATATGCAAATGATAAATTTGCTACAGCTATATGAGCATATTATTTTTTAGTGTGCGGTAGTTCTTGGAATATGATGAGCTACCGTTGTCGCAGTTAATGATGAAGGTATAATAATAATAATAATAATAATAATAATAATAATAATAATAATAATAATAATAATAATAATAATAATAATAATAAGAAACACCTACTAAAGAAGATCTGACACGGTTTTGGTCAAACATATGGTCCAACCCAACGGAACATAATAAAAATGCATACTGGATAGAGGAAGAAACAACACAACAACAACGTCTACAACCCATGGAGGAAGTACGCATCGCAGAAGAAGATATCACCAGAGCCACGACCAAGTTAAAAAACTGGGCAGCGCCTGGAGTGGACGGTATTTATAACTACTGGTGGAAATCGTTTACAGTCACCCATCGAGTATTAGTAAACCAGCTACAAGAAGTAATTAACAACCCAGCGACTATACCAAGTTATTTTACACTGGGTATTACTCACATGATACCGAAAGAAGGAGACTCAAGTCAGCCGAAAAACTACAGGCCCATAACCTGCCTGCCAGTAATATATAAAATACTAACATCCATTATTTGTCATAAAATAACAAACCACCTGCTAAGTTCAAATGTTTTAGCGTGGGAGCAGAATGGGTGTAAGAGAAACACACGTGGATGCAAAGAATTACTAGTAATAGATTCTATTACCACCGGCCAGGCTAAAACAAAAAAGAGGAGGCTTTCGGTAGCCTGGATAGACTACCGGAAAGCATATGACACGGTACCTCATTCATGGCTAACACAAATCCTTCGCATCTATAAGATACACCCTACTATAGTAACCTTACTAGAAGAACTAATGGCCAGTTGGAGAACTATGCTCAAATTAAAAAACTTTAGCACAGATGAAATTCCCATTAGAAGAGGTATATTTCAAGGGGACAGCTTAAGCCCCATATGGTTTTGCATGGCACTTAATCCCTTAAGCGGAATGCTGAACCGTAGCGAAAATGCGTATGCCATAAACAACCAGGCAAAGATATCTCACCTCTTTTATATGGATGACCTAAAGGTTTATGCAAAGAACCCGGAACAACTTCGAAGCTCTTTAGAACTAATAAAAGCATTTACAACTGATATTAGAATGCAACTTGGAATGGATAAGTGTGCTGTCTTACACACGGAAAGAGGGAAAATAATTGAGTCAGAAAACGTTACACTTATGGATACAACAGAAGTTACTACGTTGATGCCATACCAGTCTTACAAATATCTAGGCTTTATGCAGGGCCTCAAGATTAACGCTAGGGAGAGCAAAGATAGAAGTATTAACGAATATCTTAGAAGAACAGAAATTGTGCTAAATACATACCTTAATTCCAAAAATGTCATCACTGCTCTAAATACGTGGGCTGCTCCAGTTATCCCATACACATTCGGTGTATTGCCTTGGTCGAAAACGGAGATCCGGGCTCTTGACAGAAAACTGAGAACCTCTCTGACTAAACACCGCATGCTGCCCCCTAACTCTGCTATCGAGAGGTTATACCTAGCCAGAGCAGAAGGAGGACGCGGAGTTACTAATCTAGAAGCAAGTCATCAGAGGGAGACAGAATCCTTAAGAAAATACTTTAATGAAAGTAACTTTCCTTTACACCAACATCTTGTAAATGCCGACAACCACTTTTCAGCACTAAACTTATCGGCGGCTGAACCTGAAAGAGAAAATTATGTCGTGAAGTGGAAGAACCAATGGCAAACTAAGCCCATGCATGGGCGATTTTACAACAGCATTAACCAAGCTGAGGTTGATACAAAATCCACCAATACTTACCTTACCTCAGGATACTTGTTTCCCGAAACAGAAGGAGCTCTGATTGCCATCCAAGATCAGGTGGTCCCGACAAGGTACTATCAAAAACATATCACTAAGATGCAAGTAGAAAATACTAAATGTAGGCTCTGCAACAAAGAAGAAGAGTCGGTACAACACTTGATATCAGCTTGTACTTACCTAGCTGGTACGGCTTATCTAACTAGACACAATGATATGGGCAAGGTCATTCACCAGCTACTAGCACAAAAAACTGGTATAATAAATGAGTACGTCCCACCCTATAAATATCAACCAAAACCCATTCTAGAAAATGTCTCGACGAAAATCTACTGGGACACGCCCATTGTTACAGACAGGCCGGTGCAACATAATAGACCGGACCTGATAATAATCTATAAAGAAAGTAAGTCATGCGTGATTATAGACTTCTCAGTACCGCTTGACGAAAACATTGGACGTGCGTATCGAGAAAAGCAGGAGAAGTATCAACAACTCTCAGAAGAGATACGCGAGATCTGGACACTGCAGAAAATCGAAATAAAGCCGTTAATAATATCAGCTAATGGAATAGTCCATAGGCGAACTCTGACGCATATTAAAGAACTCCAAATTCCAGTAAATGCCATCAACTGGATGCAAAAAGCAGTTATCCTAGCAACAACATCGATAATACGTAGAACTCTACAGAGGTAACACTCTCAGAACCTTGAGTAATTCGGTTAATTGAGAGTAATCTTGCCACTATAATAGTGTGATTTAAAAAAAAAATAATAATAATAATAATAACTACTACAACCCATAACCTAAACCAAGGCCCCAGAAGCTATAAGCTTGTGCGGGAGGGAGGGGGCGATTATTATTATTATGTAGGCCCAATGTGCGGCTTACAGATGGGACAGCGCAAATCCCACATTTGTGTCACAGCTAAAGAAAACTGCAGAAAACCTTAACCAGATCTGCCGACGCCGGGAGTCGATCGCGGGCCGCTTGGGTGAAAGTCAGTCACGCCAGACATTACACCACCAAGGCTGTATCGATGGCATTTCAAAGCTGACTTCCTTCTAAAACGGTAAATGATTCCGCGTCGTAAAGGTCGACGTTCTAGATGGTTAAGCGTCTCTCATTTTTCCCCAGCTTTATCGAAAAAACTTTTACTTGCGTGCTAATCCTATTGACGTTTAATAAATGACAGTTTAGTTAGTCTGTCTAGCCAGCTTCGGTGAATTAGTGGTTAATACGTTGACCTCATAATCCCATATTCGCAGGTTCAATTATCAGCCGAGTTGGTAACTCTTCGTAGCGGAGAAGACGTAGACCACGATCTCTTCTCGGATAAGAAAGTAAAACCATAAGTCCCGTGTCAACACGATGTTCTTGCTACGACTGCACTTACCACTATGAACATGATTTAGATGTCAATACTATAGAATGGTTTTCCGATTTTGTTATTCTCTTCGGTAGTATCCAAGTAAATATTTTTCCCTAATATATATAATAAACACGTACTGATATTCCATACCGATATATGATACCGATGCATATGATAATGCAGTGTTGTAATTATGCATTAGAGCAATCGATACAAACAAATTTATATTTAGCGACATAAGTGAAAACATTTCAGCATTAATTCACAATGCTTTAAACTGAAAAACATACAAATGAATTGATCAAGATCTAATGTAGGTACAGTTGCGATCATTCGCTAAGGAACGATGACAAAATTATAACCGCTGATTTTTCAGTTTTTTGTACAATATACGCTGTAATTTGACCTGATTTATGAACTAGGCAATTACAATGTTAAAGAATAAAATGTTCTTGAATGCCATATAATTAATTTTCATTTACATTGTACAAAAAACTAGAAAATCGGAGGTTATAATTTTGTCATCGTTCCTTAGCGAATGATCGCGACTGTACGTTCATATTACGTGTTATTTTATGTAAATTCATATTAAATGCTGTATACTAAATGCATTAACAATTATTCAATAATCTATATTTGCATTTTGTAAAAAATAATGTGCATGCTTACCAAGGTACATTAATATAATAAAACCAATTAGGTTTAATTTTATAATAAATTTAGAACCCGATAGCATTAACGTAAAATATGATAAAATGTGCATTTCCCAGCACAAACAGTTTATCGTAGTTCAGCATACGACTATACGAGGAGAGGTTTGGCAAAGTAGAAGGCTGGAACAGAGCCAGGTGATATTCTAGGGGTTATTCCCACCATAGCCCACCACGATAACCCTTCACGTACTAAATCCATCGAGGAGCGTATATCGAACCTCGACAGCACATAGACAAATAAGTGTTTTTGTGGGAATCAATAACGCGGAATCTGGGGTTTCTCGCCATCTTTCTGTTTCTTTTTCTAAGACAGATAAATACCTAGAGAAGAGAAAGTTATAGCCACAGAGTTATTGTATGATACGAAGCAATTTATTATTTTTGAGTGGTTAACGGACAAGTCAACCAATGTAACGCCAAAAGCGATATTTTTTAGTGTCACAGCGTTAGTAGAAATGTGTATTATTATCTACGTTCAAATTCACTAGCAGAGTTGGACTCAAACTTGGAGAACTAATACATTTTTTAGAATAATAACACGTAAACGGTTTATGTGCTTATAGAAATTTATAACATTGATCGCGATTTAACAGTCTACCAGCAAATACTACGTTTTTGGAGAAAAAAGGGTTAAATATATTGTGAACGTTATCTAATAAAAACACAACAAAAAACGGCGAAAATTAGATAACTGTAGATAATGAAAAGACGTGCTCAAAATAGAAATTATTCCCGTGCTTAGTTCTAGCTTATTTCTACTCACACACATGAGAAAGGACAATTGGATAAATTAGGAAACCTTTATCTTCGAATATATTTTTGGTAGTTTGTAACATTGTTATCAACTTTTATATGGACCCAAATGTGTTTGAAAAGTGAATAATAGATTTCTTCACACTGCACTTATCCGATTTGTAGAATTTCTATTAACTTAACGTCAAAACTCAATACAGCTAGAATACGTATTTTATTTCATGTCAGATACGAATATCATATTCACAGTTTGCCGTAGAAACATATACTTTCCATAAATCTTACTTACATAAACACCATTCTTGGGTTCTTAAAACTATTCTTGCTTATCTATTATTGAAGATAATTGGCAACAATCGACGATAATTTTCCGGATATTAGTTAAACACGTTTTATATCTCCACAATCTGGTCTAAATTGCTCATTGGTCAATTTAGATCTAACTTAATCTACTAGAGTTTGTGTCTTAAAAGCTAAGGTATTCTCATCAGGGTGAATTAGGTTCTGTTCACTTAGTTACACTACGGTTACCGTGTACACCAGCACTATTCTCTGCTTTTTTATTGTTCACTCCACTAATTTAAATGGTTTGATCCTTTTGAGCCTTTTCACTAATCCCGTATTGTCCAGGAGCAGAATGGCTTCGACATTTACGTGTCGGTCTTTATGACTCTTTGCAAATTTCTTTATTGTCTGGTTGACAGTTTCCACATTCAAGTCCCGAAGGAGGTCACTGTTTCAGACATATGAAGGTATATTTACTATTCACCTCAGCACTTTATTTTGGAATTGTTAAATGATGTCGGTGTTACTTCGTTTGGTACAGTCCAAAAGCTGAATACCATAGTCCATACAGGCTTCAGTATTTGCTTATATAATAAAAGTTTATTGTGTAGAGATTTTTCTGTATCTAATACCAAGTTCTTTTTTCTTTTTAACGCGTGCTTTCCATCGAATCTTCGCATCAAGTGTAATGCCCAAATACTTGGCTGTGTTTCTTGCGGTACTTCTACTTTAATTTTCTTCAATTCTCAATAATCTCCTTTCTACTTGATCCTGAAGTATCTATCAGAAATGTAAGACTCTAAGATTTGAGAATAATGCTTTAGCAAGTATAGTTTCAGTTTATAATATAATTATAGATCTTCATGTAATACCTTATCGAATGCCTGAGCTACATCCAGAAAGATTCCAGAATAGACATTCTTCTTTTCTAACGATTTCTCTATAATATTAGTGATTCTATGTATTTGATCGCTAGTTGATGGTTTTTCTCTGCTTCCAAATTGATGATGCGGAATTAAATTTTTCTCTTCAATTATAGGTTTTAGTCTTTTAACAATAATTTTTCAAATAATTTCGATATTACAGGTAGTACAGATATAGGTCTGTAAGATAAAACTTCATGAGGTGGCTTACCAGGCTTGGAAATCATAATGACTGTAACTGCTTTAACACTTCACCAGTTATTCAATCGAACCCTAGAGCTTTTTTCAGATTGATCTTGTCTTTGATTTCAGCCATTAATTCCTTAGGTTCTTCTTAGATTGGCCCATTCCCACTATGTACGTCCTGTTCCTCATTTGGTTGAAAGGTTTTTTCTAAATGAATGGCAAAGCTATTTGCTTTTTGTTCGTTGTGTCACTTTCCATCTTCCGGTCTTATTGGAGGAATTTGGGTTATAGGCCTTTTCAGTCTTTTTGTAGCTTTCCAAAGAAATTAGTAGGTGCTGCTGTCAGTGGTTGTTTTTCTTAGATAAGCTTCAATTGATTCATTCTTTACTCGTTGAATTTCTTTTTAGTTGTTTACTAGCACTATTTAGACGAGTTTTATCTTGAGGGGCTCTAGATTGTTGCTATTTAAGTGTTAATAGTATTTTTTCTTTCACATGGTCGGTACCGACCGTCAGCACTGACTATCAGTACTGACAACCAGTGCTGGACATTAGGGTGGAACGAAAAAACGATATTTTTCATTTTTTCTTAAAACGCGAACGCTATAGCAATTAAAAGATTCATTTAATTGTCCTAGAAGAGCTAACAAAGTTTCAAACGACTATTTTAGTATTCTGTGGTTCCTCAATAGCGTCAAAAAAGGCCTCAAAATTTTTATTCATTCGTTCAAACGCGGGCGCTATAGCAATTAAAAAACTCATTTTATTGTCCTAGAAAAGCTCACAAAGTTTCAAAGGTCTATTTTAGTATTCTATGGTTCCTTAATAGCGTCAAAAATTCTTGTTAACCTTTAAACGCGTATAGCAATTAGAAGATTCAATTTACTGTTCTCGATGAGTTCTATTTATTGGCATTTTACATAAAGAGACCGTTTAATGATAGAATATTGTTTACTAAAAATTAAGAAACACGCATACAACAGAGAAATACATGGTGAAATACTACAAACAATTTATAAAGTCATTCAGGTTTAAAATAATCCGACTTTGTCTCAAATGCTGGTAGAGTAGCTCGTGACTTTATTCTTGCATGAATAAAACCCTCACGACGATCAAGTCCGCATACTGCCTTAGAAGCTTAAGTAACAAGGCGCACACACCTTTCCACAACTTGGTTGTGACACGGAAAGCATGTTAAATCTGCTGCATTGATATTAAACCCAGTTATATTCCGTAAATCAAATTCCAAATGGTTCGTCAATGGTGGTTCTTTGATTCGTACCTTGTTCTATGAAATGAGCTCAAAATTTAGTTCAGCCACAGTAAATATACGAATTCCTGGTTGTACGTTTGCCCTTGCTTTCCATATTCTCCATAAAGCAAGTTCTCTATAGCTACTTTTATTGTCATCTGTTAATAGATCAATCAGCAAATTTTCTGGGTGGGAGAAGAAAGCGTTGCGTTGAATTACAGGATTGATTATTTCCTTTACTCTTTCTGCAAAAATCGGGAAAACTCTACTATTTTGTATAAATGTCTGACTCTTTCAAAACATGAGGGTTTAAGTTTTACGTTGAACCAAAAAGAGGAATATACTTTTGTTATATACTCTGTTAAAATGCACAAGTTTTCACATGGTTCTTGGAGAGCCACATACGAGTATAACCTCAAAATCCTATTCGCCGTAGTAAGCCACCTGGCATGTGATATTTTTCCTGGATTTCTGGCAGCTAAGGAGTCCGAAACATTACCAATTTGTATCGCTTCTACCATCTCAAGCAGATACTTCTGATCTGTACTTAGATCATGGTTGTTGGAATGCATAAGTGGTAGATCATTATTTATTTTTTTGAAATCAATAACCGGAAGCCTTTCGCAGTTTTCTAACTATTTTCCAATAATACCCTTGAATCCCTTTGGCCCAGTTGTTTCACCATCCAAATGTGTCATTAACTGTCTCAAGGGAGACATTGGGCTGGTCTAGGAGCCCTACTGCTTTTTGGCACAGTGTGTCCCAAATATTTAGATCATGGTTCTTCAACGCCAGTAATATGTTCTACCACCTATCGCTCTTCTATGGAACGTAGACTCAGAGCCTTGTTTCTCATTTAATATCGTTTTAGCTTTTCGTCCATCAAAAAACAGTACCAACACAGGGGTTTTCGAATTCCTGCTGTTAATTGATTACGCTGAAGTTGTCTTTCCCTTCTAATTTTCATCCTGTCGATTGTCAAGCTTGGATTTGTTTCTCATATTAAACCAAAATCTACTAAAACCAATCATAGCAGCTGAGAGATCTGAAACACGAGTCCTGTCGCATACAAGAGCTACAGAAAGAAGTTGAATTTTCATCTGAGATGATGTAGATAGACGATATTCATTGACACAAGAACTCGGTAACATTTGAAGGTAGCTCTTTAGTTGTTGAAGCAAATAGAGAATCACAAACTTCTCCTTCACTGCTACTGGAAGTACTGGAGTTACTAAGAGTGAAGTTTGGGGTATTTGAGATATTACTTGGATTTTCTTTAGATTTAGAAGCACAAAATTTATGCTCTTTTTCATTTTTCTCTCGGCTTCAGTCTTCAATTTCTTAGTCAGTTTAACATCTACTGCGCCAATACCCATTTTTCGAACAGTACGCGAGTCTTCCAAGAAATCTTTTCCTGGAGCCGAAACTTTTTTGTCCCTTTCACACTTACAGTTTTTCAAACCACATTTGCAAGCTGCAAAGCCAAAGAGATCAGAGGATTTTTTTTAAAGTGCTCAATTTTTGATTGGATAGTTGCAATATTTTTTCTGGCTTTCACTATAACATCTAACACCTCACGAACAGCAGGATCTTTTCCGGATTTTTGTTGCTTGAGATTATGGTGCATAAACAAATATGCCAACATTACATCCTGGTAAGTAGGTAATACACGGAAGCTTAGCTCTCTTAGACGAGTGCACTGACATCATCCCTCGTACCGTGCTAGTCTTCACTACTAGACTTGATATAGCTTTGGCCGCCCATTCGCGGTGATAAGTCGGACTTGCAAACATTTTCATATTTTCAATCAGATTTATTTATTTTTAAAACTCTTGAGGAACCTCAAGACGTTAAAATATCTCATCCAGATTTTGCATAAATCAATAGTTTATATAATTGCACCTTTAGGAAACTATTACAAAAAACTAATACAAATCTTTTATAATCTTGGTATTCTAAACCAAAAGAAAAAGATTAAAAAACAAATGGTAAACCTGCAATCTGGTACGCAACCTGAAATCTCGTGCACATGTGAAATAATTCATTTACAATAATGCTCGTGAGCGCGCTGAACGTACGTCCGACACAGGGTTCGACATAGGCCCGACGCGACGCGATGTATTTAATAGTACGAACTGATCATACGCATTCCATGTGAAACTGTTCATTTAAACACACGGTCGTCCAATCTGTCTGTTTGTTTACTAATGTCGAACTCTTCTCCCACTTAATAATGTTTTAACTTAATGTTAAAACTATTGGCGAATGTTTTGAATTTATGTCCCAATCTTTTTCACTGTGTAAAAAGCTTGCAGATATGTTTTTGGTAATATAGAAATCTTTGAGATATCTTGAGGTATCTTATTTGAGTCAGATGGCCAGTAGGTAGGTTTCCCTGTAGACAAAGTACTGCGCCCAAGTTTTCTAACTGCTTCAAGGAGTTCTTTTACTGTAGTAGTAGTACCACAAAATATTCAAAAATACCCCAATGGGTTTTTTGCATTAAAGTCTCTCCCTATGGTAAATATGTTTCCTTGTTTTTTCAGGAATTCAAGATATTCGTTTTTCTTTAATGCGTGCTTTGGCGGGCAGTACACTGTTGTAACATGAATTTGATAATTCTAGTTTTAATGCTTACAGCAGTAGTTTCAATCTCTTCAATTTTGTATTCTATTTCTTCATGATGTGCGATGTTGTCTTTAATTATTATATCACTTCCACCTCTGTCCATGTTTTCAGGGTGTATAGTGTGGTACACCTTATATGATTGGTTAGTGAAATGTGTCTCAAATATGAGACACACGTCAATTTTGTCTATGTCAAGGACTAATAAGGACCCACAGATAAGAACAATTTGTCGAAACAACAATAATCACATTTGTTGACCGATTATTATCAGAAATACAATTGTAACGTATTCAACTATAAAACAAATAATCAATATAAATAGGATACGGTGCTTTTGCTTTGGATATTATTATTATAGTAAGCTTTTTCCGATAGCACTATGAAAGAAATGAATCCTTAGACAACATATCGGTAGAGATACTGACCCGCCGCTACGTAACGGTTCATTCTTCGAATCAGTAACTTATTATAGATTAAGTTGTCAATGTTTAAAATCAAACTCAGTGTCAGTCCGCCAGGCTTTGAAACCATTCTTTACACATATTGTTGTAGTAGGAAGACAGTTTTGAAATATCATCAATACCTTCATCTTTAACCCCGACATCACTAGCTCGTAATATTCTAAGACTTAACCAAAAAACACTGTATCTACCATTAATCGACCTTTAGGTCACCTTAGTTTATGACCAACATTGAAACCATCAGAACGCCTCCCAGATTGCAGAATATGAAGCCACTCTCTATCCATCTATGAATTTCCCATTCTGTTTACTCATCACCATCATTAATACGCCATGTAAATCAACAAACCTTTCAAACTCAATTAGTCGCATTAGTCGCTACGATGACACATCAATAAGACATGTACAACATGTCACGGACATGGTAGGCACATCAATAGTAAATTAAAAAGAAAACCCTACGCATCTAAAGGAGAGTTCTTACAAAAAAGGTATGATCAAAAAGGAGTCTGTTTAATTGTCAAAGTGAAAAATTGTTTTAATTGTCAATTTACGTAAAGATACTTAGTGTTTCTTTTCACCACATCTTTATTCTTGAGTTATTTTCAGATGTATAAAATGGAAAAGCCTAACTTTGTATTTAGCTTTGGGTCTTCAATGAACAATTTTCCATAACAAGTAAACGTCTTACATGAAACCAAACGTGTGGTGTAATAATAGACTTTTTATAAGTTAAGAGTTAAAAAACATCCATGATACCTCTTCCCAAAATCTCGTCCTAAAGATATTCTCAAAGTATCACATAGATATACTATCCCCGACTTAAGACTCCCCGTGACTTAATAGTTCAAAATCAACCAATTCCACATCCCTTACCCTCAAGATATCTTTAAAAAATTGCAAGATCCTAACATTTAGTATACTATTAGACTTACCCATGACCGAAGTACATCAAAACATTATCCAAGACAATCATTCCCCGCAACTACCCAAGTACATTCAAAAACAAATTCGCAGTTTTTACATGTGCTATATCATTGAACTCTCCATTAGTTGAGAGGTTCAAAAACATCACTCAAGTTAACTACCCACTGTAGTCCGGCCTCTATTCATTACTCTCTCAAGACCGCTTAAATACCTTATATTCATCGAAAACAAAATGTCTCCTCTATTGTGAGGGCTTTATGTCCCCCCCCCCCCAAGTATCAAACAAGAATATGTAGTCAGATGTTCCCATACACGAACTACCACCATCTAATAATACTCCTGAACATAGGAGTATTTTCTAACTTATTAGCCCAATGGTAAACCATATGTAAGGACTTTGCAACCTTTCTTTCAAGAGTCCTTGTGAGTAATGGGAATGAATGTTGAGAACCGCGTTTGTCTTAGAAGCTGTATTTAATATCTTAACTCATGTGGAGTCTCATACATATATGGTGTATTTGTTTTGGGTAATATTTTTAAACGCCTTAAGTGATCTGTAGTCTAATAGTTTACCGCGAGTGGTAATTTTCGGGTCCCTAGTGACAGAGGGTGGGAGATGGAAGTGGGTGTTTTGGGTGGCGTGTCTGAACTCCTTAAACCACAATCACGTTTAAGCGGCAGCTCTTCAAAACAATTTAAAAATAAATATAAAAATAAAATCGAAAAGCGTGCAGCTAGAATAATTAAAATTATATTTTACCTGATAAAAGTAATACGTTTATACGCTTTTCAAAAAAAAATCCGATGAGCACTTCGGGTACTGCTTTGCTTGTTGGGAAAAAGAAACCAGCAAAAGAGAATCCAGTGGAAAAGCCCGTAGTGGAAAAATATTGAAAGTAAAATTTATTTTTAATCACGCAATATTACCCAATTTCTAAATGCTTTTTCGTATATTCTAATTTTTATATTGTTGATAAGAGCACAACTAAAATAAACTACCAATAAAATACCAACTTTACCTGAATGGATTTAGGAGGAAGTTTCTACAAAGAGAGTAACTTTATAATAAGGAATCTACATTGCAGAGCAGAATAATTGTGAAGCCAAAAAATAAACCATTTCGTCTTCTTTTGTGAACAAAACTCGGTTGGATACTCCAACAAACGGAAACAGCTGATCTAACCCACTAAGCACATGGAAGTATGAATACAGTCCAGTTCATAAATATTAAGTTCCCAAAGAAATATATAATTTTAAATTTTAAGTTATTAAGGGTGGATTAGAGACGCAAAAAAGAAAATTAATATATTGCTATGGTATCTTGCCATGCATATATACTATTCATACAAAAAGGGATTTTAATTTGCTGAGGTAGTTTTATTAATTTGATTGTATTTTTTGTTCAAATGACCATATAAAACATCAAAATTACATATGCTATAACAGAGAAAATCTTTGTTAGATATACGCGTCATTACATACCACCACCTGCAATAAGGGAAAATATCGTAATACCAGGTTTACTATAGAGTGAACATTAAAAATAAAGGTTTCTAAGCACAGACAATTAAAATAATAATTTAGAATCTATTGATAAGAAGAAGAGATAAGTATAGAACAACCTGGATACATAATAATGAAAATAACTGAAATAGAAATACAAGAAAAATTTAAATGCTAAACACTTCTTAAAATGTTAAACATTTTAAAAATTGTTTAACTGTTAGAAATTACGTTATAAAAGTTTCTTTTTGCGAAACTGTGAAATTAAATGGTCACTATATAAAATATAAAATGTCATGCAAGTATTTAGTGTCACTGTTTCATTACCTAGATAAAAGGAAGAAAAATAAGCAGGAAGTAAATTTAATTAGCCAGAAGTGGAAATATTGTGTCGAGGTGGAGTTATGTCTTGATGATATGATTTAGATTGTGATACCTATTGAGAGAGCTATATATCCTACTAAGGTGTTGCTTTGTCTGAAACATACAAAGAAGAGAGGTGAATAATTAATCGCGATTGTGTATTCATTTCTCACCGCAAAAGAAATATCCCATATAACAAGTCAGTCAAGTTGTGGTATAATAAACTTAAATACAAAATACTTATTATAAAGCACATATAATTTGCTAGTGCAGATTGCTTTAGTTTTTACTAGAAATATTGTCTAATGCAATTAATCATTCCTACTTATATTCAACATAAAACAAGAATACTCAGACAGTAGAATCTGACATCAGTAAATAAAGATTATTTATAATTAAGCCAAAATAATATGTCATCAGTCACAATTTAGAATTATTAAATAAAAAAAAGACTTCGAGTAATAAACCAGTAGATGGCGTCAGTAACCATATAACTTCAAATATATTTAAGCGGGAAATAAAATATTTTCATATAACGTATCCCTGAACCCAAAAGGAATCTTTATTATTGAGAATTATACATAATCAATAATTATATATAAAGATTACAATATTAATAACGAAGAAATCTATCCGTTACAACGTTAACGATTTTTATATCAAATTTTTACATCATTCAAATCAAATTTCTCTAGTAATTTAAAAACCTCACAATAATCGACTTATACTGAGCTAGTTTTCATCTCGTGGGAACCAAGTAATCCCGCAGGTACTTGAAATAACTTTAATTAATTTTTTTTGCTTCAAACGTGCATTAGCAGCTATAATGATTAATTTAGCTTTCTTTCAATAGCGTTACTACGGTTCCACTTTTTGGTTACCTTAAGAAATTTGATTTAATAAAAAGTTTATTTTTTGGTGCCCGACCAGAACATTAGTTGTTTCCGATGATTTTTTAGAGTAGAAAATAAAATTAAAGTGAAAGCTTTTACTCCTCCCACTTTACTGATTTCTGTAGTGTAAAGCAAATGAAGGTCATCGATGTTTATTATTAAAGAAACTATTGTACTATTATAATTTGGGTCGTTGGTCGCCAAAATATTGTACGTAACACACCCGGAAAAAGTATTTACTGGTTATCTGGACTTTCCAGATTTACTTTCAATAAAGAAGCATTTTCCGGACTTGGTACGTAAATAGCTATTACCTACTGTAGGCAGCAGCGAAAGAACTTTTGCTGCAGGCAGTCGGCCAATCCCGTTAGTGCTGCTTACGACCGGTAGCAAAAGTGTAAATCTTTTGTTTTTTACTCTTGTTATTACTTTTTCTAGTGTGACCGTACTTATTTGTAATTCATAGATAGCGAGCAATCTATTGAAAAATACAATTCATTTGAGATACACAGTTTTAAATTATACATACATATGTTAAATTGATGTTTATACTATTTTAATGGCGTCCATTTAATCTTAAAAAACAATGTTCAAATAACTAACGAGGTTACATACATACATACTTAATGTCAAGAACATATTCAAAGTGTCCTGCAAACTAAATTCTCAAATTCGATCAGGAATATAACTTTACCCAAAGTTATCAGGGTGGATCAATAAACAATCATAACGAGTAATCCACCTGAAATCCATTTTAACCTATCGGAATATAGATTAACCTTTATATAAACCTAAAAAACCCTTAGCTGCATTAATAAACTACTTTTCGAGTTTCTGCTCATCAGAAGGAAGGATATAGGAGCAGGAAATAATTAATGTCGGGTCTAATTCTCTAGAGATTTCTTAAGTGTAGAATTTATTTTTTACATCGGTAATAAATTTAATTCGTCCTAGTGTATCGGAATTATCTTCGCTATACAAGGCACTACAACCCCAACATATTTTACATTAGTATAGCATTACAAAACAAAAGTTCGATAATCCAACACTGCATAAACTTTATATGTAGTCCTGGTGTGGGTTTACCACAAACTAGTGGGTAGATACTTAAATTACAACGAAACAAACAAAACTTTATATTATTCACTGCACAAAACCTATTGCAGTAAGCTTATTATTAAATTTGGTGTATTCAGCGCATCAACAACAGATGAAACGACTTCTACTAGCTGGAATAATATGATACTAGTGAGTCGTAGAAATAATGCAATTCGCGTATTGATCCTCATCCTACATAAAATAAGATACGTAGTTGAATTGCAATCCGACTGACAAGCTATTGTTTGCTTTCTCGTACAGTTAGAAATGTATTTTCTGAGTGTAGATGTAACTTTAGATAAAAAGTTAATTAGAGTACATCTTGGCAATCAAGGTTTATTGGGTATTGTAACTGTCGAATCCTAAAGGGAACTTTTATATGAAGGTTTAGTTGCTTTCTGAGCGAAGCGCCAAGTGAGAAATTAAAAAGAAAAGATAAAAATAGAAGAAGATGCAAGCTAGGGTTATTTTTGCCTGTTTTACGAATAATTGCTACGTATTACCATGATATGGATCATTTTAAAAAATAATGATACTAATAACAGACAGACAAAATATGATTTGCATATAAGAATGACACAAACCATACAACTTTGAACATGATTACATTATAATAAAATAATGCTCCATATAAATGTATTGCAGTAGTGAAAAGCTTTACTTTCCACGGAATCGAGACTCTCTTAGGCAGGTCGTTTAAAGGTTTTTTAAATTCCTATTAATAGAAAAACACATAGCAAGCGCCTTCAGTACTGTTTGACATTGAAATCAACAAGCATGTCTGATCGATGATCCATATAATTCAATCCATATAAAAAGGTTTTACAAACGGAATACCGAATCCAGATAATTTTTATACATCAATAGTAAGCCAAGGCCGTCCTTTTATATGATTTGACCAAAACAAATGACTTCTACAAAAGATTTAAACTAACCAATTGAATCTTGACATATCATAAATACAATAACCAAATTCTTATTTATAAACTTACATTAATGCAAGAACTCATTTAAACACTCTTGTAGAAAATAAAATTCTGAATTTAATGATATATGACACTTGAGTCAACAAATAAAATTAACATTACAATTTAATATCGATGAGATAACAGTTTCCTAAAACTAAAAAATAGTTGAGTTACATAAAAACACCTTTTTACATATTCCTTCCTTCACATAACTAAATATTACCTCATTATTAACATTATTTAAACGTTTTTAAATGCCAAAAACTTTGACTTACAAGCCAATTTACAGAAATCACTTAAACGTTAGAAATGCACAGCTCAACAATACGTGTTTATGTGATACTATCAACAAAATCCAACTTTTACATAAAAAAGTGTATCAATTCTGTGGATATAATGTTACTCTAGTTATTTACACTAAAACAGCCTAGCAAACAGCTTGAAAGTTATGAAATTTATAGAAACTACAAAATGAAGCAACCTCGTTAATATGAAAACAAAGTTTCAACTAAAATTCCACAAGGTAAATTGCTATATGTTTGCATACATCCTCATTTTGTTTGTTCAAGATGAATTCTATGTTTGAAAATTGATCAAACTTTTATAAGTTGGAAGAAAATGTCAAACCATCATCTAAATATGAAAAACCAGTTTTCCCTATATCCTTTATTTGATTTAAAGAATTCTAGTGTGCATGTTAAAGTTAATTAACCATTTTATATTTCATAAAAGAAGGTTTTATCAAAATTCATTACTTGAAAGGTGCAGTTATGCAACCATTCAATCGGATAAAGTAAAAATTGCATATACTGCTTATTGAATATTTTTGTGTGGGTGAATACTAAAAACTTGTACATCACAAGATTCCCTATACACAGATGCTCTTAGTTTAATCCAAGTACTATTGATTTCATAATGATCTAGGACAGCAAGGTTAATATGATGCTATTTTTATTATTTTGCGCGAAGTCGGCTACCTCCCTAAGAACACGGACTAACACGCCCGTGTAGTATAAATCCAGAAAGCGGAATCTTATCCAGATTTTAGTTTTGTGTTATGGTGTTTTAGTAACCCTATTGCACCGTTATGTTTATGGTTTAAATCTTCAAGTAAGTGTATCTGTATTCAATCTAAAGGTTTTTTGTTTATTCTGTTAGTTAGTTTAATGCTGATGTATCAAGCGATTCAACAAAATTAGTGGTGAAGTCAGACCCTTTACATTTTGAAGGATGCATGAATCCGTTATGTACATACATACATAATCTTTAACCCCCTATACCTTTCGGTGTTGAGGTGCCCGATGCACCGAGCCGCAGGGTGCATATGTGCGTGTGAGACGAGGCAGCGGAGCCATTTAGGAAAGTACACTGCGCTCGTGGTTTACCCATCCAGGTATTTTCCGGGGCAAATTGGACTTAACTCTGTTAAGCGATATAATCCACTGCCGGCTTGAATCCGTTATGTATTGTTAATAATTGAAAACGTGAAAATGATTGTGAAGCTTAAAAATTTATTTAATGATGAATGTTCAGATTTTAACAATAACTGTCGCTTGTTCTTCTAGCGGCAACGTCAAAGTGTGAATTTTTTGGGATGTTTAAATATAAAGTAATTAAGTGTTAAATTGGAGCCTATTCTAAAATGTTATCTACATATTGCGATATTACTTTACTATCATGATTTTTGTTTTAATTCGTTTTTAGTTTGATACATACATGATTTCATTTCAAATAAAAGAACTGCTAAAGAACAGTAGAAGTTCACTTGCAGTTTAATTCTGAAAAAAACTGTAATTAGCACAAATAAGAAAATGACAATGAACATATGATATAACAATAAATAAAATCTAATTCATAGATCACTATAATTTCAACACAGCCTAGACCGGTTCCCACCGCCGGTCCGCGGAAAGTATTTTTCAAGATTTTACTAAAAAAAAATTTTTTTAATTCGTGTTATCGTGGAGCTAACGTAGGTTCAAATAGTTTATCGGAATTGATCAAGAGTAAAATCTGCGTAAATTTATACGGAGCCGGCGGCGCTATGCACAAAAAATTCTCAATTTTTCATTCAACGGTAATTTATCAATTTAGCACATTTTTCTGATATTCACATAGTATAAAGCTGTCTTGTATGCTATATATGACGTATCAAATGAAGTAACGTCTCTTATGAAAATTAAAAAAAAATTACGCAGTCGTAATTGACCGTTGAAAATTCTTCGGCCGCAACTGTACATACATATATAGCATGATATATAGCGTTCCGGCTCCGTACCTATGTGGTGGGGTAGTATCCAGTAATAGGTAATAAGGAGGATCTCTCATTTTAGAATTGTTTAAGCAGGTTTGGCGCGCATGGGTCTAGTCAAGAATTTTTGTATTGCGCCCCCGATTAATGTGAACCATCTAAATCCGGGTTTCGAGGGGCCGCAAAACTTGCTTCGATCCGCACCGTTTTTTGTGTGCCGATGCGGTGGGTAGTTGCCGTCTCATATTCTAAGTCTCGACCGTCTCCGGTAAACCGTTTAGGCGGAGACGGCAGAAAATTGCTCCCGCCTTACGGTAGATCGGAGCGAAAATCTGGCCGCTCAATCTTTGCGATCGCAGTACCGCAATCGTTTTTACCGGAAAAGTCTTTTTGCCGACACTCTTGCGGGGGCGAGGGCTAGGGGTGACCTGGGGTTTTTGGGGGCGTTTCGGGGGTTTTCTTTTGGCTAGTATCGAACATGTGTTCAGACATTCGATGTCACGTGGCCTGTTACGAACGGTGCATTTATTGGTTTTCCCGTATCTCTATGGGTCTCCCCTCTCTGCTCTATGGGTCTCCGCCCGTTTTGAGGGGCGGAAACTGTAGGAGCAAAAACGACTATCTTGGCATCAAACGAGGGGCAATCTTAAAATGTTTCCCCTTCAAATGCCGTGCAAAACCATAAGAAAAAAGTTACAGCCGAGAAATTCGAGATTTTTTATTTGTTTTTCACCCGAGAATCTAGGAAAGTAATATCGCTGCCACCAGCCTAATCTGGCTTCTAAGTGGAAACCACTTCTGGAGGTCTTATATGATGTCTCCTGGAGCGTTCGAGCCCATTCCCGTTTTTGATCGTCGCTCCCGAAACCCACTCGCCAGCGTTTTCGGTTATATGTCCGCTACCTGTCGAGACATCTATTTCTAGTTTTGAACGATGGAATGCCCGTACGTCGGCGCCGCACCCCGTTTTTGATCGTTTTTTTATTCGGCGAAAAGAGAAAAACTCCGGCCTTTCGGTATCCGCCGATGTCTGGCCGTACAATGTAAAAGTAAATTTATTATTGTAAGATTTATTTTGCGAAATGTTTTCTTTAATTTTTTACCATACCGGTCCGCAAGCAAATGCTACGTCGTTTAGCGGTCCGCGAACGAAAAAGGTTGGGAACCGCTGGCCTAGACCACGATTACCATGATAAAATGTAACATTAATTGTAATGATGATGAATATAATGAGTAATAGAGAAAATTAATAGTTATTTAATAAATTAGTTTGTTAATGAAAGCGATTAATGATCGAAACTGTTTAAAGCACGAACGAGCGATAGGGAGTGAGTGCCTTTAATAGTTGAGATCATTAGTTGCTCATTAACAAACGAATTGATTACAACAGTTTTTCGTTGACCGTAAAATTCTTCGATTTTAAGATAGAAAATTTCAAATAATACCGAATCCAAACTTGTGCGTATATCTGGTTGCCCAAAGTAAAACATCATCAAAACGTCAAAATCACAAACGGGTTTATTAATGAAAAAGAGTGTATTAATGAGGTCCATTAATGCATCCTTTTTTCACAAAACAGTTACTTAATAAAAAAGAGTGTATTAATGACGTCCATTAATACATCCTTTTTTAGAAAAAATCATTCATTAATATTGACATTAACAAACGGTCAACGAAAAATAATGTTCCATGTATTCAAGATAAACACAATGGGTATAACCCAAATAATGACCAAGGTTGGTTTATATGGAGATAAGAAAAGGAGAATTCTATTGGTTCCTGGGGTAAAAAACAAATAAATAAATAAATAGATAAAAATAAACAAAAGTTCATTAGGTTTGTGTTATAAAAACAGTGTTTTAACTAAATAAATAGAAAAAAAGTTTAGTGCTTTTGTTCTTTATGGATGTTGCAGCAGTGTTGCTACAAAGAAAGGTTATTATAAAAGTTAATACTTACCCTGAAACTCAGATCACTGTAAAAACCGTAAGTGAATTCCTTATATGCTCTGAAAGATAGATCCATCAAATAAATAAAGTTTATATATCAAAGAAATAAATTTAAGACTTACTTGAGTTTATAATATCCATTCATAGAGTTGTTTGAGGTTAAGTCAATTAATGTGTCAAGTTTGACAAATACTTTTAAACCGTCACTTTTAAACTTTTACAGAATAAAATCTCATTAAAACAAAACTACTAGTAATTCCATCGTATGAAAATAAAAAATGAGTTCTTAATCAAAGAACCCAGTTAAGGACTCATTCATAATTATAAGTTTCAAAATAGATCAATTAAAACGAAATATAGATATACAAGATCCAGAGATTGTTGTAAATAAAACTAATCTTTATCATGACATTTACTCACTGTAATTTTGTTTATAATTGTCAAATCATAAGAAACTGAGTTACTTTTTTAGGTAACTCGAAAAGTTATTACTTTTTTAAGTAACTCGAAAAATTACTACGTTTTGCTTGAACGTTAATATAAGAAAGTGTTTTTTGAAAAGGTCTGATGTTAATAAATGGCATCACATGTAAGTAAGATACAGCACCAACACTCAAACGATCAAACAAACAAGCAACCAAACTAATCCAATCATATTATATTAGAAAAGATAGTTGGTCTTTGTGCCAATGAATACTTGAGTGACTCTGTGGTTACTATATGTATTGCAATGTGTAAAGAGTTCTCAGGAGACTGTACAATCGGTATGTGAAGTTAATCTCCGAGAAAATTTAGATTAGATAAGTTACAACGACATCAGCAGCGTCTGAAATATATGTCATGTTATGTGGATTAGAAGCATCAAAAGACTTCCAATATTGATTTTCATTATATTACTAGAGTAAATGCATAATTTAATAATATATACAATAAGGGAATTTTTAATATTCCGGAATTAAACTCCATCAAGCTAGCAGTTGTGCGAAAGTTTACTTTTGTGTTAGTAAAACAATTTTATTATAAATTGTTTACGTTCTGAAAGAAAACTGGCTAAAAATATAATAAAACTCTGTATTGTAGTTGAAAGAGTTGTTTGTTTATTTATCCGACAGGTATTGTAGTTATTACAAACTTTACAGTTCAACAGGAGTTTACAAACCAAGTAATCAATGTAATAACCGATCTCAAGCTTCAAGAAGGAGGAAGTGCAATAAACCAAAACTAGACTGTAAAAGTGCTTACCCCGTCTTTACTGTGGTTAAATAAAATATAAAATTTAATAAACTTTTAAACATTTAGATGTTTCATAACTAGTGCAAGTTACTAAAAAAACTTTTAAACAAAACACTAAAAAAATTTAATACATGTGAATAAGGGTTTATTAACTACGAAATCGTATAAAAATAGGTTTTTAACTTTCAGTTTAGTTGGTGACAACAGCTGCAAAAATCAAAACTGCTGAGGACAAATTTAAGTTATTTTGGTATTGATCAGTTTTCAGGTCTATAATAATTCTCCTTTTTTGTTAATAATAATTTTTTCTTTCATTTCAAGGCAATTCTATCATTATTTTTTTTTATTAAGAATGTGTATGTTAATAGGTGTCGCATTATAAGACGAATTATGTTTAAAAAAAGATTTAGAGACCAGAATTTAATAAAGTATTTATTGGTAAATACTCAAATTTGCTAAGTCGACAAATCGGGCTCTACGTTACAAACACTACACTCGTTGTTCGGTGGTCAAATACGTTACTGCTTGCTGGACGGATTAACTCTGACAAGGTTGCAGCTCGATACTGTATTTATAGGTTGTGCCTCCAGGGTATGGTTGGATGCGAGCTTCTTTGTTTGACTTCGTCTTTACTTTGACTACCACGATTCTGAGAAGAAATGCATACAAACGTGGCCTGATAAAGTTGCTATATTTAGCTTGTGCTCGGTTTGAAGGGGACCTTGGCACTCTAGAACTGACGTAATTTAAATAACATTTACATTAAGTGGGTTATGATTAGAATAAATTATAATATATTATGGAATATGAGTAGAATAAATTAAAATATATTAAACTGCATAAAATATTTTGCAGTTTAATCATTAAAGTGAATTGATGTATGGAAATAAAGGATATGTGTAACTCGCCATGTCAGCATCTTTGCTGGCATAAAGGAGTCTCTTTGCTGACATAAAGAGCACATCGTCAATGTAAGCGGAATGCATTTTATTGGCTGTTTTAAAATTATTTTCTTCCTTAGAATGTGATTTATTCGTTTTTGGAATTACGACACTTTTTAGTATAAAACCAGAAAGTTACATTTTATCAGTTAGTTATTTCGTAGAGTTCGCACATAAAAGATTGGACGTGAGTTTATTTCCGCGAAGCTCCTCTTATTGAATATGTAATTAAATTTTACTTTTATGAATGCAACCAGTTTATACTTAAACCTGTTTCTTTTCCCTCGAGATTTGTTACTAACAAATTTAGGCAATCAACGCTTGGTATCAGATTCTAAAGGAGGTAATAGTTGAAGTGATCAGTATACGTTACTAATTCGCCCATGGTGGACCGGTGGGCTGTAGATCCATAGGTCGCTGTGGATCGAAGGACCAAAATGTAAAATCTCTTGGTAGATTTTACGTTAAAGCAGATTGGTACTACGACCTTTCTGTGGTCACCACTTCTTCATAAGGGTGACTGTTATTTTTACCTCCTTAGGTAATCAATACCGCTTGGTATCAGATTCTAAAGGAGATAATAATTGATTGATCAGTATACGTTACTAATAATTTATTTGAAAATTCCCTTTGTTTATATACAAATTATAATTATTTTTATAAATCTGTGATGCCAAAACATTTACATTAATTACATTAATTGACAAGAAATTTTTATTCTAACATTTTGTTATTTTCTGGTTTGTCTAGTTAGCTCTTTAAGTAACTGATTATTTTAGCATAATAGCATTTTATACTAACCTACTATTTTTAACTAGTAAGCATATCTTGCAATTATTAGAAAAAATGTGTTTATATTGCAAGAAAGCATTTGTTCATATTTTGAAATGTGAGTTGGCCTAGAAATTATTAACCTTTTAATGTTACATTATTTTTTGAAAGAAATTAAAAAAAATTAAATTTTATGTTTAGTTTTAAACATTCTGGCGGCTCTCGGAATGGGGAGATTGTGATCTTAACGGCCGGAGCTCGATCATCTCAGGATGGCTGGGTGGCGTTTCTTCTGCAGGTGGAGTCGTGTTGATTGGACATGACGATATTTTTTCCAAAGTCGACGAGTACCCCAGAACAGCAGCAGGAACATCGATATGATGATGATGGTGGTAATGCCACTGGATAATAGTGAATGATGACGGATGGTTCTCCATGTTGTTTCCTGAAGTTGTTTGCAGGGGCATTCCCTGCCGGTGTCTTCTCGCTGGGAATTCGTGATGAAGGTGCCCTTGGACATTTCATAAGGTGGTTTGAGGCTTCCTTATAAATTGTTTCGATCTGGTTGACGTATTTTGTTGTACAGTAACTATGTTGAGGAAGATCGAGGGACAGGATTATCTCGTTCTTTTCCTGAACTTCTTTCCATAGTTTTTCTAACTCGGCAAGGCGGTTAGAGATGTAGGCTTCTGTTTTTCGGGATGTAGCATCCTTCTTGGAGTTGGTTAGAATCTGAGCAATTTTCTGGCCCAATTGCTCTTGCTGGCTGCTGAGTTGATTCATTTGTTAGATATTAAAAAAGCATTTTAAGTTGTGCAATAATTTTTAAAATAAAGACGAATTCGTGTAAATGCTATTTATTTGCCTTATTTCCTAATAACATAATTATGTAACTAACTTTCTCTTGGAAAAAGTATAAAAGTATCAAACTGATCCAGCTCTAGTGGCTCAAAAGGATTTTTTTCTTTCTTTTTTTATTATTTTATCATTTTTATACTATTCCAGTAATTTTCTTTCAGTTAAGCCTATAACATAATTTTGACCGGCTAGAATCAGGTTTCAGCGCTGTGTGAGGCGTTTATATTAGTTAACTTTTTACTATTCTTCAATATATTAAGTACTAATATATTAACTACTGTATTAAAAAATAACCATTGTGAATAACCACATAGTCATGGTTGAATTGTGTAAAATTTATAGAAAAGTAATAGAACCCTTTTCGAGTTATATCGGGAAATTGATTTGTAGGATTTAATGGACTGAAATTGAAATAAAAAAGTGGTTGAAAGTAACAGTTAAATTACAGTATATCAAGTTAAACTACATAATATCAGGGCGACTAGATTTTGTTCAGCTGCATTGCCACTACTAAGTAAAAATGTCTTTCAATATTTAAAAACGGATGAACATTCTGAACATAATTAATGAACACATGAAGTTTTTGAATTATTTTATGCACAAACTAGATATACCTCATATCAGAAATAAATAAATCTATCCTCAGGAGCGTGGGTTTGTAAAGCAAAAATGTAACAGGAGGATGTAGGTGCAGGACGGATATCTTCAAACTCAGGTAAAAAACAGGTCCAGAGCTTTGATAGAAATTTTACATCATTGAAGACCGAAAATGAACTGTTCTCTAGCAGTACCTAGTTAATGGTAAAACTTCCAACAGTGAGCTTTTTCGTGGGAATTCATGAGTGTAACGCTCCTTCCTATAATAACACCTTCTTCTCTGAGCTCCACACAATTTGTAACCAGTTAATATGTACTCGACGACCACTAGAGGAGATACCTACACCGCAGCACTTTCAAATAAATGTAATCCTAGTCTCCTGGATTCTAATTTCTGACAATTGTAATTAATAATCATCGGTTGCTTGCCTTATTTACTTTTGATTATCTTCTAAAAGGTAATATTAAGAATGATTAATTAAAGTTTCTGAAGAAAAAGATATTTTTTGATTTCCCTCGGGCGTTATCAGCAACTTTAGTTTTCTTTAGTTAGTCTTCTTCAGCCTGTTCTTCTTCTGCGTGCCATGCTCTGTTGCAGAGCGTTGGCATTTCCCTCCTATACTTGTGTTGTGCGTGTTCAGTGATCACAAGTATAGGGGACCTACAGCTTAAGGTGGACTCCGAACCACCCCAAGTACATAGTACTTGGATTTTTTATTAATTTCAGGGAAATTTCCTGGGCAAAGTATACCTCGGTGGTTTGCCATTGCATTCCGAGGGAGATGCGATTTTTAAAAATCTGGTGATATATGGGCCGGGGTTCGAATCCGGATCCCTTGGTCAGTAGTCCCGCACGGAACTAAGCAAGCCACAATCGCTCTCTCTCTTTTGCCTGTTGCTTGCTTGTTATGTTGATTGGCTAAAGATTACTCGTCTATATTGCGTTGATTGGTTGTAGACTGTTACAAATGTCGGGCGGAGAACAGATTGGCATGTAACAAAAGACTGTCGGTTTAACTTCATTGTGGTGGTAGATGTTCCAGTTGTAACGGTAACGGATACTAGTTGTAGCTAGAGACACTAGGGGCGCTATAGTAAAAGATGCAATAATGCAAGAAGTAATGCACACCGTTAAAGTTGAGTACCTCGTTGGTACTCGTACGGTACTATCGAGCGTTGGTCAACGATGGCTGACTAACGATACCGCTGGCACTGGTAGCTAGTATTTATCCGTCATAGGATAGACATACTGCCCTGCTAAGATCAAAGGCGGTCACTGCAAAACATCAACTCAAAAATATACCATACCTTTTCTTAGCACACGTTGAAATTCTGTATATAGTATATTTATAAATTATAGTTTTGCAGTTACCACCTTTGATCTTAGCAGGGCAGCATAAGCTTTAAGTTATTTTAAGTACTTGTAGATTGTCCACAATGGATATTAATCCGGCGCTGGACATTTGCTGAAAGACTGCTGGCTGTTTCGAATTATACATTTATTAAAAAAATAATGTATACATCTAGTCCTTTGCACGATTTATTTAAAATCTAAGTGGTCGATTAATTTTCGATAAAAATTTTCTATTATACATCGATTCCACTTCTGTTATTTTCATCATTCCCAATACACGGATTCTTTTTTATGGAAAGTATAAATAATAGTTAGAAGAAAAACCAGTAGAATATTATATTGCATTTTACGATGTCTGCCATATGACATCAGAAAACAAGAAAATAACCCTTTGAATTGTTTGAAATAGGGTATAATTGAAAATAGGGTATATAGCTACATATTAGGAGTATTTAGTACTTTAGCGACGTGTTTATTTATATTCATATTGTCACGTGGGGTTTTCGTGATTGGGGGACGTAGTAAGAGGTAGAAGGAAAATAAACACAAGTCGTAAAAAACAAACTATATACTAACAACAATGAAGAGAGTACAAAGGTTGACATACATAATGGTTATACATCGTGAGGACGTACATGTCCTCCTAAAACTAACACAATCATGAGGGTGGTCGGAACCAACCCTGCTCTAGCACTAGATCTACAAACTAAGCGTAGGAGTTAAACTCTTGGTGATCTACAACTAAGCGTGGTAGCCTGGTCACTTCCCATAACTAAACAGAGAGAGAGAGGGCTTTTGCGCAACCCACTCATACGGGTGGGTCATACGACACTTACCCGCTTGTTTCTTGATAAGGCTTCTTCTGAGTCTTGGCACAGGCTGTTTTTCAGGCCAAACAAGCTGGTTGATATACTGCTGAACACGGAAGGTATTAGCATCGTAGTGGGAATCAGTGGGTTGGAGTTCCTAGTATGAAACTAAGAAAGCTCACGCTTCCTGGTTGCAGGCTTGTGGGTAGTTTGCATTCGAGCTGCCGGTACCTGGCACCAATCTGTAGGTTGAGCGGAAGTGTGCTGGTTTCTTCTTATGGAATGTGCAGCTGTTTGTAAATCGCGTAGGTTGCCCCGCATATACGGAGTAACGTAGGCAGATATGTTGCATGCCAACTAACGCAGTTGAGATCCGTCGTGGGCGAAGCAGGATCGTTTCTACGAAAGAATGCACAGCTGCTTCCAAATCGTGGGTTGCGTGATCGCAGATGGTCGAACAACGTGGGTCGTTACTGCAGACGGGTGAATAACGTGGGCAACTGAACGTGGCCTTGCACGATATACTGTACCAACCGAAGAGAAGTTGAATTTTGTATATAATATTGAATTGTAAATATTTCCGTTTGTCACAATATTATATTATATTATATTCTAATAAATATTGTGAAACTTTTTATTAATCTTTATTTATTTCATGATTATGGAGTTCCACAAAGTAAGGCTAGAAACAATAAACAAAACTCAATGTAATTGAAATAAGAATCTTTTCGTAAATTGTGGATTCCCGTCGCTAATTTTTAGTAACAAACAATTCTATATTGTTAATTTATTCTTGTGTCCAATCTGAAATTTGTAAGCACTTGGATGACACCATGACACCTAAGCATAAGTTGAATAAGTATGAAGTCTCTACCGGGAGCTAGATTATCTGCTTATTTGTTAATATAAAAAAATTGGGAAGTTACAAAATGGCGCCAATTGCTATGCCTTGATACGTTTGTTTATTTGAAGAATTTAGCAGATGAGTTTAAGAATGCATTTTTTTCTCATTGAATCTCATCAAAAATATACTACTCATTTCTTGCTCATTAACTGATCTTCAATATCGATAGTTCAAATTGAACAGACAATTAAAATTGTGTCGAAAAACTCATTTTTGAATTAATAATCAATTCTTCCCGTAGTTGAAAATAAATAACACAAGAATTTAATTTTTCTTTATTATTGTTGTTAAAAGTTTAAATTGTAATTTATAAGTTCCAAACCTGCTTTTCACGATTAAATCTTCAACGAGTTTATAAATATTTCTTCCAAGATTTAATTCTCTTTCAGTTAAATTAATAATAATCTTAAATGTTAACAATAAGCTGAATACTTCGTAGCTTTCACCAACTAACTTAAATTTATGCCTGTAGTTTAATTCCATAAGTTTCATCCTTAGATTTATTCCTTAGTAACCTTGCATCCCTGGTAGAAAGTAAAACCTTTAAGATATGTGCAGTTGTAATTCACAACCAACATACACTTTTTTTTTAAAGATACAAGTATCAGATATAAATTTCCGTTTACAACAGTAGAGAATTTATTTTAAATGGCGTACGTATTACTATGAATTGGGGGGTTGGGATAAAAATAGAATTAAATACAGACAAAAGACGATTTTCTAAAAGAGATTTGAAATGCAAGTTCTTACCGTAGTAAAAAAATTATAAAATGCCCCGACTTTATAATAAATTGTATTATAGTGAGTAACATACCCAATATATTGAG
The DNA here is from genome assembly GCA_929113105.1 of Agrypnus murinus. Classification (NCBI taxonomy): domain Eukaryota; kingdom Metazoa; phylum Arthropoda; class Insecta; order Coleoptera; family Elateridae; genus Agrypnus; species Agrypnus murinus. Next base: position 30,923,374 of record OV816029.1, read on the forward strand.
ATTTTCTCAGGTTATTTTTCTATAAATAAATACTGGTTATTAATAAATAAGATTACACGAACAAAATTGATACTAATATAAAATTTTGATAAGAATTCAGAACTAAATTATTAATTACTAAAGACAGTAATTCAAAATAAACTTTGATTCAAAAACAAAAATAAAAAATTAGGTATTTAAATTGATCTCATCATTTATTATTATTGTTTTGAAATATCTCTATGAAAATTATTTTAATTTGAAAATATTATCTATACCACAATTATAATATTACTATTTTTAATAAAATTGTAGGTATCTAAATTAAATTAATTAAATTTTTATTTAAAAACTCATTTTTTCTTTTTATATTTGGCGCCACATGAATCCCATCTGTATTCAGGTTTGATTTGCTTGACATTAATATCCGCGCATCTCTGATCCAAACAATACTGTCAAAAGTTTTTCGACATTTCCATGCGTCAATCAAATTCCAAAAATATTGATCAAACCAAATATAAATTCCATACAAATTGAATCCCAAATTATTGTTGTTTATTAAAGAAAGGGGTCTTCTTTCCATTAAACAGATAATTACTTCTTTTTTCTATTTCCATTTATAACTTAACGTTGATTAAATAAAATTCTGAATTTTATTAATATAATTACTTTAGTAGTTTAATAAAGACTGTATTATTTTTGAAGAACAGCTTTTTATTCTTTAAATACATTTTAAACAAAATTATCAATTATTGACGTTTCACCTAACCGTATTTGTTTATTATAATCAAACTTAAATTCTAACCTTACAAAATTAATTTTTGAAACAGATAGAAACACACCTTGTTCCTTTGATGGAATATTGCCACTTCAATGTAAACAAATCAATTTCCTTTATATACTCGTTTGGAAAACAATTGCATTTTTTCAAAAAACAAGACAATCTTAACATTTCAAATTCTACATAACCCAATTATAATTTATAAACTTTCATAAATGCAATAACTAATTATATAAACTTATAGAAAAGAAAATTCTGAATTTAAACTTATACAACACTTGGGTTAAAAAACAAGATAATACCCTTGATTTTAATGTCGACGAACACACATTTCGACATTTTCCTTTCTCCACAAATCTAAACATTAAATTATTAATAATATTATCTGAATGTATTTTTAGAGAGTGGTTATAATGTTACTCGACTTATTTCCACTAAATTAACTTAGCAAACAACTTTAAAATTATGAAAGAACAAAACGACTACACAATTAACATATCTCCTTAACATGAATTTTATGTTACAAAGTATTTCAATAGATAAGTTGCTGTAGATTCGCATACGCCCTTAACCCATTTAAAACCACTACTAAAGAAAAACTACAAATTAATTTATTTGTGTTTTGATATTTTTATTAACATCAACTGAAACTGTTTAATACAAAAAAATTAAATAATAAATTAGAACATAAAAAAATTTAACGTTGCGTAAACGCAACATTAGGTGGGTACCACTTACGTCAATTCACAACGCCGATCGGGGACACAATGCCCACCGTGGATACTACGCTGACTGGTGGTTTTCAACACTTTGCCGACCGACAACACTAAGCCGACCCTTCAAATAAATCTTACTACTGGACACTTTCCCGACCGTAGACACTATTCCGAGCGAAAGTTGTGGACACTTAGCTAACCATGGAAAGTACGCCGACCGTATCCTGTGGACACTTTGCCAACCATGGACACTATACCAACCGCAATCAGTGGACACTTTACCGACCGTGGACACTACGACGGCCGCAAACTGTGGACACTCTTTCAACCGTGGACTCTATACCGAGCGCAAGCGGTGGACACTTTGCCGAACTTCGAGACGACGGCCAACCCTTAAATAAATATCGCTGCACACCTCGCCGATCATCGACAAGCCGACCTTAAGAGCCGTCCATAGTTGCAATTCTGATGTGAATACAAACATAAAGTTCACTAAAGCTAAAGCTAAAACTAATTAACCTGTTGGTCAATATTGATACGGTTTTCACAAATCTTTTCTCTGAGATGTTTTCTACAATATTACCTTAGGTTGTCCACGATTGGTAAAGTGTCTACTGCTTGCGGTCGACATAGTGTCCAACGCTTGCGGCCGGCGTAGTGTTCACGGTTGGCGTAGTGTCCACCACTTGCGGGTGACGTAGTGTCCACGGTCGGAAAAGTGTCCAATAGCAAAATTTATTTTAAGGGTCGTTAAAGTGTCCAAAACGGTCAGTCAGCGTAGTGACCACGGTCGACAAAGTGTCCGCGGTCGGGGTTGTATCCGATCGGTGTAGTATCCAATACCCTTTTTCGAATATAAATTTGCTCCTTGTGAAGAAGAAATAACACTGCAACCACAACAGATTGAAAGAGACTCACCATTTAACACCAGATATGCAGGAATTTTTAATAATGCAGGGTATGTACATTTGTGTTCCTTATCAAGCCAATGTTGCGTTTACGCTACGCTCTAATTTATAATCACGTTTTTTCGAAAGTATATAAGTTTTTGACTTTTTATATCAACAGTAACATTTTTTGATCTTTCCAGAGCCATTCTAGATAAAAATTAGAATTTTTATTTGTAAGAGTAATTTTTTAACGACGTTTCTGTCACCCATGTAATAGTATTCAAAATTCAATAAATTCAGGCTGTGATCTTGATAAAATAAAAGCTGAATTTAAATAGAAGAAAATATGCTACATTTAGTTTCAGACTATAAAATCACACAGAAGTTATTAAAACATATATAAATTAGACACAACATACTTAAAAAAAAATCGTCTGGAGTGTTGCGTTAACGCAACATTGGGTGGAAATGGGTTATACAACATATTTTATCTGTCTCAGATGAATTGTAATATTAATTTGAACTAAACTTTATTAAGTTGAACAAAATGCATCAACGATTCCTAAATCGTTAAGTTATGAGAAAAATTATCTTTTTTCTAAGAAAATCAGGATTCTCACTCTGTTTAAAGAGTATTTATGTGCATGTTAGTTTAAATTAACTAAATTTACTTTTATTAAGAAAAACTTTTTCAAAATTTATTATTTTAAAAGTGGGGTTATGCAACCATTCAATTTTGTAGTTATAGAATTGCATAAAATCAGCTTATTAAATATTATTGTAAGAGTAAATTCTCCCTAGTATGATTAAATATCATGATAGTGTATATTCATTGCACTTGTGTTACTCACACTTTGTGTTGCTTTGTTTATTAATAAAGCAACAAGGAAATTAACAAATAAGCAATTCTTAATTTATGTGACCTTATGTGAATTTATGTAAACTTATTCTCTAAATGTGAACTCTTCATTTAAATTGTTTGCACTTCAGTATTATTCAGCTTGAATAATATTATTATCTGAGTTTTAGATATAATGAGTTTAATAAGTTTCAGCTTTTTATTTCTACATTACTTAGAAAACTGGAAGACGTTTGAGCAGTTTCAGCAATTTGAGAATACCAATTTTTCGCAAATACCAACCATATCATATTTTAAATGTCTATATATTCTAATAAATGTGTTTTGTGCTTTAATCAAGAATGTCTTCGATATGCTAAAGTAAATTATTTTCATCGTGTCCAGTGTATTGAAATCTGTGCACAGCTCTACATCTTATTAAGACTATATTTTTTGACGGTGATGTTTATAAAGACTCAATAATACAAACAAAAATTAATTTTAACCATTATAAACCTCACTAAGATTTCTTAAAATGAAACGGGTACAACATTTAATACACAAAAACATAAATGCGGCATGCTTTAAACCCCTTAACAAGAAATATTGTAATACAAAGTTTTTAACAATTGAAATAATCAGCGAATAAAACTTTTTCGGTGTTCGTTGTTGGGAAAGATTTTCTTATCGTTATGAAGAGAATTTTCTGCTTTGTATTCTGAGCTCCCTTTGCAGGAATATTACTCTCTTGAATATACCACAAAATATATAATTTTTTCAGCGTATTTATTTATGGTATTTTAAACTGGGTTTAAATTTTAATATAAAGAGCATCTTTAACGCTCATTTTAGAAATTTAATTTTATTTGCAAACAGCAATGCTGGAATAAGAACCTTAAATAAATGTAGGAGGGAGAATCCGTGTACTTTACTTGCGGCATAGACGGATTTTCTTACTAGACGCTTGGGGCACTGGAAATCCACCGTTTTCTATTTAATTATTAATTTTCAGCTCACACATTCTACATGTGCAATTGTGCATGTTCATAAAATGTTCTGTTGAATATTGTGTTTCTTACTCTATTACTCATTATCGTTCACTTAGAAAAACAAACAAATAGAAACCACTATGCTGGATGCAGACGCAACGCAGAAAATCTTAGGTTGCATGTAAAGAATGCAAATAAAAGATGGTGTACCTACTATTCAACATGTCATGTCGTTGCCATGACAACAAATAGTGCCATTCAATTTAGTGATAAAAAGAAACCTCGATAGATTGCGCTCTACTTATCAACAATGTCCACCTACCATCTACATAATCTCCCTTTAAAGAAACTGATCAGATACTCATAGTAAATAAATTCAGCAGAAACTATCAGCAACAGTAACAATGATTAGAATAAGATCTTGGAACAGTAGTTTTCAAACAATGTAGTTTAAGGGTATGCAACGTTTAATTAAAGCTCAATCACATCTAATATTCAAGTAAAAAATTTAAAAAGTATACATTAGTGAAGCTGTGCATTCAAAGTGAACCGCACATCCGCGCTGTTGAAATTGGCATTAATATGTCATTGCGCTCTGTATACTATAAAGAGAACTACTTACAAGCGCAGTATGTAGCAAGTTGTAGCCAAATAAGTGTAACTGATGAAGACTTCTTCACGAAATAACTAGTAATCAATACTTAAAGAAGAGTTACACTAATGAACCTTACCAGTATAGTAGGAGATATGTTCTCCATTCGGAAAGCCTCAATTTTTTCATAACCAAATTCTCGACTTTACCTGTTCTCCTTTTATGTCAATCTTTACAAGAAAATCAAATACATAACGTAACAGGTGAAAGGATTATCTTTTATATTATTATTGTTCAAGCGAATTATAGTCAAAACTAGAAAACGTCTAACAATTAAATACCAAGCATGTCCCTCTCACCTGGTATTATTTTCAGATCCTTCACTAATCCCGTGCAGGTTTTAGCAGAAATGAAAAGGGCAACACACCACAGTTAATACTGCTACTCAATCAATGATCGCAGATGTGTACTATATCTAGTCATAGAAATATAAAAGTTTTAGCCGTGGACGAAAAATTTAACTTTAAATCATAGCAGAGGAAAATCCAAAAGTTTATAAACCAAAATTGTTGCACTTGAACCTAAAAAAGGAAACAATTTGTTTCGTTATTTATTGCTACCAGATACAAAATTTAGTATGATGAGGTGAAGTGGTGCTCGTTTTTTCAATGCACCTTACATAACTGTAAACGAGTTCATGTGGATTCTGTATTTAATTTGAGCTCCTTCGCTAGTACCTGCTAATTGATAAATTGTATTCGTATACATGTAGACCAAGGAAAATTATTTTCAAAGTAAAAATTCCAGAGCGTCTTTTAACAAACATTGACATGTCCTTACTATTATTACTTACGTATCCGATCTATTACTATTGTTCTGGGGTCGTACAGTAATGATCTCCTTTCAACCAAATAGTGTGTTGATCAAAAGCCAAACTTTATGGATATTAAATATTTACAAAAGAATATATTGCTTTCGGAATTATATTTTATATTTTATTTGAGGTATAAGTACACTAAGGATTTAGTTTCATTTGAATAAATCCAGTCTGCTTCACATATTCATCTGCCTGCATTTTTTGAAAAAATACAAGAAGTAGCTCGGCTCAATTTCCGTCAATGGTTATAGGGATTTCAATCACAACTTGTGATTGGATAGAACCTTCTAGAATATAATCACCTCTCTTTAAATCTATAAGACACGAAAATTAATTCCGCTGCGGGCGCTCGAGTTAATAAAATGACGGCAAAGCCGCACACTCTCCGTCAACGGGTTAATCCGTTACCCGTGTAATATAAATTCAGAAAAAAACTTTATCGATATTTAAGTTTTGTGGTTAGATGTTTCGTAATCTTACTGTATCCTTGCGATCACGATTTCAACCTTCACGCGAAGATTAAGCGTTACTGTATTCAGTCTGAAAGTTGTGTGTCAATTATTTTGGCTAGTTGAATGCTAATGCTGCAAGCAATTTAAAGTTAATTAGTGAAATCTGGCTCTTTTAATGGTGAAAGTCCTTAAACTCGTTTTGTTGGCGATTAATTCTCCTGTTATTATTCAGTAAACCTGAGTGTATTTTGTGGAATGCCTGCGTAAACAATTTATAATAAATACAAAATTATGATTGAATAAACTTCAAAGTTTTTTTCTAAGCGCTGAATGCTTAAAATTAACATCATCATATTTTGTTCTTCAAGCAATGTTAAGGTGTGAAAGTGTTTTAATGAGCTTCAAAAAAAGAAATTAAGTGTTTGGCGATGCTTTGAATAATATAAAATAGGATAACATAAGGTTTAGTATGTCTTGCAGTATGTTCACAATAAATGCTATTTTAATCATTTTATACTCATTTATTTTCTTAACAGCAGCTAAACACGTTATGCATTATAACAGTTCTGTTTTTTTTTCTTGTTGTCATAACAAGATCGGTAGCGCAAAAAACATTTAACGTCATCTGTCTAAGTTCTGTCAGCAATATTATAACAAAACTAGTCACCTAGGACGCACTGGTCAATCAGAGTACCGCAAAAAACCGCCATATTGGGACAAAAGAAGCATGAAATTTTTCATTATTTGTATCTGATTGCATTTAATTAAATCCACGTTTACTTTAAACGGCTTTTCTTATTCTGATAGATCAAACCTCTAATATGTCAAATACGTAAAACGTGGTTTTAATTTGTCCATTATTAAAAATCACCATTCTCTGCCCCAATATGGCGGTGTTTTGCGGTACTCTGATTGACCAGCGCTACCTAGGTGACTAGATGTAGTGACTCTAAAACTAACCAAGTTACAACGACACCACAAGTTTGTAATATTCCAGGTAATTTTAATAAAGTTTGAAATACTGCTTGATTTTAAAAAGTCTCATAACCAATCATCACGAGTTTGTAGTATTTCAAATATTTCCAATAAATGTCTACATCCGAAGTTAATTAAGAAAAATATAATTATAGAAAAATACGCGGTAAATGACTTTTGCATTTTGTAGATCAATTGTAATTTAGTATATATTGCTTTTTACTTTTATATTTATACAGTACTGCACAAATACGATTTTCCTTCTTTCAAATAAATTAATATACTTTGATCTCTACAGACGCGTGTATTCCAATTTAAATTTAACTTTGAGAAAACTTTTTACAGTATTCTGCACTTCACATTTCGGTCTTCACTTTTTCGAATACAATCAACTATATATGCTTGACTTATGTTCAAAGTCGAATGAATGACTTTTATGAAACAACTAAAACCAATTGGGGAGAGCACGGTAATAAGAGACGAATAAGGTAATAAGAGACGTGATCGTCCAATTTCTAATAAATTGGTAAAGGTAGAGACCTAAGATTTCTACAGCTTCTACTTTCACTAAAGGGGATTGTTGTATCAATACCTCAAATTTTTATTTTTATGGGTTTTCCTAGTATTAATTTTCAAAAAAATTTTGTTTGTTTCGTCTCTTATTACCTTCTCGTGATAATAAGAGACAAAGCTTATAACTCTGATAGGATCCACATTAACAAGCTGTCTAGGTAAGTAGAGATAGTTTAAAAGATGACAGTTTACCGATCGACGACAATGTTTGGCGACTGAGCGAAGCGAAGTCGCCAATATTGGAGGAGATCGGTAAACTCCTTACTGTTTGAGATGCTTATACTATTTTTTGTACGACCATTATGGATACAAAGGTATTAACTAAGGAAATATCTCGAAAATGGTAAAGAAAATAGATTTAAGATAATTTAATTAATTTTGCCCTGTATAATGTATATCCACCAAACATTAAGTAGGTTTTGTCGTTACCAAGGATACGTTTGTAATTTTATTTTTGAATGTCACGATATTTTTGTCGTTACCATGGATACGTTTGTAATTACTATTATTTATTGAGGCAACTTCCATTGTTGTGGGTAATAACCTATTCTCAGGATTGCGTTAAAGATAGCTGTCATGACCGCTATGCCTCGGATTGGTAGTTGTCTTAATATCTGGCAAGTGATAAGGTCATAGCCCGGAGTTTTTTTGAGATTGAGTTATTTGTTGTTCACGTGTAGCACCTCTTTAGGCAAGAACGCTGTAATGGGTTTAGCCATTTGTAGTTGGGCTTCTAGGTATCTGTATACATCTACTTCGTCAAAAGGATTTTTAGGGGGATGTGGAGTGAAGACTGTGGATAGGTATTCTGCAAAAGTTTTCGCCTTCTCACCATCACTTCTTGCCCAGTTGTGATCTTGTTTACGAATTGGGGGTATTCTGGTTTGTGGTTGCTTTATCCGCTTTGGGGCCCTCCAAAGTGAGTAATCACTGTCTTTCCTGGCAGTCAGATTCCGTAGATAGGCCTGAATGCATTCGTTTTTTTTAGTTTGTCTAGCAATCTTTTCAGCTTTTGGGCAGCGTTATTAAATGTATTTTTGTCTTGCGGACTTCTTGTTAATTGCCATATTTTCATAAGTTTTCTCTTCTCTCTGATTTGGCGTAGAACATTCACAAGGAAGTAAGTATCTCTTTCATGATTAATTGAAACTTAATTATTGTTTAAATATTATACCACCACGTTTATGTCCTTTTCAGTCTTTAGGGGGATTTGGGTAGTTAATGTTGCTGTAAGTTGTTCTCTGAAGTGTATCCAGTCAGTGTGTTGATTATAAAGAGATAATGGTCTTTCTACTTCCAATATTGTAGTGCTGATAGTGACAATCGTAGGAGTGTGGTCAGACGATAAATCGAGACATGACTCTGCTTTGCTATGCCCACGTGGCAGACCCTTTGTTATGCAGAAATCTAATGTCAGGAATCTTTTTCCTATCAGTTGGCCAATAGGTAGGATGACCACTAGTAATGAAACCTAAACTGTTATCTGACACGGATTTATACAGAGCTCTGGCCTTTGGGGTAATGAGTCTAGAACCCCAGTGGTGATGCTTTGAATTATAGTCTCCCCCTGCAATAGTGTGTTAAAGAACGCTGTAAACTGGTCACCAGATATGTTGTGCCTTGGCAGGCAGTATACTGCCGTTAATGTCAACAATACTTGCGGCTTGGATGTGTTTTTCTTATTACATAAACTGTAACTTAAAATAATGAAAAGTATTATAATGCTAATAAGTAATACTAATTTAGTAACCAACACTAAAGTATCATCATACAACAAATCTCTAAACAATCATTAATTTTTATACAACAAAAATATAGATATAATAATAGTTGCACTATTATTTTACTAATTATTAAATAAGTAAATTAATTTTAAATCAGAACAAATAAACAAATGATTTACATATTAAATAACCTACTATTATCCTTAATACAACTAAATAATTATGACTCATTCTAAGTTTTATAACTTTTATCAATTGAACATCTGCAAAAGAAACTGATTATACACAATTAATTTCAGTTAACTGGAAGTTAGAATCTGATTTTAGAAACATAATTAAAAATAATAGTATTATAGAATGTAAAAAAACTCAATGATTGAGATGCTTGAAGTTTAACATGCATTCTATTTGAAGGAAGTTCTATTAGTGCGCAAAAAGGTAATCAAAATTTGTATATTATTGATTATTGTTATAGTTATATAAATATAATTATCTTCGTTAAATTTAATTTGAGTTTAATAAATTGGAAGGTATTTTGTTGAATTTAACATATTACATGTAAGTATTATTATTTTTATACATTTCACTTTCGGTTGAGATATTACAAAAATTATGTAAAACCAGTCAGTATTGTATTTCAAATGTGACCATTGACTTCAGTTCCTGTCCTTGAGGTAGTTGGTATGATCAAACCTAGCTACGTCAATACAGCCGTTCTTGTCACCCCAAATAATCTGTGTTTACATGCGTCATACGCTTCAAATAAACTTGATTTTAACCATAGAGGTCAAAGGTTGTGTCGATGCTCAAATCTGACAACACTTTGAACTCTTCGATGTCAATCATATTTACGCTCTTTGTCGGTTTCCTTTCATCTGTCACGATTGAGCTGAATCGGCGTGGCGGAAATGCACGAACGGTGATCGCTAATAGTCTGTTTATATGTTTGGAATGTGTGGTTATGACAATTTGAAAATATCAAGTACTATTTTTATTTCCACCTATTTTTGATTCTAATTAATAAATGTTAATGCCAAAAAACATTTGCACAACTTTAGCAGTGCTAAAGACGAAAGTACCTGTATTAATAAGCAGATTACCCTATCTGTATATCTGTCTACATACTTTTACTTTATTAATTGACCGATTGACTTCTAACGGTGCCAAAATGTTTCTAATTATCCGGAGCGCTCCATAGCTATCACAAATTTTGATATTTTTTCCGTATGAGGCTATAATAATTGTTTTTTTCCGGTCCACAGAGTAGGTGGGATAGGTAAGTAGGTAGGTTTGGAGCAAGTTGGGGGTGGGATAAGTCGAGGAAAGGGTAAGTTGGGTAGGTGGTGAATGGATAAATGAAAAGTGGAAAAGGCGTGAATCAAAGGCGAAATCGGTAGAAGGGTAAATTTAGAAGGTGAGTGGGATAAGTCGGGTAGAGGATTTTTTCCATATCTAACTTGGAAGTACCGTTTTTCTAGAAATGTTCTAGAAGAAAGGTTGAAGAAAAGTTCTGAAGAATTGTTGAATTCTTCAGAACTTTAGAACAATATAATAGCAGTGCGGTATTATAGTTTTCAGTTTGAATAAGAGTCCATCATGCCACACTCGGTCGAATACCTGGTTATCGTCTAAAAATGCAGCTGTGCAATACTCTTTTTCTTCGAAGGTTTGGTTTATTAAATCGACGATTGTGCGTACCTGTTCTGCAGTCGAATGACCTTTGCGAAATCCGAATTGATGATCCGGAATTAATTTGTTGTCTTCGATAATTGGTTCTAATCTTTTCGCAAGCAATTTCTCTAACACAGTTTATCAAGTTGAGGTAGTAGACTTATGGGCCTGTATGAAGACACCTCGTAACGACACTCATAAATAAGGTGGTCCACATTTTATTCACCACTGTCACATGCACAGTTAGGACTATTAAGAAAGAGTGCTAGCAGGTCTGGGGGTGGGTGAATAAGTCGGGAGTGTTTGTTAAATAACGCGTCCAGGACATTAGTAAAGCTATACGAAATCTTCCAAATTAATGAGAGCTCATGAGAGCGGGTAAGCGGAGGGTACTATTAATCGATACGGATATAAACTTTAATTTGTAATTCATATATTCGGAACGGGAGTAGAGCAGGTTTAAAAGCTAGTATTTTTATAATAATTGTAATAATTATTGTAAAAATAACCTAAAATTCTGAAATCACAAAAATTCCAATTTCAATAATGAAAAAGTTCGAGGATTTATAGATGACATAAAATTAAATAATTCTGAAAATTGTGGTTTATCAAAATAATTATACAGTCTCCATTAACTTCCACGTAATGCAGGGAAAATTTCTATCCACATAAAATCGGCACGAAAACTATGGAGTAACCTTGGATATCTAGAAGATGTTACCGTGGCAACTTAATTATCAAAACAAGAGCAACAGAAAACATAAGCCTGAAATGTAATTGAGAGGAATATTATAACACATTTTACAGAGTACGCAATGCGTAAATAACATTTAAATGTCTCGAAAAATCGTGTTTCGTATGCCTACATGTTCACTCTTGGTATGTTTATACACTAAAGAGAAATAACCACGGGATTACGAAAGTTTGTTTAAAGTAAACAGCAATATTATTTTACCCTCTATAAATAATTTTATCTTTCTAACGCTGTACGGTATCTATTACGCTAATCTTCTACGCTATAAGGTATGTAATAAATATGACCCAAAAAGTTATATTTAAAAATAGACAATACGCTTACGTAAAACTATTCAGTGGCCTGTATTACTGTCTTGCATGGTCTTCTATATAAATCTTTGATCGCAGACTACATTATTTGATCTGTTAAGATTTTAATTCACATACATTATAGCCCCACATTGCTGGCAGTTATAATATGCAAGTGTGGTAGAAGTATTATGAGTCTCATTTGTATTTTGCGTTGTGTAGATATTGAACCACCTTAATTAGTGAATATTGGTTTCTCTTCCTCAATTATTTTACTTTGGGTAGGTAAGTAATTACTTGCGTCGGTGGGTAAAATACATTCAGGTTTCCATGTTAGCTTCAGAAATCGGCCTTATAATCAATGTAAGTCAAATAGACACTGGAACTTTTTCTCTCACCTAAAGCAATTGATCTCTTGACATCATAGAAATTCTTTCTTTGCAGGTTCACGATCCTAAAAAGTGTTCTAATTGGTTAACGAAATTTAACTTACCTCTACATGATATTTTGGAAAAAAAGGAAAATTCTTAAGTTCTCAATTAATGTTATTTGCGTTAAATGTCAATAAGCTCAAATAGTATTATACACATACAGTTTGTGATATAAATGTGCACCCCTTACCGAGTTTCCCTAAGATATCCTTTCTTAAGTCTTGAAAATTGTTATGCTAATTTAAAACACTCAAGGGAGTCTGTGGATAATAATACTTACTCAATTATGCAGTTGTGTGCAAACATGTAGTAGAATTAGCAACCCTTTATTGTAATAATTTCCAGAGAAAATTATGAAATTGCGGTGTTAATTTCGAAATGTTTTAATAATATACTAATTTTCTTTCAGACTATAAAGTTATGTTGACAAAAGGGAGAAAGGCTGTGCGATAATAATCCCAAACTTCCAATCTACTTACAGGACTTAAGGCAACATTAGCGGCGGCGTAGCATTATAAGATAAGACGATTATATTCTCCTTTAATATAATAGACATATATCAGCATCGTTAAAGAGTAGCTAAAATATTTTAACCCAGAAACAAGACAAAAACCCGTTAGAGGAGATAAATAAGAATATATGGCTATATAATGGTGGTATATGTTTAAAAGGGCAAGAGAGAAGAGTTCAGCAAAAAGTTATCCGTGTGAGAAATGGGCCAACAGGTATCTCAAGGAAATAGGAAATGTGAAAAAAGCAAAACTACACAAAGTACGATTAATGGCTCATTTTATGCTTTAGCTTCGCTTGAATGTTATAGTCATAGTATTTGTTTCTTACATTATTTGATAGCTATTTTAAACCGCGGCCATCAAATCATTGCAAATGAGAAACCCTATTATTCACTGCTAGAATATTAAATTTTGGCAAATATTCTGTTAAAAGTTTTTGTTTACGGATTTCTATTTGGCAGGTTAGTTGAAATAAATAAAGATTAATAAAAAGTTTCATAGTATTTATTAAATTATAACCTAACAATATTGTTTCGACAGCCAAGCTGTCATTATCAAAGATAATATAAATATAAACAAACACGTCGCTAAGGTAAATACAAAAAATAGATAACTCGATAAAAAATATTAAAATAATCAGAATTAAATATCTAACACTTCCAGTAACGGTGAATTACTGAGCTCAATCTGTTCATTCAGTACAGTTACCCCGACTTTGTGTTTGTATATCTCAAAACCTTCTAAAATGTCTAATTTGGGTTTGTTATTACAAAAATGTAAGAATTTAATATTATTGCCATATATTAATGCCATTCGTGCATGCATTCTAAATGCCGCAATAGCTCACTAGAATTCGAACATTAGCGATTTCAAACTACCATTCGGTTTATTTTCATATTGAAGCTAAACTGAAAACATTTTATTTGTAAATTTAATAGATAAATAAAAGATGAAATAAATTCAGAAATCTAGTAAGTACACACTATAAGCACTTAATTATGAAAGCGCACTATGGGCAGAAACTAGCAAAATCTTCTTTCAACCTTTTACCTATTGAAAACGACCGGTTATTAAAGAGACTAAGACCATACTTCAGTAGGCATTTTTAAGTAAAAACATTGAGCCATATTCGCACCTCAGTATCGCATGTTTAATTACCATGGTGACAAATTCCTTTTAATCTCCTCCCCTATTACAATTAGTTAAAGCTATCTCTATTTTTGTTGATCTTAAACACAATCTGTTTAAGTCTTTAAGAAGACTACCTTACCTGTTTATAAAATTAAAAAAGAGGATATTCCGCATGGATACCTTTTTTGAATATAATTGAATAGAAACTACAATTTTACTTATAAAGAATGCTGTGGCTAGGCATCATACCCAACGGTACTTTCATACTAAAGCTAATTCCTTTACCTTTATTGATTGTTTATATACAAGTTGTAAATAATTTGCATGTGTTTACAAAGACTGTTTACTACTTAAAAAAACTGGTTAAGAAAACCATCTGTGCAAGCGACACTAATGTTTAGAATTACCTTTTGTAACTAATAATTTTCTCAAGAAATTAAAACAAACAAAACCTTAATTCTAAAGCTGAAATTTTACTCAAATACACAAAGATCTACGCATAAGTGCCAATTTGTAACAGCGTCAACCTAATAAACAAAGCCCAGCAATTAGGCTAGCCACTATGTAGCATTAAAAACTCGAAACACAAAAACTTAAAATTTATTTAGATAAAGCTCAAAACCCCGGAGAGACTACTTGATCAAATTACTTTCAATTGTGGTCACTAATTTCAGATTTTAACACAGGAATAAATGAACAAGATATAGAGAGTTTAAAGAATCTACAACTTGAGAAAACAATTTCGTCGTGTTTATGGTTTTGAAAGATTGACTACAAACAGTTTGTTGAGCCAATCTATAAAGTGGTTGATTGTGTTCAATTCTCATTTATTAAATAAAATGCATTGGTCTCAAGTAGTTAAAAATAAACTGTAAGACATATAAAGTACCAACATGCTTTCCTTCTTGTTTACACACAAAATTCTACAAAGGATTATTCAAGTTTAATTAGGGTTAATTAGGGAACATGGGGAAAACGCCAATGTCTTTCAAAAAATTTGATAATGATTAGTTAACAAAATAAGTTTTAGTTGTCAACAACACTTAATTGTCTTCTTTTGAACCACACTAAAAATCCTGTTTCCAGTTTTGAATTGTTAAAGTTTTTTTTCTTATAACTTGATTGATTCAATTATTGCTAGAACGAATTCCAATCACCTATTAGTTATTTGGTTTTCGCAAAAAAAGAGAACGTCTATTTACTGTCTTATGAAGATTGAAAATTATTAATAAAAAAATCATAAAATCATAAAAAAAGAAATGATGAGGTCGCAATGCCTAAATAAATAAAGTGGTTGGAAGTTGTAATTATTGTATCCGTTGTTTATTACTAGAAATGCGATGCTGCAGTTTTAAAGGAATATCGAATTACTATTTCTATTTCACTAAATGAGATATGGAGCAATTAAACAAAGTTAAAGCTCATCGCATTAGCACCTAACAATAGTTACCTATTAATGTTTTGTTTATTTTGTTTTCGAGGTATGGCATATTGATCGTTTTCAGCACATCTTCAAACATAAGTATCGGTATTATATTCGTTTTTCATTAATTAAGCGTAATAAATTTTTGATCAAGTTGCTTATTGCTAAATATTTTAACATAGAAATGCTTGCTTAAAAGGGCATATACAGAATAAAAATGCAGATGCATAAATTACTAAGAAAAATTCAAACAATATAAAAGGTTAATATTAAAGGAATGGTACCAAACAGAATTTGATCTCATATACCACACAGTATATTTTCTTCGTGGTTGGATGTAGGCGAATCCAATGCCGACAAATGCAGAACCTTTCCATCTAATAGCATTTAGGGAATGCTGGTCTCCATATCATTAATGCGCAATAAATCAACACAAAAAGATGAAGTGCAATAAAACGAAATTTCCCAATTTGGCGAAAATAAACTCTACTGAACGGAATACTAAAGTTTCGTAAATTTACAAAAACGAAACCTTTTTTATAACTATTATGAAAGCATTTTACTGACGATGACTTGGATGACCGGACTTTTAACGGAGATAAGTCACGGATCAAATTATCAAGCAAATATAACGAGATAATCTCTATTACTTAAATTATCCTTTTAATTTTACCAAGTTTGCAATTAAAATGCTTGTTCGAGTGCATACAAACCCACTGTCGTATTACTCTGTACGGTTAATAAATAAGGTAATATATAAAATAAATCCTTTATATGAGGCTGTCTTGAATGGAAAATTTTCCTTGCATTTAAAGATTTTAAAATTAAAGATTTGAATAATTCCGCATCTCCTCTTTTAATTTGCTGAACCTATTAACACATTATACATTTTTCTTGGTGAAATTAAAAAATCTACTTGCAGCCCCAGTAAGTCCTTAAATAAAAGGTACTAAATTGTACTAGAATTTACATTACCATATAAAATAAGACTGTAGCCATATTGCTTGATAATAGATAAACAAGTTATAAAAAGTAATCGAGCAAAAATTATTAGAACCATTTATTTTTCCAAATCATGGGACAATCATGTTGACTTTCATCAGTCTTCATTTGGAGCGTTCCGCTAGAACAGACATTTCTTGACGACTAACTGTTTTGGGTTGAAAGACAAATATAAATTTTACATATTGAAAAAAGTTTTTGTGGTTCCTTAATTCGTTTCATATTTACCCCGGTTGACTCTATTTGAAAAGTTTGCTGGAAGAAGCAGAACTTATTTTGTTTATATTTGTCCTTGAGTGAATGGCGAATTCAGAAACCTTCTTACAATTCGTGAAAGGCTCCACCCCTAGTATCTGGTTTTTAAGATCGTCTCTTTAAGTAAATAATTACAGTTACATCGTTTAAATATTGGATTGGCCTATTTTTTACTAATGAAATGAAAATAAAAAGAGCTTTTGAAGCTACATTTAAAATGTTATGAAGTACGAGGGTGGTCCCAGAAGTACCCGACCTGACCAATAGGTGGCGGTAGTTGTTTGGAAATATCACTGTATTGGTAAGTACACAGTCTATAAAGCATATGTTTCAAGTTTGAAAGCGCCACGTTGTTCAGTATTTGTTTGGCAGCCATCAATAGTGAACGTTGTCAGTGAATTTGTGAAAATGGAGAAAATTGGTCATCGTTATGTGATACAATACTTTTATTTGAAAGGCCTCAGCCCAACCAATATAAAAGCTAAACTGGATTCTACTCTGGGTGAGTCTGCTCCTTCGTTTACAACAGTTAAATTTTGTGTAGCTGAGCTTAAACGAGGCCGTACGAGCTGCCAAGACGAGCATCGCAGTGGTCGACCAAATGAGGTGACGACCTCCAGAAATGGTGAAGAAAATCCACAAAGCGGTACTTGATGATCGTCGACTGAAAGTGCGCGAGCTAGCAGACATTACGGGCATTCAAAGAGAGCGGTACATCGCATATTATCTGAAAATTTGGAGATGAGAAAGCTGTGTGCAAGATGGGTGCCACGTTTGTTCACACTCGAGCAAAAACAGTGTCGTGAAAATGTTTCAATTGAGTGGTTTAGCGAAGTTTCACAGTAACAAAGCAGAATTTTTGCGCCGTTTCGTAACAATGGATGAAACATGGGTCCATCATTTCACACCCTAGACAAAAGAACAATCGAAACAATGGACTCAAAAGGGAGAACCGGTTCCTAAGAAGGCGAAGACCGTTTCTTCTGCAGGCAAGGTTATGGCGTCGATTTTTTGGGATGCGCGTGGAATAATTTTTATTGACTATCTCGAAAAAGGAAAAACTGTCAACGGCCAGTATTATGCAAACTTATTGCAACGTTTGAGCGAAGAAATCAAGCAAAAACGGCCGCATTTGCTAAAAAGAAAGTGTTGTTTCATCACGACAACGCGCCAGCTCACAAATCCGTTATTGCAATGGCCAAAATTAATCAATTAAAGTTTGAATTGCTACCTCATGCACCATATTCGCCAGATTTAGCCCCCGCGGATTATTTTCTGTTCCCAAACTTGAAAAAATGGCTCAGTGGTCAAAGATTTTCCAACGATGAGGAAGTGATGTCAGCAGTTAATGGCTATTTTGAGGAGCAAGACAGTTCTTATTATAAAAAGGGTATCGAACTTTTTGAACACCGCTGGGAAAAGTGTATAGAGCTGAAAGGAGATTACGTTGAAAAATAAATAAATCTTTTTCCAAAATTTTTGTGTTTTCTTTGTTGGGTCGGGTACTTCTGGGACCACCCTCGTAGTTGGAGCAACAACAAATAGGGATTTGTGTTTAGTCTTCGTTCAAGCTATATTATTATAAACTGCTGGAGAATAAGATTGTTAGTCACAATGTTTAACTGTTTCAATTTTTATTTTGCAAACAAAAGAAGATTAGTTTACAACAATTAAATAGTTATGGTTTATATAAAAGGAAAATTTAAATAAAAGGTTTTAACTGTTTCTTGTGTGAAAAATAAATGTTAAAAATTTTTTATTGTAATATCTATTTGTATTACTTTTACTTTAAAATTAAATATTTGAAATTGTGTTTCCATATCGGAGAACAACGATAAGTTAAAGAGCTTATTTAAAATTATTTAATCTTCTTCTCAAACAAGATGACGCTTATAGGCCATCACAGTTCAATTCCACTCAGACAATTTTTCAATTTTCCCATGCCCAAATTTTTTTAATAAAGACGTGCCTCTTGCCGATGTTGACAAGCACAGCAGTAGTAAAACTGACAGTCTAACGTGACTATTAAACTTGTGAGACTTTAACTGCTTTTAGTTTTTTATAAATTTTGATCGTTACACAAACCGCTCATAACGGAAAAAGGCAGTCTTACTAAACATATTGCCGGACAAGCCGCACAACGTTAGTAAGCTGATAGAAACATATTTGCTATTTTAAGTCATTATTAAAAAGACAGTGTTAACATTTATGTAAAATGTTATTCGGTAATAAATCTCTATCCCAAAAAGATTAGTTTTTTTTATTTCACGCCTACACTACGGGGGAACCAACTGCTAAGGTCATCTGTCCCCTATGTAACATGCAACACTAATACACACATCCATAGTTGAGGTGACGGAATTTTCCAATTAGAAAAATCCCGTCGCCCCAAGTGGGATTCGAACCCACGACCCTTGGAAAACGGGTGATGCACTGACACCACTCGTCTACCGCCGGCCCAAAAAAAGAGTAGTTTTATTCTTATATTTATTAACAGGATTTCTTCTTGCTACACATGGTGAACATGATTTGTACCTAATTTCAAAAAAATCCCGAAATTTGTCTGAAACAACACCAATGAAAAACGTATGGAACAACTTTAGATAGTGAAGTCGCGGAATAAATAAAGATTCGTGAAGTTAATATTATTATTCAGAATTTTCTTCAACATATACAGCTACACAAAAAATACTGATTCAAAACACTGGATATTTGTTGATTTGTTTGTGAACCTTGTTTATTTTAGGTGTATGACTAACCTTTAGCTTTGATATACATGTTACATACATTTAAAATAAAATTTACCTAAGGCTTAACATGTATGGTTACTTCGACAAACATTACGTTGCTGTTAGGTTAGGTTCCTATTCAGCTGCTTTTGGTGAGATGAAAGCTTAAAATACAAAATAATACTATAATCTATTAGAATATATAAACAAACTAACGTTAAACAAACACTAGCTGTTGTAATGAAGTTCAAATTTAATTAAATTGACGTAAATCTTTATATTAAGTATTTTTCATTTTGTTAACCACAACAAGTATGATAGCTCTGAGGCGGACAAGGAAATAAGTGAATTCCTGGATCTTTTACGTACGCCACAATTTCCTACGTTTAGCAAGAACTTCCTTTTAAAGTTTAGTTGTTAGGGTAAGTTTATTAGTTAGGAATTATTTTTAGTTATATAAGGTGTTCTTTCTGTAAAAAGCAGGCAAGCAAAATATTAATTTTTTAAAGGGAACACCCTGCATATTTCCATCTTACATGACTCATTTTTTTCCACCACAACCTTATCTTAACCACCCGGAACGATATTCATCAGAGTGGTTCTGTCTGGCTTCATTGCTACACATAAAATATTTCTGGCCAATCTGCACTCGTTGGTTGATTTAAATCATCATTATGCTCAAATCTAACTTTGAAAGCTTGATAAGATTACATTAAATTTACTAGATTTTTCAAATGGAACACCCTGTATGTTTTATCGGAAATTAGAACTTCGACTAAGACTTTATCCAATCCTAAATATTTTCTCGATCAGGTATGGCGTTGTCAAATTATGAATTTTATTCTTAAAATTCCTGATTTTTTGAGGGAATTCTTACAATTTTATCATATTACAATTTGCAATATGTCAGAACCCTCGAAAATCAATGTAATATCTTACATTTAACAGTACTTAAAAACTTACACTTTAGTACGAAATACTTGATATTTACCCAATGTTAATGGATTCGTGATTAGCATGTTTACTTCATTATCCAGGGGTCGTACTTTCAATCCCCAAACGAGTTCGTAATTTTTTAAAGCTAAAAAGAATTAATACATGTCTTCTTGCGTATAAGAAAATGAAACTCTGAATTTTCAGTAAACTAACAATCCCTACTGGGGATGGAATTTCCCTACATTAGACTAAATTCTAGTAGAGTCAATGTCATGTGATCTATCGGTAAGATAAGGTACGAGAGGTGTTCTGTCATGTCGATTCTTCACCCAAAAAGAAACAAATAAACTGATAAGATTAAGAAGGTTTCAGAACTCCGAGTTTTATGGTGTCTGCATTTTTTATTAAACATGCAAGAAAGATTTCCATCTAAGTTTGCTATTGGTTGCAATAATGTCATACTTTACGTGTGATTGGGTGGTTACTTCTGGAACATGGTCGGCCTCTTTAAATTCTAAAAGAATATGCACATTTCTCGCTTCAAAGGAACAGCCGTTTTTAAGGGTATAAAAAAGTGTTCGTCAGGGCGGCTCTACCGTCTAGCTTTTAGCGAAGAATGTGTTTCGTGTTTGGTTAGTAGGATGCGAGTGGGTAATATTAATTAACTAAATCTTCGGTTTGGTTTTAAAAAGTTCTGTGTTCAGTATCGCTTAGCTGAGTTGAATGTATAAACTCTTATGCGGGAGTCAAAAGTTATAATAATTTGTTAAAGTCTCTTGGTATGATATTAATGAAAGTATAAGCATAGCATTAATCTAACGCTAAGAGTATTAATGGTGTAGCCTACTTCTTTGTGACAAATTTGAAAAATTGACCTTACTTAACTGTTTAAATCATTAAAATATAAATAATAATGTAGTCAATAAGCCTAAAAGTAGAAATAATTGCAACATCTGGAGATTCATTTTTTAAAAGGGGTTCAGAGTTCAACTACAGCTGTCCACATTCTAGCAACTTTAGTATGTTGCAGTGTTTGTTTTCTATCTATTGTGATTATTAGCCTTTACATGTTGTTATGATATAAAAAAGTTGGTGTGTGTGTGTGGCCGTTTAATCATTTTAGATTATATATAAAATTAATTACTAAGCATCGCATTTGTGCGACAATAAAATTTTATCGTTAATAGCGCTGTACTAGTATACACTTTACAACACTTGATCATAGATTTATTTAAATTAAAGACCACTATCACATATGTTTAATGGTAGCAAGGCAAACTGAAAAGTTATACAAAAACAAACACCACTTACCTTTGTGATGAAAAGAAAATTTGCACTGACTATGATTTTAAAATCAAAGACAAGCTCAGGAAAATTGCATGAGAAAATTTCAGGCGTGTCGCTCTTTGACGAAATAATAAAATATTGTTCAACCTATACCTGTAAAATTCTGTTAATGGACACAAAACAAAAAATTCACAAATAAATTTCTTTTTAAACGTTTAAAAATATTATGTTATTAATAAACACATAAAAATAATGAAAACTAAAGGTTTATGAAAGAGAAACGAAAACAAAAAAAATTTCTTACTCACTAAAATCAAGAAGAAAGTAACCAGATTTTCGACCTGCTTTTATATTTTTTTCAAAAACAAACGCCAAACGTCATTTTTCCACTAACAAAATCTGGTAAGTTACTAAAGAAAATTGAACATCTAACCTAACAAGATTTACATAAACAAATTATTGTTAAAAAATTAAATTAAATGTTTAATTACATAATCGGAAATAGGATAACTTTTCCTATATTTTGATATATAACATGTCTAACAAAAAGCAACTTTAACTCCAGGATTCAATGGCAACCATCTTGAGTTTCTTGACAAATATGGTTTTACAAAATTACAGATAATAACATTTTCACACCTTACTACCTCCTTTTCTTATTATTAAATTAATCCTAACATCCTATTACACAATATTTCATCAATTTTGGCACCAGAACTTTAAATATTAACTATATCTTACTATTTTAACAGATCAGGTTCAAACGATACAAATCTTAAGCTTCAAAAGGCTAAACCTTCTCTATTTAGAGCTGCCCACTTGAAAATTCTATTGGTAAAGGTGCTCTAGAACCTAATTAATAATATTGCAGTAAAACATTTTGGCTGCAAATGCATAGATTAATGAAAATTATACATTTGTCATAAATTTGATGAATCGTTAAACCAGCATAGGATTTACTTGAAATTCAACAACAGAAACTGTGAGTATTATGGTGATTGCTTGCATATAACTTTCCATCTATGCCTTTTATATTTTCCAGGTGAAACTACACCTTATAATGGCTGCAATTATGAAAAACCAAGTCCAACGACCTAACCATATGCAAATCGTAACTTGTCAAAATAATTTTTCAGTTTTCAGTGGAATTTTGAAATTCATTTGCAATAGTAATAAAGTAAATTGGTTCGAAATTTAGAAAATAGTAGAATTATATTTAAAATGGAGTCCTTTAACAGTTAATGTGTAATGTCTCGAAATGTTCTTAGGTTTAAGGTGACAAAGAACTTAATGTAACTTATATGAGAATCTTTTCCCGAATTGTAAATTCTAATCTGTTTTTATACAAATAACAATAACGACAAACAGTTTTGTTGGAGCTCTCTATATTGTTCAATTATTCATTTGTAAGCCACGTAAGCCTTTGTCATTAACACCCACGACCTCTGACAGTAATTCAAATAAGTAAGAAGTCTCTGCCGGAAGCTTTATTATGCGTGAGTATAAGATTCTTATGCTTTATTTGTTTATTGGAATTTTTAATATTACAAAGTGGTTAGTTGTTCTAAAAAATTGTTTATGTAGGTATGTTTTGATATTGAAATTTTAATAAACTTGTTTACTTCAAAAACTTCAACACATCTTGTTCATCTTTTATTTTAATGAATTTTCCGAAGTTTTGTCAAATGCTGTATGAAAATGGAGAAAACAAAGTAGTGTGTGTAGTAAGTTCAAGCAATTTATATAAGGTGCCTATTAAAATATAACACGGGTTTGAAACTTTGTGCTGCAGTTTACAAAGCACTTTTAATAAAAAAAAGATAAAGTTTCTTGATCAAACTCCAAACCTATTTAATATTAGTAGTTAGAACCGTTTTCGAAACTCACACAATTTCACCTTAATATTCACCCAAGCACTTATATTGAGCTATGTGGGGGATCTGGAAATGCAGTATCGCCATTTCGGCCAATAAATAATTGGCTGCTATTTCAAATTATTAGGAATTCTTTTTTACAATTGCCTTATCAATCATTACGTTGTTAATAATTAATCTTGAATGCCAAAAGTAAAAACTAAAAAAATGCATGTATTGCAATTTGTAAATTGCATCAACAAATTCTATATATAGGTGTTCCATCTTCTTCGTTGGCTTAAGCTTCCAAGTAATTTAAAAACTGTTTTAAAACACGCTTTATATTGCAGAATTTCCTCCAAAAACCATTTTTCATTTTCTTCTTTTTTATTAATAGTAGCGCCGATATAAAAGAAAATGTGCGAAAACTTTTGAATTTAAAATGTTCATTGGATGAAATCTTGTACTATTAGAAAACAACTCCTATGAGAAAAAGTTCGTAAAGCATGAAAGTTGTGCTGTTAAAGATATCAGAAGTGACATTATGCTGACATTGGGAGATTTTATAACGCACAATTTTGAACTGAACAAGATTGACGGTCTCTGCGTCGGTTCAATTCCCAGCGCAAAAGATACTTTCACAAAAGATGGATTTTATATTTTTACCGCGAACCTGGAAGTATGATTCACTGTAAATATGTATTTGGGTCAAACATTTCTTCATTGCAAAGTAGGTAATTTTAACAAAAAAAATGAATGTCGTTTAATTTTGTTAGGCATAACGTAATGACTATATGCATATGATTAAAAATTGCTTAAAATTGTTGAAGTTTATTTTTCGGTAAAATGTGGGAATTATTTACATAACCTATAAAATTCTTTATCTACATATTTTAATTATTTCAATTACAATTTATGAAAATTTGCCTATTCGAACAGCGAGCTTATAACCTTCGAATACTTCAATATGAATTATAGTATATAATAATAATTGTTGCATTATGAAATTCTCTAGTATTACAATAATGTCGGTGCACTGAGCTGCTATTGGGCTCTTTTTAAAGGCATCTGAGAATTGAGTTTTTCGAGCTCGCATAGGATAAAGTGGTTTCAACTTTTATTATCGAATGTCTGTCGTCATGAATTTTTAATTTTTCAACTGTAAAAGCAATATCGTGTTGTGATCAGTCTATTACGCTTTATCCTTCCGTGACAAAATTTTTACACACAAGATTATACTTCTGGGATTTTAATATAAATTATATACTTACTTATTTTAAATTTATTTAATTTATTTAATTTTAAAATTTATGTGATATTTCAAAAACAATTTCAAGTATATTAATACCTTCGGCTTTTATAAATCATTTAGCTACTACTGTATATTTGGTAGAATATAGATGCTACCTTTAAAAGTAGCACATATGAGGCTGATAATTTTCTGTATGAATCAGGCAGAATAACACTAATATTTTCATTTCATGGTTATAATTACAAAATACAGTATACAAATTCTACCAAAAATCATTTTTTGTAGGTTACAATCAATAAAAATGAAGCCACGTTTTAAAAGTTTCGAATATCATAAATGAATAGTGAGTTGAATTTTGCAAGAGTAGCGTAAGGGCATCAGCTGAATCGGGCACAGGTTTACTGATCATTCATATAATTTAGGTAGTTATTTTCCCAAGATTGCATATACTTAAAGTCTTGTCTGGCGGAGACGCCCACATACATGTGAGAGATTTTCAATTCTGGAGCGCCATCGAATTTACGGGCTACCGTATAACCAGTGGCGTAACTTTCATGTGTCAGTTCGGGGCAAAGCCCGGGGCCCGACGACTTTGGGGGGCCCATTGTGATATCTGAAAAGGCTAGAAAAAGAGACTTTTAAAATAAAAAATGAGTATTTGTTGTACCGAAGTATTTGTTGATAAGTTGATATATTTATTATTTATCATTCCTGTATAAGAGTAGTTGTTTTAATGATTTATTTTTAATCTTGTTTTTACTTTTATTTTTTTGTTACTGGATTACTGATTGAGTTATGTTTCTTATTCTTAGGATGAATTTTACAAAATGTAGCGAATAGAAAGTCATACTATATGATTTTATTTGTTAAATCGTAAGCTAGCATAGTTTAGTTACTAACCGAGACCTTTTGGTTACCAGACACCGTGAAACTGATCCTCATTAATTAAGCTAGTTAGTTAAACAATTAAAGACAGTTAAACAAATATCTATTCGTTCGCTCTGTCACAATCAACAGAATAACAACGTAATATTTTTCTTTTCCCCTTACGTAAGTCGTTTACTATTTTGACGAGACAACTGCAACCGAAAATAAAATATGCAAGGTACTGGTTGCTAGATACGAAAGCTTCACTTACCTGGCCAGATCAAAAAAGTGAATTATATCTTTATATGTTTATGCGGAGAAATCCGTTATTTGCCAGCCTCGGTGGATTAGTGGTTTGCGTGGTTGCTTCATAATCCAATGTCAATGAAATGTTTGGCACGATAAAAATCTCTACTGGAGGTGGAGTTTCCCAGATTCGGCTAAATTTTAGTAGGGTCGGCCAAATGATCATAGCAATGGGTGCCATGAGGACGAATGATGCTCCGCCATCCTGATTCCTCGTCTAAAAATAAATTAAAATAAGATCCGTTATTTGAAAATATTGACGAGTCGCTAGATGGTTTCTATGGTTCTCACAACCAGCCACCTCATCGCTTTCAGCCGCGATTTGCGTTTCAAATAATTTTTTTCCTTATTATTAATTAAATATTAGGGGAGAAGGAAAAGATTAATACATTACACGATGCGTAAGTCTTTTATTCGCCTGGGAGACCTTTACGGACCTCAGCTATCCGCTTCGGTCCTTAAAGTTTCTCCTTAGTAGAAGAGTTTACTTATGCATTTCTCAATGTAAATAACTTTTGGTAGTTTTAACTAATGCTTAGCTGCACATAAATTTAATAATATTAATAATTTGGTTCTAAAAGTTATATTAGAAGCCTAAAGCGGTTCTGAACCTTTTTAATAAATTGGTACCCAACTTTTCATAACAGTTTTTGAAGACCTAATATTTTTTCTATATCTATTTTCCTTTTACTGCAAATACGCGGCTACAAGGCTAAACTTTGGCATTTGGCAACAAGACACTGAAAAACTAAACTAAAATCTAACAAATCTAACCTTATATACGTACCTACAGAACTTCACGGTTCGTCGGTAATCGGTCAACTTTGACTAACCAAGCTCGACTGATTAGTGGAACAATTCTAAAAGACTGGAATTAACAGGACCTAAATCAGAGTTCTTTAGCGCTTTTCTATTCTTAATAATTTCTAAGCTGTCAAAACAGTTAAGTTCTGACGGGTTGTTTATATTTCTAATTAATTCTACGGCTTTAACCTTATGATTTTGTTCAAGCATATGTAGGACGACGCTAGATTTATCATGTCTTTTAAATTTTAAGTGAGCTAAATGCTCTTTGTACCGAATCTTCAAACATCTCTTAGTTTGCATGATAATATTCTATATAATAAATAATGATAACGTGATAATATATAATAGATTTTATATATTCTCGATTTAACCATGTAATCTACTTGATCTTTTGGGTTTCCCAAGACATTCTTAAGGCTGTTATTCGAAATCGCAACCTTTTTTAAACCAACTTTTGAAAAGATAGTCTTAAGACATGGATAAAACGGCAATTTTGCAATGTTTTTACTTATCCTTATTGTTATTACCTAGTGTAGTAAATACCTAACCCTTAACTTATTTCTATGTTTTGTAATAGTACTATATACAACATCCTCAGAGTAACCGTCAGAAACAGCAATGTCAATAATTTTCTTGAGTTTTATTTTATAGCTTAATTTTGACCTTAGTTACGTTAATTTTGCTTAGAAATTATTAAGAATAAAGAAGCGCTAATGAACTCTGATTTAGGTCCTATTAATTCTAGTCTTTTAAAGTTGCTCCAGCAGTCGGTCAAGCTTGACAGTGAAACTTGACCGATTACGACAAACCGTGAATTTCTGTAGGTATGTGTAAGGTTAGATTTTTTAGGTTTTAGTTTAGTTTTTCAGTGTTTGGTGAAGATGACAGTTTGACTGTTGAAATAAATGCCCAGAGCGATTAAAAGTGTGTGTGGTGAGGGTGAAGTACAGTTTTATTACTAAATTTGTTTTTTTAGATTTTTCTTTTTTTGCGACCGTATGGGGGGCCCTAATTATTATGTTGCCCCGGGGCCCAATGCCGTCTTGTTACGCTACTGTGTATAACACCATTAGAAGGAGAGCTAATGGGACAGATTGTTAATCGCACTATGCCTAGTGTCAACTAGGACTAGCAGCGTTATTTTAACGTAGCGCACCTTGATACCTAATCACCACGGTCCCCCTTTCGGGAACACGAATTGGGATAGGACTAAAACAGTGCTACCAGTAACCAACTAGTGGGGGCGAGGTATACCTATCCAAACCTCTACTAGCTCTCCAGGCTAGTACCGGAGCAGATACGCGCTCACCCGTCGGCACCCGGGATTCGCACACACCCCTCGGATTCGCTACCTCGTCCAGCATAGGACTATTACCTAATTCTTTTAAGTTGAGGACCACTACCCAATAGAATCCAACCTTAATTGTGACTGGGTTTTTTAATTGCTTCGCCACCCCGATCTATTAGTTATAGGCCTGGTGTGCCCTCGACAGAGTTTCGTTCGTAAGTCTACACGTTCTAGACTCCCGGTATGTACCTCGGTGAGGTGACGTTGTCTTAACTGTGAGATGCTATGTATTCACGTCATCACCCCTTAAGAGTAATGTTTGCAGTCTCAGTCATAGGGTGATGCGAATAGCTTCCGGAACACAGTTACCTAGTGGCATGCAGTTTCCCATGGGCAGGAAATTGCCCCTTCCTACCGTGATAAACTTCACTTCAATTCTCCTCCTTAGGATTCAGTCAAATAGCGGTACGCTAGGCACCAATAACAGACCATGTCCCAAGTAAAAATCAAATCCACCCATACCGGTCCTCATATTACCAGAGCTTCCTCTGTTCAGTGATGAGTAACCGTCGAGAATTCGTTAACCGTACTTTCTCTACTACACATTTGATCTGATTGGATCATTCGTTGGCCTGTCAAGTTTCCATATCCCGTTACCAGGTTCTAGGGATTAGGTAGATAAACAGCCAGTTTTATGGGTGAACGCCGAGTGATCTGCATCGTTCACCCAAGGTTAATGGGATAACCGCACTACGAATGGAAGCGTCCGACAATTTGGAGTCAGTCAATTCTTGCAAAACCTTATAGCCTATTCCCTGTAATATAAAATAGGCCGTATTTGAGGGTTTTGGTGTTGTGTTACTATTATCATTAACGTCCGGGTGTTCCGTCCCGTCTTATCAGACACGAATTAAGATAAGTTCAATTAGCGCGCATCGCCTACACGTAACGATGCTACCAGTATCTCACTGGTTGGAGCGAGGTTACTATCCATCCTCTACTAGCTCTCCAGACTAGTACCGAAGCGATAAACGTGCTCACCCGTCGGCACCCTCTCCTAGGAGATGGTACCTCGTCCAGCTTTGGACTTCCCCCCAACTTATAAAGTTGAGGACCTCTGCCCGACCGAATCCAACCTCAATTGTGGCAGGACTTGGTTTTGCCACCCCGATCTCCGAGTTATAGGCCTGGTGTGCCCTCGACAGAGCTTCGTTTTTAAGTCTACCCCCTTTTTGTATCAACTCCCTTTAAGGGAAGGGTTCTAGAGCTGCTTCAGATCACAGTACCTGAACTAGTAGCAAGTCATAGGGTGATCCGAATAGCCGGAAGACAATACCTGGTGGCATGCAGTTTCCTATTTTGTCCCTGGTATAAACCCCTCTCCTGTGCCGGGGTAAACCTCACTTCGATTCTCCTCCTTGGGATTCAGTCAATCAGCGGGCGTCTGGCACCATAAGAGTCCTTGTCCTAAGTAAGAATCGAATCCACTCATACCGGTACTCATGTTAGCAGAGCTTCCTCCGCAACGTTTGTGAGTAATGGTCGAGAACACTTACGTGTATCTCTACCACACATTTAATCCTGGGAAACCTAGGCGGAGAACCTAGAAGCTTTTTTTACTAAATAACCGTTACCCAGACAACCTGGGATAGGAGACGTCAGACCAGTTCTATGGACAGGCGCCGTGTGGTCTGCTTCGCTCACCCGAAGTTAATGGGACAGTCGAGACTCATTGGAGACCCTTTTTGGTTAAAAGTTTAAAATAATTTGGGTTTAAAGAAACTGTCGAAAAAACATTGTGGTCACCTCTGTTTCAACATAACGGATGTAAGTTAAAGACTAGAAGTGGGCTTGGACTTATTCTTCTATGCTGGCACAGCTTTCGTTTGAAAGCAAAAACTTCTTCATGTACCTAATCATTTTTTGAGTAGATCTATAAACTGGCTACATAAGAAAAAACCAATATTCAAAATGAACGTTCAAAAGTGTCCGAAGCAATTCAGAAAATACAAACATGACTCAAGTAATCGATGTGCCTACTATTACAGTAGTCATCCGCGTCACCACTGACGCCGAAAATGACGCCATCGTCGTTTGAAAAATTGACGTACGCTACCGTCGTCGCCGATAGATGTTTTTGTTTTTTTAGTTTTTAGTTTTTAGTGGACCACACCTGGTCACGAGAACATTATGTATTCACAATAATTATTTCCCTTGTGAAAGCATAATGTATGATTAGAAAACTTATATTCTCGGCCCGTCTTTAAAGAGGTTTTTTTCTATAACTTATATAAAATGTTAATATTTTTCACCTCCTGTCAATTGACTACACATCTTTCCTTTTCGAACTAAAATAGCTACCTTCTGGAAATTAGCTTGCAATTCTAAAGTTAATTTTGCTGTTCTTAATTTACACGATTTTATTAAGTTTTTGTTAATATTTTATAGCGGTTATTAGGTTATAGAAAAAATTGTTTAATTACGCACGGTCAAAAGCACAAAATTACAAATTGCTGTTCAGATTAAAGTTGATGATTTTGTTACTAATGTAAAAATGCACGTGTTGATACGCTACACTTTTAATCCTAGGATTGAAAGTATTGTCTTCGGATTCTGACATGTAATGTGTCACTGTTCAAGTTCTAAACTTCTAAAGTTTAATCTGAAACCCAAAAAATTAAATATAGACCTGCAAACAGATCACGAAAACAAAATTATTAGCATGTTATATACTAAAGGAATATAATGCACCGAGAGAAATAAATACATGGGGAATTGAGAGACAACGTTCCTCTCCTGTCCTGTAGTGTATACACTATAGTATATTATATAACTTTTATTTACTGGCTACGTTTCATCTAAAATAGAATAAAATGAGTTACTATTGAAACATTTATAATGATGCAATTAACTTACTTGATTTAAAAATTGTTTAGTTTAAGGAAATTGAAGTTTTTCTCATTTGTGTAAACGACCTGGTCGTTAATTGAAAAATATGTTCTATTTTATGCATTTTATCCAATGTTTCATTACAGTTAGCTGTATTACTGTACAAAGAACGAGAACTGTTTAAAATTGTCCTAGTTTAAGGCGTTTAAAAGCATAAAGATCTTGAGATTCAAAGTTATTCTATCATGGAGTGTTACTGTCAAAACTTTTTTTGGACGTTGTTTTATTTTATATGGGTTTATATATATATAATATATATATATATATATATATATATATATATATATATACATATATTTAATTGTTAATAATGTAAATTTATTCAGAAAAGTTGTAGAATGGTGTAATGCAGCTGTTATAGGTTGGAGTTGTGTAAATAGGATGAAATTAGCAGTTTTGTTATCCATAGCTTCTGGGGCCTGGTTTCCAGGCTATGAGTTGTAGCAATTATAATTATTATTTTATTTGACAGCTATCATTGGCGTTGATTTACAAGCTTATTAGCCAATTTAAAATTCAACGATACTGTAAAGTATCTTATGTTATTTTGTTTGTGATTTTAGGGATTACATTTCTATGTATTTAGAATTAAGAAAATTTGATAATTTTTGTTATTGTAAAAAATGTTCTGACGTCACTCGCGCTTTGTTTTGGTTAATTTTCAATGATTATACAAAAGGACATTTAAAGGCCTGTAACGAAAAACAGTTTAGTTAACAGATTCTAGCAGACGTGTGGTCACGTTACTTAACTCCAGAATTATTATAAGTAAAAGAGGGTTGTGTGTCCATTATTGTTGCAAAAAAAGATTTTAAATTGATTTCAAGAATATTTACTTATCCGTAACAATTATTCCTAGAAGATGAAGATATTATCATGTTTTATCTATGGAACTTATTGCAGTTCTATTGAAATTTTCACAAGAAGGATCTTGATTTTTTTAAAATCAATGCACTCAGCTGATATCAATATTATTATTTGGCAGTTGGTTTCTGTTAAGGCAGACAGCTGTGTTTCGAGCACTTGTTTATTTTCCAACGGTTAAATAAGACATTGTTGTCGTCGAAAATTTTAAGCATCGTAAGTGAGTTTATTATTTCTGATCGGTAAAACATATATAAGACAAACAAAAAGCGCTAATTATTATTATTATTTTTATTAAGAACTTTAACTTTAGCATTTTTTATAATTTCTTTGTGCAAGTTTACTTGGACTCATGTTAGTCATGTGTTTGTTTAATTAGAAATTGTTTAAGATTTATTATTTAACAATTGTAGTTCAGTTCAGTTCAGAATTGTATATTTTACTTGTTATTCAAAATATTTTTGCTAAATAACTATTATTATAGTTATTAGAGAAAAAGGTTTAAATAGTTATTCAGGCCCTTGAAACGCATTTCCTCAGGCGCGGGCGGCGTGATGTTGCTACGCGTAGACTCGCCTTGCAGGTGCACTTTGTGTTGTAATTTCAAGTTTATTTGTATTCTAAGTTACCACGTGTTTTGTTTTTGCTTTTTGTATTAAAAAACAATCTTTTTCAAGACTATAAAAGCAAGAGGGATTATAAAAAAGTAACTTTTAAATTACCTATAATAAAATGTATACTTATTATTCATAAAATAAAATAATACTCTATAAGTCTATTTATTCACCCTATTCAATTTACTCACCATTAAAAATTAAAAACGTTACATAAATATAAATGTTTCGGCATCCAAGAAATTATATTCCATCCTCAGTCGATTACAATACTAATAAAAGTACCAACTTCTTAAAACTTATTTACATATTTTTCGCGTTCCCACTGACGAGGAAAGAACCAAGTTGTGGATAAATGCGGCAGGCGGAATTATTCAGATCTTGTGAAAACTTCATGCGTGTATGTGAAGATCATTTTAAATGAATAAACAGCAATTAATTACTAATAAATAGAAATGCGATAATTGCGTTGATACTTTATCTTTCTTTTCGGATTTCCTACTGCACGTAGCCTTGAAAAAAGGCTGTTTTTCTAAGCTTTTTTTTTCTTATAAATGCGAAGACAAAACGAAACAATTATAAACGAACCGGCAAAACAAGTAAACCATGTTGCAGGCACAGCTGATATTGTAAACGCTATGTGACGTCACGCGATTGGCGTAGACTCGTAGGCGTTGTGCAAGCACTTTCGAATTTCATAATTTGATTAACTTTAATTTAGTTTTAATCTACATATTCCTATGGGGTGATATACACATATAATAAAACAAAATAATAGTACAACCGTATATCACTACAGTATTTTTTAAATAACAAATTTTGCCCCGTCACTAGCTCAAACTTTAGTCTCAGTAAAGCAATCGACAAATATCTCTTTAATCTGTAATAAATCAACCTTACCTTACCAAATTTTGATATCAATGGGTCCACCTATAATGATAACACCAGGGCTGGGAAAATTGTAACAAGCTGCAAATCAAAATTATTTCCACACAAGGAAGAAACATGAACAAGAAACGAAATTCAAACATATAAATAGAAACACAATTTTTATTTCAGCACAAATAAATAACACATAAATAAAAAATAAACAGAAAACAAAAACTACAAATCAGCCTTTTATTATTGTTGGGGATTTCTACGTAATTTTTTATATATTATTTCTAAACTATTAATCAAAGAAAATTAAATAAAAATCAAACTTTTGTATTCTAATAATATCAATTTATCAAATTTTCTATTTTCTTTTTATATATAAAATTAGGTTAAGTTATCTCAAATATTAAATTTTTAAATTTATATACTTAATTGTCCCAATGTAAAATATTTAGATTTCTTTTTAATAAAATATAAGTCCGAAATTATTTCTTTTACTGGCCAGTATAATGAAAAATTAATGTCACTATTTTGCCGCACACTCGATACTTCCTTTAAACCGATCCCGGGAGAAAAATACTGCTATAATATCCACAACCAACCTCTTGACTGGTGGCAAAGATATAAATATGCAAGTTTGCAGAAAACTAATTCTTCTTAAATTTCTTTCCAACATAAAAAATTTTATATGTTGTGAAGTTATCCAAATCAATTCAAAAATTTATTATCTTCTTGATATTACGACGAAAAGATAAGTTATATGCATTTCTTTGCACGAAATTTCATTTATTAAAATTTGTAACCTCACTTTGTTCTTTCAAATTATTAAAATGCATGTTTTTTATAGGTTAATTAATGCACAAACAACACAACCTCCTCTCAATGCGTTCTGGAGATTACTAATTGTTACTGATTTTGCCGCACACTCGATACTTCCTTTAAACCGATCCCGGGAGAAAAATACTGCTATAATATCCACAACCAACCTCTTGACTGGTGGCAAAGATATAAATATGCAAGTTTGCAGAAAACTAATTCTTCTTAAATTTCTTTCCAACATAAAAAATTTTATATGTTGTGAAGTTATCCAAATCAATTCAAAAATTTCTTATCTTCTTGATATTACGACGAAAAGATAAGTTATATGCATTTCTTTGCACGAAATTTCATTTATTAAAATTTGTAACCTCACTTTGTTCTTTCAAATTATTAAAATGCATGTTTTTTATAGGTTAATTAATGCACAAACAACACAACCTCCTCTCAATGTGTTCTGGAGATTACTAATTGTTTTTTACAATACAAATTACATTAAAACATATAGAAACAAAAACAATATAATACTATCAAGTAATCCATGGACAAAATTTGACATTTAATATTTTTTTAAATAAAATATAAATTTCTTTAAATTTTAGATTTAATCACATAAAAAGAATCTCCAACACTTCCTTAAACTAACAATATAACATTTTTATTTCTAAAACCCAACAATAACCCACAATTTGAGTCGAACAAGCAAATTTTCACACTCGGCAAAAATTGTAATAATTTCCATTTAAATCTGTCCACATACCAATTTTACCCTTTAATCTTTACACAATATGATTATATAACTTTTCCCAAAAGTTTGGCATCAATAACAAACACTTACAATACAAAATTAACTCGAAATAATTGTTTAATATCGGCACAGGTGTATGGACATTTTTAAATTGAATTGGCTGAGAAAACACACATAGAACTACAAAAACTTTATACAACTTACACAGCCAAGAAGTTATGTAACGAAATTCCACAATAATATCATGAACCTACATTAATTAAATTAGAACGGTGGCTCGATAAGCCAATACTATGAATCGTAAAAGGAAAAATCACCCATTTGAAAATTAAGCAAGGTAAGTTACTTTTATATATGCAAATCTACTCATAATAGCCCGTTTTATTATATTCTAGGTGCAATTTACCAAATTTGAGCTATTGACGGAAGATCAAGAAAACAATTCAACGTACCAATCGTTGTATTAAAAATTACAATCATTAAATAATATACACACTTAAATAGTATCCTTTTGTTGAAATATAAAACTTTTTATGCATGTTAACATAATGTGAATAAATTATTCCACTAAAGAACCCATTTTGAAAAATTATTTTGAAAATTTGAGGTTATGTAATGAATAGATCGGATCGTTAAATAATCTTGCATGAAATAAACTTTAACAAGTAATTATCGCAAATAGGATGTATTTATCTTAACTCTTGTATTTAGCTGGCTTCAACCGTACTTTTGAGACTATAAAATAAACCTTTTAACAGAGATTCGATTACGAACGCCTGAAAGATAGGCAACCCAAATTACCTATTTAACATTTCTACCTACAAATAACACAGCAATATGTACAAATTGTATACTTTATGTCGTCCAGAAAATTCCGACAGTTATTTCAGCTGTTTTTGTGCAAGTACTCTATAGAATATAATTTACTGTAAAATGTAGGGACTTAATCCATATCTTTTTCTATTTTTAAATCTATGAACCATGTGGGAAAGATCGTAAACAATAAACAAGTAACTGATATTCACTAGTAAACTTTTAAATGAATAATGTAGGACTGTAATGGATGTTTTGCAAATTTTACTGAGCTGGAAACATGTTCATACATGTCCGATCTACCTCTAAACCGCTAGTTTAGAAATTTAATTTTTTAGAATTTTTGCTGGCTTTTGAATCAAAATTCCCAATGTCCATCGGTCTGGACGGCTTTGCTTAATAAGTGTCGTTAGACTTTTACGTTTAGGAGAGGAGATCTTCACTGCTAGGCCAGCCGGATCAATTTGATTTTTTATTTCTATTTATACTAGGTGTTGCTGCCATGCTGCTTTTGTCCAGCTAGGAAGTATCCTGGCTAGCCATGAGTATAACCATCCTGATTTTAAAATATTTTTTTGAATACTTCCTCCTTTATGACACTCTGTTATACTTTTTCTTCAGCTACTTTGGGTTAGAATTATAAGAATACGTTGCACAAGAAGGAATTTATACAATCAAGTTATTGTTTTTTTTAATTTAATCTCAAGACCTTCTTTTCTGAAAAAGAAATGACAGACTAAGAGAATTAGTGAATAAGAAAATAATATGAAATCAGATTATTACAGTACTAAAATCGAAAATGTGCTTTGATGATATAATTAGGAAGTTTGTAGTAAGTAGGTTAGAGTAGTTGTGAAGTCAACAGGGATTACATTGATAAATAGTGTACAGGGAATTTTGAATGCAGAGCCACACGCTGTATGTCCATGGTTACTGAGATGAAGTATACATTAATGGTCTTCAACATAAAAATGATCACATAAAAATAAGGTATAACAAACACCTATTTACACACCCAAATAGAAGTTTTTGATTTTAAATATCGTTACTATTTCCAAATGGAATGAATTAAAGAAGAACTTTAAATAAAATTAAATGGGAATATCGTAGTACCCTATTATGGAGTTATCGAAACTTCAAGCGAAAAACGAAAAACGTAACTAATTTTATATGAAAGGCATCATGAATGCTTTATATTACTACTTGATATTACAAGTTAACAATCCAAGTCTTGAGTGAAAGACAACATTAAACAGAGATATGTATCTAAATATTACATATACGTGTAATATTTTGACTACTTTCGAAGTTACTGATAATTAATAGCACGATTCAATTAATTATTATCGAGTTTTATTCAATATATTTTTTTTCGAAACTATCAAAGTTGGATGAAAAAATAAAAATGAAATTTTTGTTCAACAGCTTTTCCAATATATCAAAAAAAAGTTATAACAATCTAAAGTAATATTTCACTTCTAGTTTTTGAGTAACTTGACAGATAAGCATAGTGAAGCTTATATTCAGGGAAAGGATTTCGAGGTATAAATATACTATATATATATAAAATATTACAAAAATGGTTAAAATGAATAATGGATCAAAAACTAAAAGTTTTAATAGCACTTTTGATTAAATTTAATGTAGGATCAATCGGGGTAAGAGCGAAACAGTTTTGTGTATCTTACGTTATGTATTAAAGAACAAATTAATGTAAATTTGGGTAAAAATGATAATAAGCATAACGTAGTTAAATTTATTTACATTCTGCAAGCATCCACTATAAGCTACAATAAAAACTTCTATCAATCTTATGGATTTTTAATTTATTTTAGATTAGGTATATAATATTATTAACAAATGGATGGAGAAGATTAAATATTCGAGGCAGTTAGACTGAAAACTGACTTACTGACTGAAACTTACTGAAAAACGACATAATATTATACATTTTTCCTTATACAGTACGAATTCTATATTTCTGACCATGTAAATTGTCTGTATATATGTTCAATTATTAAAGTAATACGCCAAACGCATTGGCACCCCTGATAATATGCAGCCAGTCTTACATGACAGTTGTGAGTTACAGTGAAATTAGAAGTTCGAGCTTGTTAAAGAAATGCACGTGTGTGACATGACTGTGTGTTACACAACGATAAGAATTAGGTAAGTAAATAATTAATAAAAATGCATAAATATGTTTACAATAATATAATTATTTCTTACACCCTAATACGCAAAAAAAGATATTACAAACGCAAAACAATATGGATGAATATGAATAACAACCCTAAACGTAGACAAGAACAATTTACGAGAGATATTCAAAATGTACTCCACCCGGTTTTAAGCAGTACGAATCATTGGCCTATGAGGATATTTAGCAGTAAATAAGTCCTTAACAATACTCAATTTTTTTCGAAGTATTAATGTATAACTTTTTTATAATTTTCTACAGATTAAATGAACTTATTTAAAAAATAATGCAGATTTTTGTGAATGAAGTAATTGATTTTAATCAGCTGTCAAAATAGGTAAAAGTTATTGCAGAATTGTCAGAGGTTGTTAATGCATTAGACGTGTTATTTTAATAATTGAACATACGAGTTTTACATGCAGCACATTTGCATGTTCAAGTATGTAATGTTTATTTCGTAAGCACATAATCAAAAATACCTAGACAGCATACACAAATGAAGATCCAGTCAGCCAAGTAGTCAGTTTGACGTAGCATTTATTTAAGAATAGATTGTCGTCAAGTTCGTCTTAATAGAGAAATCAACTTATTTCAATAAATTTGTTGTGCCATGTTATTTATGCATTCACGTTTTTTTTCTTGTTCTTACTGACTTTATTTTTACATTAAGTCTACTGTATTCATCTGATTAGGCTTTTTCCGTTTCGCTATATTTTTCTATTAGTTTTCACTTTGAGTTTCTTTTTTTCTTCAGTCTTATTCTGTTTAATCTCTCATCCATGTTGTATTCCCATTTCTTATAAATCCTCATACCTTTTCACATGTTTAAGTTTATATTTTTTTTCCATACTTTTGGAATTTCTTCTGTTTTTGATATGTATTCTGTTTTTGTAGTTTCATCCTTGAGCTATTTTAAATTATATTTTCCTCTTTTAAACGATATATTTTTTCCTTAATTTTTTGTATTGCGTTGCCTTATCCATCGCCAATGCTCGTTGTTAATTTTCGCACCTTTTTTTTATTTCTTAAGTACAACCACGAAAAGATTTCTTCATTTTGGGCTAATACATGTGACTTATTTTTGCTGCTGTATTTTCATAATTTATCTTAGCCATCACCAAACACATGGTCGCTGTTAATTTTCGCACTTCTTTTATTTAAGTATATACATCAAGTTTTTCATTTTTGACCCAGTAATTTGTGCTTCTGTCTTTTGCCCTGGTCTTGCCTTGTAACTTTGTAGATATTTTTATGTTCAAATGGCGTGCTTCCTGTTACTAAACTATGCATTCCAAATAATTCAGTAAAGAATTCGCCATTTTCGTTGCACATTTGCCCATTACATTTTCTGTTCTTTCATTATTCTTTTCTACTTGGGCGTTGTCATCGCTAGTTAATATTACTATGTTTTCTTTTCCTATACAATTTCGTGTTTTGCTTAGTAGATTATAAAATTCCTCTTTTTGTCGATACTGTTTTACATTTGTTTCTTACATCATTTTCATCTTACATTATTTTCTCACAGTTTGACAATTTGTGTCTATTACCTTCTCATTTATTTTCGACGCATCTCATATTATCAATGTTATTGGTGTTCAAGTTCTTTGCACAACTTCTTTATAATTACTTACTATTCGTATCCATTTGTCCTTCTATTTTTCTCCTATAAATCGCTCCAGCGTGAATGAGCTCATTAAATTGAAGCCTTAGTTGGATTCGTTTTAAATTTTAAACAAGGAGTAATTCTGCGATATTTCTCTCTTTGTACTCGTTGAATAAAATTTATCTTTTGGTAAACATATCTAGTATATTCCGTTTTAGTCACGTACGAAAAAAATTCTGCTGATTGGAATGTAAAAAGACGAAAGACATAAAAGTTCTTCAATTCTTTTAAATTACGGTAATAAATTCGTTTTTAAGAAAATGTATCGCGTTATTATGATCCGTTTTTAATTAAACAGACTGTGGTCTGAGACAAATTGTCTTCAATATGTAAATGTTTACAAAGAAATAAATGTTTTCGGAACTATACGAGACATCATTATAGCTAAATTGCACATTGTTAAATTATTTTCGAGAGAATATTACGGCGTCTACACTGTTTCTTTTTAAACCATCCAAGAGATTTTCATCCAAGAAACAGTTTCCATTAACTGTATCATTGGTACCACTCATAAGTTTAACGTGCGTCTATCTACTACCGTAAGTTTATGTACGCATGTTCCTTTCAAAAGAAAAGTAACTGAGATACGTTGAATCAGCGCAATTACTATTGCAACCATACTGGTGGGAGCAAGGTTGCTTATCTATCCTTTACTAACTCTCCAGGCTAGTACCGGAACTATGACCGTGCTCACCCGTCGGGTTCATTCTCCGAAGAGATGGACCCCTACTCCAGCATGCGGACTATTCCCACAACGCAAGTGAGACTTCACTGCCTGACCGAATCCAATCTCTATGTGGCTGGGCTTGGAGGTTACGCCACCCCAGCCTACCATGTTATAGGCCTGATGAGCCCTTGTCGGCACTTCGTTTGATTCCACCTAAACAGAATTCCGAAATGTACGATACCAAACTCCGACCTATCATTGGTATCAGTGAGGTCATATTTAATGCGAGATTGGACGGCCTGTTCTGTAATACGATTGTCCCTTAAATTTTATAGAGGGATGCACATTTTTCGGCTTTGGATGTCAAGCCTCTTCTTACTAAATTTGTGTCACGCTGGTTAATAATATGCGTGCGGATAATAATGTTATGAGTTATTGGAATCCTGCGTGTAGTTTTCAGAAAGCTCTGTTACGGTATCGTTTAGTTTAAACCTTCGCGTGTGTAAATGTAGAGTTGCCAACATTCGTTGCGCTTTTCGGTTTGTAATTAGAAGTAATGAAAAGCACAATAATTGGTGGAGCAACTTCGCCTTCTAGAAACAGAGAATTTGTCTCGTTGGGGTTATCACCTTCGTAAATAGTAATGACGAGTTAACTTTTATAAATTCTTAAGAAGAGTCACTAATAAATGTAACTAACTCGAAATTCATTTTGATCTCAAATCAGTTTCTATTACCGTGCAGGATGTGCGTAAATTTAGTAAAATATAAATAATATGTAAATCAGCAAGTTTAAAATGGGAAATGAATGCAACGTCCAAAGATTCAGTTTTTATGAAAAGCATTCAGGGTTCAATTACAGCTTCCTTTCCAACATCTTTACTATGTGAGTGTTTGTTCTTGTTAGGTAGTGACGATTAGTTATATAAAGTGTTAGTCTTAAGATGGATTAAGGTCAAAAAAACTATGCACTAGGATAAAAGGATTACTGATAAACATTCCTCCAGTAAATTTTTTTTATTAAATCTTTTGAAATTGACATAGTAATAAATCAAATATAGTTTTTTGAGCTAGAAGATAGTAAAGTAAAAGTGCATTTAGGATGGGATACTTAATAAGTTAAAGTGTAAAATCTCGTAATGTTGGTGGGTTTCATATTATAATTAAGTGTTGTTTGTTAATGTTTTATGACACGAAGTTAAAACTAATACCGATTTGTTATAGCTTGGTACAACAAATTGTTTGTGGTCTTTTTTTAACCAAATTAAAAAGACAAAAAAATTAAATAACAAATCACTTAGATGCCAGTTTTTTTCTAAAATTGTAGATTCTCATGTTTGATTTCAAACAATAACAACAAATAATTTGGGCGGCGCCCTCTATTTTGCTCAATCGTTTCTGATCATATTTAAAACCTGTAAGCGTTTATGATTAACACCCACGCCCGCTGAAAATAATTTCAATTAGTTAGAAGTTTCTGCCGAAAGCTATAGTTAGCGTAAGTATAAGATGTTTATGCTTTATTTGTTTATTTTATGTAATATATATGGATAATCTGAGTGTTACAAACATTAGTAGTTGTTGCTATTAAAAGTCATTTGTTTTATGCGATGCTAAAGCTATTTAATATTTTATATGAGCACTTATATGAGTCAGTGATTAGCTGAACAGCGTGCGTTTGTTGTTAAGGCATTTTTCTAGAACAAAGAATCTATAGTAACTGTTCAATGCTTCTTTAGACGTTAAGATTCTGTTCCACATCA
Organism: Agrypnus murinus; assembly: GCA_929113105.1. Taxonomy (NCBI): domain Eukaryota; kingdom Metazoa; phylum Arthropoda; class Insecta; order Coleoptera; family Elateridae; genus Agrypnus; species Agrypnus murinus. The sequence goes on from OV816029.1 coordinate 30,965,526, forward strand.
AAATGCAATTAAAAAGTGTTTCGCGTTTTCGATAAACTTTACTAGAATTGATGCTTATGTTTACTTTTACATGTACCGCGTGTCCTTAAAAAGTGCTTAAAAATCAAGATAAGCAGCTCCATGTATGCACTTCTTATTAATATTCATGAAAAAATGCAATTTGCAAATTTTAAATTGTAGGGGATGCAACATTATAAAGATTTTACATAAACTTTCAAATATGCCACGTATTTTATATGCACTATATGATAGACTGTTATAATAAGTATGGCTACATGCAAACTAATCTTGTCTTGTTCAAACAATGCAATGCCTCGTAAAGGTTCTGACAGTAACAGTACATACTTCTCTCTGCTTGTTTGGTAAGTATCTTTATACAAAAGTCTATTCATTACTCAAATAACATTTTTGAGCATGTTATATATTACTCGAAAATGTAATTTGAACACCAGTAAGCTTTAAATTTTATTGACTTTATAGTTATCGTACCTCGACATTATTATTACAAAATTACTTTCGTAATAGTTCAAAAGTATTTACGAGAATATATCTGTAAGTAGATCAAGGAATCTCCATGAGTAATAATTAACATTCTTTACATTATACAATGTGTTAGAAGTTATCAGTATGTGAGAAAGAAAATGGAACCAATTATCTTTCCGGAGATTATCGTGTAATCATATTGCGGAAAGGTGGTATCTCGTTACCCTGACGTAAACCAATCTTGTTCAATACGATAGGGAGCTTTCTGTTCTGCGTCTCGTCTTCGTGCGATGAAAAAAGCCTTTAACGTCTGCTACAAGTAATAGCACATCAACAGACGCATCGTTGTAGTGAGGTGAGAAAAATAATCTTTTATCTAAGGGCTCGTGTTTTGGAGTTCCTGCCGTGGTATGCTTTCAGCCGAAGTGAAGAACGCCTTTATCAAATCAATCTTTAGGAATAGCGCTAAAAGTGCTGACGTTGTAGTGCGCTATTCATATAGGCAAAGGGAAACTTCGCTTGCACAATGAGTGGTCTTTGTCATGGCCTATTCGAGAACCTCTTATACTTGGATGACTATAACTGACTGAATATGCAGGCCATTAGATGGCCGGGGTCGCCTTGGGCACGGACGCATTCTAACTTATCTCGCCAGGATAAATGTACTGCCGCTATGCGCCACATAAAATTGTCCGGACGCCGACTTTCTCCCGTTTTTCTATATATCGATTCATATTTTTCTTGCGGTATATTGAGACCTCAATAATTTATTTCGAAATAACAGGTGTTTGCGATAAACGTGTTCATTTTTCTTATTCTTTCACACAGAAAAACGCCCAGAAAGTGCTTTATGTAAAAGCATAACCAAGAGACGCCCAATTTAAACTTTTAGAGATGATATAAATTTAACTTAGAAGCGGAAAATTTATTGGCACACTTCTCCTAAGTAAACCGATTATGTTGTTGATTGCGTTGCTAAAAAATGACTTGCAATTTGCAACTGAAATTCTCTTTTCTCTTTCTCCCACTCTCGACATTTAGTGTAAATATATAGTAGGTGCCTTTTCTAAGACTACTTGGCTAACAAGGTTATTACTATAATTTCTAAGTAAGATATCAGACATAAATTCACACGTTTTCATTGCATTAGAAAGACTAACAGGACCATAAAGGAGAGCTCTTTGACATGAAACTCCGTGATCTGAGCGAATTAATTCTAGCTGTAGTAAATCACTGATAAATCTTTCTAGACAAAAACCAACATAAAGCTGTCGAGTTTTTGTCCTTTAGATCTAGACGGTGATTTGAGTTACTAGTGAGGACTTTCAGAAATTCAAAAAAATGTTTGAAAACTTGTTTAGTATTTTTAGTAGTCAGCAGAATAATCTAGACTAACTCAAATCTGCAAATACAAGAGAAATTTTCACAGAGAAAAAATCTCCTTGACCTGAAAAATTCTGAAGGGTAGTTACTAATGCTATTCTTTAAGTTAAAATATTTAGTAAATAAAAATTCTATTAATGAAGTCTAACTATATGTGTTTATAAACGTAAAAAATGTGTAAATAAATAAATCAATTAAAAAGCACAGTATTAATTAGATTAACAAAAAACATGGTATGGTGATACCAAAGTTTATCACTTAAGTTCATTGCATCATCCTTCACATTAAGTAAAGATTCTTGTCAAAGTACCTACTGGTTTTCAAATGCATTGAGCCGTCACTTTAAACACCCACCGAACAGAAACTAAGCGTCCAAAGTAAATCATTTTTATCAAGTGAAAAAAAACATAATATGCAAAAAGTTTTTGTTTGGTGGGGTGTACTTCATTGGTCCTTACTTCTTTAAGGGCAGCGATGTGAAATGCAATAAAAGTAGCTGCACAATAAGATAGTATGTAAAGATATTACAAGATGTTTCAGCGGGTCAACTGTATAAAAATATAAGAGAAAAAGTTGGATTCAGCAAGATGGGGTTACAATTCACACCGCCAGAATATCTGTGGCAGTATTACGGCAGATATTTCTAATTTTTTAAAATTCAAAGGTGGCAATGTTAATTGGATAGCTAGATCGCTCCACCTCGCGGCGCGGCGTGGTGTTTCTCTCTTTGGAGTCTTAACGAGCCTACGACTAGGATTCGTGGCGTCCTGGTCGTCCTTAGTGAGGATAAACTGAGAACGAATGGAAAGTAAGCATAACACGAAATTCCTACCCGATAAATATTCTCGTACGCGTAGCGATGAGTTTTTGTGAACTATTGTCAATAATATGTTAAGACCTTTTTAAACAAAAGGAGTAGTTACGTTTACTTTGAAGATCGGCGGTAATACTTGGGTGATGATTGAAAATCTTAGAAAGAGTACAAAAATTACATCGAGCCTAGCTTAGTAACTCGACCGCTAAACGAATAGAAAAGCTTTACACGTCGAAACCAGACGGTTATCTGATAAATATCCAGATAATAGTTCCAAAATTTCGCAAAAATTGATCGTGAATCACTATGCTAAGCTTCTGTAGAACTCAGGTAATAAATATCTTAATAATGTATATACACATATGTCAACAAATACCTGTCACATAAATAACTAAGACAAAAACGTTTAATAGTTAAGAGCTCCCAAATCTATTTATGATGATTTACATGCAATGAAATAATAGGAATAAAAATATTTCATGCACAAAATGCTTAATGAAGATGACTAGATAAGTAACTAATCAATATTTGCTTGAAATTACAAGTGCAAATTTATAAATGGTACTCTAGGATATCCAATCGTTTAACGAAAAAGAGAGATACGTTATGTTTAAGTTTCTTTTCATATTACGGAAAGAGATTGATGCGAATTTAACCTGATAAAAATAGATAAGATTTGTTTTATTGACCTTAAATCTAAATAATGTCGTTTTCGCTAACGATAAGGCAATGTTGTTACCGCTACAAAGTCCCAATGAAAGACCAACCGAAAAGAGGGAAAATGGTGATGATTAGAAAGCTTTAGGATCTCGATCGGTTTTTAGAATTGGTGGAGGCAAGTTGAAATAATTTTCCCTGAAAATCCTCTTCACGAGACCAACCCAAAGTCGGAAATAGGAAAGACTACTTACCTACCTCATCTAAAATGTTTCCTATAATTAAGCAGATCAGCCAGAAATAAAAACAACATACCTATATGTAGAACAAGATCAAACACATAAAATCACATTGAAAAATGCATAAACAAACGCACAATGTGTGGCCTAGGATTCATTCATAGAGAAGAATGATTCAAAATCTAATTCAATTCTTAAACGCAAAAAAGGACATGTAGCAACTAGTAATAATATTGCTACTGCTATTAATGCTATTAAAATTGCGAATAATTATATAATTTTAATTTTTATTTGTCACCCACATCGTTTTTTCTACATTCCAAAAAATTATTATTTTTTATATGTAACTACTTAGTATAATATTTATGATGATTAAAGTCAGTTGACTTTGTAAAATTAAACGGAATGATTATTTGTAATAAGGTGCAATTTAAATTGAATTGAGATTATTTAAAATAAAAAATTTTAACAAAATGAAATTACTTGCGTAGTACAACTAAAATTAAAAACAAAAGCAATACGTATATGAAATAAATTTTATACGAACGTAACCAAAAGGATTCAAAAGGTTAAGATCGAGGATATCCTGTGACAATTATTAACATTAAACACATACTCATTTTCCGTAGTCGACTGCACTGTGGGTATACTTTACCCCTACTAGAAGGCCTGTTCCTTTGTAGACGTTGACTGAATTGTATAAAATATGTTTTAAGAAGCATACCCAACTAGCACAAAATATTGGCAAATGATTGGGGCAATATTGAACCTATATTGCATAATTGAGGCAATAGTAGCATGATTTAGCCAATATTGGTTTTTGAGAATTTGTTTTAACAACATTGTGATAATAATGGTAATATATTTAAATGCACTACTGCGTTTTACTATAAAAACCAATATGGAAAATGATTTAAATGCAATATCCCATAGATGTTTACAATAAATATTCTAACAATATTGCTTTATAGTATTTATTTCTAAATTATTGAGCCAATATTGGTGCATTATTGGTAGAAGAGCTTTTGGCTCTCCTCAGTTAGGGGTAGCTGTCTGCGATTTCCACACATATCACTCGAGCTTATATACTAGCTCGAAACAGTCTGTCTTAGGGTGCCGTCTGTGGGTTCCACACATATCACTTTAACGAATTTTTTTAAACTGTCATAGTTATGAAATGAAATAAATAAAGATTATTAAAAGTTTCACAGTTTTATTAAAATATACCTGACAATATTGTTTCGACAGCTATGCTGTCATTATCAAAGGTAATATAATTATAAACAAACACGTCGCTAAGGTAGATACAAAATAGGTAACTAGATAAAATAATAATAATAATAATAAAATTAATAATAAAAATCATAATTAAACATCTAATACTTCCAGTAACGGAGAATTACTGAGCTCAAGTTGTTCATTCATTAAAGGTACCCTGAGTTTGTGTTTGTATATCTCAAAGGCTTCTAAAATGTCTAATTTGCGTTTGTTATTACAAAAATGTAGGAATTTAATATTATTTTGAGGAGTCATTGTGTGATTTTGTTCTAAAAGGTGTTTGGCGTAATTCGATTTTTCAGGGTGTTTATTTTTGTAATGACGTACGTGTTCTTTATATCTTATGTCAAAATTTCGAAGTGTTTGTCCAATATATACCGAACTACAAAAAGAACAATTTAAACGGTAAATGCCCGATTTCATGATATCATGTGTTCTGTCTTTAGCATTAAATAAAAATGAAAAAGTGTTAGTGTTGGTTTTAAATGTTATTTTATAATTGTTGGTTTTTCTTAGTATATGTGCAATTTTTTCTGATATTTTGCCAAAATATGGTATAGATATGTAATTTGTGTCTTCTGTTTTATTGTCAATGGGATATATTCTTTTGATGGCTAACCTATAATCTTTTTGTTTAATTAAAGTGTCAATCATGTTCGGATTATAATGATTTGCATGTGCTAGTTGTTTAATGGTTGATATCTCTTTGCTAAAATCTGATTTTGTTAGTGGAATAGTTAAAGCTCTGTGTACTAATGATCTGTATGCTGCTATTTTATGTGTATTGTGGTGACAAGATTCATTTGGTATTGTTATGTCTGTTTGTGTTGGTTTTCTGTATATGGAAAATTCAAAAAGATTGTCTGCGTTAATCTTGATATTTAAGTCTAGAAAGTTTATAGCCCTGTTTTGTTCTGTTTCTAGTGTAAATTTTATATTAGGATGGATATTGTTTATAAGAATTAAAAATTCATTGATAACCTCAAAAGAACTGTCAAAACAAGCTAAAATGTCATCAACATAACGAAACCAGAAGATAATGTGTTTAGAGAGGTTTAATTCAAATATTCGATCTTCAAACTTGTCCATAAATATGTTAGCTAATAGAGGACTTAGAGAATTACCCATAGGTAAACCATCCTTTTGTAAATAAATTATGTTATTAAAAGTGAAATAATTTTGACTTATACAAAGGTCAAATAATTGAATTAACTCTAACCTTTTAACTAATTCTATATTACTATTGATCAAGAAATTTTGGCCGTTGAATGCGAAACTATACTTAAGAAAGATCATAATAACTATGCAAAATTCCAAATTTCGAATTTGTTAAAAGAGATGTCTTTGAAACAGGACAAAATGTACAACACATCTAACATATCACTTCTTCAATCTATAAAACAGAAAATCACAGAGAACAATCTAATTTCTGTTAAAGCAGATAAGGGTAGCACTTTGGTAATTCTTTCTAAAGATATTTACATACAAAAAGTTAATGAATTTATTAATAAAGAAAATTTTGAAACGTTAAACAAAAACCCAACCACAAAATTCCAAAAAGAAATAAAACAAGGTTTAGAAAACTGCAATATCTGCTTTTCAGAATTAGAAAAGCAACAAATCATTAATAAAAACCCACAAATACCTAAACTGTATGGATTAGTGAAGACCCACAAACAGAATATGCCAATAAGACCAGTTGTATCATACATCAATGCACCTAATCACATTTTATCCAAAAAACTGAACCAGATTATTAACACGATAGGTTACAAATCGAAATACTCTGTTAGAAATTCATTAGAATTAGTAGATAAGCTGCAAAACATACATCTTCCACCACATTCAAAACTTGTTAGTTTTGATATTTGCAACATGTTCTCCAGAATACCACCAAAAGAATGTATTCCTTTATTAGATAGTTTCTTGATCAATAGTAATATAGAATTAGTTAAAAGGTTAGAGTTAATTCAATTATTTGACCTTTGTATAAGTCAAAATTATTTCACTTTTAATAACATAATTTATTTACAAAAGGATGGTTTACCTATGGGTAATTCTCTAAGTCCTCTATTAGCTAACATATTTATGGACAAGTTTGAAGATCGAATATTTGAATTAAACCTCTCTAAACACATTATCTTCTGGTTTCGTTATGTTGATGACATTTTAGCTTGTTTTGACAGTTCTTTTGAGGTTATCAATGAATTTTTAATTCTTATAAACAATATCCATCCTAATATAAAATTTACACTAGAAACAGAACAAAACAGGGCTATAAACTTTCTAGACTTAAATATCAAGATTAACGCAGACAATCTTTTTGAATTTTCCATATACAGAAAACCAACACAAACAGACATAACAATACCAAATGAATCTTGTCACCACAATACACATAAAATAGCAGCATACAGATCATTAGTACACAGAGCTTTAACTATTCCACTAACAAAATCAGATTTTAGCAAAGAGATATCAACCATTAAACAACTAGCACATGCAAATCATTATAATCCGAACATGATTGACACTTTAATTAAACAAAAAGATTATAGGTTAGCTATCAAAAGAATATATCCCATTGACAATAAAACAGAAGACACAAATTACATATCTATACCATATTTTGGCAAAATATCAGAAAAAATTGCACATATACTAAGAAAAACCAACAATTATAAAATAACATTTAAAACCAACACTAACACTTTTTCATTTTTATTTAATGCTAAAGACAGAACACATGATATCATGAAATCGGGCATTTACCGTTTAAATTGTTCTTTTTGTAGTTCGGTATATATTGGACAAACACTTCGAAATTTTGACATAAGATATAAAGAACACGTACGTCATTACAAAAATAAACACCCTGAAAAATCGAATTACGCCAAACACCTTTTAGAACAAAATCACACAATGACTCCTCAAAATAATATTAAATTCCTACATTTTTGTAATAACAAACGCAAATTAGACATTTTAGAAGCCTTTGAGATATACAAACACAAACTCAGGGTACCTTTAATGAATGAACAACTTGAGCTCAGTAATTCTCCGTTACTGGAAGTATTAGATGTTTAATTATGATTTTTATTATTAATTTTATTATTATTATTATTATTTTATCTAGTTACCTATTTTGTATCTACCTTAGCGACGTGTTTGTTTATAATTATATTACCTTTGATAATGACAGCATAGCTGTCGAAACAATATTGTCAGGTATATTTTAATAAAACTGTGAAACTTTTAATAATCTTTATTTATTTCATGATTATGGAGTTCCACAAAATAAGGCTGGAAACAATAAATAGTTATGAAAACTCACTTTATTAAAAACACTTGTGTGTTTATTTTGTATTTTTGTATATTAATTATTGAGCAATATTTAAAATCGACGGTGCACCAATAATGCAGAATATAATTGAGAATTATTTAAAATCAACATTGCACCAATTCAGGATACTATTATTGGGCAGTGTTTAACACACCTGTCGTCCCAATAAAGTAGAATATTATTGAGCAATATTTAAAATCAATATTGTACCAATAAAGCAGAATGTTTACATTTCTATATTGAGCCAATATTTGTTAGGAACATTGTACCATTATTGCCGCAACTACTATCCGATATTGCCCCCAATATTTTGTGCTACTTGGGTAAGCATTTTTTTAATTATATGAATATAAAAAAGATCTCTTACTACAAGTGTCGTTAAACCTGTAAATAAACTATTGAATAGTTTATAAAAGAATCCATTTATGAGACATTATTTATTTGAATACGATTAAATGAAACTTGTAAAGGAATCTTTGATCTTGCCGTTTCTGTGAAAAGACGAATAAGTAAGAAATGAAAAACTAAAGCCTCTTCCCAATAAATGCATAGGAGACTATGGTTAACCTTCGGCTACTATCGTGACGTCAAAGTTTTTAGGGAGTTCTGGTATAACTAGGTCAGTTTACGCTTCAATACCATCGAAAGACTGAAAAATGTATCCAGACGGAGATTGCCGCAATTACCTATGCAAGACTTCTACGAAAGCCTCCAAATATGCCAACAAAGTAAGGAAGTCATTTTAGGAGATATTTCTAATTCTTAATTAGTTTACGTCAAATTTAATTGTTATTAGTCATGTTAGTTATTAGCTGTCTGTTTTAGATAATATTAACTTGTGATCAATAACGTTTTCTTAATTTTACCTTAGTAGCAAGTTACCTAATTTCGATAGCTGTTACTATCTATGACATCCACATTTACTATTAAATAACTTGTTTAGTTATATAAGCAACTTAGCGATTCGAACCACACTGAGGAAATGCCAGAAGAAATAACGAATTTAATTTTGATAAGCACAATTTTCAGTCTAGGAAAACAACTTCCAGTGTATTAAATTCCAGACCACTTGCTCTAGTAAGTTCCTTTCTCCTTTCTTGTAGTTTAGCACTGTCCTGTTCATTCTATAACGAAATTTATGTTAAAAATTTGTGACGATTGTAGCTGATTATTACTAATTATAGCCTCAAATCGTAATAACTCGGGAGCATCTCAAAGATATATGTCGATGGATTATTGGGACCACGGCTAAGTAATTAAAGATACAGTAATATGGTCGGGCTATAGACGAATCATATAAAACACTGCAAATAATCTTTAATTTTTAAAACATTTAATCGATCATGAACGAAAGAAGAACTATTTATACAATTAAATAAGTATAAGGTTATTAATTTTAGTATTAAAATGTAACCCAGTCATAAAGGAGTTACATAAGCTGTTAGGCAAGCAGCTAACGGTAATTAGAACTTTCTTATTTAACACGTGGGTCTGCAAGATGTCATGTCTATTAATGTTAAGTTGTTATGTTTCGAGTTACAGAGCAAAAACTGAGGAAAAAATGGATTTCATGCTTACCTGGCAGAATTTCTGTCTCCATCTTTCAATTTGAATGTTTATATAATACACATTATTATAATACATATTGTGGTGTTATTTTGTATATTGCAAATCGTCAATAGACCTGTTATATCTCAGGGTCGAATTAATACTCAATACTCAATAGTAAAGGTTACCTATAATTTTTTTTAATTACCTTAATATGAGACTCGAATGATTATCTTTCAATATTGGGTTCAATTATTGAAAGATTAAACTTTACAAATAAATCATTTAAAATTTGCCACTCTCACACGGTGGTTAGTAGCTCTCAATAAATAAAGTTTGGTTATTACTAATAGTGATTGACACATATATCTGGAATGTCAAATCTGACAGTTATCAATTAAATTTCCCCAAGAATGAACAAGTAAGTATAGCATATATTTTTATTTAATTCTTTATTTTATAAATCTTTATTTTTAGGATGTTAAAACGGAAAGAAATCTTACCCTGTCAACTTACTAACTTTTCCTTCAGGTAAGTCTTCCTCGTATGTCTCTCCAATATTTTCTTGTTATTTTGACATATGTACTTCTAATCCTTTACCAACAATTACCTTCACTTTCACTAAACCTACAACTTCCACAACATGCACTTTCCGCCAGGAATCGTGCCCACTGCTACTGAATCTGCAGACCTCGCACCACCAAAGACATCGTCACCGGACCACTGGACTGCCTCAAGACTGCTACAAGAATGCCATCCTTTCAAGGTCAGGTTAGTAAATTCGATATTTCTTTTAAATTCCTTTTACCCTTTATGGTTTTCTTCTTGTCTAGGGCTCGAATGAAGACTGCAAGCTCCCCAACACCTCAGTAAGTATCTTCAAAATCTTTTTCTTCTGATGAAGTCCCCTTAATGATTCTTTTCTTTTACAGGAATATAATGAAGAATTTGACTCTTCAACACATTGGTAAGTAACAAACCCAGCTCGAAGGCGGTTTTTCAATTTATTTTCTTTTCTCATTTGCTCTTACTGTATCGTTATGCCCTTTAATATTGCTTCCTGTAACTAATATGCTAAATATGCTATAGAAAATCAATACACCTTTAAATTATTTTTTTGATTGATGCCACGATATCTTTACCTAATATACATGATTTTTAATTTTCAGGTTGGCTTATGGCTAGGATATCCTTTCCTTTTATTATCCTTGTTAATGTTAATATTGTATCATAATATACAGTTTTTTTCAGATTTCATTATGTCATCTCCCCTGAACTGTTCATGGAGCCACCCTCAACCCAGGATAATGTGTGGTTAATTAATTTTTCCATACAAAATGGGTCTGTACAGATATCGCAACACTGACATTGTTCCAGCAGTTTGCAGTAGTGCATATTTTGTAAAGTTCAAATGCAAGACCTAAAAGGTATAGAATGACTTAGACTAGTAATTGAAAGTTCATTTTTTGAGAGTTCCAGTTTTATTTCATTAGAGTTTGGCATGTTTTTTTGCGACCTTTTACAATTTAGGAATGTTAATTACGAGTTTTTTTGGAATTAAAATTTATATAACAACTATAATATACCTACACAATTAATAAAAATCGATTTCCTTATTCTGGCATTTTCGGTTGTACTTGTGTTCATATTTAATACTTAAATCCCTTTTGTACTTTCATCGCATTAACCATAACGGTTTTCTTATTAACAAGTTTTTGTAAATGCTTATTAATCTATAAGTATTTTTATTTTATTTCTTCGTATTTTAAGGAAAACGACTAACTTATCAGTTGATTGTGCAGCAATTACAAAGAGTATGGAGTCCAGAAAGTATTTACGATTATGTTTTAAAGTTAGGTCTTTAGAAATTCTCATTTTTAGAGAAGAAAACGTATAGTTTAACACACGAAAAACTACGTCTTAAAATTTCCTTGCAAGAGGCATTTACAAATTCAATAAAAACCTTTTTGAAAAGAAAACAAGTGAATTTTTAGGTGCTTCAACACAAAAAGTTCTAGGTTCAATTTTATATACTTCGCTTCTTTTCCATCTTATCTCACGAGCAGTTAGAATGTTTTGCTCGAAGATTCTGAGATAAACGCGGCGCCAAAATAAAAAGAAAATTCGATTGCATATACCATAAAAATTGCTTTTAAGAAGTACTGAATAACTTGGAAAGTTATCCGGTTATGTAAATATAGGAAACTCTTATCGTAATATATTTGGCTTTAGATGCTCTTTGATGGATGAACTGTACAAGAAAAGTGGTGGTACTTGTTTGCAAGAATAGCTTACCCAAGCAGTGTTTTTGTTACAAGTTTTCAACACGACGAGACCTTGTTTTTCTTATTCATATTAGCTCCTTAAAGCAGATAGTTATTTTTCAAGAAATTACATTCGATATTCTATTAAACTTTATATACTACAACAACTAATAAACAAAAATGCAGCAATAAAGACGAGTAGGCAATCGTTTACACCGTTTCTGAATATTGATTTGAAGGAATATTATAAGAATTTTTTTCTCAAAGTGGACTTCAACAAAAATAAGAATATTTTCAATAAGTGTCGAAGACTCGCGGTTGTTCTCATTGTATCTAAAATTGCTTTTTGCCAATAGAGAGCGAAACGACTGATATTGTTAAACTTCAATTTGAAGTTCAATAATATTTTTCTGAGAAGGTAGGTCCTTGACACTTGATATAACATAAGTTTCAAAATGTCTGATACATTTGAACGTGAGAATATAATTTAGTTTGCGTTTCTTTTTTCTTTGAAAAGTTTAAATTCTTTTTGATGCATATAGAAACTGTATCCATTTAAGAATTTGTTTTCTATTCTAATAGTCATACAATGTTAAATTTTTTCTCATTGCCTTTCTATTTTTTCGGTAATCTTTAACAAGGTTATATTTTTTATGTAATAATCATATTAAACCAAATCACTTGTTTTGCAAGAAATAAAAACTGTCGCGAGCTTATTATTACGAATATTTAATTTGCTGGGTTTCTAATTCAAATATACTAAAAAGATTTACGCATTGGCACGTGCAGCTAATTTAAATAATAAATAATTTTAGTCTAATTGTGACCTAAAACGGCTTAATAAAATGATTATTTCAAGTTACACATTTAAACATAAAATTTTAATAATTCTCAGCTTAAATAAGGAATTAATTATAAATGTCCTCTTTTTGAAACACTAACTAGTAAATATGTGATTCGACTTTGTTTTGACAATACCATCAGTCATGCGATAGTAACCAAAAACTAACAAAAACCGTTAATAAGTGGAAATTATTGCAAGATTTAAAAATATATTTATTGAAGGAGTTCAGAGTTCAACAATAACTGTCCTGTGTTCTTCCAGCAGCAACGTGTCGAATGTCGAATTCTTTGTGTTCTTTAAATAAAAGCAATTCCTTCGGTGGTCCTTCGGTAGATTAGATTAATGTAAAAAACCGAATGTAGCATAGGTCATTTTATTAAAGGACTATTCTCAAATTTTCAAAAAACCTCTGATGTCTTGATCTATGTTCTTTATTAACCTAGTAATAAAGCTATGCAAATTAAAACAGGAATATTTAATTAAGCTTCTTTTCTAGATTTTCTTTTGACTAAAAAATAAGTAAATGTGTATATTTGCCATACATTATTCTGCTGTGCACTTTATAAATAGTACTTGAGATTCATAAACTTGATGTAATAAATGAAAATTAAATATAAACAACCAACTGCATATAGTATAAACACTTTTTTAACAATAATAACAAACAATTCGTGTGGCGCCCTCTATAATGTTGTCCGCGGTTTCGTTTGTTCTGAACACGTTGGAACCATTTTCTTGGTTAACTTTGGCGCAATTTATTCATCGCCCCTCTCTACCACACAAACCTCATAGATTATGGGGTAGATTATCAGTAGTTATTAGTATTTAAAAGTTGGGTAGAACCGAAATTCTGTTTAACGATATTCTAGAAAACTATATGGTATGGTAAACGAATTTGGTAAAAGGAGTTTATTAAAGTAATTATTAACACCATTAGTTGAACAATAAAGAAGTAAGTGATAGCTTTTAAGTGGTTTGTGCCTATTGAAGAAAGAAATCTAGGAATATTGTTTTGTAATAATTAAAGCAATAAGTTTTATAAATAGAAAAGTTAAAAAAAGAAAGTCATAAAATTTAAGAAGTGAATAGTCGTAACTGTTATTTGATTTTCATTGTATTTATATCTTGCACAATTTAGATTACTTTGTAAGTTTGTTTACAATTTTTATTAGTTGTTCTAACGTTTCGTTTTTTTTCAACTTCTGAAAAATGCAATTTTGTATGTATAATAGACAAAAACCCTTAGTGCGGTTCTGTTTAGTGCAGTATATTCTCCCGGTTTAATTTAGCAGACTTCAGCTTATTTTAAATGTTTTTTTTTATATTGAAAGTAACCTCCATATGTTTATTCAGATAAAATATTTTTGTTATGTTAAAAATGCAGATTTCTCTTAATGCAATTGTCGCCTTTGTAATTACCAAAGGTTAAAATTTTCAAATGTTCTCACGGTTTCAAATGTCGTTTTGTAGAGAAAAGTTGAAGTTGAATTTATAAATGCTTAGGGTTAATATTGGCTTTTTAATAAAGAAATAAATTGTCAGAAAAGACATTAAGCTTTTATTTAAATTTATAAATCCTGTATGTGCTTGTTGGTTATTTCAGACAAAAGCAAAATCTCGTCTAGATGGCCACCTGCAAATAATATTGGGCTCTCGTTAGTAAGTAGATTTTAAGGGGAATCCCCGAAAGTTTTGGTTGGAAATGTTCTGGAACAATGTGACGTAATTATCCCTAATTGGCTTAAGAGAATCCCACCATTTCTTTTACTGGTTCATTTAAAATTTCCCCTTCTCAAAACCATCGCTGAAATATTTTCAATTTGAACAGTCAGTCCGCAATAAACCACCATCGAAGACAATGATGCCTCGAGGCTTCTCCGGGCGCTTCGCGCCCCGGTGAAATTTTACCAGGGTCGTTACAAAAAATGTATGCCCTTATTAATAACAGTATTTAGTCCGTAATTAGTAAATTTTGATAATTTATACCGTATTGTCGTTTTCGTCAATTTTAGTTAGTGTTACTTTGTACCGATTTAGTTATTTGGAAATAAATCCATACTAGGATTATTTCGTAAAGTTTTGTTAGTTTGACAAAGAAAATAATAGCGTCTTGTCGTACCGAAAAATTAAGTATAATTTTATATTATCGATTAATTATTTGTTAAGCAACCTTCAAGTAAATAGTGTTACAAGGTGCCGTTACCGTAGTGATTTTCGAGAATCTGTTCCGTTCGGAAGTATTGTACGGAAGCAATTAATCATGTTAATGAATCTCGTTAAGACAATATAGTTCAGAATTTAGAAGATTTGTTCTCGTTTTGGTACTTCAAGTCTACAGTTTGATAGTGAAAACTTATGTGTTATGGTCATTTTTGTGGTTTTTGTGAAACGTGTTGAGCCTTCTGTTTGTGCCAAAAGTTTATAAAAATGAAGATTTGTATTAGGATAACGTTCTTGTTTATGTTAGTTTAGTTATGTTTAATTTAATAGTTGGTTTGGGATCCCGAAATACCTTTAGAATATGATGAATTATTATTATATTATTTTGAAAGAGAAAACTTTTCTAACATGTTTCATTTGTGTATTGTATTTTCAAATTTTGTTTACCTTATTCAATATATAAAGTTCAAATTAAATTATCGTAAGATATAGTTTTTCTCAACAAATTGCTGATGTTTTTGTCAATTAAAATTCAGTAGTATCGATTGATATGTGTCTGATTAAATTAACGTCAAATTTAAATGAGGAATCTTTCCAAATTGAGTTTTTAGATTCTGTTAACATCAATTTGGTGGCGCTCAACATGTTTTTTATTTTTTTGCTTGTTCCAGATTCCATTAATCAATTAGAAGCTTTTGGGGTTAACACTCATTCCTGTATTTAAATTTGAATAATGGAGATCTCAACAGCCGGTGAATTTATGAGTTGTGCAGTGCGTATTAAATATTTTGTGTTATTAAAAAAGTAGTGTTATAAATGACGCCCGATCGTGGGGCATTTCTTGTGTTAAGATAACGTTGTTATATTGTGAAGCATTTAAGAAATTTTTTATCTTTAAGAAATCACAAAATTGTTTATAAAAAAGAATATATGAAAATTATCGTACAGTGTTTATTTTATTATTGTAATGTCTTTTATTTACTGTGTGCTAAGGAATCAGGGTTGTTTTCAAACTTTTCTTGTTTGAACGAAATTCAACTGTTAAAGATTGAGTTCACAACCAAACAAGTAACCATAGTTCCATAAGAATCAGCCATGCTTTCAATTTTCCCATGCCCGAAAAGAATTGTAATGATGGGATTGTTTCAGCCGATCTTTGAGTAACTAAGCCGTGATAATTAGATGTAAGCCTAATTAATGTAAGTAACAACTCTTATGCTCAGTTGCAAGGATTTGGTATTTTCATTTTTTTTATTATAGAGTATTAATTTTAAATATTACACAGTGCCGAGCATGTATGGGTCATATTCAAAAAACGACTAGATAGCCACATTTCACAACCTGATATCGAGCAACAATTGAAAGATATGTTCCTGATAATATGACAAGAAATCCCAAGATGCTGTAGATAATTGCATTATTCATCCAGATCCATTATTGATGCATATGTCGGGTCATCAAGCTATTAAAAAAATAAGAAACTTTAACCTCTTGTCAAGATTTGCTCTGTTTCTACTTTGTGGATAATTTTGAAATTATTTGAATAGTTAAGTAGAACAAAAATACATGTTTGTCTTGCATATACTGCAATTTCCCTCTGCATTTTTGAGTAGTTTATACAAACAGTGAGGCAAAATAATATAAAGAATAGTAATAAATAGATATAAGAAATAAATAATATTAAACGTTGCAACTTCTAGGAAACTTCTAAAGAAAGGGAAACATTTATACAGTAAATATATGCAGAATTAATTTGGTCGTCCCAGATAGCAAACATTAAATTGAATGGAATTTATTTATAATACGACTATAAAATAAATAATCCCAAAGAGACAACACTAAATCTGTTACTAAACTAGATAGATATCGATTACATAAGGCAGCACGAAACTAATGTGTTAATTTGCATTTTCTTTGTGCTTTACAGCTATATAGCTACTCTACTAGATTTTTCTACGCATGCTATATATACTTTATAGAGTGTCGTAATTTTCGGGTCGGTGGTTTTAAAGCGACTCTTGGTGCGAACCTCCGCATTATTATCGTAATTGGGGATGGGAGTTATCTAGTAGTTCAGTAATCATGGACGGGCCAGGCTCTATTGTTATTAGTGGGACGACCGGATTACTTGGCTCAAGGATTCGGGCAACTCGCCAACTCAAAACATCAGTAATACAGGGCAACCTTTGCATAAATTGGATATTGCACCATAAATTATGTTTATACGAATTTTCGGTAATACCTAAACGGCTTTATGGCTGTTAGAATAACAGGCGGAGGGTGCGAATAAGTTTTTCCCAGCTGCTCTTGACGTTTGTGGTTAGGAACACGTTTTATAAACGGTTTATTCTTTGCACCGCACGCACTTCCTGTCAACTGTAATTCAATTTGATAGGCGTAAAAATGTAAACCTAATTTCATTTCACTGTTGCATTCTTCGTAAATAAGACGAAATTATGTTTTGGTTACTGTGGCTTTTTTAAGTGAACTTCGTAAAAAGTTCGGCATTTCTATTTAATTAAATTAAATTAAGTATTCAAAGTTGATGCGTAAATAAAATTTTATAAATGACTTCGAGATACTATGCTTGAAAATATAATCAAATACTTTACCGTCCTTTTTTGTTCATTTTCAACGTGTGTGGGTGTACCAAAATGATTAGAATTAATGCACGATATACCCGCGTTAAAAATACCAACCCTAAAACATTAAATATTTACGAGACTATGAACCAAAAAGCTGGGTTATTAAGGATTATGTCGACTTAGAAACACTTTACTGTCACGTTATCTTGTAAGGTATAACAAGTAATTTTGAAACGTCACCCAGTTTCGGGTTTAATAAATCTCTAATTATTACAATCTTAGTTAGGTATAACTCAACTGACAGTTAAATGTACTCTAAAACGACAGTAATATTTAAATAAATAATTTATCTTACAAAGAAATAATATTATTCTAGAGCGTCAAGCCACTGTTCTCATAATCTTTTGAAATGCAAATCTAACAATGTCAATTTTAAAATGAAGGATATTTTAATATGTATTATGGTTACTCGGATATAAATACATACCGTGTTTCTCCAAAAATGCAAAAATTGTCTTATTTCTGGCTAATTAAGGAGGAGATTTTGAGTAACAATTAAATATTGGATATATCGCACTTTCCTTAGATCACAGATGCCCTGTTGTACAGAATTCTAGAAAATTCTGCATATTTAATTAGGCAAGTTTTCTGCAGGGAATGTCGGCGAAATCCTGTCGAGTCCCATATTGAGATGTATAGATTTCATCTCATTGAAAATTTAACAGACGATTCGATCGTAAACAGAAAAATAATTATTTCATGCAATAAAATAAAATAAAGGATAGACATGCTAGGATGTTAGGTCTAATTAATCCAAAGGCTACATGTTAGGTGACAGATAGATTCATCAATTTTTAAAATAGAAATTAAGAAAGATAAAATCTCATGCAAACATAACCTAAATTTTTATATATAAAAAGGTCTGATTTAAAAAAAAAGATATCAGTCATTTAGATTGTTTCTTGATAATACATGTTATATGCAACCCAAGTCACATATTAGGATGAGTTTTTCATTTATCTGGAAGATTTAATTTTCCTGGTTAAGTTTAGGGTCTACGATCATTAACGTAGGAAGATTTATTTCTGTTTTCCGTGAGACTGACTCAGTTTTGGGCTAATATTTAACTAGAAATATGTAAATTAGGTCAATCTTGTAATGAATAATCTAGCACAACAAACTTACAAACTCTTATATAATGATCCAGAGCACTTATTGTAATGAAGGTTTCGGCTTTGCTGATATGCTTCGTTTTTTTCAAATATTGATTCTTATACAACATTTTTTACCATTGTTTTAATGTAAAAACTTGGAGGACTGTATGCTGGACAGTTTGACTATAATTTGACTTCATTTGAGTTGATTTGAAAATGGATTTTGTATAAAGCATCGTTGGGTTTATAAATATCGTAGTAAGGAATTTTTATGTATGTTTTTCTTCTACGAGGGTGGTCCCAGAAGTACCCGACCTGACCAAGAGGTGGCGTTAGTTGTTTGAAAATATCACTGTATTGGAAAGTACGCAGTCTATAAAGCATATGTTTCAAGTTTGAAAGCGTCACGTTGTTCAGTATTTGTTTGGCAGCCATCTATAGTGAACGTTGTCAGTGAATTTGTGAAAATGGAGAAAATTGGTAATCGTTATGTGATACAATACTTTTATTTGAAAGGCCTCAGCCCAACCAATATAAAAACTGAACTGGGGTCTACTCTGGGTGAGTCTGCTCCTTCGTTTAAAACAGTTAAATTTTGGGTAGCTGAGTTTAAACGAGGCCGTAGGAGCTGCCAAGACGAGCATCGCAGTGGTCGACCAAATGAGGTGACGACTCCAGAAATGGTGAAGAAAATCCACAAAGCGGTACATGATGATCGTCGACTGAAAGTGCGCGAGCTAGCAGACATTAAGGGCATTTCAAAAAGTGCGGTACATCGCATATTATCTGAAAATTTGGATATGAGAAAGCTGTGTGCAAGATGGGTGCCGCGTTTGCTCACACTCGAGCAAAAACAGTGTCGTGAAAATGTTTCAATTGAGTGTTTAGCAAAGTTTCACAGCAACAAAGCAGAATTTTTGCGCCGTTTCGTAACAATGGATGAAACATGGGTCCATCATTTCACACTCGAGACAAAAAAACAATCGAAACAATGGACTCAAAAGGGAGAACCGGCTCCAAAGGAGGCGAAGACCGTTTCATCTGCAGGCAAGGTTATGGCGTCGGTTTTTTGGGATGCGCGTGGAATAATTTTTATTGACTATCTCGAAAAAGGAAAAACTATCAACGGCCAGTATTATGCAAACTTATTGCAACGTTCTGTTGGAAATACATTCGTTGTGTTACCGTGAAACACTCGTTTTTCTGTACGGCAAAATAAACAATATTAAACAATAAAAATTATACTTACGTTAAAAGATGCTCAAGCTTACCACGGCTTGAGATTTAGCTCTATCTTACAAGTTTTTAATTTCAGGTAGTAGGTATTGGTTCTGCAGTTGTCTAATTTAGAAATAATTAAAGAAATGGATAAAGGTTTCCAAAACACAAAAACATACACAAGAAGGGCGCCATCTGATTATGAAGCTTAATAACCATAATTAAATAGATCGAGTGAATCTAATAAATCTGTCTGAAATCACTAATCAGAAAATGAAACCAGACCGATATAAATTTAATGCAAAATATTAGTTAATTTCAACAAAGTCAAAAGATTTAGTTTAATGAAGGTATGAATAAAAACTTTCATAATTATATGATTCAGTCTTACTGGTTTTAATTAACTTTAAAATCATATTTATTTGAGAAATCACCAGAAAAAATATAAAAAGATTACAAATTTTAAACTCAAAAAATTCAAATAATAATTCCCTACCTAAAAGCTCTTGACTAATAAAATTTTAATGAATAAAAGTTGTATACTAAATTACATATAAATGAAAAATGAACTGTAGAAATATTACAAAGATCCAAAGAGAATTTACATAAATAATTAACATTCAAAAAATACATAAATCACTGTACCTGTAGTTGTCAATATTTCGCAAACCAAAATTAACGCTAAGTTACACAAAAACGACTCCTGCCACACCAAACAGTCACTGCAGACGGAAACTGGAATGTTCGTAGATTTCTCTTTCCATTATTCAAGGATGCAATGAATTAACCCTCGTAATGTCTGTATGTAGTGAACCATTATTTACGAATTCACCCAAAATAAAATAACTGAATGCAACCATAAAACTTTCATAAGATTTGGCTATTAAATTAATTTTGATAACCATCGGCAAATATTCGTTGTTTATCTTTAAAACAACCCACTTATTATTTAAGTCTGAACTGGATTTATAAGGCACATAACTTGAATTTCATTATTAATCGAGATTTCGATCACTGAAGATAAAGTGTGTAATTATTAATTTTTATTGCTATTTCGGTACGAGAATTATTTAAACGAATGTACGATACGGTAAACTGTATTAACAATATTGTCAGGTATATTTTAATAAAACTGTGAAACTTTTAATAATCTTTATTTATTTCATGATTATGGAGTTCCACAAAATAAGGCTGGAAACAATAAACAAGATGTATTAAAGCTGTTACACTTTTAATAGGAAAACCTGAATTTCCCATTCTTCAAAAACACAAACATCCGGAAAAGTATTTAACTATATAACGGTACTTTTATTAACCGAAAATTCTCGATTAATATCTGGAAACTTAATTACACAACGGTATGATTATTAACTGTAAATTTTCTTAAATAACAATGCCACCCGATACCGGCAATTGTACTATATCTAATTGTACTGGAAACTTAAAACTGGAGTGTACCAGCAACTGAAGGCAAATGTTCTCTGGACCGCGCTCAAAGCAACTTTTAATTATACCCAAACCAAATGCCATAACAAAGTTTGTATAGTTAACATATAACCTAAATGTTAAGAGTAAATATTTTATAGATAAAAATTAAAAATATTAAGAGTAGTCTTTGTGATCTGTCCTCCTGATGTTATAATTGAGCGTTACTGAATTCGTAGTCTCCTGAGGAGTACCGTGGTCATACGCTTAACGCAGATGTGCCACGTTAAACAAATATTGAATGATATCCCTGAATTGGCCGGCGTTAGATATCGTATACAAATCTAGACTCCAGTACGAGAGTGATACTAGCAAGGTTTAGCCCGGCAGCAACCCCCTCATTGCTGTTTTATTCGTCAAAAACACATTTTTGATGATGAAGCGTGTTCAGTTAAAACAGTTGAAATTTAGGAAATACATCTACTAACAGATCATAGTAGTGATTTCCCGATAGGCTACTCTAGAATATTACTAAAAATGATTGATGAAATTAAAATTTCGTCACTCCTCAGATACGTAGAGGCTTTCGATGTCATGTTATAGCGGCTGTCAAATCATAGTACATATTTAAGATCAGTAAGCTGGGTTACACCTAGTCCTACTATCATTGTACATGTCAAAGGGCGAAATTTGGACTAAACTTTTGGCTCGTGTCACAGGTCAAATCTGTTGGTTACAGAATGGCACCGTGTATGGTCGATTACTTCTATTCGTACCAGTAGAAGTATTTAATGCGAGAGGTCGGATGGATCGCTATAGACTTTTCATATAGGAACACTTTAGTATAGAATGTACGCATGACATTACGAATTTCCAAGTGTAATTTGCTACTTACAACTCTCAAAATGTAATATACTATTTCTTTACAACATGATTTAAGTCTTTTTGTTAATATTTATAATCTAACTAGTGTGATAAACTACATCTTAAGAAAAAACTTTGTTTTTTTTGTCTGCACATATGAGCTTCTTACGTAAGCCTAACTATATTTTTAGTAGTTAATTATACCGATTATACTTTAATTACTTATACTGAGCTATATCTACACAAAATATGACGCCTACAATCGTTTAAAGTGATATTAGAATTATTTACGTCTAACTTGTATTAAACGGTCCAGTGTGCGCCGGCCCTGGTTTCTGTCATGAAAATTATCTTTAATATTTTTACTTATTGTTCATGTTCATTTGATTCATGTTCTTGGCAAAAGAACAAACAAATAGCTATTGATATTGTTGTTGAGAACAAATATTGCAATATATCTTCTACATCCAACTCCCCAATATAAGGTTAATAATGGTAGGTACTTCCCCCTTCTTACATCGTGACTTTAAATAGAAGTGTAGACGTGTACAATAAGAATTTAAAATATAAATTGGCACTGAGAAAAGCTTTTAGTTGGACCGATTAAATTTTATTTAACTCGACTAAATATATAGTTAAATCAAATAAAATTTAGTGTTGCTAACTAAATGTTTTATCCAGTTAAATAAAATTTAGATTATTCAACTCAATACTTTTCTCAGTGCGGAATGTTTGCTTAAGTAATTTATTATGAAATGTCTACAATATCATATGATGCTTTAATAAAAAGAGTTTGGAAGTGATTGAAAAATCACTGTTGAAAAGATCATAGAACCACCTTCTCCCTTCATATTTGTTAATTAAATGAAAGGTGTTGTTTCGTTTTTCTTGCTTTTTATTTTATAGTATCATTCATCACATTCAGTGGTGTAACAACTAAATAAACCCCCACCCCCAGTAAGTTAGAAAATGGGGCCCTGCTGTAAAGCATTTTAAGGAATTTTTACAACAAAAGTACAACAAAATGTAAACAAAACATAAAAATTAAATGTCGACAACATAATCCAAATAACGAAATTACAATTAGGTTAGTTAACAAAGCGTTTTCTAAATACGGGTAAATCAAATATAAACGGTAATTTTTTTCATCATTTATTGAATAACGTTATACACAAATCATTGCTTTAACATTTTTCAATATAGTCTCCTGCGTGATCTACACACTTTTGCCACCGACTTGGAAGTTTCAGTATTCCCTGGTTATAGAAAGTTTGAGGGCGAGTTGTAAGCCAATTGCGCACGTGCTCTTCGACTTCTTCATTGCTTCCAAATCGTTTTCCTCCATTCCTCGATTCCTTCATAGGCGCGAACAGAAGATAGTCACTGGGGGACAAGTCAGGGCTATAAGGTCGAGGGTTTCCCAGCCCGTTTCTTCCAGTGTATTCCTTGTCAAGGCCGCGGTGTGAGGCCTGGCGTTGTCATGGAGGAGAATGACATCTCTGATGGGCATGATTCGTCATTTGTTTCGATAGGTGGCTTTTGCCGACCGTAACAACTGGCAGTAGTAAGCCGCATTCACTGTACGTTGATCGTGTAGAAAATCGATTAGTAAAATTCCCCTAGAGTCAAAAAATATTGTTGCAAGGGCTTTTTCAACTGAGTGCCGAGTTTTGACCTTCACTGAGCAACCTTCATTCTTTCTTCGCCACTCCTTACTTGCCATTTTAGATTCGGGGGTGTAGTGATGTACCCACGTCTCATCACATGTCACGATGCGCTGCAAAAAGGCCTCCCATTCTTGCTGAAATTGATTCAGAAGCCTTTCAGCGATCTGCGACCTAACCTGTTTTTGGTTTCCAGTCAACAACCTCGGAACCCATCGAGCACTAATTTTTCGAAAACCAAGTTGATCAGTTATAATGGATTGAACACTTCCATAGCTGACACCCACTTCTGATAAAATTTCTTCCACGGTTAACCGGCGATCACGTTCAATAAGCTCTTGAACGGTACGGGTATTGTCATCTGTAAGGATTGTCCTTGGGCGTCGATCATGACTTTCGTTTTCAACACGTTCTCGTCCGCCCTTAAATTCTCTCGCTCACGTATACACACGATTCTGAGACAGTGTGCTGTTCCCAAACTGTGCCTTCAAACGAGTGAAAATTTTTGACGATTTAACGCCTTCATTGGTTAAAAACTTTATGATAATCCGTTGCGCAACAGACGAATGTACCTCTTGCTCGGTCATGGCTGTACTGACGACAAAGCGCGAACCCGGCCTGCTCCCCACTCCTCATAAACCAAACATCTACTCCACACAACATCAGCTACCTCGGAACTGCATTATAAGCGGAATAGCAAAATTACCGTTTATATTTGATTTACCCTCGTACATTTGCTTCTGCAAATGATTTTATTAAATTTTTAGTACCAATTTTGTGTGCTATTTTCTATTTTATTTTCGATGCTAATCATGAGTTTTAATTTTGAGAAGGGTCTTTCAGACAAACTAATTTTTAAAATATTTTTAATTTTCTATTTAGTGCATACGCATTTAAAAATTTACCATCCACATCTTAAGGTGGCAGTGAATGTCACGTTTTGTAGTTTGTTAATTTTTTTTTGTATTCGTATAATTTTCGTTTTTGACTGCCACTTAAATATACTCATTCCTTGAGAATTTTTATAAAAAAAGGGGGGAAACTGGAAAATAAACTTAGAAAACCCACATAACAGTGCGGGTCGTATGTACCCTTTAGGAGGATGTTTCTTCTGCAACACAACCTTTCTAACAATAACGTAGGCAAAAAAATGATATCGGATGGGGTGCACATTGTCACACATAGAAATGAAATACGATACATTGATGTTATTGTTTTACAACATCAACAGAAAATACGAACGATGTAGCCTATATAGTATTTCCATAAATACGTATTCTAACAAGTCATAATTTAAATTCGGGTTAATAAATTACATTCATAATTATATCATGTATTGCAAGAGTTTGCGGGGTTGTTTTTATGCCACTGATCGCATTATCTTTCTCAAAACAGCTATGGCGTCTAAATTACTCTTGATAAAATCTTGTGCACACCTCACTTTCTAACATTTAAATTCATTGCCTTATTTATTCATTCACTAACTGGCTAATTGTATTCATTAGTTCTATCCATCTAAGGTCATAAAACATAAGTTGTATTTATTTACAAATTAACCTTTGCTGCTTATATCATAGAGGTTTGTTTATAGATTCTCTGAAATGAAATCTTTGTATTTATACGCTTCATATAACAAATTTTTTAAATGACATTCTTGGAATATTACCCGTAGATACCAATTTATTTTGTGAATATCGATTTTAGGGTTACGTGATTAATAAAATTGTTGAAATATTTGAAGTTTACTAAAATGTGGAAGATAATTAATTTTAAGGATATATTAAAGTACAATAGCATTGTTAAAATTTTTAAAACAAGTGCGACCATTAATTTTCGTTTTAAAATTATCTATGGTATATTGTTTCACCAACAAATAAATATCGGCTCTTAATTAACCCTGTCTCTCATTATTGTGGCAAGACCTATATGACAAATGTTGAAATTTAGGTATGCTGATCCAGCTACTTTTTGAACGGCCGTTACGTGTTTGCAGCTTTATAGTGCAACTGAAAAGAAAATTATTTTGAATTCTATACAAATAACTGGAACAAGATTCTACCGTAATCGACATCATTATTCCTTGTTAGCTACCTGCTAATACTTACAAGAGTGTGCAGTTTATGTAAGAGAGGGAATGAAAAGAAAAATTCGAAATAATCAAAAATAGTTCTACAGGAAGTTCTCTTTTACGTATGAGTTCTTAATTTCTAAGACTAAATTGTAATAAATTAACAATTTATAAAAACTCGATTTTCTTGTTTGTTGAGTACCACTAAAGGTATTAATAAAATTCTTATTAAACTAATTTGTTAACTGCTAAACATCTGAAACACAGAAACTAGTAGCCAAACAAACAGTAAAGCACAGTAACATAAGGAAATCCTGTAAGCAAAGTAATATTTACGCATATAAATTTCTAAAAAAATAATACTGTTGTAAGTAGATATCTAAATAATAAAGACCAAATTTTAATAAAAAGTGCAGTGGTGGCTTAGTAAATATATTTATGAGATTATGCGCAGTTATGCAGGTTATTCCACAGCACTATGTTTAAAATACCGATATTGAAAATTCGAAAATTCCGCTACTAACTAATTTAAAACCGCACAACTTTACCAAGAAAGAATTCCATATCCTGAAATCAAAAGGCATATCTTATACCTAAAATATTCAAGAATCTTTCAGACTTACTCAAAATCTCGTAAAGGTCACAACGCATCTCTGGAATAATGCTCATAAACTATATGGCATAAACCACACTAATATCCTATAATAGAATCTAACTGATTAATTCGACAAAAAAACAATTAAATTATTCGGTTAATAACGCGTAATGCTCTTTGTCTGTATTTCAGATTATTTAGAAGGGTCTGTTTGACCATAATACACAAATCGATTCAAAAGATAGCAACATACAGTAAACTTCAGTAAAAGTAAAATTCAGCTGACACGTGGTTAAAGACAAAACTTAGGCTAACGAAAGGTCTAATTACGTAATCAAACAAAATATTCCATAGAGCGTTTAAAATATTTAGTTGAATATAATAATAGTTTAAGAATTTTTTGCACATAGAATCGATCCACATTTCTACAACAGGAATATAAAGGTAGAATAAAATAAGCAGTAAAGAACGTAACAAATTAAACCTTAATAAAAATTTTGATAAAATAAATGAAGCTGTTTTAATTTGTTTGTTTTTATTTGCTAGAGTTATTCTATCTTCTAAGAACTATTGTTTGTGAATTTGAGAGGTATTTATAAAGTGTTGTGGTTTATAATTGTGTGTTTATATCATACCCTATATAAACAAACCTATCTAAAAAATATGTCTATCCGGACATAGCCCTTTTTAGTATATTTTTCATATTATTTTAGTAATAGATCTTTAAAATGTAATAGGCGAACTCGTATAGTCTTTTAACTGTAGACTTTATTAAGACCTCACTGCTTATTAAACTACTACCTATATTTCATCTACACTGTAAGAGAATGTAAGGATAGGATCTATATATAGTGCCCAAACTAGCATTTGCTGCTGAGAACAATTGTGCCATATTTGTAATAAGGTTTGATAAGATCTTATTAAAGATTATTATTTAATGTTAAAAATAATGCAGACTATTAGTTTATTAGTTCTGCCTTTTGGAGTACAGGCACAATAATATACAGGACGCCACCCTAATTTTTTGTTTTTATTATTAAAAAAGTAGCGATGGGAATCTTTAATTTAGGAAAAAATACGTCTGGTTTATGTTTTTTTAAACGATTGGTTGCAAATAATTTGTTGAGTTAATCTATAATAGTAGCTACTTCTGAACTGAATATAGGAACACTCGACTCCCTATATAACTATTACGAAAAACCAACATAAATATTACTAAAAACTTTAACATAAAACCGAGCCGAAAATCTGAAATCCTCTTTTAGAATTTCACTAAATAAGTCACGAGACGGATTACATTGCCAAGAACCACGCGGCTGTTAGCCGTCTGCCGTGCAACAGCCTTAGGAACGCTTATGTATTTATACTACCAACAGAAAAGCTCCCCGCAATCAAAAACCTTTCTTTTAACATTTGAAGAAGGGCGATTAAATTTCAGAAATTTTTCAATTAACCACACGTTGAGCCTCACAAGACAAAAGTCTTAATCAGAATATAATACAATCCGCAGTATAATTATGTATCAACAAAGGTAAAATATTCCGAAAGTTATATTTCCGAAAGTAAAGTTTATTTGTGAACATTCAACATCCAAGAAGTTTGGCGAAAAATAAACTATTTATTTGTTTAAAAAGGGACCATAGAATGTTTTTATGTTTTGATAAAACAAACTTATTAGTACACTTTGCAGAATTAACTTTACAATACAATAAATAAAAATGATCTAAATACGTGCCCTAAAGGGGAATGAATGTAATACTTGTGCAAAGTGAAATCATATGTTTACACAAGTTGTAACTTTGTTTAAATGCGTAACAAGAAATAAACATTAATTCATTTCATTAATTTATAGGACACTTCTAAAGGACGTTCGAAGACAGAATCTTTGGAGAGCAGTTCGATGTGTAGGAAATAAAAGTAAACTCACTTCTTTCAATTTTAATACTAACTATTAATATTATTCCTTTGATCTCGAATGATATGAGAAATATATTATTCGTCAAAGCAGCAAATCACTGGTCACAATAATTTGTTGAAATAGGTTTTTTATGGATATTTATTTCTATGGCACGTAGTTTGTACTCTAAGACATTTTCGACTTGTGAAATAGGCCTCCCACCTCTTGCCACTGAATGCTATAATAATGAAGCAAACAGTAATAGTATTTAGCAGAGCTTGGAACAAAATTTAGATTAGTAGAAATTTGAATGTGTCAAATAGGTGAATATACCGTGCCCGTAGTAGTCTATTTCGGCAGAAAAATTTTGCACGATTTTTATCAATTTTCTTAAATTGTAGGTTACTAAGAAAGAATTTTCATGATATAACACAACTTTGACACAATATCATAGGCGCGCAAAAAATAACTATTGCAAAAAAAATAAAATAGTAATTTGACATGAAGTACAACATGCGGCAGAAGAGCGTGCAGTAAGAGCGCATACAAAGGGAAAAAATTATGCGCAATTTTTCTGCCGGAATAGTACGTACAAATTACGACCGAAGCGAGCGAAGTGGCCTGTTGAGGTGCTAGGCCTGTCGGAAGCGGCTTAAACAAGTCGCTTGTTGTACGCACGGGCTTCCACTTTTAGGGCGTATTCTATGGTGCTATCGGTGACGTCAAAACTAGAAAACCATTATTATTAATGCTTTTTTATAGAACTTTGGAATACTTTGAGCAGTGGATGGAGACTTAAGAAAAGGCTAACGTGAGACCAACAAATAAAACTTTAGATTATTGACTTCCGTTAATGGATTTCTATCAAATAGAATAGAAAGCTGATTAATTATTGCAAATTATCTTATTTATACTAATAAGCAAACTTTAACTCAAAATTATAAGTTGACGTATTACAAATATTTACTTTTTACTTTACTTTTTATCTTTAAGGTGGCATTCCACCAATTATTTCGTTTCGATTTAAATTAAAAAGAAGCTATACGTCTACAATATTTCTATCCTGTTAAGATAAAATTATGTTTGTATAAATATAACTGTCGAACGAGATCGTATTCATTTTTATTGTAAAAACTTTGTTTTGACAAAAATATATTGCATTTTTATGATCGATTTCTAGACAAAATAATTGTTTCAAGGAAAAATTCTTCAATATTAAAATGCTCACAACGGAACAAAACGCTTTTAGAATTATAAATTTATGTTGTACTAGACATAAATTATTATAGCTAAGTGGAATTGCACTTTCATAAGTTGGTTTCCGGACTTAGAATTTTATGGTGTCGGCATTTCTTTTATAAACACACAAGAGGGATCATTTAAATTTGCTATTAGTAGTGAGGATGGGATGATTGGGTTTCTAGAAATGTCATACACATTTTTCGTTTCGAGGGAAGTCTCAATAGGAGTAGCTATCATCTTTTCCGATACTTGCAAACAGTATGAGTGTCCTTTGTGGAATTTTTGAAATGAATAAATAATACTAGATTTGAAAAGTTTTGTATTCTAGAACTAAGATAACTTCTATACTTTTCTTAGAAAATTCAGTCATTAATAATAATAAGTGTGTCAGTGAGTCATTTTTGTTTCGATATCAGTTTTGGACATTGTACAGTAAAAATAACAATGTTAGCACGTCCAAAAAGATGAAATGAATGCAACGTCCGAAGTTTCAGCTGTTATAAAAGAGGTTCAGAGTTCAAAACCGTTATGGTCCAGCATCTTTAGTATGGGCAGTGTTTGTGTTTGGTTTATTGCGATAATAGCTTTTACATGTGTTAGTATCAATGGGGATTAAGGTTTAAGCAGACGTATAAACATAATTGTAATATTGGCACTTTAGGAAGTTACTTTGTAATTAAATTGTTTGAATTTTATGCACGATAACAATAAAGTAAATTGGTTTTCGATTAGAAATTATTAAAAATGTATTTAAAACGGGTTCCCTAATTAGTTAAAGTGTATAATTTCGTAATGTTTCATATAGTAATTAAGTGTTATTCGTGTTTTATAATTATTATCTACGAATGGTTTGCGGTCGATTTAACAAAGTTAAAATACTAACAATAAGAGACAAATAATTTAATGTAACTCAGATAGTAGACTTTTCCCGAATTGTAGATTCCAAAAATTTAGGTGGCGCCATCTATATTTAATTATCCTTAAGTTCTTTTAAAATCGACAAGCCTTTGTGATTAACACCCATGACCTCTAAAAATAATTCGAGCAAATAAGAAGTATCCGCCTGGAGCTAAGATTTGCATAAGTAAAAAATTTTTATGATTTATTTGTTGATGAAGAATTTTCCAGTTACAAAGGTATGACGAATGTTCCTCCATCTTGAGGTATTTTTTATTAAATCATACGACAATCGACATACAAAAGGTTTGAAACCTATGACGGCCCTCTTCTAGCAGGAAAAATCTCCTTTAAAAGACACGCGTATCACTAACACACTTCAATTTATTTAAAAAGTAACATATTCATCATCTTGCGGTCTAAAATAGTTTTTAACTAGGAAATTCTAATGTTGTTGGTATTTCCATTAATTAAAATTCTTCTCGTAATAACTTCGGTAACATCTTAAAGCTCAACGATAAAAGGATTAGGTTAACAGCGGTTAAGAAGCTTCTTTGTAGCTGTTTCATTTTGGTTGGAAGGAAAATGTAATAGAAAAGGTCCATAAACTGATGTACATATACCCTACATGCCAACTACATCAAGCTCGTGTATCATTTTGTGTTGTGTAGGTGGTTAAAAAAAGTCTTAATTAAATTTCCCGGTTTCATTCTGCATTCTGAGTAATTTTGCAAATCTCGTTTGTATTTCTCACCGCATTAAAACGATGTTCATCCGCACTTTCCGCGCCATCACTATCCTTTTAGTTCGGTTTTCCAATTAAGGTTAACTTGAATAAAAGTTTGTTGTGTAATTTAGAAATTTCCACATTTCCGAACCAGTAGTTATGCATATCTAACTAGATTAATTGGAAAACAGGAAAGGTATGCTTCTCTAAGTCGGCTTTATGAAATATTCACAATTTAATTTGACAAAACAGGGTTAAGTTATACGGGGTCACGATGGCAAATTAAAACAGCATTGCGTGGCTTGTTTGAAAATGTTGAATTGAGGAAATTTTATTGAAGCATTATAAAGCTTGGAAAATGAAAGATCTCAGTGGGGGTTTTAATGTCGTAGAATATTGGATAAATTTACCTTTGTCGGCGTGGTTATAGGTATTAATAAAAAACGGTGTGGGAACTGGAATAGTTAGCGACGTTGGCAGGCGGGAGGGTGAAGATTTTCGTTAATTTCGCTGAAAATTATGTAGTAAAATTGTTCCCGAGCGATTACTTTGTAACGACTCCGTGCTATCAGGGAGAGGAAATAAATTCATTATGAAAGATAGAAAACTATTCGAAAACTCCAGGAAGAGTACAAGAAGACTTATGTAGAGTTTGGCAAAGTGCCCTGGCTGTATAAGCGTTATAATTAAGAGTAAGTGAGGTGTGAAGCGAACATTTGGTTTAGGTCTCCAAGGATCTCATCTGGGCTTCTATATTGGAGATAAATGCCGTAGGACTGTAGATTGCACGGTTCTAGGACCGCGTTTATTCCGCCCCTGCTGGCATTACTTCTAGTCCTCTACATCCTGTCTTATGCCCGACCGCAAGAAACCTCATTCCTGTGATGACATCATGCGACTGTCAGCGCTAATTGTGCTGCTAAATGTTTGGCGTAACTTCCCCAAAGGGCCCCAGAAGGGACGCAATCGGGAATTGTCCTGCCCTGAACGAGCCGTTTAAATATACTTGCATTTTCAGTGTCAAATGTAAGGGCGCGGCGGATCGTTAGTTTCGGTTCGAGGATGCTACATTTCAATAACTCTATCACGACACGATCTGTCAAAATAACTACCATTAAAGGACGCATTAGTTGAATAGGGTGAAGTCAGTGGTGCAATATTACTAGACAGAACGAGCAGACGCTTTGCGTTGTTAATTTCATTGGCTCCACGTTATGCCGTCAATAAGAAGATATTATCTTCGGAACTGCACAACATGCCCGGAATATTTGAGCAGACCTAATGGAAGCACTTTGAGTAGAAAGTTTCTGATTGCTTTATTCAATTTTTGTACATAGATATTTTACGTTGCTTAATTTAAAATACATTTAGAGAGAAGCTTCCCGTTCCGTCTTTTATTAGCTTTTGAATATTTAGAAATCTTAAGAGTTTACTTTATAGTTAGGTTTGTTAATTCGTTGAATTATTTACCTGTGTGATATGCCATTGTGCATTGCGTTTACGGCAAATTTAATCGCTAATGTTGGTCAGCCGTAGATTTGAATGTGTTTCGCATAACCGAGCCAAGCAAACTACATGCACCATTATCCTTGCATGTTGTTTCCATTATTATGCGCACATGATATTTACCATCAGAAGTTACCAACAAGTATAAAAACTCATTACACCTCTACATGATGTTGGAAATACGGCTCTCAGTATCATTTTAGTATTACGAGCTTTTATTTTAAGTACTTTAAGTACTGGTGTTCGAAATTATATCAGGTCATTCATTCAGCAACTAGATTTACAAAAGTTAAGAAAAATTAAACCGTTTCAACTCTATAAGTGTTTAACAATTAGTTTAAGTAACATTAGATAAATTTCTTTATCCTTTTAATAAATGTATTAAAGATGCCACTGAAGATTTACCCATCCATTGCACTTTTTAAATTGATCCCTAATTACCTCTATAGACAGACCACCTGTGCTGGTGTAATTATTTGTAATTGGGTATTTGAGACGAACTGGAGAGGAACCTATGAACGGTTCGTATTGTAGTGGGCAAAACTTACTAGCTTGAATAAACCATGATAAGAAGCACCCCGCCATTTGAGCTCAAGCACTTTTCTTAATAGCATCATGTGTTTGAAGTTAAATAAAGTTTTCTGTCATACCTCTGCAAAATCTGCTACCTTATTATTTCTTTGCAAAATTTAATATTTAAATGCAATTTCGCCTTTAATGAGAACTGCAGTGTAGAGTAAGTCACCACGCAGTAAATTTAATGTTAGTGCTTTACTGCACCGCATTTACTCTCTAATTCATAAAATGAAACAATATTATGACGTTTGAAACTCGTTAAATGTTACAGACTAAGCATCGTCGTTATATTAGAAATGCATTTGTCAGGAAAATATGGAAATATGTTTTTATAGGTGCTTCATTCATTCATTGTTTAAAAGTATTTTATTCATAAAATACAATTTGCCAGTTTGACAAATAAAGATGTTTACTTTAAAAGTTGTCTGTGATTGTCTTCGTTGTTTGCCAATTTTTTGTAAACTTATTTAAGTAAAGATGTTTACACTTGCAAGATTATTACTTCACTTCACTGGAACCGCTCCGTATCCTTTTTGCTTGTAGACTCGAGCGTTGGTGAAACTAAATTTTAAACACTATATTTACGTTATAACACTGTCTTTCATGCAAGACTGTCTTGATTAGGATTTAGGGAATTTTGACAGATATTGGCTTATTTTAATTAAAACAATGAACAAACAACTATCCATCCATCACAATTAATTAATAAATCTGACTTGACCAAATCTACTTAAAGTAAAGATAAAAAAATGAAATTAAGATATAATGTAGATAAGAGTTGATTTGCAGAAGCTTTCTAAAACTACAAGTCAGAACCAAGGCCAGACGGGTCCTTGGGGGCCTCATTAAATATTCTAGTTGAGGAGTTTGTTAATATGTACCACAAGTTAGCGATTTCAGGTATGACAATGAAAAGAAAAAAAAGTTTTATAATGCTTCAAGGGAAAAGGACTTTTAAGAAAAGAGAATAGTATCAAATCAGTAAATTAAATAACAGGCAGAACTACATCAGATCGATCAAATAGTTATTAAAAGGATGAAGGAAGATTTATAAGAGAACTTACTGACCTTCGTAAAAACAAAGGTTTCTGAAAATAGCGATACAGGAAGATGTTAACCGAAATATACCAGAATTTCTAAAGCTAGAGACAATGTAATTAGAAATATTTTAAAACAATAAAAAAACTCACAGTTCACTGCCGCCGTCCTCCGTCAAGCAGCTTTGAAAGCGTAAGTTGCACAAAGGTCCTTATCTCTCCAAGAATCTCTCGATCTTCCAAAAAGAAATTAATCAAAAAAGACCGTGACAAGATAAGTTTTAATTTAATCCAATGAGATATGTAGACTGAAACAGAAGTTATTTTCCCATACAAATTGCATTTAAAATCTTCAAAATATTTATACTTACGATACGTAATGCTTAAAATTACCACAGCTTGAGATCTTATCTTTACAAATTTAAATTTCAGGTCGTAGGTATTGGTTCCACAGTTTGCTAATTATCAAAGAGATGAATAAAGGTTTTAAAAGACAAAAGAGAATGCACATATTTGGGCGCCCTCTGATTATGAAAGTTTGATAATAATATTAATTAAAATAATGACTTGACACCATATACCAGAAACTGGAATTAGATTAGTTGAATTAAATTTATTATTAATTCAACTTGTTAGTCATATTCGGTGATGTCAAAGTTAGGTTAGATAAAATATAAATAAAGACTTTCATAATTATATGGGTCAATATTATTCAGTCTAATTAAGTTTAAAATTATAATAATAACAATAATATTTATTCATGAACCAAAAAGTTAAAAAATTAACTAAGTCATTGATAAAATCATTAAGTAAAGTCACAATACCCTGCATAAAAGTTCTTAGCAACTGGGAACGTTTTCATGCAACAAAATGACAAAAATAATCGGTGCATAAACAATAAACAACTTACGCAATATTCACAAAGTTCAAAGAGTCAACAATTCACAATACCTGGTTCAAATCGTTTAATTCACAAAACTGGATCAGAACAAACTTACACAATATTGCCCTTTACAAACACAGATATATACAGTTGTCACTGAACTGTAGCAACTGGAAAACTTCATAAAATTCTGCAATCACTAGTAACCCAAAACCATGAGATTTAAAATTCACAGTACTGTAGTACAGAGAGGTATTCATTAATAGAATTAACTCTTTCAAATAACTGATACAACCATGCAACTTAAATGAAATTACTTATTTAAATTATCGTAGAAGAAACGATTAGTTTCTTTTTATTTATTTATTTGTTTAAAGCGGTCCGATTTTAAATTATGTCCAGACAATGTTTTATGAAACACTAAAATTTGTTAAAAGTTTTAAATAGCTAGACTACAATAGTCATTCGTTTTGTGATCGTATCCGTTAACTAGATTCTTTGCTAACCTAAAATACAGCCACTGGAAGAACGGATTACACTTTATTATTGTTATCGCTAAACTGCACTAGATTAGACTTTAATTTCCGGTAAAATAAATTTTCCGCAATCACAATATCGACTGTACGTTAATGTCAATTGAAGTACTGCAAAAATATTCTGTAAGTGCTCTCGGCAACCGGCCTCGATAGGTATATTGGAACAGTCCGAAAACTCTGCACGCGACAAGAGTCTCGAGAGGTCCCTATTTTCAAGCTCTTCCTGGCGGGCTTCTTTTAGAAATTATTTTTAACAGTAGACTGAATTTTAAGAGGGGTAAGCTTTCAATTAGACCAACGAGAAAACAGCGCGGTTTGATTAAGCCAATGAGAATTGATTATTTTACACAAAGAACGGTCGAAAATTTGGGACTTTACTCGTATCCAAAACCTGCACCACATGCAGAAAACCAGACACTCTGTGAACGAGAATTTGTTTGTCTAGAATTGGTTGACAAGCACGTACAAGGAAATCATAAATTTAAACCAAATGGGTTTTATTAGTATGTTTTTCGTAGAAACTCAACTTGTTTAGATGGGAATATTTGCAGACACTCGTTCACATCGACGAAAATTGCTGACAATTTGAATTTTAAAAGACAAGTCTATTCGAGAATATTCTTTTTCCCAAGAACAATATGAAATGGTAGTTGCTAACACGTGTGAAAACAACACCTTTATTCGAAACGAAGTCTGTAAATTCTTATAAAAATAATTTTATTAGTCTGGAATACTTCTTTGAGATGACCTTAGTATTTTATGGGATTTATTTTATGCAGTATACCAACGGTGATTTTAAATTGAAAGAAGATATATGAATACACAGGACCGCATTTAGAATATTTTATTAAATATGCATACTAAATTGCATTATTTGAAAACCAACAAAAACGTAACGTTACGAGACGTTAAATTGTATAACTATCGCCGGTTTACATTCACCAAATGTTGCTCAGTTCAGGACCATATTTGCGAAAAGCTTCAGAAGAAAGATTTAGTATATTTACGAAACAATAAAAATGAATAGCAAAAAACTTAGACGTACAACAATATAACTAGATATAACCAAACTAGTACTTAACTAGAAGAAAATCTTATCATAATAGAAGAAACATCTTCGACTAATAGATCTAAGTTTCCTAATGCCTGCAAACAATTACAAGTGATATAACCTCGAATGCACTACTAGAAGTGTTCAAATTTAAACTTTTAAACAAATTGCTCCAATTCGTTACATTTTTTGGATATTGACACTAAAAGATCTATGACTCAAACACCCTTGTGATGTTAAAAAGTCACCACAAGCTCCGGACCGTTTTATTTGCCATCTTCACCACGTGGTTTTTCTATGTTTTTTTTCTGATATTAAACAATGTTTGAGCGGTTTAAATTCTTGCGTCACCTGAAATAATCATCGTCAGTATGGTAAAAGTTTCGGTCTAAATATAACATATCTAAAAATATTGGAAAGATTAATATTAAAGTATAACTAGAATAGTAAAGAGGAAAAATACAATTGTTAGGATATAAATAAATGTACCTATATATTATATAGTATTAATAACATAACTTGCGCAGGGAACCGTCTGTATTGTCATCCCTTCTAGAACGGAAAAACCGTAGGTCATCGAAGTTGGTATTCATAGTTATTAGAACTAAGAGCGTATAATCATTAGTGTAAAGGAGTGCTAGTAAAAGTCTGAGGCATGGAAATCCGTTTTTATTTTTATTAAACCTCTGCTATTTGACGCCCATAGAGTCTTCTTCCCCATTTTTCGTGAAACGTTTATCCAAAATTTGTTTGTTGTGCATTTTCTGGTATCTTCATCCTTTTTTTTTCATGCTATTACCTTGAATCTATTGACCCAGCAGCTGCATCTTCAAACGGTTCTTTTAGCGTTGAGATCTGCTTGAGTGTCCAGTATTCGAAGTATTCGAAACGCTGATAAGGCCACTTGTTAATTTCTTAGTGTATTCGTATTTTATTTAACTGAAGTTGAATGTGCCGTCTTTGTTTATATTGTTTAAACAGCAAAGGGCTGAGATAAAAAATCTACAGTTCTTATATGAGATTTTACAACTCTTCATAGGTTCTTTTTTCTACTATTATAATGTCCAATGTTAATTGTTGATTGACTTGAACGTTGCCTAATACAAGTGTTTGGTAGATTAAAAAAAGGCTTCCTTGTTTGAAAAGTGTTTGGTGTTGGCAGAATCAAGTCCATTGCACCGTTCCATAAGTTCTTGCATAAAGGGATTTCGAGTTTAAAACCAGCCATACTGTTTAAAGTAGTTTTCTCATTTCAAAAATCAAGAATGTCAAACTAAGTGGTTCGACTGAAAGATCTCTAAACCACGACTTCCGTATTTAAAATTATGATGAGCGTGATTAAAAAAAATTCCCAAACAATGACAGAATATTAGTGAAGACAAATTGTGGTAAACTTCGAAAAGTCACTAAAACATTGACACAATTAATAGTGGCTACCTTTAGATAAGTGTATAGCCAATGGCCGCAATGAAATAACCTTACAATTTTTGTTATACTAATGGGGTATCCTTGTAAAGCACCTTCAATAATTTAGAGGATACGTAGAGGGCTCCAAAGATACTAGGAGACTTTCAAAAGGAACTGCACTGGTCAGGAAGACTATCAAGATTCCATTCATGCATGTACACTAGCGTGTTTCATTTTTCCAAAGATGTGATTTTCATATGACTTTGCTTACGCCCCGAGTCTCAGTGATGTAAAAGATATACATGCAAAATTTCACGAAGATTGGATAATATTTAGAGGTTGCACACATTGATCACTTTTATCTCAAACTAGTGAAAGTTTTAATATTGACGTGCTTTGTACTAATGGGTTTCTCATGTATTTCTTTCATCTTTTGCAGGTAATTGAACTTTAAAATGGGAACCAAAAGAGGAATTTGGCTGCTAGAAAAGGTGCCTAGTGGTGAGTTTTTAGGAGCTCGGCTGCCTTCAAAGGAACAAGTACTGTTAGTTTTTATTTACCATCACAAGCATATGAAAGAAACACTTTCGGATGCTAAATCTACTAGTACTAAACTACAGGAGGTATGGAGGAAAGCAAATATCCCTGTTAAGACGGAGGAGAATATCCGTGCTGGTATACAGAAGCTGTATAAAGAATACTAAAGTCTGGGTAAAGAGAAATCGAGAAACACGGATAAAGCAAATGTGAAACGGCAGATTTGGAAAGGTGATCTCGTCGAGTTATTTGACATTTCCCGGCAAAATGTGATGGACATGACTAGCGTATTGCAAGAAGATAAAGAATTTCTTAGGTCACAAAGAGAAGATCGTGTGAGTTCGTCAATGAGAGGAGTAGACAAGGTTTTCGCCTCAAAAATAAGAACTAAGTGTACAAAAGAAGAAAAAAAAAGATTCATATAAGAATAAACATTACAAAGCTATCGCTGTTATACTGGAAGAGGAAGATTCATCTTCATCATCATCATCACCTAGTGATGAAGAGGCCGAGTTTTTGCCTCCAGCAACGAAAATATTACGTTCAAGTCCTAAATTAAAACCTCTTGATCAGACACTCACGTCTACTTGGGATCGAGAACAGCTCTCTATTCGACAAGCAAGTACTTCATTTATAGCAACTGCAAAGAGCCTTGGCCATGATGTTTCAAAAATTTCCGTATCTCTAGCTACCGTTTACCGAGCCCGGACAATCAATAGAAGTAAAATGGCAAAGAAAATTGAAAAGTCTGTCTTTGAAAATCCTCCTCATTTGGTCTTGCATTGGGATAGTAAACTGTTGCCCTCAGTTGCCCATGGGAGTGTCAAAACTTTGGAAAATAGAGTTGCAGTTCTAGTGACTGGCAAAGATTTTGAGCATTTGCTTGGCGTACCTGTTGCCCTGAAAGGCACTGGTGGGCAGATGGCTGAAGTAGTTATTCAAGAAGTGGACCGATTTGAGCTACGTGACAATATCATCGGTATATCTTTTGATACTACAGCATCTAATACAGGACTGATCCAAGGGGCATGTACCAGAATTGAAAGGGAATTTGGACGAACATTGTTGTGGTTGGCTTGCCGTCATCACACCTATGAACTAATATTGAAAGGAGTGTTTGAGGAGTGTTGTGGCATACCAACAAGTGGTCCTGACATCCAGATTTTTCGGAAGTTCCAAAGTCAGTGGCCTTCACTTGATAAGAAGTCATATACGACAATGCTGGATGAAGAAAGCCCCATTCAAAGCTTTCTAGAAGAACAACGAGTGAAAATGGTTAACTACATCCAAAATGTCCTAAAAGGCGAAAGTCATCCAAGAGAAGACTACCAAGAGTTATTGCAACTTTCACTCCTGTACTTAGAAGGTTGGACTGAAAACGACTTCAGTTTCAGGATTCCAGGGGCTCTGCATCAAGCAAGGTGGATGGTAAAGGCAATATATGCACTTAAAATTGTTCTCTTCACTAAACAGTTGAATATTCCTCAACAAGAATTTAAAGTAATAAAACAAGTTGCACATTTTGTCAGCCTCATATATGTTCGCTTTTGGCACGAGGCAGTTGTAAGTCGATGGGCTCCAAAGAATGATTTGGATATGCTACAGCTTCTGAGCACTTACCCTGATGCAGACATCAAAAAAAGAGCTCTCACAGTTGCTAAGAGACACCTTTGGTATCTGTCAGAAACAAACGTAGGATTGGCTTTTTTGGATGAACGTATTACTCAGGCTGAAAGGGAAAATATGACTAAAAATTTAGAAACCTGCAAAGAAAAGGGAAATGAAACGATTAGAGGGTAAAAACCTAGTTTTTGAAGGAAAAAACCTGAGCCATTTTGTTACTAATAAAACAAAGACATTCTTTGAATTGTTTGGGATGCACGACGTGAAAGAATACGGCAGTGATTATCTAAGAAGCCGTGTGAACGCTCTTAAGGTGGTCAATGATACCGCAGAAAGAGGAATTGCTCTGATAAAAAAGTTTAATGAATCGGTCAGGAACGAACAACAAAAACAATTTTTGTTGAGGGTAGTCAAGCATCACAGAGTAGTCGTCACCAAGCGAACAAAAGAAGGGATTGCATCGTTCAAAGTTGATTAATATAACATTTGTTTTGCCTATCATACTACTTATTAATCTTAGTGTCTAGTTTTAATATTATTTTAAGTTTGTGATTTCTAGTTTTCTCAATAAAAGTAATTAACATTGAAAAATTGTAATTTTTGCCTGCTTTAACAAAACTGATCAAAGTGTGCAACCTCTAAATATTATCCAACCTTCTTGAAATTTGGCATATATATCTTTTACATCACTGAGACTCGGGGCGTAAGCAAAGTCTGCAAAAATTTTACATTTTATTTTTTTGCCTTACAAAATGAAACACATTTAACTGTACACATTTAACCACAATGCAAGCTGGGAAGTCACTTAAAATAATTGAAGTATAAGTGACTAAATTATTACTGGAAAGAATTGTTCTATGTGGCTTGAAAAATGTGTATTACTTAAGAGGATATATTGGACGACATCTTTACGTCTTAAAAGTTTGTCATTCAAATTGGTAACACCAATTGTAACCAGCACTAAAACTCTTTCATTTTTAGACAAAAACGATAGCAGCCCTCTCGAAAGCGAACGCGTCTTGTATTGGGTTCAAAATAATTAGACCAAGTACGTTTTCATCCTGGCTTAGCTCAACCTTGTGAAATATTCCTCTAAAAAACCGCATTGGAAATGGAGTCGTTAATCGTGACTAAGGTATATCAGGTTGTTTCATAGCGGAAATTCGGTGACGTTGTAATTTGTAATAATCAATAAGTAGTGGTCCCAACGTTACCATCTCAATTTTGCGGCTTCCTCCAGAATTATTTAAAAGCTTTCTGCCAGAGGTTAGCTAAAGTCACCAATTTTTAGAAAGTAAGGAAGACAGGTGTTGCATTCAAGTCGTAGTCGCCACCGTCTTCTGTTTGCAACTATCAAACGGATCTCTTTTGGCACGTGAATTTCTCTTATTATTACGTGTTTGCCGAAAGTATTTTTTTGCATTATTCCAAACTTCTAATTGCCTGACTTCTTGAAGACCAGAAAGAATCTTGAATGATGTGCCGCGTAGTTGGCCCGCTTTTCATGTTTAATGCCTTCATGTTTAACAAATTTTAACCAAAATGTATCAACCATTAAACATCTAACACACGTAAATCATCATAATCCAAACATTATTGACATTTTAGTTAATCAAAAATATTATAGGTTAGCTATCAAAAGAATATATGCCATTGGCAATCAAACAAAAGACACAAATTACATATGTATACCATATTTTGCCAAAAAAACAACTACAGAATAGCCTTTAAAACCAACATGAATACTTTCCCATTCTTATTTAATGCTAAAGACAGAACACACGATCATGAATTCTGGTATTTACCGTTTGAATTGTTCTTTTTGTAGTTCGGTATATATTGGACAAACACTTCGAAATTTTGATATAAGATATAAAGTTGTTACAGAAATAAACATCCCGAAAAATCTGATTACGCCAAACACCTTTTCGAACAGAATCACACAATGACTCCTCAAAATAATATCAAAATTCCACATTTTTGTAATAACAAACGCAAATAAGACATTTTAGAAGCTTTCGAGATATACAAACACAAATTGAGGGTACTTTTAATAAATGAACAAATTGAGATCAGTGATTCACCGTTACTCGAAGTGTTAGATATTGAATTCTTATTATTTTTATCTATTTATATATCACTTTTTCTATCTATTTTTTGTATTTACCGTAGCGACATGTTTGTTTATATTTATATTAACTTTGATATTGACAGCTTAGCTGTCGAAATAATTGTCAGGTTATAATTTAATAAATCTTGTGAAACTATCAATCTTTATTTATTTCATGATTATGGAATTCCACAAAGGAAGGCTTTAGATAGTAAACGTAAGTACATATATTAAATTAATTTAGGCTTTATCAACTTTAATCAATACTTAATAAGTAGGAAAGAAGTACTATTTGTGTATTTTTTTTCTTTAAATTATAGTTATAAGGGAGAAATTAGCGAAAATAGCAATATGTATGCACGGTATTAATTTGTAAGACCATTTTATAACTTAAGCTGTTAAGTTGTATGCTCGACGCGATGTCATAAGCCATAAATCCTATTAGAACTGATCACCTCAAGAGATCCTTTGAAATCTAATAGTGCATTTCATTAGCTGCAGTTAGATTGCATGTGCATATTGCACCTAAATTATATGAGTATTTACGGTAAGTGCTTAAGTATTGACAGTTTTGTTCAAACCATTTGTTCTTGAAGGGTTTCTCTTCCTATTACGTATAATTTATTAAAGGCCCACTTACCTCCACAAATCTCCTGGACCACGTTGTATTCTGAACGTTATTGACATCTTCTATTAATTAAGCACACTCAAAAACGTTAAGTTTGAATAATTATTGTAATGTAGGATGCGGGGATCAAATTAACTAAGTCGACATTTAACAGTTTTAATATTGAAATAAACATGCACATCCAAAAAATGCCAACCTAAACTAATTTAACAGAA
Organism: Agrypnus murinus; assembly: GCA_929113105.1. Classification (NCBI taxonomy): domain Eukaryota; kingdom Metazoa; phylum Arthropoda; class Insecta; order Coleoptera; family Elateridae; genus Agrypnus; species Agrypnus murinus. Next base: position 31,008,984 of record OV816029.1, read on the forward strand.
AAAATAACTAATCATAATTATTCAGCGTTGCAGAAAAGAATGTGTACGTCCGGAGGTGTGAATTTAACTTTTAAAATTTTACGGGAACCACTACAGTATGAAATATTAAAGAAATGAATATTTTATCTATAATTTCCCCAATGTTAAATATATTATTATGGAATTTAGTATGTGTGCACTTAATAACCTGATTTGCAAAATCCTTATAACATGCAGCACACAGGGTCATTGAAAGTTTGAGGAATTTTGTCGATTTCAAATCAAAAATGTCGTATGTGTGTCTGAAGCAATCAGAAAAAAAGTTTTACATTTATATACCATGTTGGCAGGTATGTATAAAAATATCTTATGCGGGTATTTGTTTACAAGACATATTTTGCATTACAAAATTTTATGTTTGAAATTTTTACAAATCTCAAGTTACAAAGCAAAGTTATATACATAAACAATAAACATAATTATATAATCAACAGCTTTATCATATGTTTACATTATACTAAAATTTATTACAACAAAATATATACGACATAAATATTAATGTGCAGGTTATTATGAGCCCATACCATCGGAAACTATGAGTTTTGTAAAAAAATATTCTATAAAAGTTGTTTCCATTAAAATAATTTTTTTTTATTGGTAAAGGTACATCAACGATCAGAACTATGTACATATTTATACTTAAAATATATAACATATTAGTTCTATGAGCTGATTTGCTGGTAACAGGCTTGAGGGATTTAACCTGTTGGTATTACCCAGGAGACGTTATTGGTTGAGCAGGTCACAAGGCCATTTCTTATTGAGTCTTTTGAAGGCTGGTTCTTCCAATAAAGGTTCAACTGATGGGTTAGGATGCACTAGAAGACGGGCGTGGTGTTTCACTGCACGTTGATGAATTTATTCTTTTACAGTTGTCATTGTAGAAACTTTATGTAATCTGCGCAAGACTTTTAACTTAAGTAGGGGTGTTCGAACAGGGCGAGCTACGGAAAAGGGTAGTTTTTAAGCAGTATAAGTTTGTATCTGTTAGGAGTACGTTGATTTTTAAAATAAAAGTATTAAATCTACCGAGTTTTCTTGTGTTAGAGTATTATTTCACAGTCATATCTAGGTCCATATGTAGAGTTTGGTTGGTGACATACCACGGAGCATTTGCGATCTGTCTGAGTACATTAGATTGGAATTTTTGTATACGTAATGTTTAAGTTGGACATGCTAGAGCATCCCCATAGTTCCAGTCCGTAAGTCCATATGGGCTTAATTATTACCTTATAGAGAAGTCGTTTGTTGTCGAGGGAAAGTGGAGATTTTCTGCGGATTAGCCAAGCCATTTGTTTAAATTTGAGGTCCATTTGTTTCCTTTTCTTTGTAATGTGCGATTTCCAAGTTAGCTTTCTGTCGAGGTGTAGTCCTAGGTATGGAGTTTCGGTAGAGTGTGGTATATCTACAGTGTTTATATAGACAGGAGGACACTGTTGTCTTCTTAATGAGAAAGTTACGTGAGTAGACTTGCTTTCAATAACTTTAATTCTCCATTGGTTCAGCCAATCCTCTAGGAGGTTTAAGTAGTTTTGTAGCTGCTGAGACGCCAGAGCTGGATCTTCATGTGTCGTTAGAATTGCTGTGTCGTCCTACTTCAACATCCGGGGCTGTAGGCAGGTCAGAAGTGTAGATTAGATATAGGAGCGGACCTAAAACGCTACCTTGAGGGACGCCTGCGGTGATCGGAAATATCTCGGAGAGCTCTTCGCCATGTTTGACTTGATATGTACGATGTAGCAGATAAGATCTTAGCAATTCGTAGTAGTTATGTGGTAACACAAGCTTGAGTTTATATAGGAGACCCTTATGCCAAACTGTTGAAATCTTGCTTCACATCTAAAAAGACAGATGAACAGTATTTCTTTTCTTCAAAGGCTGTGTAAATAACATTCGTCAAACGATGACACTGTTGAATAGTCGAGTGACTACGACGAAACCCAAACTGGTGATCAAGTAAGTGATCCGCTAGCAAGTCATCTTCGTTTATTCGCTTTAAAATCAACTTTTCCAGAAGTTTTGATAGCACCGGCAAAAGGCTTATAGGTCGGTAAGAAGTTACTTCCGTTGGCGGTTTACCTGGCTTAGGTGTTAATATGATGTATGCATGTTTAAATTGGGTGGGCCAGTAGCTCAGACGGATTATGTAGTTAAATATGGTTTATTATAAGCAATATTCCGGAGTAGGGTAGTTCAGATAGTACTTTTCCGGAAATTAGATTAAATCCAGGTGACTTATTCTTTTTTAAATATTTTATTTCATGTTCTATTTCTTGTATAGTGAAGGCTTTAATCGGTGGAGACAGCTTCTTCTACTTCTGAGTTTGGATCATTATTGTGGGGTTGAAAGACTTGTGCAAGATATTCCGCAAATGCTGCCGCCTTTTCTTGGTCACACCTGTCCCAGATACCATCAGGTTTACGAAGTGGAGATATGGTAGGGGTAGGACGTTTAAACCCTTTTGTTGCCCTCCAGATTGTATCGTCTTTTCTGCTTAGGTTCTCCACATAGGCTGTGAAAGTGTTGTTTTTGAACTCTCGTAGCTTGGTCTTTAGTTTGTTCATAAGCCTGTTATAGGTATTTTTATCAACAGGATGACGACTTCTTTGCCATCTGGCTCGTGCTTTCCTTTCTTCTTTAACCAGTTCCATTATTTCCATGGGGATATTTTGCGTCTGCCGTTCTTCTAGTTTATATGTGGGAGTAGCAGTCCAAGCCGCTTCTTGAACAGTAGTGATGAGAAAGTTTGTTGCTTCCTCTATATCAATTTCTGTTTCTATATGCACCGAGTACTGAGATCTTTTATGATCAATCAATTCCTTGAATAGATCCCAATAAGTGGTCTTATTATACACTGTTGGCTTACTTTTCTATTTCATTACTGATGTGCTGATGCTGGCGATGACAGGTGTGTGGTCCGAATTAAGATCGAAGTTAGGTCTAACCTCCGTGAAGTTGACCGAAATTCCATTTAGTATGTAGAAATCTAGAAGATCAGGTACTTTATTTAAATCTGAGGGCCAGTAAGTTGGTTCGCCGGTAGATAAAGTGAGATACCGTTTTTTGGTAATAAGTTTATAGAATTCTCGTCCTTTCGTCGTCGTTAATCTTGAACCCCAGTTAACGTACTTGGCATTAAAATCCCCGCCAACTATAAAGCGTTGATCTAGGGATTCAAAGAACGGTTGAATGTGGTCCTTGGTGATGTTATGTCTAGGAGGACAGTATACGGCTGATATTGTTGTCGGTATGTCTTGCATAATTACTTGAATTGTTGTTGCCTGCAAAAAAATCTCTATCGCACTTTGGTAATTCATGATAGGCTATAGATTCGCGGACAATGATAGCTGATCCACCGTGTGCGGTCCCATCCGGATGCTGGGTGTGATATAGGATATAATTAGGTATTCTCATATATGTTCTCTCAGTGAAGTGAGTTTCTGATACCAGCAATACATCTATGTTGTGTAGTTTTAAAAATAATTCGATTTCAGATTTTTTTGACTGGAGTCCATTGGCATTCCATAGAGCTATTATTAAAAACTTAGCCATTATGAACTAATCTCGTAATGACAGTTGACAACATATTAAGTAGTTGTGTAAACATTCCTTTACATTCTTGCAAAAAGTGGGAAAGGGTTATATCTGAATTGTTTTGAGGGGGTTCTTCATTGTTTTTAGTCAGTTGCGCGTAGGTAGTTTGGTTACTGTATTGTCTGTAGTCAGTTATGCGTTTGCGTGATTGACCTTGTCCCGAACGATATTTATTTTGTAACTCGCGGTACAATACTTGACACTCTTTATATTTGCTGGGGTATTTGGAGTTTTCTTGCAAGTTTTTGTGTCATGCGCGCCGCCGCACTTTACACAGGCGTATGGCCGATTACAGTAGCTTTTAGTGTGGTTGTACTGTTGACTTCGTGAGCATTGTACTAATTCAGTGCTATTTCTCGGTGGCTCTACCGCGATGACTTTTTTTTGAAGATATTTTAGGTTATAGATCTCTTTGTTATTTCTCGCCGGTTCTAAATCCACAAAAAACATTGGAAGTGGAGTTTTCGTAGTTCTTTGTCTAATGTTAATTATGTTTCTGACAGGAAATCCATCGCGTTCTAGATCTTCTTTTGAATCTCTATATCTTGAACTAGAGTTGCAGGATGCAAATGTTTGATTACAATCTTATAGGGCTTTTCTTCCTTCAATTGGTAAGTATGATGTATAATATTCTGCTCTTGCATGAATTAACGAGTTTTCTGTATAAATCAGATGTTTTCACGGTAATTTTTACAACATTGTTGGATAAACATTTAGTGATAAAATGTTCCTCTTCTGTTATATCAGCTAGAGTTCTTAGCATTTGGTCAAGATTAGTCACTCCATGGACCAAAATAGGAGGTGGTTTAGGTGGTGGTATTGTTGGGGGTGTACCTGACTGTTGCATACTGTCAGTGTTTGTTTGGGGAGGATTATTCGCTTCTAGCTGACTGAGAGGTGCAAATCTATTTGTTTGGTTGTCTGTAGCAGCATTTTCTCCAGGTGATCGCCTGAAGGTACGCTTCCTTTTGTTGCTGTGTACGACTTGCCAGGAAAATTTATTACTGCTTTCTTCTTCGTCGCTGGTTTAGATTAAGTAAGCATTTTGAGGTTCAGTGACATTAGAGGTTGCACTTTCGGATTGCTTATAAACTTGGGAAAAGGGCGTATAAAATTGTTGCATACCTGCATTGCAGTTATTTTGTTGAAAAAGTGGCTGTTGTTGTTGCCCTTGGCTCAGAAAGATTGGAGGAGGAGCGAAGTTTGGCTGTGGTAGATAACTTATCGGCTGCGGTGAGTGACCGATAGGTCCCGTTTCACTAAACATTACTTGACGCTTGGCCTTGCGGCCGCACTTTCAATAAAATCCGTAACTTTGCACACCGGCAAACACAACCTTACTCGTTGAAAGTCAAACGAGCAATATTAAAATAATTAACAATCTTTTAGTAATGCCATATTTCTTGCTTACAAGCAATAATAATAATAATAAACACAATAATAGACGAGTCTATTTGTTTATTGTATTTTATTAATTAATTATCTATATATTTAAAACACAAGGCTTATATTCGTTCCAGTTCGTTTGAGGGAATTACCAGGCCGATTTACGCGTTTCTTTTTTTAAATTAAAGCCTTATTTTTATGTAGTTTTAATGTTTATATTTTTAATTTGAAAAACTCTAAAATGTCTAATTCGAGGCGGCAGAATCGGACATTCACTTGGGGTGCCCTCTCACCTTCTACGGTGGTTAGTTTCGTAAGTACTCCCTACAAATATAAAAGGGTGATGCAGCCGTCCACTTCCATCATTAATAAGCGTAGACAAAATCCGCATAGGTGAAAATTATGAACAGACGAATTATACAAATAATAGCTGATGGCATTTGCTTATTCAGAGTAGTTTCATATTGTTTGAATAAAACGCAGGAAATCTGACACTATGTTTGTGTCATGTTTTTTGAAATATGTACTAATAGACGTTTTCAAGAATGTTTTAAACAAGATCGATTTTTGACTTTATTCTTATCATTTCGTAAGGTAGAATTTCCGTATGTATGTATTCATGTAGAATGAACCGGCAGGGAGGGGTAAGCCAGAGAGGAATATATGTCAGTAGAGAGGAGAAGGCTAGGCATAGAATTTTCAACTGGTTATGTTTGGTTGCGTTTATTTAAATAATCCACTCATGAAATTGCAAAGGATTGTAATCACACATCGAATGTTGTATATAGGGAAATCCTTCAATGCTTTTGACCATCATGTCTTGACGAGGTTTCCCTAGTACCTAATGTATTAATTTAAAAAATTATGTTTTGCTCCACGTTGTTGCGATGACAATTTCTACATTTTTTATTTGCTTAAGTTAACTATGAGTTTGTTTTTTGTTGCCTATTTAATTTATACGGTGCCTATTTACATGTAAGAAGACCATTACATAAAAACATACGGAAATGATATTAACTTAATATTACCGATTACAAGTGCTTGCACATAATCCATATGCAGCTGTAGCGGAGATGAAAAAACTGGACGCTAACTTGTGCATCAATAGATTTGATACTGAAGCGTCTCAGGACGTTAACTACTTCTACAGTTTCGTAATTGCTATAATTAATATTTAAGGTGAAACGTACGTTTTTCTGCGGCAAAATAAACAATAAAAGCAATAAACATTATACTTACTTTAAAAGATGCTCAAGATTACCACGGCTTGAGATTTAGCTCTATCTTACAAATTTTTAATTCAGGTCGTAGGTATTGGTTCTGCAGTTGTCTAATTTATAAAGTAATGGATAAAGGATTCAAAAAACACAAAAACATACACAAGAAGGGCGTCATCTGATTATGAAGCTTAATAATGATAATTAAATAGATCAAATAGATTAAATGAATCTAATAAATCTGTCTGAAATCACTAATCAGAAAATGAAATCAGACCGATAAAATTTTTGGGCAAAAAATTAGTTAATTTCAACAAAGTCAAAAATTTAGTTTATTGAAAATGTGAATAAAAACTTTCATAATTATATGGTTCAGTCTTACTAATTTTAATTAACTTTAAAATCATATTTATTTGAGAAAACACCAGAAAAAATATAAAAATATAAAGAAATTACAAATATTAAGTTCAAAAATTTAAATAATAAGTCCCTGCCTAAGAGCTCTTTTACTAATAAAAGTTTAATGAATAAAAGAATTGTATTGAAATACATATAAATGAAAAACAAACTGTAAAAATTATTAACAAGATTCAAAAAGGATTTACATAAATGTTCAACACTCAAAAAATACATGATTTACAATACCTTTAGTGGTCAATAATTCACGAATCAAACCAACGATAAACTGCACAAATTTGACTCCTGCATACATCAAGCAATCGCCGCAAATAGAAACTGGAAGGTCCGTAGATTTTTCTTTTCATAAATTAAAGATGCAGGGGAAAAACCTTCGTAGTATCATTAAAGTTCCATAAGATTTGGTTATTAGTTTAATTTTGATAACCATCACAAAGGTTCGTTGTTTTCATTAAAACAACCCACATTATTCTTTAAATCTGAACTGGATTTAGAAGACACATAACTCAAATTTATTTATTAATCGAAGTTTCGGTCACTGAAGAGAATGTCTGTAATTATTAATTTACTTCGATACGGTAATTATTTAAACCAGAGTACAGTACGATAACTGTAATAATAGGAAAAACTAGATTTTCCATTCTTCAAAAGCACAAACATCCGAAAAAATGTTTACTATATAACGGTACTTTTTATTAACCGCAACTTCTTGATTAATATCCGGACACTTAATTAAACGGTATAATTATTAACTGTAGATTTTTAATATTAACTTTACCGGCATCCGAAACCGGCAATCGATTAAACTGTATGAAAACTAAATTTAGAATTTTCTTTAATTCTAAATAACTAAAATGAAAACGATAATTCAGTAATGTCGACCGAAGTCGACTATCTTCTTTGAAAGCTGGATCGAAAGTGTTTTTAACATTTTTGGACCCCTATTTTAGCGCGGAGGAACTATCTTTTTTCTTTCGCTCAAGATGTAGATCGGACCAACCAATTAAAAGCCTGTATTATTTTCTAGGAGCGAATTAAAACTAAGACATGCTTAGTACACGTGGACTCCTTAAGGCAAATTTTGTTAGCCTTTTATACGAGATTCTCTCCCTAATAAACCAAACTAAAGATTTTGTACGGGCGCGAAAACGGAAAACAAGCACGCCAACATCTGCAGACGCCAGACTTGCGGGTCGTGCAGTTTTTTAAGTTAAAACGCAGAGGCCAAGTTGAATTCATGAACACGTGTTTTAACACGTGTTCATGAATTCAACTTGGTGACATTTATGTCACCTTCCAAACAAAAGAGAAGTTTATGTTTTACCAATGCTTTCCCAGAATGCAGACTGGAATATTTATATAAAGCAAGATGACTTAAATACGCCATCGGATTTTATCAAGGTCCTCTAATTTTTAACAACGCAACCGTTTTCTACGGGTAAACAAGCAAGGCACTAAAGGCATTATTTATTACTTCAGCGTCCTCTAATTTCATAGAAGTTCGAAAACATTCTTTTAAAATATTCTTTGTAAATATGTTTATACAACAAAATTTTAGCTACAAATAATATATAGATTTGCAGGACTGAACTTTAAATTTTTCAGTAAATATACACGCAAAATTACACATATTCGAGGCCGATAGAAAATATACCGTTACAAAGAGTTGCTTGAAAATGCTTGAAAATAAAACATAATCGATATGCCATTCATTGAATTGGTATTCAAAATTTAGTTGATTTTAATCAGTTATCGTGAATACATAACAAAATAGAATATTTAATTGAACATTTAATAAACACAGACATATAAACAATATCGCCTTTACAATATAGGATACCTTGAAGACGAGACAGATTCTGAAGAGAGGCGCTCTAGTGCTCCAACGACACCATCTTTTCAGGTGATCTATTAGGAAAGGGAATAAGAAGATTTGTCTGAGATAATTACTCAACCGCAAGAGTTTGACAGTGAGAAAAACAATCAACGTGAAACTCATTTAATAGATTCCAAAGAAAGTATTAGTATATCAGTCTTTAATAGAGTACAAATACTCTATACTTTCAATTCTGTCCAGTTTAAAAATTAAGTTACATTAAAAGGTCTAAAATGTAAGTTTAAGATATAAATCATCGCTCCAAATAAAATCAAATAAATAAATTAACTAACACTAAATAAATTTTTAATGTTGCTTGTTTAACTATAAGAATAATCGTTAAAGTTATATTTTTAAAGTTATAAGTTTATTTTATCTTTTAACAAAAATATCAACAGGTATTTACGAGATGTTAATTGTAACCTTATAAGGACCTTTAAAATAAAAAAAATATCCGCGTTACAATTTTATGGAAACAAATAACGTAAAAAATGATTAAATTGTTACATAAAAATAGTGTAACGTTCTTTTTAAATAATACTAAAAGTCCTATTTTAATCGTCTATTAACAAAGTAAAATATTTACATTAACACTTATTACAAAAATTATAATTATAAATTGTAACGAGCTTGAACTACAATATTTACAGACTATTTTATTTGCACATTTTATACTTAACTAATTTAAGATGCGCGTATCTATTTAACTCGTCGATTAACTGAATACTCCCCTCCTGCGAGGTAGCGCTTTATATACTGTATACAAGATTTCTGGAACGCGATAGATTAGACTGGTCTATTGTGTTTCGTTCAGCTGCTGATAAGTCATACATTCCTTGTCGATCTAGAATGTTTACCGGCAGCGTATAGGGATTAATCTCCACTCAGAGAATATTTAAATTCTACACAATCTATTATCTGTAAGTATGAACCATTATCGGTGATGTAAATACAAATATAAAAGTAGTAGACAATACATTAGCGGATAATATTAAGTGAATATGGTTTTACCTTCGTAATATAAATAAAAACACGTGAGTACATGGAGATATACGAAGTTGTATTGACCATATATTTATAAAAACTAATGATTTCCTAAGAAATAATATAATGCAACGGTGATCGATAGATTTATAAATACTAGATCACGAATCCACTTTTTGCTACATTGAAAATCAATTACATAATATTCCAGTTGATAGTAAAAAATAAATATAATTGATTATAGCAAAGTAAAAAGAGATTGGCAAGGATTGGTCGAAATATATGAACAAGATCATGTTGTTGGCTGAAGAAATTGTTCAGGCTTTATCTAACATGTTGTATTTCAAAATATTAGAAAAAAGTTTTAAATTAAGAGGAAAAATGGATAACAGACACATTAGTTAAATAACTCGATAAAATGACATGACGGTCAAAAGGCTAATGTATTCAAGAATTTCCTTATTATATACAATAGTCGTTGCGTGATTACTCTCCTCCGGGTATCCATGAGTGATTAGTTAAAACATAAACGCAACCAAACCAAACCAGTTGAAAATGCTAAAAATAGCATTGTGAACTTCCGAATGCGTTACTTACTCTGACTTACCCACCCCTCGACTTATTCATCCATCCACTAGCACTTTAATCGGACCCTCCCCCCATCTTTGACTTACCTATCATTCTCCCGACTTACTTATGTCTTGCTTCTTCCACCTTACTGGTCCATTCCCCTACCCATCTATTCTCACCATATAATTGTACATTGAATTCATATATCATATGCTTAATATATCAACTTTTGTAAACCATTTTCTCCATGTTCCATTACTTCTTTAGACCTTCTTATGCTGCTTTTCATCCAATATTCGAATCTAAAATCAAAATTAAAAAATTCAAAAAAATGAATACGACACATATACAAACAGAATTTCTTGAAAATTCGGTTGAAAGTTCTTTGATATGATTTATGAACAAGCGATGCTATTGGTGGTGTACTAAGCAGGTAGAGAGAAAATGTTTAAATCCGAAAAGAGACGAACCGAGCGGTGTAAGTGGACAATCAACCTTGAGCTTATTGAAATGCCATTGCAAATGATGCTTTTTAAAAATCAGCGAAACTAAAGAAAGTTGGCAAATCTACAGCAAAAATTCTTTAACTTGGAATCACGTTAATCGGCCCAGTAGATCTCTCAAACGCACCAAAGTAAGCATTGTGTTTTAAATAGGTACATGGCCGGTTTCACAAAGCTTGATTAAACTCTTATTAACTTAATTGTGATTAAATTTGAAATCTAGACTTATGATTGGATAAAATTCAAGGTCTGTTAAATCTTAGCCAATGAAATTTTCGAATTTTGAATTTAATGACAATTAAGTTAATCAGAACTTAATCAAGCTTTCTGAAACCGGCCAATAAAATCTTTTAAATTTATAGTTTTAAAAATCTAAAAACTAAAGAAAAAGAAAAAAGTTAAAACTTTAATAAAAGAAAAAATTATACAACTCGGTCTTGTAGAACTCGTAAAGGCGAACTATGGCAGCATGCAAGGTTTATTACAAAAATGCAGACACCAACATTGATAATTTTGATGTGTTATATAATATTTATATAATCTATATAATAATATTTATGTAATATCAAGATTTAAATGTAAATATATGTAAACAAATATAAAGTATTAAACATTAATTTTCAAATATCATAAAAACTTAATATATAGTTATGTTACATTTTTATATATTTGTCCAAATATGATTAAAACGTCTCTTCCTGCTGTAATCTCTTCTAAGTCTTCATTGGTAAGTAAGAGTGCTATTGGAGGTGATGTTATTTCTTCTGATTTATGAACCCAGTGTCCCCAGTGCACTAAACATGTGTAATTTTTGGCATTAAAGTTGATCACTGGGGGTGCAAATTTACTAATGGTGTTGTTTGGTTGACTTTGGCTTTTTCTTGCTTCCAGGATCTTTTTCGTCACGTTTTGACGCATATTTAGGCTACTGTCTGCCAACATACTAACAAATTTTCTAGATGCCTCCAGAAAGCAGTATTTTTCAAGACGTCTGTAGAGAAAAGTCTTTAAATCGTTTGGTAAGTATTCCATTTTGTGTAATGTTAGCAACAGGCTTTTTGACGCGTCCTTGATAGTTCCATTGCATTTACTGTGAAATCACATGGGAGCGTAAACTTTAACGACAAATAAACGTCTTAAAAAAAACATTCTTTCTGGGGGCATCCCGAAAACATACTTGTTGGTATGTTGGCAGACAGTCGCCCAAATGTGCGTCAAAACGCGGCGAAGAAGATCCTGGAAGCAAGAAAAAGCCAACCAAACAACACCATTAGTAAATTTGCACCTCCAGTGATCGTTTAATCCAAAGATTACACAGATTCAGTGCACTGAGAAAAAGAAGAAATAACATCACCTCCAGTAGCACAGTTACTTACCAATGAAGACTTAGAAGAGAGTGCAGCAGGAAGAGACAGAGATTCGCTACGAAAACTGCAGACCTTTTTTGACCTGCCGTGTCATAGCCAGGCATTGAAACGGTGCATAAAAGATATAACTGCTGCATGAAATGCTGTATGTGGTTATGACTCCCAAAATGGCTGCATTAGAGCTCGATTGGAAGACTGGAAAATATTACCAAAGTTTGATACCATAGCGAACTTTAAAACCTAAATAGATAAGTCTACACCGGTGGCTGGGCGGACGGCACTCGATTGCAGCCACCTCCTCGCTGCTGGATAGTCGATTTGTCGATGAACTAAGAGCTGCAGTTTACTATTTTTCCTATTACCTTATCGTTTTTGGTAAATTTAAGTCGGTGGGGTCAAGTTATTATAGCGGGTTATTGCCTACCCAACATCCGTAACATTTCTGTATATTTGGCGTCTATTGGCGATTTTTGACGAACTATGAAACCATTTTGCCTGATTCAAACACACTCCATCGCTAATATTAAGCAACATACCAGCAATATATGTGATCTTTTGCCATTAAATTACTCCGGAAATATGAGAAATCATCAGGAAAAGTTGCAAACTTTTGACATTTCTTCCTAAAAATTTAAAATTTTGACTAAAAAACGCAGCCTGAAGATATTATCCGATCGAGTTGGAAATTTTTATAGGTTATAAGGACCACCAACCACAAACTTTAAGCACTAGCCGTAGACCGATTTGGAAAAAAAACGGTTTTTCGATCCTCCCTAATACCTAACCGTACCTTAACCTACCGTAATTTTATATCTATACATTCGACTACACGAAATTGTGCAATTAACTACCCATTCAGCAACCATGTGGTTGCCCCTGGTTGTTAGTGATGTATGTTTTTAATGAACGAAATAGCTGTTAAATATTTTATTTGAACAGTATAAAAGCATAACAAGCCTTTTTACAAGAGACACTTAAGAATAAATAATTCTGTATGACATTAAAGCTATATTAAGCTTGGAAAGTATTCCATCGTATATCGTTCAGATACATACAATTACTGTAATTTTATTTTTATATGGAGAGAATAAATTGTCGTTATTATTTTAAATTATTTATTATTATTGTATTCTAGTAGTATTATAATGTATAAATCGTAGGTATTTACATTACCAAATCGTTAAGCATGAAAAGTAAAAATGTTTAATTACATAACACATTAGCTATTGCTTGGAAAACGTCTTGAATAGATTTGTTTAATATTCTTGGAAACGGCTCATTCCTAAGTATAAGGGAAACAAGTAGAAAAATAAAGTTTCCATTTAATAAATTTCATTTCTTGTACAACTGCTGATATTGAATCTTTTATGTCGTAGTACTATTTAAAAAGTCGCTGCTTTATTAAAAAGAAATTTAATATATTTTCAAATATAATGAATGTTTCTTATATTGTTAATATATGTCGAAACGCAGCGATGCTACGTTATTCCAACAAAAAAATACGTAAATGTCTTCATAAATATCGTATTTCTTCTATTATGGTTTCCTGAAAGCTTGGCAAACATGAAGCTAACGTATAATCAGTGCACGGTACTGATACACAAAACTGATCAAATATTGGCGCAATCGGTTGTTATGTTTAACTATTTTTCATGCGACAGTTCGACTAATTTACGATTTATGGGTGGAAGCTCCTGACAATTTCATAATCGTAATTTATTTCAAAAATTGTGCTTTCTATGATAATGACACGTAGGTTCAACTATACGTATTTTTGCCATGCATTCCTTGTGAAAATGTTATTTTGAGAATAACAAATGCTTGTTTTCAGATAGGGTTTTAAATACTACCGATAGTGTACACTATAACTAAATTAAATGAAAATTTATAGCATACAGCAACGAACAAACATTAATTTATACAGACACGCTAGAACCACTAAATACCATTTGAATGTTTGATCCTTATTATCCCAAGAGGATGAATTTACCAGAAGCTGGGATTTTAGGATAATGTGGGATAAAAGTCTTACAAGCGGAATGCTGATAAAAAGATACTTTTTATAAATAGATTATGTTAAAGTAATATAAGGTACAGTAATCTAGTTAATGTAATAAATAAAACAAAAAGAAAATTAATTTATTTAGATGAAAATTCTATTTAATAACTTTAAAAATAATTAACTGCAACATGCCTTTTTATATAAAGAGTTGACAGTGCTTTGTTTATTATTTATTTAAAATACAGTTATCTATTTATTAAACAACAAAAATCGTTAAAACATATTGCTATGATATCTAGGTGTTCCTTGGAAGATATGATGCATTTACTAGGCAAATATCATGCATAATTACAATTTATCGATTTATAAGGTTACATAACCTCAATTTATAAAATAAATTATAAAAAGGGGGTTTTTAGTGTATGTATTACTCAAATTAGAGATGTATTGACTTGTATTGTGGTAAAGTTTATTCTAGAATAGATAAAATAGGTTGTAATTAAAGTGTATGCATAAACAAACCGACTTAGGCAAGTCGGTTTTTCAGTAGTGAAAGAATTGTTGTTAGTCATTGAATTTCATTACAACGTTATCAGTGTAAGATGGATTTATTGTTTTTTTTTAATTTTATAACTTTGTGATAGGATGTATGGCTGGAATTTTGGGTAATTTTGTTTAAGCCGCAAGATTTTAAAAGATTTTAGTGGAAAGGTTGAATTTCTTTGTTAAAATATATTTGGCCGGCTAGCTCGCGGTGTTAATAAGAAGTCCAGTTATATTAAAATTTATAAAACATAACCTGAATCTTACTGACTGTTTTGGTCCGGCAAACGTCTGCTTTAACATAACAGTCGCTATTTGAACTCAGAAAAAAGACGCAGGATACAAAAGCGATTTATTGAAAATAACACAAATAATAAACAATAAAAGAAAACAAATATCCAAATTAAGTAATCAAATATTCAAAATCAATATACACAATAAATCAATATTAACGATAGTTGTGTTTATTGTTTCCAGCCTTACTTTGTGGAACTCTATAATCATGAAATAAATAAAGATTAGTAAAAAGTTTCACAGTATTTATTAAAATATAACCTGACAATATTGTTTCGATAGCTAAAAATAAAACATCCTGAAAAATCTAATTACGGCAAACACCTTTTAGAACAAAATCACACAATGACTCCTCAAAATAATATTAAATTCCTACATTTTTGTAATAACCAACGCAAATTAGACATTTTAAAAGCCTTTCAGATATACAAACACAAACTCAGGGTACCTTTAATGAATGAACAACTTGAGCTCAGTAATTCTCCGTTATTGGAAGTGTTAGATATTTAATTCTGGTTCTTATTAATTTTATCTTTTTATCTAGTTACCTATTTTTGAATCTACCTTAGCGACGTGTTTGTTTATATTTATATTACCTTTGATAATGACAGCATAGCTGTCGAAACAATATTGTCAGGTTATATTCTAATAAATACTGTGAAACTTTTTAATAATCCTTATTTATTTCATTAACGATAGTTGTTCAGTTTTTATAATAGTAAAATGAATCAAATTTGGTTAAGCTTAAACAGAAAATTACACTTATTACTCACGAATACAATTTCTGCAAAAACGTAACTCAAACAGAACTCGTGCTAAAACAGAAATCTGGTGTAATCAATCAATCAATCAATGTAATCAAAAATATTTTATATTTAATATTATAACCTAATAAAAAAGTGAAATAATGTGTTTACAGTTAAAAAAACGAGTGGAAATCTGTGTATTGAAGGGTGCTGTGTATCTTGTCTTCTGATGAATGTAATTGGAACTCGACAATAAGTTTATGTACTTTTGATTTATATATGCGGTTCCAACGGTATTATACCCGATAACAAAGCTCCACGCTCCAGAAGGAACTATCAGTGAAAGTAACCATAAAGATGCAATGAAAAAACTCAATTAATAGATGGAATTAATACATGGTATCGTCGGCTTAAGAAGTGGAGGCCCAGAGGAATGATAATTGTCTTTTGTATAATTGGAAGGTATTTAACTAAATACCTAATATTAACTAATAATAACAGTTTAAAAGAAACAGTAATAAGCAGAATTTACCAATGAAGGAGCCTGAACAACCATATAAGGGATAACACAGGAGCGACAGAATATATAATAACACAATGGGGAAAACCTTTTAAGAAGAATTTTTTAGGTTAAACACTAAAGTAAAATTGAATTGGGGAAAAGTAAAAAAAAATTTTACATTAGATATGCGGTTTTTTATCGTCATACAGATTAATGTAATTTGGGTTGCAGATCAAGTTTAGATGCAACTAAAGGTATGTAAATTAATTATCTCAATACATAATCAAGATCTTTTATGATAAAGGACATGGTACAGATGTGTTAAAAGTAAATTAGTAGTTTCTGGGAGATTACGATCTTTTATTTAATTTATAATCAATTATCTTAATTTATTAATCAAAACCAATTTACGGAAAAAGGGTTTACACAGACAGTTTTTAAATCAGCTATTTATTGAACATGATAAATTAAAACCAACATTTGAACTGCATCATAAATATGTTAAATTACATAATCACTCATTATTCTACATGTAAAAGTAACGTTTGAATATTTGATTACGAATTAAAATGCTTGGAGCTGAAATTCTAATGAAATGAAAAAATTATATCATTCTCTTGTAATAATAAATTTACATTTACAAGCTTAGTTAAATACATGTCTATGTAAGTTATTGTATTATATGGCCACAGTTCCTCAGTAAGTAACCTAGACAGCTAAGTATTATAAATATAAAGAACCTGTCAATAATTTATATTTCAAACGTGCAGCAAATTCTATACCTGTTTATTTACATACATACATAAAGTTTGTTCGTTTCCACTGCGAGTACCAGGAAAGAGTTTGTGTACACATTTCAGTTCCATTTCATAAACGGAATTAACAGTAGATAGCTTCGAATAATTTATAACCAAATACAGGAAACATAGTTTCACATCAAGCAAATGCAAGAATGGCCGTATCAGGCCATTAAACTAGATTACGAATGATTATGTGTTTTACAACACAAAGTGAGACAAAATCCATCGATGAAAGGTCCTATAGCGTAGTGCGTTAAGACTAAGCGGATTACATTAACGAAGCAAAAAATATCCGGACACTATCCAGCTTTTCCAACTTTGTAGGCAAGAAGAAAGTAAGATGATTAGCAGATTATTTTATACTTAAGGGCTACTTTTTGTTCCCAGTTCTTTTGTAACGAACACAATAAAGCAATAGTCGCCAGGCATTCTCTTCCCTTCTTTAAGAGGATACGAGGAGCTCAATTGTCTCTCTCAATTTAATAATTTAATTCTCTTTTAATAATGGTACTATACTATTTTAGCAAACAGTATCATAATATTGTTAAGCCTACAGTAATAGTGTACGAGGTAATCTGGTATAATACGGAAGACAATATGATTAGCTATGAATTAATGTTACATGGTGTTTTGTAATCTAAGCTTCTGATGTGGTTTTCTTAGATTTAAGCCGCTTTGTAGTAATAGTGGTAGGTTAGGTGCAGAGTTTGACAGGTCTCCCTCCAAGCAGAAAGGGTGTTTACTGGCAGCTCGAGGCTGATGTTTACACTTTGTATTAATACGCCGTAAGATCTCAAGACGTTCTCAATATTAACTCAGTCCCGCACAACTTTGACTTCCTACCAATTGTCTTGAGAATTTGGCTAATAAAACAAATATTTAACTGACAAATCTGCGACACTGGGGACGTTTATTTGAGCACAGGTAATGAGAGAATTATTTATGTAAACCCCACTGTTTTGTATAAAGCAACCTTGTCCTTACTAAACTCTCATTAACATAATGCTCCCTTGTTTGTAATATGCACAAGATGTTTTGAAAATAATGACATAATAACGTTTTCTGTTTACGTTTACCTTTTGGATGCTTCATAATAATCATTTATTTGTTACCGTCAGGTTTCTCAAATTATAATTTAAATTCATTACGCCTGAAATGACTTACAACTGTGTCAGAGTTTGTATCTATAAAACATTTGCAATTATAAATTATTACAATTATTGAATTAGTACTAGTTCTTACTTCATTTATAATTAAAGTAAACTAATTTAGATTTGTCACAACCCAAAAGCTGTGTACAATGACTGGTAGATGTATTTCATTACGAATAAAAGATCGTATCCAACGAAAAACATGATGCGAAACATGTGATAAAAATATGCTTCAAAAAGTAGCCAAAGGGTTATCGCGAATATTCAGGTAACGTTATTCAAATAAATTACGTTACCTGAATTTTTTTAAACGTACAATTGTTATCAATATTGATACATAAATACTTATTTTATAGTTTTTAACAGCTTTATTGCATGTATAGTTTTTATTTGTCAATAAAAAAAGTCATTTGCTAATTTATAAATTTTTTATAATTTTTTTTTATACTTAGTGTAACGGAATCTCTCGTGTAAAGTTAGTTAGTGACGCTTCTTAGTACAAGATGGCGCAAGTGACTATTAGGTCAAGGCGATAGCAATAAACTGTGCGTCCCGATTCGGCTATATCGAAGGTACTCGAACCTTTCACCGAAGCAGTTGAATTTGCAGTCGTGACGATAATGCAATTTTAAATTTGGATACAGGCAAACTAAATAGAACTATTTTTCTTTAAAAAAATACAACTTATAAATTAAAATAATAAAATGCGACTAAATACAGTCTCATTCGCAAATTTACTTAAGTAACACTAAATCGAACAAATAACCAAATTATAATAAATAAACATTTGGGAACGAAGCACAATAAAAATTACGACCAAACAATGTTAACCAGCCAAACAGCATCCGTCTATTATAACACCCCGCGCTCGCTGATTCACGCCAAGGTTAAGAGAAGAGCATTTGTAATCAGTGCTTATATTAAGTGTATGTATCACATTTGAATCGGTATTACCTTTCCGTGCAAGTTTAATGAGCCTAATTTAAAATAGTACTCTAAATAATTATACTTTTTGCTGTACAGAGTTGATATTGAGCTTTAATTTGATAAATATTTCAATTTAAATAAACGATAACCATAATTTTACAAAAGTATTTTTGTTAGCATTGTTTTTATTTTTAATAAATTCTCAAGGCAAGCATTGCTCCCATTGCTTCCATGGACCGCATGCCACTGATAAACTGTCAAATGTTCGTTGAATTTTATCTATAACAACAAAAAGTTATAAAGAATTTACAAGTCTTAAAAATCTTAGAAAAATTAGGTGAAATAAGAGCAAAAGAAACAACGACTAAATAAAAAACTAGTAGCAAAAAAAACTGTAACCTCCAGCGAAATCGTCTGGCCGCCGCGCCATCTAAGCGCCGTAGCTTATGATACGGGTTTTAGAAAACCGACCAATAGAAAAATTCTATTCAAATATAGTTCACTTTTCTAACGAGTGGCTTAAATATTTCTGTTGGCTGGACAAGGTATAGTTATTATTTATTGTGGTCAATAAAAAGCTCAATAAAGTCATATGAAAAATGGAAAAAGTAAATTTAAAAACTTTAAAGAATATCAGACAACTGTAAAAGTAATGAATTTGTTAGTCAGTAAGTAATATCATTTTAATTATAAAATCACAGGTTCAACTAGTCTTATATAATTTGCCAATTAGAGGCTTGGTAGTGTAGCGACTTGCGTGCTGATCTCTCACCCAAGTGACTCGAGATCGACTGTCGGTGCCGGCAAATCTGGTTAAGGTTTTCTGCAGTTTTTCCTTGGCTGTAACACAAATGTGGGATTTGTGCTATAACATCTGAAATTAGGCTGTAGCCGCACGTTGGGAACCGCATAATAATAATAATCGCCCCTTCCTCCCGCACAAGCGTAATAGCTTCTGGACCCTCGTTTCCAGGTTATGGGTAGTAGTTGTTATTACTATTCATTGTTTTCTAATAATGACAGAAACATTTCTAAAATTTTGTTTAAGCGTAGTCTTCACGCCGATAATGGCTAAACAACGCATTCTGCATATATATGTTATTATGATATATTCAAATTAGAGGTTATGTTTACTGAAGTAAAGTATGTTCTTCAAAGCAATTGGGCAATCCAGATTGTCGTCAAAGTAAGTTTCTGGGCAGCACATTATAACCTCAAATGTTACCTATATACTCTATCGACGTACTGTTTGTGTTATATAAAATATATGCTAAAGCAAAAATTGGCTATGTAAATTGTACGCGAAACAGATATTTAAAAGATTTAATATTTTTAAAAGTACAGTGCTTCAAATTGTTTGTATGTCGTCCAGCTTCCCTTTAACCTGTTTTGGATTGCCCTATAATACTTTATAATTGACTACGTTTAAATTAAATATTTAGATGAAATATATTTTCACTTGGCAGCAAACTTTGACAAAATAATTTTTATTCAGCATTCGTTAAACCTGTTGTGTACTTATGTTTCCATTTCACTTCATCGCAACTTTTAATAATATAATTCTTATTTAGTATTTGTTGAAACATATTATATTTATATTTCAATTTGAACACAAATTTTTAAAAATAAAATAATATTTATTTAATGTTTACTAAACAAGTTGTATTTATGTTTTAGTTTTATTTGGCCGGAGATTTTGATAACAATTAATTTTTATTTAGCATTTGCCAAACAGACTGTAAATTTCTTCATGTTTCAATAAATTTAACTATGCATTAGATTATATAAAAGATATTGTTTCTTTGTGTGTTCATTAAATTTTGTGTGATTTTTTGGAGCTTTTCCTAGTTTTGTTTGGAAACAGTCAGTTCAGCCTTTTCAATTGGTTTTTTAAGTACCAATCATTAATTTGAAAGAATATGTTTGGACCTAATACCGGTTATAATTCTTTTTGTTATTAACTTTAACTTTATTATTAACTAAATTAGTAACGCTTGAAGGGGAGAGGGGGGTTATTTGATAGCGTTACGCTGTGTTACAAGGTGTAGCGCGTATTAAGAATAGCATTATGTAACTTTAAAAAAAATTTCAAGAAAAAGAAATTTAATTTTTAAATTGATTTAAAACGATAGTAGGAATATTTTTTTATCAAATTAGTATTTCTCTACTTTATATTATTGCTGTTATTTCATCATTTCATAAAATAATATTTCAAATTTCGCTGGATTCGAGACGTTCATATTCGTCAGGTCATAAAATTTCGGAGTTACATGCTTTTTAAAATTACTGGGGGGGCGGTGGTAAATTCCTCCATGAGCTTACACAATGATGACCCCTCCCCAATAAGAAAAATATTTTAAATAGTAAATGGAATACAAGCATATGATTTGCACAATATGTATTTAATTAGTTGTTAGTTATTATAAAACAATAATTTGCACAACGTTTTTAATCGTAAACCCAGATCCAAGATTTATCGTATACAGCATGTCCAAGGATTGATAGGACAGACGAGAAATCTGGCATTTTCCATATTTTCTAAAAAACTTGTTTTTGCAATATGATATGCTTCAAATGCAGAAACATGGTACGCTTCTAGAAATAGTTGTTATTTATAATGATATCATCGATTGCATTTTTGCCTTTAAATCGCTACCAAAATTCTTTTCCAGACATCGGTTTTAAAAATACTTGAACGTATCCCATTATTTAAAACTATTAAGATACCCTTTAAGGTCTTTTCATTAAAGCTATATGTTACTATATTAGATTTGTTAATTTTCTCGACAAATCAACATTTACAGCCAAGGAATTTTATTAAAAATTAACATTGTTAAATGAGTACAAGAGGTTAGCGACACAAAAAAGTGAACGTATCCCAAGCAGCATTGCTAGTCATCGCTACGTATCAGCAACTACCGGTGGAACTATTAAGTTTTTGCCACTAGTCACAAGCACGTAATTGCTACGGTTTTGTTACGTGCCTGGAACCAAGATGAGGAACAATTTTTGGGTAGCAGGTACGTGGCGGCGTAGTAATTGCTACTTTCGTGAAACTTCTTTTCTTTTTGACACATCGTGTCGCGCGGTTGCTCTCTCTTGCTCTTGCAACTTAACAAATATTCTATCATTTTCTATACTATATAATGCTGGATCGTGTCACAAAATGAATTACCAGTTTATTTGTAATACGTACTTAATACAAAGAGCGATGAAATGTTTGATTATTTTGTCATTCCAGTACACCAAAATTATAAACCATTGCAACTTTTCTGTTAAATATGATGATATATCGAAAAATAACAACGCGACTTCTTTAAATATATTTTTTAGTAAAAATATGTCTTTAATAAAATATGATAAATATACACGAAATACTTATAAGTTTATACACATGATAGAAACCATTTTTATATTATTCCTGTTATGTTCTTTTATATGTTTAAATAAAAGATACTCAATTATTGTCATTAATTAACTTTATTAATATTGAGCGAGCAGGGCGAATTACATACACAATGCATAGACTGTAGAAGACGTATATCCTCCAAGCCGACTCAAGTGCTACTGACGCTCGCCCAGAGGAAGAGCCAGGATTGGTTAGTTACATCACTACAAATAAATGTTGCCAACTTCAAGCTACATACATAACAATCTGTAAGGCACAATTTGGCACCAATTTGTTATTTTTATTGAAGGTTATATAGTAAAACATCTATTAACAATTATAACAAATTGCAAATTGTTTAATGATTATTGATTAATCCAACATTTTACAAGTAAATATGGAGATGGAGTAGTTTACAAAAAATTACTTTAATGTGATTCTCCTGGGTATCAAAAACGTAAGTTTTACGTTCAATACTACTGCAAGGTTTTAAAAACTTTAAAGTAGCTTCGGGCAAGTTACTGCTACAATCATAATACCACTTTGAAGTTGCAACGACTTTAAAGTAAGTATACTAAGTGGCAATACCGTTCCACATACTTTAATAGTTACTCAGAAGTAATGAAACTACATAGTTCCAATAAATAGTAGAAACAACTACACAATTACTAAAATATTCCGAATTGAAGAAATTAAACCTATAAAGTCATAAATTTAGTTGTAGTTACGTAACAACTACTCAACCAAAGTTCCGATCTCAGTTACTGCTACTTAAATGCTGTTTGGGATGGTGTACACTTTATCACAATACATAACAATTAGATCACAATTTTCCGATGGAAATATTACTGCAGTTTCATATTTAGAAATGTAAGAACATTTTTATTGCTTTCTTGGTCAATGTAGCTAAATGTTTAATTTAGCAATCGTTTTATCTTCTAACAAAATAACTACGTAAATCCGTTTGGCGCTGACCTTCCGGCAATGGCTAAATCAAGATTTTTCGGAAATATGGATGGGTCGGTTTGGTTCAGGCTTGCAAGATTACGTAACTTGAGCCAACTCAGTTTTTCATATATCTTAAAACGAAAGGTCTGTTAGTTAACAATGCGAGATACGAGAACAACCCGATTAATTTTGCGGTTTATAAGCAAAAAATGCAAATTTATTAGAAAAATACTCTACTCTTATACTTTAGTTCAATTATGTTATATATGCAATAGCGGTCTCATTATGGGGTTAATAATGAAATGACTTTTCATAATTCAGAATCAGTCAGAATATCAAACGGTTGCCTAGGAACAATTCGAAGTAAGTATATACGTATATTAAACTCGGGAATGTACCACACCGTCCATCGTCACGCAGTGAATAATAAATATTATTTATAATTAACATTATTTTAAATCTGTTCTAATAAATTATTCTTATTGTTAGTTTTATTAAATACTAATTTAAATAAATAAATTCCGATGGTAGTATTTTGTACTTTTATTTATCAATTTCGTACGTCTGCCTTAAAAAGTAACAATTACATTCGTCGCGAGTTAACATTCCTGTATGCAGTCAGTCATATAAGACGATGTATTAACTATATGCTTTGCCTTTTAGATAACACTTCTCATAATATTATGCTCATTTACATAATTTATTCTAATTTACATAATGTATACAAGTTTTGATTATATTCTGTGGCCGAAGCTTTTTTTAAAACTTTATTTATTGAATATAATAAAACACATTTATATATTTCGTTTGCAGTCGTAGAATATATTTTATTTATTTTTAATCGAGAGAAAACTTTATCTCTTTTAACATTTAGAATACAAATATTAATATTACTTTGTCTGTAATTATTTAATAAGTTTAAGACGAGTTTAAATAATTAAATTTGAATTAACACACTTAACAGAACAATTTTAGAATTCACATTTAAATGACATTAAGCAAAATAATTAATTAAAACTCGAATGAGCCTTTATGTTTTTACTAGCAAGACAATTTTAAAATCCACATCTAGTTTTAATACTCACTCAGGATAAACACTTGTTGAATACTTAATAAAGACTTGTGTGTTGAATGAATATTTAATAAAGACTAAAGACTTAATATTAAAACAGAGGTATTTATACCTTATCTGCCTACACAGTTCTCATGGTCATGAGAGAATTAATGCTACAGAAGTTCTCATAGAGATAACGTCGACTTATCAGAAAGCTGTAATTTGATATCGTGAGTATTATTATCTTAAGCAATTCTCATGTAACATGATCTTAAAATAGTGCGATTCTACGTACGTTACTTACAAACGGATTTTAATCTGCATAATTATTCTTCTCATTTAAATAATGTATGCAAGAAACTCAGAATCTTTATTTTAATGGTCGACTACTAATGTGGTTTTCTAAGAACTTCAATTTAATATATCCTAAGTAGGCGCATTTTATGATCATAGGATGGTATATAAACACCGGACCTCGATGAGATCCTTGAGTTCAGGTTACGACGACGTTCTGGGTTTAGAAGTTAGTACCCAGGGGTGCCGTTTACCTAAGTCAAGACTTACCATCAGAAAGCCGTACGAGGTAAAGCCGTTTACCTCGGTCTTTCTGAACAATACTGATTTAAGCTGCAACTGTATAGTGTTAAGTTATTTTGCAAGTGCATATTGTATAGTAACAACGAATAAATACTTATTGTACTCGACAGTAAATTGTGTGTATTTTTGTAACTTGGACTCCGTCTTTTGAGTTTTTAAATAAAGAATCATTTTTAAAAACGCTTTTCCACGTCAAGAAAAGTTAATTCGCGTCGTTGAATTACACTCGTATGAATTACAACACTTACTTGCAACTTCACACTCGTGTATTAACAACCAGTATTATGTGCTCGTTGCATAATTTACTAATTATTGTTTTTCAAAATATTTGTGCTTATAATCAATGCAGTTTTGCATTCTTTAAAACCACTTATCGAAACAGTAGTGCCAATATTCCAATCTCACGTTTATCACTAATTTTTAGGTGTTTACTGCTTCTTGAGCATTGTCGAAATCAAAACTAAAATCAGGACTAACTATACGGCGGATGGTCTAGTAATTCCATCCATTCCTTGTCGTGATGGAGGAGCATCCGTCCGTTGAGGCGTCTTTATTGAACCTTTTCGAAGACTGTTGGCAGGCAAACAGTACTGTAATGATCAACCATTACATACGAGTATAATGATCAAAGAGGCATTCAATGTATCAGAAGATCACCAATGTTGTTTGCATGTGAAAATAAAAAGGATATTTTGTTCAGAAGGGAGCTATAATCCAGCATCCGTTCCGAGTTGATCACGTTCAAAATTGTCAAGATTGAAGTTGATGACAAGGGAACCAATCAGCATAAGACGCAGGCGGAATTTTGAAATAGCTTTTCTTCGTCGGAGTCACCAATATATAACGTTGTTAATAATTATAACAAATAAATAAGGGTATATTTGTCATATCAACCATACGTTTGCCTGCACTGCGTCCCGGTAAACTTTTCTAGGCTTTGCCTCATTGTGACAATTGGCGTTTATGTTCTGGTTCATAACAATAGATTGCAACTATAAACAAGTTTAACTATATACTCATGTAATAACTAGGTATAGGATTTCTATGCATTTGCATGTTTTTTCCGCTTATAGCAAACATATGCAGAGTTATATTTCTACATGTTTAAGCCACATCTGAATCACATATGTCAATTTGAAAGTGCATATAAATGCATATTTAGGTGTTTTTTATAAATGCATGCATATTTTAGCATTTTTACCACTTTTTGAGCGTTTTACATGCTTTAATTATGAAATTTCTAATATTTTTAAAATAATTTTCGCATTTTAGACAACCAACCAAGGGCGGCTTAGTTGAGTCTAAGGGAAACCCATAATTTAAGCTTATTGTTAAATACTAGGCTTTAAAATATTTTACTGCCTTAACCATCTGTGTACTTGTTAATATTTTCTAAGAAAGAAAAAGTTTCAACTAAAATTTAAATACTTACATCCTGTGGTATTGTGATAAATAGGTATTAGGAAATTCCAAAGACCCTTTGACAACTTCCTGTTCATAGAAAAACTTGCCTGTACTTTTGTTTACTAATCTTGTAATCTTTCAATTAAGACAGTTCAGAAATTGCAAACTGCATTTCAGTTTGAAATTTTAGAGTGTAAACATGGGTAAAGAAAAACGGTCTGTGTCTGTTACACTTAGAAGTTATGTTAAGGAATTCAGTGTTCTTACAACTGACGATAAGGTGTTGTATTGTACAGTGTGCGACGATAAAGTGACTGCAACGAAACGCTTTCAAGTTACACAACATCTGAACACGGTTCGACACCAAAAGTGTGTTGCCCTGAAATAAAAAAACAAACATTGTTACCGGGGTACCTTAATAATTCGCACGGTGAGTCCAGCAAATCGATGGAATTTAATAAAAAACTATGTAGTGCATTAGTGGCTGCAGATATCCCGTTAAGTAAAATTAATCACTCAGCATTTCGTAATTTTCTGGAAGAAATTACAAAAATGCCAATACCCGACGAGTCTCCACTCAAGAAAAATTATTTACCTCGTTTATACGAAGAGACCATAAAATCAATTAGAAAAAATGTAGCGAATAACTACATATGGGTTTCCATTGACGAATCTACTGACACTACTGGAAGTTGCGTAGAAACTGCATTTCCTTCGTTTTGTTAGTAAAATTTAACTAATTAAAGACAGCAGAGCAATTTACGGATGTTTTATTTTCTATTTTGTTAGTTACATACTTAATAACAACAATATTTTTGCTTGATTAAAATATATTTTTTAAAATTTAAATAACTGTTTTGCGCCGAATTGTAACCGACTAATTATGTAGTTCGATAAAATAAAAATCAAATTTTTGTTTTCAGATACGTGGCTAACGTTATAATTGGCGTTTTAAATTCGGAGAACAATCCCAAATCCTATCTATTAGCAATGGACGTTTTCAAGAGCACCAATCATTGTTCTGTGACAAAATTGTTCAATGATTCGATGGCTATTTTGTGGCCGGACGGCATATAGTACAACAAAGTACTCCTGTTCGTCACCGACGCGGCACCGTACATGATCAAGGCTGGAGCAGGCTTACACTGTACGAAGAAATGATCCACTTAACTTGTCTTACCCATGCAATGCATAGAGTTGCGGAAAAAGTGCGGGAAATATATCCTAAAGTAAGCTCTATAATTTCAGATGTAAAAAAAATGTTTGTAAAGCTCCATATCGCATACAAATATTTAGGGAAACTGCTCAAGAAGTGCCTCTCCCACCTGAACCTGTAATAACAAGGTGGGGTACTTGGCTTTCTGCAGCAGAATATTATGCAACTTATTTTGATATTATTAAAGCATTTGTAAATAAACTTAATAAACACGATGCACTATCCATACAAAGCGCACAGGATGCTTTTAATACTAAGGAGGTAAGGGCAGAATTATTGTTTGTTTTGACAAATTTTGTGCGTTTAGCTAAAGTAATTTAGAAATTAGAAAGTCAGGGAAATTCATTAGATGAATCTCTTGAGCATGTAGAATTGTTAGGTGTTTCTTTGAATAAAGTAAAAGGGCCAAAGGGTTTGACTATAAAACAAAAATTTAAATCCGCTATAGACAAAAATCCTGGTTTTCACTTAATTAAAAGCATAAACGATGCATTATCTGGCCAAGGCATTTTAGACGAGCTAAAACATTATTCGCTTGTAGAATTAAACAATTTTAAGTATGCCCCAATTACGTCTTGCGATGTGGAACGGAGTTTCTCAAAATATAAAACAATATTTAGGGATAATAGGCATATGTTTACTTTTGAAAATTTAAAAATGTACGTCATTGTGAACTGTAACGCTCTATGTTTAGAAAATATAATTAATTAAATTATTTCATAGGATGTCTAATTAAAATAATTTCTGTAAATAAAATGTAAATAACGCTAAACAGGTGTTTTTTAATAATGAAAGTGCACATATTTATTAAAAATTTCTAATAAACGCATATTTCATGATTTTTAAGTGCATATTTAAGTGCATATTTCACGTTTTTATAGTGCATAAGTGCATGCATATTTCAGCATTTTTAAGTGCATACAAATCCTATACCTAGTAATAACACAGACTTTATTGTAGAATACTCCTTCTCTAATGTAGATTTATTCGGTCTTTCTGAGGTAAAAATGGAAGAAAGATGACGTCTTAAATATTTCTACTAATTTTATTGTTTAAACATTATTAACCAATCATTGTAAGCGGTGATAAATCTAATTAACGCATGGGGTGTTCACTGTTGAAATTTTTAGGAATTAAATTAGTCTTCTGAAAGTCAAAAATTCAAAAGAAAGTTAACGTTTTCTAAGTGTAACTATATTATGTATCTTTAATATGCGGAATAGAATAATTTAAGTGCGGATGTAACTAACACATGCATCTAAACAATTTTTGTTTTATCAATTTTTATAAAATTAACGACTATTACAGACAATGTTTTATTATATAAAAATGTCACGCTTGTATACCGCTAGACGTTCTTATATTTCTACCATTTTGTCAATTATAAACGTTTTACAACCTTTACAATAAATCTTATATACGCTAGATTTACCGTTTTCGTGTTATCTCTATTATTAACTAGTATATAACGCTCTTTATATTTTTGGCATCTCTGGCATCTGGTACCGCGAGGTAAGTAGAACCTTGACTACCAAAAGTTCTAATCCAATTTGATGGAATAAAAAGGATAGTACTGGACAGGCACAATGAGAACGGCGTGAAAGAAGGTGAAATAAAAAGTAAGTCTAAACAAGAGAGAAAATAAGCCCTGAATGAAAAGTAATCGCTATAATAACCGAATCAACGCGTCGGGGCTAAAATACAAAACAAAATAACTTACTTGAGATTTTAAACGGCTAATGGAATGGTGTGTACCGTGAAGAAATCTCTGCGAATCCTCTCTCAAGAAGAACTCAAAACGTTCACAAGGTTGTACACGGAAATATTCTCAGAAACTCTACAAATCCTCCAAAGAAGTGATTATGGCTATTTATTATACAAGCGTTTAAAATAAAAGTTTAATGAGCGTATATAGTTTAATCCGAGCGAGTGTAATACAACTGTTGATTCAATTTTGCTTTTATAAATTCTTCTGTTTTGGGCCTAGCATTAATAGTTAAATTATAAGAGAAGTTCGAGATCTCACGCAATTATTGCATCGTCATGATTGCGTGGCATCATAGCAACGAGGGAATGTTTACAAATAACACGAAAAAATTGAAAAAGTTTAATAGACGTTTTCCAAAAATTTGTTTAGAAAGTACCTATCTACTAAATAAAAATTTTAAACCGCTAGAGAAATAAAATTTTTATTCTGTTGTTTATTAAACAACTGCCTTAATGGTGTGTATCCAAGCAAATAAACATGACTTTATAAGGCAAAATTGGATAAAATATTTTAATCAACCGAACATTAAAAAAAGGTTTTCCCATCACTTATACAAATCTACGTCGTAAAACGAACCGCAAGTTCTATTTCGAGCCGGAAACCAAGAAAAACTAATCTGGCGCTATTAACAAGAATTTTGGAAGAATACACAGAATGACTAATATACAGGGTGTCAGTAATATAACTAGTAACCTCGCTTCCTGTTAGTTTTCAAGAGTAGTTTTAGTTAGTTTTAAGTACGTCCATTGCACTTACATTACATTAAAAATACTAAACAAAAAGTTTTTTATTTTTTTACAAAAGGTTGTTTCTTAATTTTTAAATTTTTAGTTTTATTCATTACGAGGTTTGTAGTTATATTAGTTACGGTCTGTATAAATTATAAATAAATGAAAGTACCTAAATATGTAACAAGGTGGAACAAATCAAAAGTATAAAGTATGGCCTATTCTCGAGGAGAAACACTGCTTTAAATCGAAATAAATTGCTCAAATCTAGTCAAAACTGCTAACAAACAAAAGGACATGTAACAAATGTTCTCCCTGTAGTATTTGGATTGGCAGAAATTATCTTATTAAAAGATATATTAAATTACATAAAATTAAATTATATCAATTTTTCAGTAGCTATAACACAATAAAGTAATGAAATAGAGATATTTTATTTCTAGGGATTTAAATTATAAAATTCATCCCTGTTTTAAATTATTGTATGCCTATGCATATTCTGCTGTCCATTAATTTTCTGTCTGTAATTCTAGGAATAGCCCATCTTTTTTATTGATGCATACATGCATGCACGAGGCGTTCAAATAATGAATATTAATTTTTATTGACCGCCATAGTGTACGCGCTTATCAGCTAACGGCTGAGTTATTTTGATGATATAATGACTAGAAAATTAGTTTATGGTTGCCAGGCTTTCATGGAATTGTTATAAACTTAAAAGCATTTAGGTTACTATTTATAACCTAATAGTTTTCATAACAGTACGTAGGTAAATATTCGAATGGATAACATTGCAGACCTGTAACCACAATAACTATAATTTCTACTACATCCCTGATTTTGCATTTAATCTTCGTTTACTTGTGCGAATTCCTTCCGGCGACGCTAATTACGCGTTGGAAATGGAAACATATGATATAAGGTAGCTAGTCTGTATTTCGTGTTTGTCTAAACCCCCAAGGCGCTCTGTTTCAAAGAGGCTGAAAAGCTACATTTGTGGTAAAAGTTGAGTTTAAACTTATTCAAGCATGTCTCAATGTAAGTAGAAGTTCTTATCTATTAAAAAGGATTATCTTGATGTGAAGACTAACTTTTTTAAGACTTGAGAGAACTTGTCAAGCGAAGAAAGTGTTGTATTTATGACGGAGCATTTATGTTGGACAGCACTTCATAATAAAGTGGGGGATGCAGAGAATTTCCTCTATTCTAAAATTTATGTTTCACACATACCGAGCGTAATTAAGGGTTGTTAGATTAGTGCTCTATTTTAACAGTCGTTTTGTGCACTATAAACCCTTACATATTCTGCATATAAGCGACGAGATGTGTTTCGTAGAAATGCGGAATTGCATGTATTCCCCCTATTTATAGCCGACGGAGCTTCATTACAAAAATAGAAGTCGTAAGCTCGAAACTACGCCTTTGTGTTATGGATTTTATCTTATTTTGTTGTTTGGCAAATCCAGCACAGCATTCTTATGCTGAGAGATTTCGTAAATCGCTTTAGCGTACAATCTTTCCAACATACTTTCGGATGAAACTACTAGCAGTCGTGATTTCAGGCGATTTTCAGACATTCTTGCACATTGCAACACAATGCGGATACAGAAAACGACCCTTATTTACACACACTTTTATGTTTGTTTTACATTTCTGAGTTTCAATCAGAAATAGCTAAACAAAATACGCATTGTTAAGAATGACGGTTTGGTGGACATTGATTGAACAGTGTTGAACGAAGAAAAATTATTCTCCCATAGACATTGTTTGCTAAAGCCAATCTTTTTAACATATAGGTGTATTTCTCGTTTTCATAAAGTAGAAACATGTAAATATTACCTGCTTGGTGAAACGAATTCGAGTTTCCCTCAAACATATAAATGATGAAACACTTAATATGTACTCTTCTTGAATTTAATATCTCATCATTAATTTTAATTTCAGAAGGGAAATTTCACATATTTGACGTGACGTTTAATAATTTATAAGTTGGTAGAATTTCTCTGGAAGTTAAGGTGAATGGAAAATGATGAGCAGGGATTCTTAATAAGAATATCGATAGTAGACGGCGTCGTTATCAAAATATGAAAAATAAAATAAGATTAGGGAAAGGACGACAAAGTTTTACTGATCTTTTTACAGAACAATGTTTTTCTGTAGACATCAATACAAATGTATTTTGTATTAGCTCTCTCTTTAACTAAGTAAAGTTTCAAAGTAGAAATAAACAATCTCCTCCAGATGACTTGAAGTTGTTGAAATTATTGTTAAACAAAGCTTTAAATCGGAAAAAGAAAAATGTGTAAAATAGTTTTACCTTAAGAAATAGTCTAAGAGGTACTCGATATTTTAAGGATACATCCAAGAAAGTGCCCAATAACATTTTCTAGTTTTACCTCAATACCCAGAGGAAATATTTCTGTAAACCGTAAAGAGCCCAATAAGAACAGACAGGTTTTGTTAATCTTGTATAAAGTTTCAGATTGTTGTAGAAAATAGCTTCTACTGTTGTAGTTTAAATGGGTTGCTCAAACTATCATTCGAACTTTTATGTTGGTTATCCAGGTTAGGTGTTATCCAACTGTTATAGATAATAAAGACTTGGTCTGTAAATTAACAAGTTTAGCTTATGTGGTTTTACGTGTTTATAAAACAAATTTGCATAAGTTTTACTTTTGCAATATTTCTTTTTTTATTAGAACCTAGACTAAAAAGTATAGCACCAAACATTTTCTTTTTTATTTATTCTCAGGATTCTGATTTGCGTTTAATTTATTGCGTCTTTTATTACTGTGAACATAATGATTCATTATCCACGTAAAAAAATTCTTCTGTTGGTAAGAGATCAGTCTTATCTTACTTGGTTGTCAAGCATCAGAAGTTCAAAGTTGCTATCATTCATTGTCGGGAATCATTGCATAACCCGAACACTATATCAATTAGGCAAAACCTGTTAAGGTGAGTTCGGCATTAGTATTCGGTGTTGCGAGTGAAGTGGGCATCGAGTGAAACCACGTGACTAACGAGAACAAAGTAAACGAATGAAGTACAGTAAACGGAGTATGCGCTTATGCCTTAACAGTATTTATAGGTTATGTTGAAATATATTTTTTGGATTTTAAGAAGTCATTTTAATTTTTAAGATTTAATAAAAAAATGCGACATATTTTCAAAAAATTACTAAAAAATTCGAATAAACATCCTACCACAACGAACTTGAAATCGCAAATTGAGGTTAGGCCGACAGATGCTCGTAAAAAACACATGTACACTTTTCATGCACTCACTTCTGAGGTTGTGCAATAGGTATCCTTAGTTGAACAATTCAATTTAATTAATAATTACATGAACACAAATACACATATTTTAAGTAAAGGATACTTTAGTGCCTTGTTTTGGTACGTGGAATAGTCTCTGCAAGCAGTTCCTTAAATTTAAGATAAATTATCTTGCAATCTGGTATAATTTCATCTAGAATATAATAAAGCCGGTTATTCTGAAGATGTATGCTTAATTAAACTGACTTGCCATAAATAATTTCTGGTATTTATGATTTTTCTTTGTAACATTAATAGGATTTGTTGGAAATGACAATTTTCTTTCATTTCCCAATACTGGTTTGGTGTATTGTTAAAGATTCGTGTGATAATAGTTTAGCCATATCAATATTGTAAGATTCTCTTATTTTGTTTGAGTTTCTTCTTTGAAATTGCTAAACACATGCTTGCAGGTCTGCGTTCATCACCGTAAAATGGATTCATGCAAATTTTGTTGCATAATCAGTTGTAATTGTTCTAAAAGTATTATAAAATATTAACTAATATGCAGTTAAAGTATTAATCGGATAAAATAGTGTGTGGTCATGTTTAAGGTACATTATTTTAGGTTTTGAAGTTTCTCATCGACAAAGAGATGTGAAGTTAATGTTGTATTAAGGCTCATAGTGTTATATATTTTATAATTAGGGAAATAAAGACTTTCTCGCAATTTTACAATTTTGGGTTTTAAAATTTTTTGTAATTGTAACTAATGGTTATATTTTATTTGACAAGTCATAGGTGTATATTAGTTGAGAATAATTCAATTGTTTTTTGTAATGGTATAAATAGTATAAAAACTTGAATTTTTAAAAATTAATTGAATGAAAAACTGAGGTAAGGAAAATTTGAATAACATTTATGGAAGTTTTGGCTTAACCTATTTAAGAATTCCACCAAAAAGATTATTAATTAGAACAAACTAGAAGTATTTAAATAAAAAAGAAACAAACTAAATTAATTGGTAAATTTTCCTTTATGAATCAAAATCCATCATATTTGATTTTAGACGTGTTTATAATTTAATAATGATTTGATAATGGGGTCATTCTTTAAGCTTGTCGAATAATAGTTTTGGTAGAGATGTGTCTTAGTAGCGCCAAGTTTGAAAGTAGTAAGATTTTCTTTTTAATTTTGAGCTTCATTAAAATTGATTTATTACCAATGATAATAAAAATTGACATAAAGTCAAACTAAAATAAATTAAAATTTATAAATCTGAATTGAGAAATTCCGATAGTAATAAAAATGAAAGGGTTATTAAAATATATTTTTATTTTTAATTTATCGTTAAATTAATTGTTTTCTGGTGTTAAAAAATATAATTTATTTTCTTTTTAGAACATTTTGGTATCGTGTTTCTTGTGTGTTTTTTCTTTATTTTATGTTGTTCTAGTAGAGTTAATATGTAAGTAAAACATTGCGTTCCTTATTTTATTATATATTTTATTTGTGTACTTGATTCTATTTCTATTATTTTTGTTAAAAACGAATATAACATTTAATAATTCAAATAGCAAAGGGATCCACCCTGTAAAAAGTTTCATGTAGTTACTGTGGGAAAGAAATCTCCACAGCAGTAATCTAAATGCTAAGCAAATTATTTGACCAAAGGTAAATTAACAACGACTTTGTCAGTTATTTGTATATTTGATATATTTCAACCATAATTTAAAGCAGATATAACCTTAACATTAAGTCTGACACAAATGTGGAAACAATTGTCAACAAATTGTCGTAACATTTTTTAGCCGCAAATTATAGTAATTAAGTTTTTTTTAATGAAAAAATACAATACGAGTACAAGCTTCTGTATATAAGCTTCTAGCATCTTAGAGATGTGGAACCTTGGATTATGTTGAAAATTATTAAAAGTTCAACATCATAACTAGGCAAACAGAGGAAATATAAATATAGTGTATGAATATTACAAAAGAAACAGATGTAAGGTACCAATATGTCCTAAGATATTGATTACATAACTCGCAAATACTTGTTTTTACAGACTTGTATTATTTTTGGAAGTATTTGTTTTGTAAATTTACTTCTTTATTTTCTTTATGTAGAAATGTTGATTGAGAGTGTTTCTTGTAATAATTTGACATGTATTCTAGTCAGTTTTACTAAATACTGACGTTTTAACTTTTTTCTTCTACATTTATAGTTTTCGATTTCTTTCTATATAAGCTATAATTCGTCGATTTTTTTGTCCTTTGCATCAGTTTTTTATTTATGTTGGTGGATTCATGACTGTCTATATTTAAAGGTATCCTCTTCTATCGTTTGACCAGTGGCGCAAAGATTGATGTTGCTTTTGCTTTATCTTGAAACATTTATTTGAAGCAGTTATCAATTGAGAGATATCAAAATCAAAACGTATTCTTGTTTAATGTAGGTGGAGTTTCTTTGATGTTGAGTAGCACTAAAACACAACGGTTAGCTATATTTTGCAAATTTCCCGATTTATTTGTATTTCTTTTCGAATATACGGATGTAATTTGCGTATATGCAGATGTGATTTGCTTGTTAAAACTGGTTAAAACTGTATGCGCGTTATCTCAAAAATAAAGTATACTAATAACCAGCAATAATGTAAACGGCTATATAATATCACAGATATAATCTAAACTTGCAGAAACAAACTGCCAAACTTTAAAACAAATGTTATAAAAACCTTTTGGAATACCTTTTGTTATTACGGCCACATTGAAGTTCTCGCCCGTTTTGTTAATAGGCAATACTCATAAAACGTTCAGGTATTCAAACATTGTGCAGAAAATATAATATGCAACTATTAATTGCAGAGTTATATGCAGCTATGGAAAGAATGGCTTTTGGCAGCATAAGCATATTTGTTTCGTTGTGAAAACTCAGAACTATGGTACACCGATTAAATCGTTATTATAAACAGTTTATTCTATGGTGTTTTCAGTTTTAAGTAAAATTGATTGACGGTTAATATTTAATGGAATAAAACTTTAGTTTCTAAAAGCTGTTTTACACATACGAGAATTTATGCGAAATGCTTAACCAAATTTTTGCAGAAATTTTTTAACACAATTTTGGATATAAACTTTAACATGTAATACATCATTTTTATTCCGAAATTTACTGTTAAAATATTCACAATAAAATTTTGGAACAATATCTAGAATTTTTAGAAATTTGCGAGTAATCGACGCGAAAAGATGCGCACAAATGCTCGTAGTTGACGTGCAACAGATCAGTTTACTTTGTTTATAAAAATGGTTATTAGCATTGCCAAATATTATTAAATCAAACATGCAATGATAATAAAGCTAAAAGGTCAAGTAATATTTAATCGCTTGGTGATCAAATGTCTTTAGGTTTACTTTATTAATTAAAGTCGACAAAATCAGAACGCCCATATTGCTTTTACAGTGACGGGTACGAAATTCGTTAAATTTTTTATTGTAATAAGTTAATATTAAATTGTACTGTATCCTAAAATAAAGCTTAATTAACTATTTATAATTGTATATAAAATATATTTAAAGCTCTTAAAACAATGGCATAGAACTATCAGCCATGTTTATCAATAAGATTTTTATTACGATGTGTAGTCAATAAAATTTTTCTGAATACACCAACTATTTCTATACGACGTCATTCTTTGTTTATAATGAACGCGCAGCTGCCTTACAAACACGCGTGCGTATGACCATAAATATGAAGATGATTTCTGTTATATTTTCTTGTTTATTGTTTCCAGCCTTACTTTGTGGAACTCCATATTCATGAAATAAATAAAGATTAATATAAAGTTTCACAGTATTTATTAAAATATAACCTGACAATATTGTTTCGACAGCTACGCTGTCATTATCTATTATATATAACCTTTGATTTGATTTTGATTTTAATAAATACTGTGTAACTTTTTATTAATCTTTATTTATTTCATTATATTTTCTTGGTCGTGTAAAACGAGATGAAAGTGCACACCATAATATTATTCGCAAATTTATTGTAAAAAGTTGCATCCAGTTTCAATGTTTCGATTTAGGCAAATAAGTAAATCGGCCTAGAAAGTAACAATAAAGAACTATATTTTTAAATGCCAACCCTTTAATAATATAATATTTTTTTCTATAATTGCTTCAAAAAATTGATACTCACGCACAATTATTTATACGTGAAATATGTCGTTTTTACATGTTGTATTCACATTTCCTATTTTGTAGTCACCCTAATAATCATAGACATATTACAAAAAAAGAAACCAATACAAGCTTAACTAATCTGAATTTCACGCTTCGAGCACTACCCCGCACCGATAGCCTACTACAGATTGTGGTGCTGGGTAACATTCTTTCGTTGTTTCTAAAACATTCATTAGTAATGTGGGGTGCGTAAATGCAGAATTCGAACCGATCTTATTAATTTTTAGTTTGAATAACATTATTTAAGTGTTTATTTAAAATTGAAGTTTTAAGTGTTGGATATAAAATATTGTAAGTACCGCACGCTAATGTTTTATTTATAATATAATGGAATGTTTTTCTTTAATTACTTTCACGGGAGTATTCATCTTTTAAGAGAAATACTATTTGTTGATGTCCGTGAGGGTAGCGCCTCTCTTACATTTAGTTGATCGCTAAATGCCGGGACCCAGGAGGAGCCCCGTTGTTTTTGTGGCAGCATAACTAGTAGACTGAGTGCGCTACTGGTTCTCGTTAAACTGCGTGTTTTAGCGACTGCCTATTTTGTTGTTTGTGTATTCCAAAGTGCACTTTGGTTATACGGGCTACCACCCTGGATAAGCTAACTTTTGATGAATATTTGATTATTGTAGACTCTCAATTTCTTTGTTTGTAATATGTTGCCAAAGGGGCAATTGATGAATACTCTCGATCACAATTTACATGACGCGTCGTAGAACTATTAACCATTTCGTTCGTACTTACTGAGATTGAAGTCTCACGCAATTTCTCCTTTGTTCCAGAGACAGGCCAATCCGCACGCCTATCCTGACCGCCGATTTTACATTATAAATCATTTTATTTTATTTTTTTAATTTTTATGTAAGTTTATAATATTATCATTTAGAGTTGGTTTGTGTTACTTTTGTATTCGTTTTCATTATCATTTTTCCAATATATATATTTTGGTCTGTGTACATTTATTTAACGAACTTTTTTTATTTTGTTTTTGAATCCCTTTGTAAATAATTAACACGCGATCTCGTAACATACATAACTTTTTTTGTACTCTTAGGATTAAAATTATAGAAACCGTATATCTTACAGTGCAAAAGTGTTTTACTTTTATTCACATAAACTTTTTCAGCTTTTACTTCACGCACTGTTTTGTGTAATCCCAATAAAACTACGATAACAATACTTACTTAGCGACATGCTCATTGTATAATAATTTGTTCGCTACATAACAAATAATAAAAATAATTTAAATTTCAAAATTTAATTTTTTTAAAGGTATTAATATAAAAAATATTGTTTATATTTTGTTCGTCAACATGTTCTTTAGTGCGTTCAAAGACTTTTATGGTCTCAACCTGCAGTCTCGGCTTGAAAGACATGTTCGTACACTAAAAAACACTTACTTCACGCACTTTGTAACACAGCTTTTTTGTTACTCTAAAATTCAAAATACTAAATACTTACTGTACTATACCGGCACCGGCTGAGATCTCTAATTTTGCAGATATAAATACAGGTGTGGGTGTTAACCCCAAAAGTTTCTAATTAATTAATGGAGTCAGGAACAAATATAAACATGTTGGGCGCTACCAAAACTGAGGATGTTATTAGATTTAAAAAAGGAATTTGGCGAAGTCATCAGTTTGGGATCAAACATTTCTCATACAATAGTCAAACATTTATCAAACAATAAAAAATCTTAATTGACAGAAAACATCCGCAGTTTGTTGAGCCTAACTAGATTAATCGATAAATAAATTTGAAATTTGTATATTGAAACATAATAGAAAAATCAAAAAATTGGAAGTACAATACACATCAAAATGAAAAAGTTGTCATTCCTAGAAGTTAAATAATCTCGAGGTTCCAAATAAATTGTACATAAAAAACTTCATTAAATAATCAATTCGTTAAAACATTTTCATTAATCTAACATAATTGTTATAAAAAATTCCTTGCACAAACGAAAAACTTCAAACACAATACACTATAAAAACAATAATGACCTTAAACAAAACACAATAACAAACTACTGACCTGAAGCGTCGCGGGAACACCTTTTAATTTAAAATTTTCAAATATTTCATATTAACGGGATCCGTTAACTTTAACATAATTGCCATTTGTAATAAATTCTTTATTATTATTACTTTTCACTGGAACGATACTCAAAATTGCTTAAATGTAGCGTGAAAATGGTTGTAAACTTCTTACACTTTCTATATTTATTAATACGATAAATTACCGGAAAAAGTTTAATCTATTATTGAAGTCTTTACACATAATGTCAATTAACCGATATCATCGCATATAAAAATTGCCTGTTAAAATCTTTGGGCATTTCAGCGACTTAGACCTATTGTTTTTCAAAAACTGTAAAAAAACAGCAAATCGTGAGTTGTAACATGCTAAAGGCTTCGTTTTTGTAAAAGAATACCTTGAAGCTGAAGAGTATGAGTATAATAATTTAGAATATATTAAACAAAACATTATGCCTGGGGTGCCGAAACACCCCACGATAGTACTTCAGGGTTAAGCAAGGGAAGTTTAAACCAGCCAATTATAAAACAGCGTGATCTTTTTAATCCAATAAGAAATGACCGCGTCGCGTATTTCTAGAAAAAATTTATTTGAATTCACGGGGCTTTACCCACCCATTTAAAATCTGCATGTTAGGGTGTCATTTGATACTAACATGTGGTCCTAAGCTATTTTTATGTTCGTTTGTATTTGGGAGAATTTGTTTATGCACAATGTCGATAAGCATAAACAGGAAGCCATAAATAAAAACTAAATGCATTTTAGGAACTGAAATCCTTTGTAAGAAAGGCGAAATTAGTTTAAAATATTTATAAATTAAGCTTATCAAGGTTCTTTTCTACAAAATAACTATTATAACTATGGGGACGTCTTGAGGTGACCTTTCACACCAAAGAAAACACTGCTTACTTCGTAATATCGTCTGTATTTTGTGTAAACATATAAAGGTGAGTTTTAATACATGAAAAAGCATCTTTTAATTTACAGCAAAGTTTGCAGTCTTTACCCAACTAAGATATGTTGAACTGCACAGGGCCGTACTGTGATTATTTGCTGTTAATGCATTTGAAGTTGCATTATTATAAAATTGAGAACTTGAGCATGCTACAACTTAATATAAAAATAACTATTATTACTTATTGCTATCGCTAAAGCAGTAATCACTTTTATTTTTACATACAATCCTATTTCCTCCCTTTAACTACCTAATTAATTTTCAGTTTTTAGCAAACCTAACACTTTACTTGCCCCAATAATATAATACTATCGAGTACGTATCTGCCTGTTATTATGATGACGAAAATACTTCAGCTAACTAACCTTGTGTGTTTGATATTCGAAACTGGCTGAAAAAAATAAAAGTTCCGAGAGGTGAGTGAATCTTATGCGGTGATGTTATTTAGAAGGTTGACTATATAGTAGCCTCGGACAATCAGTGAACCGCCACTATTTGGGATATCCACTCCTCAGTCACGTAGAATAAAATTATAAGTAAGATTGTTCAAACTTTTCTTGGGCACATGAAAAGTATTTATTTTTTATTCGGTTATACATTAAGAATAAAACTATTGAATTGTTAAATAAATTGTTATACAAAAAACGTTTGTTGGAGTTAGTCTTACTAGTTATTGATTAGGTGCTTCTGTTAAAAGTTTTCTTTAAATTATAACTGAGCTATTAATTTTTTATACACTTTTACTATATCGATTTTGGATAAAAACCTTTTTAACGAGAAAGCTAATTAATCTTTAAATAGGTACTTAATCTTATTTCATTGTTTGTTGAATCAACTAACTATAAACTTTTTTCTTAGTTAATACATTAATTAACATCCTTAGTAAATAATGCATCTGTTTTATACTGAATAAAAGCATGTATTTCTGGCAGCAACGTTTTTCCGTTAATATTTCCTTTTACAAGTTTGCGTCTTAAAGCAATTGTTATCAAATTTAATAAAACTGTTTCCTGAATTCATAATTAAATCCGTCTTGTACAAGAGGCAATCCTCGATTTCTATTGCAAAAACAGGAAATGCGTTTATTATTTGACATGAATGGTACTAGTTGTACAAAAGGACACTTGAAAAATAAATTAGTCGAGCGAAACTTGTCTGATTTTCACGGAATCAACGCTAAAAGGTTTTCTGTAGCTTTTATAAACTCGTGAACGAAACTGGGGAGAAATGAAAGTCTTTTGTTTATTCATGTTCAACCAATCAAGTTGGAAACTTCCTGAGAATACGTTACTAGTCGTTTAAGTAAAGTGTTAATTATAAAAAGCGTTTTAGAGTTTGTTTAATAAAATGTGTTTTATATAGGGTGTTTATTGCCTTTAAAAATATTACTAATATACATTTTTTACAACGAAAATTCACCCTAACTAAATAATTTACCTTGTCAATATCGTATCAGCATTATGAGAAATAGCAGAATAGTTAGCTGCTTCAAATATTTAACGATACAGCTGCTACGTCATGAAATACTGATACGTATGTAACAATATAATATTGAGGAATAGCCTAAATGGAAATTTCATAACTTCCCAAAGATCAATTCAGTGGTTACGCATAGTTAACTAACTGTACCGAAACCACAATACTCGGCATTCCCAACATAATTAACTGTGACAAATACAACGTGCTGCTGAATATTATTAGGTTAATTGTTAATATTCAAATTATGGGCAAAACGCCTTCTTGCATTTTAAACAAATTTAATTTAGTAATTTGCTGTCGAATTCACTCGAATTACTGTTAATGTAATAAGGAATGGTCTTTAATTAAATGAAATACAATTAGAAATTTAAAAATTAAAGTATACAGATTCGACCTTTATCGTGAGCTGTAAAAACTAGTAATTGCTAGCTATAATTTTAAAATAAAATTAATATTTAAAGGTATATATGTATCCTTTAATGATTATGTTCATGAACAAAAGTATTCACTAAATGTTTTATTTACGACAAGAAATTTACATTTAAATCTTTAGATTTTATAAATATTTAACATACAGTTATGATTTATAGATTTATGATGATAATTTAATTTATTCGAATAAAAAGATTTATTTGAATACTAGAACCGGACATAGGTGTAATTGTAACAAAGATGAAATATACAACCCACTATTTGCTTACCTTTAATTGAAATAATGCTCCGGCTAAATATAAAGTTGTGAAAAGTATAACCACCCACAAATTTAGACTATCTTAGGCTGGTCGCTTTTATGGATAACTAAATTCTTATATTTAGGGACACAGTAATATAAAAACCCATTTATACAAATAAATCTATTAGATAATAACAACACAATTTTTTTTATTACTAAGTAACAATGAAACAGTAAACAAAAAAATTAAAAATTAATACCATCAAAAAAGACAGAAATGATTGCTTATGATTTAAATGACAATGAAAAATATGAATAGAGCTTCTCTCTTTTTAATTCTATAATTATTTTTTCATTAATCTCAAAATAAATATTATTTATTGGGAGCTAAACTAAATTCATATCAAAACAAATAATTGTTTTAGTTTAGCTATAAAAAAATACTTCTTGCAATAAAGAGAATAATTTGTTTAAAATTCTTTATGCCGTTTTTGGTATCATTAATATTTCCTATTACTAATTAAACTAATGACTACTGAAAAACTCATGGTTTTTAAATTACAAATATTGTAGTTCCTCCATTTTCATTTTCTTAAAATTGACGCCTTGTAAATACCAACTTGATATGCTGAAATCCCTGGTATTTACTGTCTACTATCATTAACTCAACAAAGAATTGAAGAAAAAGATGTCAACATGAAACAAAGCTTTTTTCTTACTCTAAATTATTCTGAATACTTACGATAATGCTCATAACTTTCTTACTGAATACAGCATAGTTAATACTTACTGTACAACTCAAGATTGCCTTGGCTTGAGATATCTACACAACAAATTTAAATTCAGGTCACGGGTATTGTTTCCACAGCTCACTAATTATAAAAGAAATGGATATCGGTTCAAGACACAAGAAAATGCATATTGTTGAGCGCCATCTGTTTAGGAAAGTCCTGGAATTTTATAAAAATAATGACCTGATGCTCACAAACAGAAATCGACATCAGATCTATTAAATTTAATTCAAATATTAGTCATAATCAGTTATGTCAAAGTTAGGTTGGATAAAAAATATTTAAAGACTTTTATAAATATATGGTTCAATATTATTCAGTTTAATTAGGTTCAATAATAGGTTTATCTATATACAAAAATAAAAATGAGAAATTTTATCGTTATAGATTTAAATGTAAAAAAATTATACCCAAGGTTAGAATTCTTAGCGACGGGGAAATAATGCACATGCAATGTTTTCAATGAAACTTTCGAGGATTCCCTTTTAAAATTTGCCTACTAGAAAATATGATGTTATTTACAGATGGCCGTCTAGACGGATTTATTCTAGCGTATTTTGTTTGTCAGCATTTTGTTTACAAGGGACTAGTTCAACCCAGTATGTTTTAAAGCTATAAATTCAAGGTTCAATGCGTTTTAATTATAAGAAAATTTTTATTAAAGCTAATATTATATTTTAGCTCTTATAAGCTCGGAATTAAAAACAATTTTTGTTCTAGAACATTCTATTTCTCAGAAAAGAAACATTTGGTTAACGTGAGAACGCTTCAAAATAAACACTCGCACCAATAAAAATTCTGCTGAAGCTTGAAATATTGCTTACGAATATGTTTCGAGGTGACTCTTTTGTACCTGAAGGAAAACATTATTTCGCTTAATGTAATATTTGTAGTACCGGCACAATTAAATTTACTAAACTGCCAGGACTGTACTAAGATTCCTTTAATATTTATTAGTTTTAAAAAACGTAATGTTACAAACAATCCATTCAAAATATTTTCAAATTAATAAAAGGTTTACAAATTGGAATTCCAAATCCAATAATTGTTATTTATCAGTGGTAAGTACATAAGATTTCTTATTATCCAAATCCATTATAATAATAAACATTTTCCATAAATTTTTTCTTGTTACCAAAAATCAGTCATAGAATTTATTAATCTCTTGATTAAATTGAACCTCAAATAAACACTTTTATTTCTAAACTTATATAATTAAATCACTTTGACGTTTGACATTACTAAAACTTCGGCATTTCTGAAGTAAGTCAACA
The DNA here is from genome assembly GCA_929113105.1 of Agrypnus murinus. Classification (NCBI taxonomy): domain Eukaryota; kingdom Metazoa; phylum Arthropoda; class Insecta; order Coleoptera; family Elateridae; genus Agrypnus; species Agrypnus murinus. Next base: position 31,053,716 of record OV816029.1, read on the forward strand.
TTACCTTAATTTTTATTAATCGGCACAGTGCACTCTCTGCAAGATGTAAATTGAAAGAGCATTTGTTACAAAAATGGTCGTGCTTTTATATCTTTTTGACGAAATAATTGAATGTAATGTGATTTTTGCATAAATCAAATGTTTGTTTGACATTTGTAAATATTCTTAACCTTATTTTTATTTATAACTGATAATTAACACTTAAACTAATTAAATAAACTTATAGGAAACTAAATTCCGAATCCATTGGTATGCTATTATACTTATGTGTTGATTACAAGATAAGGCCTCCTTTGAATATCGATGGAAACTAATTTTCAAACAACTATTTATTAACTTATCTACTTAAAAATACCTTTGTACACCTTCCTATCTTCACAAATTTAAACAGTATGAGCTTACTAACATTATTTACACGTTTTTAGATGACAACAAATTCAAATAATAAACCAATTACAGTATTTCAATAAACGTTCCAAAGGCGCAGCATAATTACATGTTGTTTATCTCATCATTTATCATTTATATCATTAATAAACATCAATCCTGACATTTAAGATAGTAACAGTTATGTGGTAAAAAAGCAAAAAGTCAAAAGTTATTACCTTAAACTAATTGCCCTAGAAATGATTATTTATTTAACCAATAATAAAATTATTTATAAAATTCAATATTTACCTGTTAAAATGAGGTTATATTCTATTGTTTGGTAGCGCAATAATTTTTTTCTACTTGTGTAATTGCAGGTCGCACTATTGGCTGTAAAAATTATTCAAATTTTTATTTATTGTCGATTGGTCCTCTGTCGTTCTGGAAAACTTGTAACGGTTCATTTTTTTTCAACTTCCGAAAAATGCAATTTTGTACGTATAATAGACAAAAACCCTTAGTGCAGTTCTGCGTAGTCCAGTATATTCTCCCGGTTGAATTTTGCAGACTTCAGTTTATTTTAAATGTTGTTTTTTATATTGATTGTTACCTCGATATGTTTATTCAGATAAAATATTTTCGTTAAGTTAAAAATGCAGACTTCTCTTAATGCAATTGTCGCCCTTGTAAATACCAAAGGTTAAATTTTCAAATGTTCTCACATCTTCAAATGTCGTGTTGTAGTGAAAAGTTTATACTCCAGTAAAATAAGGATTCAACCTCGGAATGAAAGTAAGAAAGGTGTATTTTTGCATGGACCTTTGTCTTGACGTTCTGAAGACTGGTTAAAAAGTCTCCTATAATCTCGTGTCCGCGTCACAAGATATTAAAGGTCAAAAGTCACGAAACTCGGTTTTTCGTAATTATCTCGTTTTCTATGCTTCGTATGCCATTTAAGTTTATTAAAACTTGTAGATCATAAAATTATCTACAATTTATATTTTATCCATTATCAACCGTTCTCGAGATATAGCGCAGAGAGTGGCACGCGCGTATGTAAACTGCGGAGCCAGGCATATAGTTCGCTATACAAAGTTAATTATTGAATAAAATGGCACAATATTGAAATTATTATTTTTTATTCTATGTTAACAGTTTTTAATTAATAATAATTAATTAATCTTTTCAATTAATCTTGTGACGCGGACACTGTATTATAGGAGACTTTTCAGCCAGTCTTCAGAACGTCAAAACAAAGGTGCATGCAAATATACAGATTTCTTACTTTCATTCCGAGGTTTACCCCTTATTTCACCTTATTTGATTGTACTATTACTTGAAGCCGAATTTATGAATGCTTAGGGTTAATATCCGCTTTTTAATAAAGAAATAAATTGTCAGAAAACACATTAAACTTTTAAATTTATAGATCCTGTATGTGCTTGTTGGTTATTTCAGACAAAAGCAGAATCTCGTTTAGGAGTCCACCTGTAAATAACATTGGGCTCTCTTTAGTAAGTAGATTTTAAGGGGAAACCCTGAAAGTTTTGGTTGGAAATGTTCTGGAACAATGTGACGTAATTATCCCTCATTGGCTTAGGAGAATCCCGCCATTTCTTTTAATGGTTCACTTTAAAAATTTGCCCTTCTCAAAACTATACCATCGCCGAAATATTTTCAATTTAAATCTAAGATAGTTAAGCAGTAAGAACGGTCCGAGCGGAGGGTAACTTCCCGCGTTGATCTGTGGCTCCTATCTCGAAGGAGTCGAGTCTCCAGTGGAGATTTTTGTAGTTGGTATTTCTAAAATTATAGTTTTTAAAATATGAAACAATGTCATAGTTTTGAAAAAAGTACAATTGAGTTGTACTAATATCGTTTTGTGTATTTAGTTCCGTTATAGTACCGAAAGTTTATATGTTTTAGTTTATCGTTGTATTGTGTAAATTGATAAAGTTAACCAAATCATTATAGTTTTCCGTTCTTAAAAATACAACATGTGAAGTCCCGTTACAATAAGATGCTATTTGCTTCGATATATCGTTCGATTTTCGTGTTAATAAGTTAGCAGAAATAACTTCGTCTTCTAAGATAAAGTGAAAGAAAATTAAATTTCGAATAAATTTAACAATATAGTAATGAACGTGTCGAACTTGTTTCTGTTGTACATAAACTTTATTACGTTAATATATCATTTCCTTAATACAGAAAAATAGTAAATAAAAATTCGTCTCTATTAAATGAATTATAGAATTTTATCGCAAGCTAAGAGTTTCTTCGTGTTGTTAGTGTCGCGTTACTATTAAAATAATTTTTTGTAACTGCAGTTCAAAAAACCTTTGTTAAGCTTTCATTGTATCTTGTTCAAGATTTTCAAAGTTCTACAAATTTCAGTTGTGAGGTACTTCGTACCAATGTTCAGTGATTTTTAATGGCCTTTTTTGTGCAAGTGAAAATTTAGTGTATTTTAAAAAATTATTCTGTGTCGTTTTATCCAGGAGTAACGAATATATCATTTTTTGGAAGTAAGTTTACTGTTTAAATTTTTATTGGTATCAATATCTTGTTTTTGCTTATCAAGGATCCTTAACTAAAGCTTTGGTAATATTGTTTTTTAGAATTTACTGTCTTTAAAATTATTGTTTGAAACAAATCTTTAATCTGTTTTTTGAATAACTAAACATTTAAATTTAACAACTCCTGTTATTATTTTTTGCTGAACCAACTTATTATTTATGAATAAATGAGTATTTAAATAATGTATCATTGGATTATATCGGACCATCAACTTGTGAAAGTCTTTAAAATATTTTTTTCAATTTCTTTATTAACGTAATAAGCTATGTCTTGCCATTGAATTCAACCAATTAAACCAGTATTTTTTTCTGCTTGTGAATACTGAGTAAGGACTTACGAGCAGATGGAGCCCACATATATATATTTTTGTGTCTAATATCCCTATTTTCTCTACAAATCTGAAAGCTATGGAAACTAACACCCTGGATCTGGGGAAAATTAAAGTAAAGAGTTCTCTATGTGGGAGCATTGCAGTTTTATCGTAATGTAAGTATTTTTGAATTTCAGTGACGTACATTGCATGACGAATTTTTTATGCCTTTAAGTGAATTTAGAATCAATTAGTATGATGAAATAAACTAAGTTTCAAGCTTTACTATTATCCTTTATGTTTTCAAAAAAATTAGATAGAATCTAACAATAAACAAGAAAAACAATTAAATATTAAATTATTTAATGCAGATTTCTTACAAATTACCTACAGTTAATTTATAGAACAAGCAGTTGGAGTCTGTATATAAACATAAGGACTAAGATTTATTATTATTATTATAAAGTAAAATAGATTACTGGGAATTTCATTCATCTATTTGAGATAAGGCGAATAATTGATTTAAAACTGTCATAACAGTTGGGTGTATCACTATACATATAAATAAATTCAAAGGTGTAGCGTAACACGTATCACATTCATTGCAATATATTATATATTTAGAAAGTTACTGTGGAAGCAATTGTCTGATCTTCCAGGATCTGTTCCTCTGCTAGCTCAAAAGTTTCTAGTTTTTGTTTAGAGTAAAGACTTCACCATGAAAGGCCTAGATTTTTCCCAGTGCTTTTGTACTTGAACTACAAAACACACCGAAATATCATGTCGCATATACTTTAGAAATTCTTGGTCCCACAGTATCTAAAAGTTTTCGACTACCATAAACATTTTACTCGGTCTTAAGTTGTCTTAAGCCTCAGAGTTGTAAAATGAAGGTAGCTGCAATAATTCACTAAAATAAAATTTATTTATTGTCATCCAAATCATTTTCAGGATTAGGTACGGAATGGATCGTTAGCAAATTTTCTTGTGACTATGTTTCTGATTTTATAAACGCAACATGAAAAGGAAGTGTAATTAAATACGTTTAATTAATTAGATTCGACCCCAGTTTTGTTTTCATATGTATACATACTAGACCGGTCCTTATATAAATGAAGAAAATTATTTTTTCGAATTTATATCACGGCAAGCGATAAAAACATTTCGTTCGGTGTCAAAAAAAACACCAAAAAAATTTGAGCACGAAAGGACAATTTTTAGCCGTGCCTCAAGCCACTCTTTGTTTTTATTATTAGAAATAAGACTAAAAATCGTTTCTTTTTAATTTTTTATTCAAAATTATTTATATTTCTCACGAGTGTGAAATTGGGTTTTCAACGTGTTACACACTATCCTTTATCTACGACCACAAAAAAGTAATAAAACACCAAAAACTAAGAAAAGCATTTAACCTAGAATTTGTACTCGTATAGATACCTTTTTCATAAAATCTCAAAAGGCAATAAATTAAGAGATGTAACGTGAGTAGCTTCCACGATGTTTAGAGGAACACAAGTGCTTTCCACATTTTCTTCCCTTTTCCCATCATCGGATTCACTCATGATAAAGTTATGACTTCCCAAAATAACAAAAGTAAATATTTAATTTTTGAAGACAATAGTAATAAATACGTTTACAATCTGTATAATTTCAGTCAATATACGTATGTATTCGTTTTCAAAAGTAATTTTTTATAAACAGTCACAATTCAATTGTCAAAGTTATTAACCACTTTGCGGCGAAATGTCAACATATTCTCGCATTCCAGGTATTGTGATGACAAGAAAGGTAGTTTTAAAAGTGTAATCATCGCGCTTGCACTTGTGAATTATGTAGCAAGTTATAAAACCTTTTATTGTTTTTATTGTAATTTAGCAATAATAATGAATAGTATTATATTAACAATTATATAACAATGTAAAGAATTAATCAATTTTACGTTAGGTCAATAACAATTTTATAATAACTTTATATAGTAATAATAACTAAATTATTAGTCTCCTCGATAGGTCATTGATTTTGCTTAGCAAGCAGACGGCCAAGGGATTGATTTCCTGCCGAAGTCATAATTTTTCTGAATTTGCATTCAAAATATGATTTAATATAAAACATTAATTAAACAAAATGAATTGGTAACTAATTGACATTGATTGGCATTTAAAGCAATTTCAAACTAATGTTAATAAGAATTTGCGATTTTTGAATAAATCTGCGTATGTTATTGCTAAGTCTAGCAAAATAAAGTTTCCAATTCTTTATACTTTATTGTACCGAAGTGAGTTTCATAAAGTAGTCATTAAAAAACCAAAATAAAAAACACTGATTTATTAAATGTTTTAAAATATTAAAAAGCACTAGTGGTAAAATACCACTAAAGAGCTCACTTTCACTCTACCCGTCAGTATAATCTATAATTTTTCTATGATGATTTTTCAAATTCAATATCCTAATTTTCCAATGAAATACATTCACAATATATTTGTGTATTCGGAATAGATATATGTCAATGCGGTAAATATATAAATGAGTCAGCATATCAAATTTCAAGTATTTGCACAGTGCTGATTTTCAGATGTAAACAGCGATTGTTCAGGTGGAGAAAATTAGCATAAAGATAAGAAATATTTAAACGAAAACGTTTCGCCTATATTTAAATTTGCCGCGATAGTATCTTTAGATGTAGAAAGGAACGTTTCGGTTTCCAAGTTAATTTACGGTAGAAAACACTTACTTTCAATTTTAAAATTGAAAAGAGGAGTTGAACTCGTCATTTAAATTTAAATGCTCGTTCTTTCATAATTTATATCATCCTCTTTGCAAATAATTTTCCTAAGTCTATGAAAGCCGACTAGATAAATATAAAGTTGTATGTCTGTAACAATTGCTTAAAAAATACTTATTAAACGTAAATTGTACTCAGAAATTAAAGCGTTGGTAAAAAATTGTGAGAACTAGATCATCCGAGAACACTATGAATATTATTTCAAACAGAAGTATAAAGTATATTGTTTTATAAAAATATATTTACATATAAATATGTTGAAATTTAGATGTAATGAACATTTATGTAAATTTTTAGTATAAACCTTTACTAAATATGTAAAATACGTAATCAAATAATAAAACATCATACCAATCGCTATTATAACTATGGCACGCTAATAATAAGCTCCTAAAATGATGAAGACCCGCTTTTTAACTAATCCAAGTCGACAACACACAAGTTCCTATTAAGAATTTTGGGTATGGGAAAACTGAAAGGTTTACTGCTTCGAATTGTTTGAATAAAATGTTGAATAAATTAACAATTAAATTGGATAGATAAAATATTATTTTTCAAATAAATAGATTATATAAACAAATAAAAATAATGTCTGGAAGACCTTCAAATGTCCAAGTTAGATTATTAATTTTAAATTTTTAGCAGTTTTAGAACTAAATTATTTTACTCAATTGATTCATTTATTCAGTAAAATACAATACGGTTTAAATATCCTCTGATGCTTTCATTTGGAAATATAACTGAAATTATGCTTTTAGACATTAGTTTAAACTATTACCTTGTTACAGCTTTACATGCTATACTTTATTAAAGAGCTAGTTTTTATAATTCGGTGATTAAGAGTTAACCTTATCATGTAATGATTCTTTAATTTTTTACGAGTTCACATTCTGATGCACGAATTGCTGTTAGGCGCTGTGGTCGTGGCAAGAGCCGCCACTTTACTTCTACAACTTGTTTAAAATTAATTGCTTGGGATTTCACCCGTTACTGATTGGATGGATATCGCTTGATTTGATTGCGTCAAGTTTACATTTTAAATTATTAGTTTATTAGATTTATCATTTTCTTCCTTATAGCAAGTGCACCAAAAGCAAAACGCACCAGCATTGAGCAGGGAAGAAGAGATCGAATACATATTCGACACGTGTGTTATCATATACAAAAGCTCTAACTTCTTGCCGCTGATTTCAAGTTTATATTAAAAGTTTGACAAGCCTCAGCTGAGAACGGCAATCATAAAAAGTTATTGTTGTGGCAAAGTATATGGACATATATAATACCTATAGCGCAACGAATCACTGGGAGCATGCCTGCAGGTATAGTATATGCAATTTGTACAAAAAGTATATTAGGAAATTCGTGTATAAGACGGGTCATTCCATATGAAATCATCAAATTTTAATAAAATTGGTAGCTGCACCATTTTTGATTTTGATGAAAATGGGCTAGCTTGTTACCCTATCCTTTAGATGAAAGAAAATATATTTTTTAAACTTTTACTGGCAACTGCTTGATAATGGCGGCCCTTTTTCATCAGCGGTGTCAACAAATTTTACCAATTTCAGAGGTTTATGCATCTGATCACAGCTTGTTGTGCAGTTGACCAATTTGGAATTGTTTGGTCATTTTAAAGCTTAAGATATGCGCATTTTATTTATATATTTACAATTTGGTAGTAACTTATTTTTCCAAGATGGCATCTGTGAGCATTTGCCGTTGAAATTGCTATTTTTTTCTGATTTGTGCCCCATGCTGCACTCCCCAGGCTAAATTTACAGATCTGGTTTTTTGTGTACATTATCTGTACATATAGTATAATAAGTACATACAAAATTATCTTCTTTAAAGCCCTGCTTAAACAGTGTGAAAACAAGTTACTTGAAAAGCGATTTGAGAAAGCAGCGATTATTCCTAATATCAGACTGTTTCACAGTTTCATTCTATTAGAGAAACCACATCTAGGCAATATTCTGCTTCAAAAACTACCAAATTGTAGCAATCATTAAGCATTTTAATAATTTTAACTGCTCTAGAAGCAATAACTTACACAATATTATTAATAAACTAAGTGAGTGTCAGTGCTTTTTATTGACAGTGTTTGACTTAATACTTAGTATTACTTACTAATACTTAATTTGGGTGTAGAACTTTAGCGCCGAGTTCCAGTTTTTGTTACTTCTATTTCCAGAAGTATATTTAATAACTGCATTTAAAAGATTAAGATTATCTAATTTAACCAACATAGCTTATATTGTATACATTTTTGAACCAAAGTTTTCATTAGTTAGTTCATTAGTTAGTTAGGATACCTTGAATCATATTCTATTTTTTAGAATGCAGTAATTTTTCACATTAAATGTATATTTTTCATAATTGAAGCTGATTACTATTATTCAGTACCACATATTTAGTATTTACAAATATAAAAACGATTAAAGTCCTAAAAATATTATATAGAGTGAAAGAGAGGTTTTTCTGCACGAGAAAACAAACAATAAAAAAAGCCCCGCGATTGGGCGACAATTGAAACATACGTTTTTTTAACCAAACAAATTAAACAAAGCTTAAACTTCAAACGAAACGTTCACATTACTTAAACTAATTTAGAACACAAAGTACGATACTTACTGTATATCAAATGCTCAAAGTTGCCGGCTTGAGATCTCGCTCTTTTTACAAATTTAAATTTGAGGTCGTAGGTATTGGTTCTGCAGTTGTTTAATTTATAAAGGGATGGATAAAGGTTTCAAAACACAAAAACATACACTAGAAGGGCGCCATCTGATTATGAAGCTTAATAACAATAATTAAATAGATCGAAAAGATCAATTAAATCTAATAAATCTGTCTGAAATCACTAGAATCACTGTTAGAAAATGAAAGCAGACCGATATAATAGAGCAAAATATAAGTTAATTTCAACAAAATCAAAAATTTAGTTTAATGATGATATGAATAAAAACTTTCATAATTAAATGGTTCTGTCTTACTGGTTTTAATTAACTTTAAAATCATCTTTATTTTAAAAAACACAAAGAAGAAAAAATATAAAAAGATTATAAATTTTAAACTCAAAATTCAAGAAATAATTCCCTACCTAAGAGCTCTTGACTATTAAAATTTTAATGAATAAAAAACTGTAAATTACGTATAAATAAAAAAACAGACTGAAGAAGTTTTACAAAGATCCAAAGAAATTCACATAAATATTTAACATTCAAAAAAAATACATAATTCACAGTACCTGTAGTTGTCAATAATTCGCAAACCAAATTAACGCTAAATTGCACAAAAATAACTTCTGCACACACCAAAATAATTACTGCTGGACGAATGGAGAAACTGGAATATTCGTAGATTTTTGCTTTCACATAATTCAAGGGTGCAATGAATTAACCCTCGTAATGCCTGTAGGCGGTGAACTATTATTCACGAATTCACCCAAAATAAAGTAACTGAATGCAACCATAAAACTTCCATAAGATTTGGTTATTAAATTAATTTTAAGAACCATCGGCAAATGTTCGTTGTTTTTCTTTAAAACAACCCACTTATTATTTAAATCTGAACTGAATTTATAAAGCACATAACTCGAATTTCATTAATGATCCGAAATTTCAATGACTGAAGATAAAGTCTGTAGTTACTAATTTTTATCAGTATTTCGGTACGAGAATTATTTTTATCGATAAACTGTATTAAAGCTATTACACTTTTAATAGGAAAAACTAAATTTCCCGTTCTTTAAAAACACAAACGTCCGGAAAAATATTTAACTGTATAACGGTACTTTTATTAACCACAAATTCTTAATTAATGTCCGGAAACTAATTACACATCGGTAATTTTATTAACTGCAAATCTTTAATTAACAATGCAAGGCATCCTACACCGGCCATTGTCTATAAACTGTACTGTATTCAGACCATCGGCTGAATTATTAAAAAACTGTACCGTCTCGGAACCGCAACTCAAGGCAAGTGTCGTCTCTTCTTTTCTAAAAACTGAAGGTTATTTTATTATATACTGAGTAGTTTGGAGGGTGCAATTCTGCATACACCAATCAAAAAAGCGTCTGGTCCGATCTGAACAAATCAGGACTGTGTAGTCCACGTGGAGTCCATAGAGAAAATTTTCTTAATTCCGCTACTAGATTTTGACCTTAAAGAACTAAATACTACGCAATATGTATTTCCGCGGACGAATAGTGCACCAGATGTTATCTTAGTAAATCTAGCAAACACATCAAGTTGTTTTTTTGAGCGCATATGCAAGTAACCAAAAGAGATTTCTTAACACGTAGCAAACATAAAATTTGATAAAGGTGACTTGCGTTATAATATGTTCACGGAACCCAAACTACTCTTAGCAAATCTTAGTAAATCTAGCAAACACATCAAGTTGTTTTTTTGAGCGCATATGCAAGTAACCAAAAGAGATTTTTTAACACGTAGCAAACATAAAATTTGATAAAGGTGACTTGCGTTATAATATGTTCACGGAACCCAAACTACAATATCTATGGGAACTGAACAAAATTAAGTTTATCACGAACCATATTTAATAGTATCCAAGATTTTAACAAAGAAGCTATTTTAACCAATATACACGTGCATAAATAAAATACAGAAAGCAATAATTTATTGCCCAAATGTTTTTTATAATTCTAAGAAAATTTGAAACACAACCTATTTAAAATAGTTTTTATAGAATTGTTTATACCAAATGCTAACACAAGTTTATATTTTAAGAAGAACGCAAATTTGCAGAGCCGGACTTAAGATTTTTTAGTAAATATGTAGACAAAACTTCATTTGTTCAGGACTGATAAAAATATACCGTTACAAGAGATACCTTGGTTTAACCAACACACCTCAAGACACAACATCAAAAATGAGTTTTTTGCATTTTCAAAGGTCTGTATTAAAGAAAGTGGTAAAAATAACAAACTAAACCCAAGTTCCCAATACAGATACCCACAAAGACTTCCTATTACAAAAATCTAAACTTCTTATTTGGTCCCCCACATAACTTTTTTGGGCTCCAAATCTTAATAATTTTCATTTTTTGTCAACTTTGAAGCTATTTTTTCAAATAAGCAGAGCTTTTAAGAAGATAATTTTGTATGTACCTATTATACTATATTTAGAGATAATGTACACAAAAAAACAGATCTGTAAATTTAGTCTGGGGAGTGCAGCATGGGGTACAAATCAGGAAAAAACAGCAATTTCAACGGCAAATGCGCAGAGATCCCATCTTGGAAAAATAAGTTACTATCAATATATAAGTAAAATGCGCATATCTTAGGCTTTAAAATGACTTAGAAATATTCAAAATTGGTCAACTGCACAACAAGCTGTGATCAAATGCATAACCCTCTGAAATTGGTAAAATTTGTTGACACTGCTGATGAAAAATGGCCGCCATTATCAAACAGTTTATCGCCAGTAAAAATTTAAAAAATTATTCTCTTTCCTGTAAAGGATAGGGTAACAAGCTAGCCCATTTTCATCAAAATAAAAAATGGTGCAGCTTCACCCACTTGATGATTTCACATGGAATGACCCAGACGCGACTAACGCTTGCAAACATATTCCTATCGAGTGAAGATCGGCTCTGACGTCACGATAGTAGCCGAGATTGATTACTACCACTAATTTATTGGAAGAAATACTCCTCATGGAGAAATTTACAATAGAGACATATAATAACCACTACAATTGTGTTGATATTAAATAAATTCCTTACATTTTGAATAATTTTTAGAAACATTCCAGATAGATGATTTTAACCTCTTGTTTAGATAAATATCGACAAATGAGTGGAAATAATTATTATGTAACTCTATCACAGCTGTTAGAGTTTAGAAAGAATTTAAAAATTTTGCATTGCATCCAAACGAATCGTTTTCAGGGACTGATTTAAAGTTAATAATCGATGTCGATGAAAATATTAATTAAACAAAATTAAAAATAAAGGTCTAAATTGTAGAAAAGTTTGTCAAATGATAAGTACAAACATATGTAGAGAAATGTAGAGATTATCCGGCATGAAACTATTGTTGTTAATAAATAAATATTTTAATGTATTAAATCGGGGAGATTTAAAATATCCGAATCAGGATCTTGAGGATATGATTGTAATGGTTAATTTTAAAACATTGCAATTGTTGATATTCTACAGATATTGAAAACATGTATTAAAGTAAACTTTCCAAAACGTATTTTAATAATTTTTTGTAACAATAAAGAGCTTTATTTCAAAATTGCAGTAATTGTTATGATGTTATATACCTGTAATTAATCGTATTATTTTAATCCCGAATTTATGGTTTAGTTCAAGAAAGTCGATATGGATTTTTAATTTAAGAAAATATATATTTTAGTTGAAGAAAGTCGATGTAGACTTTAGTTCGAGAAGATTCATCCAGACTTGCAATCAAGTTGGCGTTTTAAGAAAATCGAGAGATTTTAAAACCTATTTTGTGGTTAAATCTTCATCGCTGAAGCTGCGAGCTTGACCTTCTGTTTGTTTGCTTGATGTTATTGGCGAATATGGTTTTGGAGTACTTGGTACTTTGATTCTCCACAAGTGAATTACTGGAAGTCTTCTCTCCATGATCAAAATGATCCTAAATAACCTGGTGGCCATCATCAACAACTGATTTGAAGTAACGTTTGAAAACCAAATTAAGTTTATATAAATAACAGATGGGTTCTTTTTATTCAATTTTTTGTGGAAGCATTAATTAGTTTATGATCAAAATTTAAGAGTGGATTGTTATAATTATATGATATGATTTTTAATGTTGCAATTTCAAGAACACTAGATATGATAATAATTAAATTTTTAATTTAATAATATCAAATAATAACGATCATAGTACGAAATTTTAAAGTATTTTTTAATTTAGTTATAGTGTTATTTTTTTTCTTATTTCACGCCTACACTACGGGGGAACCTACTGCTAAGGTCATCTGTTCCCCCATCTAACATGCAACACGAATACACACACCCATAGTTGCAGGGGCGGAATTTTCCAATTAGAAAAATCCCGTCGCCCCAAGTGGGATTCGAACCCACGACCCTTGGAACACGAGTGATGCACTGACACCACTCGTCTACCGCCGGTCCACTATAATGTTATTATAATACATGTTAAGATATTTAAATAACAACTGAAGGTTCTTCCAGCTTTTTTACTATCTAATGATTTTTTTTATTATTTGTGTTATTTCTTGTTTACTTTTAGTAATGTGCTATTTTTGTGTAACAACAGAGTGCGTAATTTGGTCCTTGCATAATTGAGGCGGATTTATTGACGGCTTCGTATTGTGGAGCATTAACGCTACTGTTTTATTAATTTAAATCAATTATGCTGGCGCACCTATATCCAAATCTCTATAAATTTTATGATGCTCCAATCCACCTATGACCATTAATCTGAATGAAAGTTCCTATTTTCTGGTATTTAAGCTAAACCGAGGCATAGATAAGTTTTGTAACGTAAATACTTTTGTTATATTTTTGTAAAATAATTTGTTACAAATTGACAGTCCCATCGTGGGGCTTTTGTTTATCAAAATGTGTTCGTTACATTTTCAACCAAAATTTTTCAAATTTATTATAGAATTTACAACAATCAAGAACTGAATAAGAAATTATATGGTTTGCGGTAACAAAAATTATTATGGTAATCATATAAGTTAGTAGCAGTCTTATCATGCTTATGATTGAGGTGTAGGTGCAGTCTTCCATGTTTAATTGCTATTCAGAAGTTAGGATTCAATAAAACAAGAATGGTTGACTTTCCAATCCAAATTATTAGGAAAATTAGTGTAATATGAGCGTTGTTGGTAGATTTTGTCCCTAACGTAGCTGTAGCTGCACTAGAATCTCTTGTTTTGAACAAATTATAATCTGAAAAGTATCCATGAAGAAATTCGATATCTTCAAAAAAACGGCAAAGCTCCAACAAAAATTTATAGCACGTGCATCGGTGTTTTCATACACTCTAGACCACGACATTCTAGTAAAACGGTGGATCTCGATATCTCTGATGCTTGATCAAAAGCGAATACGTTTGATATATGCGAGTGACAGTTAGCTCTGTATATGTTGTAGACAGATAGTCAAATCCGGCAAACTATTATCTGCCTATTTATTAAGTGACGGGGCAGATAGTAAAACGAAAATAAAGCTATACGATTTTGCTATATGCTTAGGCATTTACTAAATGCCGTTGTTTAGAACAGGCAGTTAGTAAATGACTACATGTGCTGCCGGCAAATAAGGTAATAACATCCACATTTCTTTACATAACATCCTTTTTTACATGAGCACTTGTAGAATCTTTGCCCATTGTAAAGAGAGTACTTAAAAGTTGCTCCTCGCAAAGAAACCTGCTTATATGTAGGAACATCTTGAATACTTGTTCATTAACTGCCTGTTCTAAGTAACGGCATTTAGGCAAGGGTAAAGCTTTTACAAGCGCTCCACTAAAAAAAGAATGTTCTACAAAGAAATATGCATGTTATTTTATTACTTTATTTGCCGACAGCACATAATTTACTAACTGCCTGTTATAGACAACAGCATTTAGTAAATGCCTAGGCAAGATCATATATCTATCACTTGCTGCCCCGTCACTTAGTAAATTACTAGGCAGATAGTTATTTGCCGGATTTGACTATCTGCCTGAGACATATAAAAAAACAAGAAAAACTTTCACGTACGATTTCTGATAATAAATCTGTACTCAATCTACATCACACTAAATTCAAAATACAGAGCATGTAGAGAGGTACGGGGGTTTCTTACCACTATCACCGTCGAAGTCTACAGAAAAGTTTTTAATTCCTGTCCTCTAGAACAGTCTGGTTCTTAACCTTTTAGTAGTCGAGGCCCCCTTAAAATCCAAAAGAATTTTCGCGGCCCTCTTAAAATCCTAAAATATTTTCACGACCAGTACTCCTCCCCCATTAGCAATAGTGACAATTTATAGTGACAAAAAAACTTTAGTGATTAATTTATTATTACAAAAACTCAAATGTAACAATAATGCATAGGGTCGGCGGTGGACGAGTGGTGTCAGTGCATCACTCGTGTTCCAAGGGTCGTGGGTTCGAATCCCACTTGGGGCGGCGGGATTTTTCTATTTGGAAAATTCCGTCACCTCAACTATGGATGTGTGTATTCGTGTTGCATGTTAGATGTGGGACAGATGACCTTAGATGTTGGTTCCCCCGTAGTGTAGGCGTGAAAAGAAAGAAATAACGCATAAATAAATCAAAAAGCAGAACATAACATAATATTTATATATGCATAAATCAGTGAGTAATACTTATTTTAAAATATTGAAATTATATAACTACTAGGTGTAATAATGAAAAAATAAAAGCCGTAAGGTTACAGTAAGCTTTTAAAAAATAAACATTTATCCGTCAATAAAAACAGGCAGAAATTGCATCACAAAGCGTCTCACAGATGTGAAATGCAATGAACAAAATATGCTTTCTCAGATTGTCAGCATTAAGCGAAGCAAATGAACAAGGTTGACGGGAAAGGTTAAGATATATACTAATGCAATTAAGTCTGTATTATACACAATTTCACAAGGTACTCTTCTTGCCTCTTCTGAAAGATGCAAGTATTTGAAATAACAAAAACATTTTGTTGCTTCTCCACAGTTCTCCACACAAAAAAAAGTGTAAAATTCGAGCACTAGACCGTTCAAAGTGTGGAAGTATATGGGGAAGTATATTGACTATTTAGAGTGGATTATTATAAAACTTTTGTGTAATTTGTTTTCTATTTAGATTGAAATTTTAGGAAGTACTAAAATTAAGTGTGAAAGTAGTGTAGGTTTTTTACTCTGGTGGTAGAGGTCAACAATAAAATAAGAGATTTATTTATTTATTGCAAAACATCCAAAAAAATATATATAATTAAAACATAAAAACGTATTGAAAAAATATATACGAGCCTAGGCTCATAATAGTTGGGACACTTCTATTTTTGTTAAAAACACCCAGAAACTACTTTGAAATTGTTTTTTCTTGGTCCATGGTTTTGCTGTTAATTGTTGCTAGAGTGAACTATTGCCGGTGCTCCATGCCAACTCTCATGAAATTTCTATTAGGACTACCCTTGCACTACTCCGTAAATTCCGCTCAAATTACCACAAAATTAAATTACTCAAAGTTCAAAATTAATTTAATATATAAAATTGTTTTTACTTATACAGAAGATTGAATATGTCTTTTAAGTTTCAAGTACTTCCTTCTTACTCATCATAGTAACAATCATTAGAATAATACATGTATTAACCTATTATGTCTCAACTTTCTTTTGTACAAAAAAATTTAAATTCTCGCTAAAGTCTTTCTCTTAGAGGTCACTAAGTACATAAATATTTTTAATTTGAAAATTGGTACTTAAGGGACAGAATTATAGGGTGTCCTATAAATATGACGCTAGAACTTAAAGGTTTTATTTTATTGCTTAACTGCTATAATTGTCACAAAAGAAAAAAGAAGTATAGGAAAACAATTATTTCAAATGATACGGATTGAAGCAGTCTTTGCACAGAGTAACTTGACATTTTCCACAAAATGTAAGAGGTTTCGACTTGCAAGCTCTTCCTTGAGATCTTCTTTGCTTGTCCCTATGTTCCATTGTTTGCTACGTTCCTTGCGATCAAATTTTACATCATCAAAGACTTTTGAAGTTGAAGATAGAGTAGGGCGTCCTATAACTGATTTCACTCCTAGTTTCATATACGCGACCGCAATCGCTCTTCTAAAATTTAGCAAGCTCATGATATCTGTGGAGTGGACCATCTTGTAGAGAATCCATGCATTTACAATGGCCATATCAATCATTCGTGTAAAGAGCACCCAGTACCACTTTTTTGCCCTTATTTGTACTGCATATTTACCAACATCCCAATCATGTTGATCTACGCCACCCATATGAGTATTGTAGTTTTTCAAAACCCGTGGTTGGGGTATATTTTTCCTTTCTTTGGATTTTCTGGTGCTTGTGACAGGGGTTCGATGTTGTCATGATTTGCTGCAATAGAGACTCACTTATTGTCATTCCACTTCAAGATAAGAATTTCACCATTACTGTCAAATCGGTGATCAAAGGTTCCACGTGGTTCTTTTCCTAGGCTCTTAGAATCCTTTATTGTACATGTCCCTAGTCTGTTTTCCCTCAATGTGCCAGTGGCTCTGAATCCCTTTTCTTGCAGATACAGCAATAAATCTCTACTGGTGAATAAATTGTCGAAATAAATACAGTGACTTGTAGGGTCTGCAACACAGTCTAGTAGATTGACAACAACCCTCGTTCCCAAATTGAGGTCTTGATTTTTGGCTACATTCGTGGAGGTTTCAGCACCACAGTACAAATCGAATTTGAAGCAATAACCATTAGAGCCACATAAGGCCCAAAGTTTATATCCAAAGCGGATCGGTTTTCCACGTATGAACTGTTTCAAGCCATGTCTACCGAAATATTTTAGAATCATTTCATCAATAGACAAATCTTTGATGAAGACACCAAATTGTTGAAATGATTCATTGATCATAGTAAGCAACGGTCGAACTTTGAAGCCCCTATCATTCTTGTTCTTGTCATTTTGTACCAGATCGTTATCGTTAAAATGTATATACCGTTTTATTTTCAGATACCGGTTTCTAGATATACATTTTTTCACAATATCAATTCCAAGGTCTTCTTGTTCCGACCAGTAGTTTTTTTCAGAAGGCAACTTGTGATAACCAGAAAAAATCAAAATACCCATAAAAGCTCTTATTTCATCTGATGAGAGAGTCATGCTTGTATCATTTTTTGCTATTGCCGCATATCTAACCGTTTCTTTAGTTATATACACCATGATTTCTTCTGTGAAAAACTGACTTTTGTCTTCTAGCAACACTTTTAGTTCGGCTAACTTCTCCCCCTTCTGCTGGTAATTTTGTGTAAATTGGGTTCATTTTACGCCACTTAGCTGATACATCCGTGAGAAGTCTTTCTTCTTTGATTTCGGAAGTACGCTATGAGAAGGTCCTGCTCTCGGTTCTGCTGGTAATTCTTCGTCTTCATCTTCGCCTTCAATAATTTCTTGCGAGGTAGTGTATTGCAACTCAACTTCGCCTGGTACATCATGCACCTCAGCTATTCCTATAGGAAGAACAATTATTATATGTCATTTATTATATCTTCCAACTCTTCAACAGTTAAAGCTCTTTTATTTTGATACATTTTCAAAGAATACTATACAGTAGACACTACAATAATACACTTCACGTAACACAGTAACAATCAGCAATGAAACTGGGCTTTGTTTTAGTTTGTGTGGTTATGTTTCTCAAATCAGCTGTGTATGACAGTTGATCATAGTACCTGCCAGCGTCCTATAAATAGGACCGGTATATATCAAGCAATATAAATCTTTTATTTATTGAAAACATTTTGGAAAATATATTTTTTTAGTAACAGTAGTATACTCGGAGGTCAACCCATGCAGTATTTTCTGGTAAAAAACACACACAACACAAAAATCTAACAAAATGTGATGTGATGTTCAACAACCAAATATAAGGAAATATTATAAAATAATTTGTCTTTTGAAATGACTTTTTATTAAAATAAAAAAATATTAAACACTTCTTACAACCCCATTTAAACAAAAAAATGCAATTATAAAAAAATATCTTAGAAAAAAAATATTTGTTTCATGTCCTATTTATAGGACACATTTCTGAGCGATCTGGGGGAAATTTCTGCAGCTTCATTTTGTATTCGTTGCTCTAATTCGGCCAGATTCTGGGGTCGGTTTGTATATACTTTTGATTTTAAATATCCCCAGAAGAAGAAATCGCAAGGTGTAAGATCCGGAGATCGGGGAGGCCACTTCACAGACCCTGTTCTGCCTATCCAACGGGCCGGAAATACCACATTTAAATATCGGCGTACATCTAAATGATAGTGGGGCGGTGCTCCATCTTGTTGAAACATTGCAAATTGCAAATAACGGTTACCAGTTAGAGTACCACGAATAAAGAAAGGTCCAATTATGTGATCTGCACAAATTCCCACCCATACGTTTAATTTTTGTGGTGTTTGGGTATGATTTTGGATCATCCAATGGGGATTTTCAGCGGCCCAATATCGACAATTATGCCTATTTACATTTCCATTTAAACAAAACGTAGCTTCGTCAGAAAAAACAATATTATTAAGAAAATTTGGATTGTTGTTGATTCGCTCCATCATAAATTCACAAAATTCAACACGTCGATCGTAGTCATCTTCGGATAATTCTTGCAATAAAGTCGGTTTGTACGGATGTAATTTTTCTGAATGTAATATATTCTGTATTGAACCTTTACTTACGGCATGGTTTAAACTTAACTGACGAGTTGAAATGTTTGGATTTTCTTCGATTTCTATTAAAACATCGAGCTTTTATCTTCATTTGTCGCAGACCTCTGCGGGCCAGTCTTCACCAGATCTTTAACATTGCCAGTTTCCCTAAACCGTTTCAAGGTTTTGCTAACTACTGACTGGGTGATTGGTTCTCGATGTGGATAACGCTCATTAAAAATTTCACATACTTCTAATTGTGTTCGGTTGCGATGCCCATAACCGACCATAATTAAAATTTCTATACGTTCAGTTTCTGTTAAATAAACCATTTTTATTTTTCCATGTACCATAAAATTAATTAAATAAACAAACTTCTGTCACAATAAAAGCCTACAATAAATTGTTAAGACAAATGAAAGAGATCTCGGATATCTAGATTCATGTTATTGGTGAAATTAACTTAATAAACATTTTTTACGTTTTTTTCAAAAATTTTCTGATATAAGGGTACTAAGATTTTAGGTCATCGAAACGAGAAAAAAAATCTCTATCAAATGGGCCCAATGAAAAGGTACATTGCTATTTAAAAACATTACAGTGTTATTCATTACTCATTTGTTTTCTGAAATAAAAACAATTGAATGATATCTTATTATGGAAAATAAAATGTTAAACAACTTTTATATAACAATTTTTTTTATAAAGTCGATATTTACCGAGATATACTATATTTCATACATAATGGGCACCCTGTATATAGTTAAGGATTACATCTGGTTAGAGCTTTTATTTAAGTATCCCTTGCAATGCACCATTTCTGTAATAAAATTACATAGTTATGATTTATAGTGTTGGTGCTCATCATGATCATGATCGATAGTCTGATTTTTACAGTAACACTATCACTATTAGTCCAACGTAATTCAACTCCCCTATCGGTTAAAGCCACGACTAGTAAAAGAAGTTGCGGTTTTATTGAGAAAGGTTTACGATAATGCATTGCGATAGTGATCGTGAAAGTGAGCTTGTTAAATCTGTAAACAGCCTAAACCCAAGATTAAAGAAAATACGACTATTAAGTAAAATTAAGTCCAATTTAAACAACCATTTGTACCTTTCAGGTCCAATGCATGCAATGCATAAAAGTAAGATTCTTTTTCCTTAGGGAGAGTTTTATATTAATAATAATTGCTGATGCTGAGTTTAATTCTTATTTTACAAATAAAAAACATTTACCCAAGGTGTGCATTGTAGTTCTGAAAACACATAAAGAGATTTCCTCAATCTTGAAATTACTTCCTCTTGTTCATATTTCAAGACTTTGTTATACACATTACGACACTTTTGAACAAAGTTTTTTCATGAATATGTGGCTGCTTTCAGTTCAGTGATCTTTCCTGATTTTCGATAATATTCATAAACGGAAAAAGTTTTATCAAAATATTTTATCTATGTTGAAAGTACTTTTGTTTATCTTACTGAACGGAAGTAAGATTTTATAGGGAAACGCCAATCAATACCTAAATAATTGCATTGCGTTTATACTTTTGTATATTATTTAGAATTTAAGAGTTAACTTTTAATACTGCGAGTTAATAAATTTTATTACACTTCCACAATAAAAACTCTACGTAAAGTGTATTAAAAGGAGCGTAAAGGGTTTGGAGTTTATATAAAGCACTATAAAATGTAAAATTATTCAGCAATATATGTACAAGTTTTGTAAAGTATGCATACAAAAGTTGCAGTTCTTTTAAAAGTTTAGCAGTTCATTTGAGACAAAGACACTTCTAAAGTATAAATATGTAAATACGTGTCAAACTAACCTTGTTATATTCCTTGAGGTGATTAAATGAAAGATACTGAACCTTATTGTTATTGTAGCGAATAAAATTTCACAGTTGCTGTTCAAACTGAACAAAATTTATGGAGATCATAATTTACAAAACCACTGGTAGACCATTAGTATGAAGTTAAACTTTAATGAGTGTTTATAACAACTCTGAATTACTGTGATGACCCCCTTTCTTATATAAAGCTTTTTCATTACAGCGTTTAGTTTATAATAAAAGTTGTAAAATATGATATATGCAGTGGTATTGACTATTATTCTAGCGTCACGCCGTGTCGTACTTATAAGTTTTTGATGTTATGATCTTGGTTATTATTGGCGAAAACAATTTGAAGTATATGTAATATTATTAATGTCGGACTACATTTAATAATTATTGTAAAAATTCATAGGATGTACGTACATATATTGTTCCGAGATGGGAAAACATCTGTTAATATGCCCAATACTTACCTAGTATATCGTGACCCACCTCGCCACTTCGCTCAATTTTTTAAGGATAATTTATTTATTTAGATTAATTGTTAGACATTTTAGACTAACCCAGTGTTTTAATAAAGTTAGTTACGCACTAAATACATATATAGTCAACATTATTTGATTATTGACCGACCGTACTTAAATATTGGCTATAAAATTAACGGATAATTTTATGTAACTATTTCCTTTTATAGGTAAATACTTTTTATAAAAATTTGTTTATTTATAAAATATATTAAATATTTATAAACAAGAAATTTAACCAAGCTGGGATTAGAACTCGGGTTTTTGAACTCAATATCCAGCACGCCCTGCATTGGACAATGGGAGCTGTTGTCATACATTTCTTTTTTAATGAATGTCCATTTTTCTTACTTTTTTTATTGTTTCTTTTTTATTATTAATTATACTTTATAATTCTTTTTTATAATATTACTAATTACTGTACATTTACTTATCAATTGATTAATATTAATTTATTTTCGCATGTTAATATAAAAAATATGCTTTCAAAATCTTTTTTTTTGGAATTCGGAATATTTCGAGGTCAGTCTAAAACGATAAATTTTCCTTCATAGTATTGCCCCATAAAAAGAATAATTCAATTTGCATTAAAAATTATTTCTTCTAAACGTCTTATTCAATACTGTACTTGGAGTGTACAGTAGTGTATGCTTGCATTACTATTTTGCATCTTAATGCCGAATTAGAATGAAAAGAAATATAATTGATTCGTATGTAATAGTAACACACCAAAAATAATGTTCTTGAAAATCACCTTCAACCTCTAAGGTAAGCGTATAAATAAACCAAATAAGCACTAGATTATAGACAACAACCTAAACAAATGATGTCTGTGACGTGTTTTCGGAATACTCATAAACTAAGGAAACAGTTTGGAAGGGGTTGGAAGGGAGGAGTGGCCGTTATTCAATCGTCGTTGTTCGTTAGGTGCGGTTGAGTTGAACAACGGCAAGGTATATTATTTCTACTTTATATGTAATTTAATTGTTGGTAATTTAAATTCAGCCGTGTCGTACGGCTAACTTTAACTTAACTTTAACTTTTTAACTTATTAATTTAACTTTGTAACTTTATAAAGCGGCTGATCGTGACATCAGATTAGAATTCTCATCAGTTCCTAATATCATCAGTTCTAAATTACTTTTAAACAGAATGTTTAAATCACTTTACATAATCTTAGGGACGTGTTATAATGGTAGTGGTGATATCCAAAGCAATAGACTGATATTGATGTTATTGAACATAGACTATGAATTATTGAATTATTGGTATATGTACAATAAAATCTTACTAGCTACCAAGAAACTGAACGGGACAAATGTATGAATATCAAAAGACGGATAAAAGAAGCAACAAATTACAGAAAAGAACTTGTGGAGTACATAAAAGCATCAAAGGAAGAGGGTTATAAAGCGGTTTTACTTGGATACAAACTGTAAAAACTTACACACTCGATAAACTAAACGAAGAGAAAAACAAATAACTAGCAGATGCGACAGCAAAAAAAAAATGCAAGCAAAAGGAGGAACAGCAAGTGACGCTCGCCGCGCATCCCAGATGTCGGGAAAGCCGAAAAAGGAAACTTCAGATATTGAATAGAGGAATATTACACAAAATATGTGCAACAGATAAACATGCTTCTGCAAGGGAATAGAAGAAAGGAGATTTGGAAAACTAATTAAAAAACTTGCTCAGAAAACAAAAACTGATGCCCACAACAGTAATGAAACAAGGACACGCGTAACAGGAAGTAATGTAAAAGGAGTAACTTAAGGGAAATCGTAAAAGAAAGACTAATGGAGACATCAAAACCTTTCTTATAGATTGTTGGAATGTCAGAGCGATGCTTAATGTATAAGAAACAGAACAAATAGCTAACAAAATGAACATGAATAAAATCAGGATACTAGGAATAAATAAAACTAAGTGTACGATTAAGTTACTGCAACACTATACTACATTCGTAAAACAAAAGGCGAAATGCCGACTAAAGAAGGAGGAGTACCCATAATGCTAGGCCCCGAGGAAAGGAAATCAGAAAGAGATGATATATGTAGGTGACAGATTCAAAGCTAAATGCCAAATGAAAAAGACGAAGCAGTAAAAGGTGAGTGCTACAAACAAGCGGTATTACAAAATGTACAGAAAAATCACAAAAGAGACATCAAAATCGCATTGGGTGACTGGAACGCAAACATTGTTGCAGCAATGGGGCAACACGGAATTCACCATACTACTGATGATGGTTAGAGAGTGGTGGAACTATGTAGCATGAATCGTCTGATTATGGAGGACACTTTCTTCCAAAACAAGGACATACATAAGACAACATAGACAGAGCCAGGAGGGCACATTAGAAACTAAGTAGACCATATGTAAATAATAGGTCGGAATTCTAGTATATAACAAGAAAAGCAGTGGAAATGAAAAGTATAAAGTATTCTAGTATATACACGAAATGAAAAGATAAGATATGGTTATCAGATATGGTTACAAAAAGGAAGAAGTAAAAATCTAAAACGGGAAGAAGAATACCTACAGAAGAAGAAAAAATAAAAAAGAATGCGAGGAGACACCTAAGGCTGTTTGTAGATCAGTAGAACCAAGAAGCAGTAAAAGCTACATGAAATCACAAGGAAACTAGCGAATAGGTAGTACGTATATACAAAACACAAAGTTACGTGGAAATAGTAGTTGCATAAATCAACCTGAAAGGAATAATCAAACAAATTGGGTTTTCATAAATTTTGTATTGTTATTTTGAACAAGAAATCTAGTTAGACCTAGACTTTTAGACCTAGATCAACTTTATTTGTTCACACAAGCATTATCGCAATTATATTGACCTTTCTTTTCACTAACCGTTACTTTAACTAACACACCGTTAATTTTAATATTCAATTCATCAGTGTATACCAGAACGATGGTAAGTTTATGTAAACAGAACGGCGGACTAATTATACAATAATATTATATAGTATTATTAATTTAATATTTCTAGTGTGATTTGACAAAATGCAACAACTGAATAGCCAGTTGAAAAATAATAATCTAATGCATAGTTTTTAAAAAATGAGTTGTGTTAAGAATAAAATGTAATACTATAATCAAAGATACTTGATTAAAATCTTTATTAAAGTGACAGTTCAGAGTTACCTATTTATAATTTATACTCCCTCTTAATACACATAAATTCAATATCTTAACAGATGGTTAAATAACCTTTCTCTAGAAAGCATGATTAGTAACTTCGAGAAATAAGTCCCATGACAAATATAATTTGTCTTAAATAACAGCGCAACCTAATTGACTGATTAGTTAGCCCCAATGCACTTAGATGTTGCATCTGCTGTTGCAATTACTCCATAGAACTTCTCAAGAAATAAGTATAAATGGAATCAGTAAAGTAGTTGAATTTCGTCGTGGTGCAATAAAATGATGGCTCGGTTATTATTTTAACATTTTACGCATTATCAAATGTAATAAAACTATACTTTGCTTTTTTTGCTAGCCCCAAATAACACCGCGAAGTTTTAAATGCGATAATTTGATGTCTAAATACAGACGTTTTTACACTGGAACAAAGTATGCTTTGTTTCTATAGATTTTTAATAAATTGTGCAAAATTATTTAATGGTAAAATTGCATCACTAATATGGAGTTCAAATTAGTTAATTGATTTGCATTGGGATACATTAAAAACCTGTAAACTATATTTTTTGTCATAAAACTATTTTTATCTTTCAGATAAAATGAATGCATAGTTGAAACGAAAACTTTCGGAGGGCTTGCGAGAGCTTAATTATTTGTATTTAACTAGTACAAATTAACTTAACCATTTTAAAGTAGCTTTAATAGGGTTATTGGCAATAAAATACTTGCCTTAGTAAAACGTGAGTGTTATAGTCGCATTAATATAACATCATTTGGTCGAAAATCAAATGTTTTTTTGCATACGACATCCTTGTCGATTTAGTAGCTTAATAATAATAGTTAAATATGAAATTCTACTAACCAAAGAAAAAAATTCACTAAACACTAAATTCAGCTCTATTTGTCGAAATTAGTGTGTCTGTCCTGAAAAATCAGTTTTTTTGTTGTCTCGAGTTCCGGGGAAAATAATCCGAGACGCGAGACTATTATATACAAGATATTCAATTAAAACTCTTACTTTAGAATTAAGGATTTCTTTGTTTCAATTTCTTGAGCAAATTATTAGTTAAAAAAAGGCAGTTCTGAACAAGAGTGTCGCTTTACACATATGGTTTTCGAAAACAGTCTTTTTTTTTAAAACCAGTCTATATAAACAACCTATCTATGAATAATTAGAGAAATGAAATTGATTAGTTATTATTATTTTTATTATAGTTTCAGTAAGAAGCTACCGTTAGTTGGTATGTTGTTTGGTCAAGTCATTCATTAAATAAACTGGTACCTTCTATTCAATTATATTTAAAAGGTTTTACATTTGTAATTTTATTTATAAACAAGTAGTAATATTTTTAAATATTGGTCTTCCTAAAGATTCATATTGAAGTTATGGTTTTCAAAGTTTTGATAGTTTTTGTAAAATTAATAGCGTACTTTTATAATTTATTGTTTATAGTATTTTTACTATATTGTAGCATGTTCATTTTTCTAATTTTTAAAAGATGCAAGTTAGTACATATATATAACAAAAAATCCTAAATGCGGTCCTGTGTATTCTTATATTTTTTCTCAGCTTAAAATTGCAGTTGGTATACTGTATAAAATGAGTCCCACTAAATCTTAAAGGTCACCTAAAAGAAACATTCCCAGACTAATAAAGTTTGCTTCTAGAAAAAACTACAGACTTCGTTCTACAAAAGTACTATCTTTTACACGTGTTAGCATACACCATTTCATGTTTCGATGGACAACATGAATTGTTCTTGCGGAATAGAATATTCTAGAACAAAATTGTTCTTAATTTCGTGCCTATAAGGGTTAAAATATAATATTCGCCTTAATAAAGGTTTCCTTATGGTTAAAATTCATGGAACTTCAAATTTACAGCTTTACAACACATTGGGTTGAAATATTCTCTAGTAAACAAAATATCGACAAACAGGATCTTCTAGAATAAAATTGTCTAGACAGCCACCTGCAAAATATTGAGTTACCCCGAAAGTTTTCTGAAAGTTTTTTGAAAATGTTCTAGAATAATGTGACGTAATTATCTCTCATTGTCTTAAGAAAATTCCCGCCATTTCTTTATTGGTTCATTTGAAATTTTACCCTTCTCAAAACTTCTAGCGCCGAAATATTTTTAGTTTAAGAAGTCAGCAATGGACCACCAAAGGAGGCGGTTGCCTCGAGGTCTTTCTGGGCGCTTTGCGTCTAGGGTTCTGGGTCTCGTACCCTGAAGTACTATTCGATCGAACGATGGGAGTCTTTACTCCAAGTTCGCGGGTTTGTTCCAGTATTCTAGTTTCCCGTGTTATTACCGAATGAAATTAATCCAGTGGAGGATTATTCTGCAATTACAGTTTCAGTTAAAGTTTCCCAGTTGGTTTAGTCGAGTTTTAGTGAAATAGAGTCCGAAATAAACACTTAAATCGCTCTTACCGAAACCGAATAATTAGTTCCGTACGATTTATCGATTTATAATTAAAGTGCAGTTAGTATTTTGTTGCCGTATTCTAGTTTGTTGAATGATTTCTTCTGATAGTAATACAGTTATTATAACGAATAATTATATTTTACTTACTTATTATTATTACTATTATTATTATTATTAATTATATTTACCGAATTTAACTTATCGTAAACCAAGTTTTTACAGGATTTCGTTTTAAATAATTTCTAAACAGCACGTTTAAGCGTGGTGCTATCTTTAATAAACAAAATCCTTTCTACGAACATTATTATTAACCAGTGATGGTTTAAGAAGAACATTTCAAATAAACACTTAATAGCTGAGTTTATATGGTTGTTCCGGTTATTTAAAAAAGGAAACTTTATTGGCTAATAGTTCTAAAGAAAGACAGCTATTGCTAACTTTAATTTCTTTATTCAAATTCAGTAGCGGTGTCAGTAATTGAGATGTTTTCCAGATTTCTTCAGACTCATCAAGCGGTTGAGTTTGGTGATTAGTGTTTATTTGTAATTGAGGGGGCAATATTGTATTAATTGCTCTGTAAAATGAATTATTCGGATTGAATTATTCGAATAAGGTACTGTGAATTGATGGATTTTATTTTGTTAAAGCTAAAGTAAGTTGTATTACTATTTATATATTAATTTTTATTATTATCTGCATGAGCGTATTTTCCCCGTCGCTAAGAATTCTTACGTTGGGTATCATTTTTTATATTTAAATCTATAACGATGTCTTGAATAAAAACTTCACATTTTTATTTTTTTGTGTATAAATAAACCTATTTTTGAACCTAATCAGACTGAATAATATTGAACCACATATTTATGAAAGTCTTTAAATATTCTTTATTCATCCTAACTTTGACATAACTGATTATGACTAATAATTGACATAATAATTCACTGTCGCCCAATCGCGGGGTTTTGTTCTGGGAAAAATAACGTTTGTTTCAATATTTTTTTAATTTGTTTCATTTGTCTTTATATTCATTGACTTCATTTTGTTTCATTTTAAGAGGAATATTTATGAATACTCAATAAACCAGAAATAATAAAAAGCTGTGGGTGCAATACTAGATATTGTTTTCCAGTAAATATCAAAGTGGTTTGCAAGGGTGAATGTATTTAAAAACTTTGTTTATTTTAAAACTTTAAATAAATTGTTCAAATAATTTTTGCTTGGCTGAATCATCCTCATATTCAAAAAAGATTTTTGTGGAAGTTTTTATATATGTAATATATAAAAGGATTTATATACAGTGCGCGCAAAAAGTAACAAATTCGATAAAAGAGAAAGTATTGATTTTTGGAAAAATTTCAAAAACACGTCATTTTTGTTTTCGTTTAATATTCGAATATACAGGGTGATGCGTTTAAGAGTGGTGACGTCATCGGCATTTTTTTTAAATAGCAACCCTTATTTCTTATTCCATATTCTGACACTTCATCCAATTACCAACATGGTAATGTAATAAGTTTGTTACATCACATACAAAATTTTTGAAAAAAATAATTACGAAGACAGGAAAGTGCTATAGTCACCACATTTAAACGCATCACCCTGTATATCCGATATGTCAAAAAGTACGGACTTGTTAAAAAGTACTGAATAAAATTGACATGTTTTCGGAATTTTTCCAAAAATCAATACTTTTCGTTTCGCTTTGCATTTAAGTGTGGTGACTATAGCACTTTCCCGTCTTCATAATTATTTTTTTCAAAAATTTCCTTGTGTAAGGCGACAAACTTATTACATTACCATTTTGGCAATGGGATGAAGTATCAGAACATGGAATAAAAAATAAGGGTTGCTATTTAAAAATATGCCGATGACGTCACCACTCTTAAACGCATCACCCTGTATATTCGAATATTATGTCAAAAAATGCGGACTTTAAAAAAAAAATTGACGTGTTTTTGGAATTTTTCCAAAAATCAATACTTTCCCTTTTATCGAATTTGTTCCTTACTTTTTGCGCGCACTGTATGTACTGCTGTGCTTTTCATTAAATGTAGTTGTTTTCCAGTGGGAGTTCTTGGAGGAAATGAATTAGACGATTAGTTAAACCGATTTTAAAAACTAATATTTGGTTAGAATTACTATCCGGGATACCCAGGAATTCCCAAAATCTTGAATTCCGGGAATAGAAAAATTGTCTAGACTCAGAAACACTAGACACGAAATCTTTTCGTAGAAGAAACCACAATCGTCGTTTGCATCGTTGCGACAGTAATCAAGTAAGCTAAGAAAATTGGTACCTATTTGTAAAATAGAATCTCATTTTATTTAAAACCTTATGGAAATTTACCACATTTCCCATTTGAAATTAGTTTTAGGAAGCTACTTAAAATTCAGTCCGTCCATTAATTACTACAGGTGGTTAGAAATAGTTTAATTAATATTTACATAAACATTCGGTAGTTGTAAACTCAAAATAGGAACGAGCAAACCGCTGTACAGCTAAACTATTTATAATTGGATTCGAATTTCAGCAACATGTATTCCTGGCTTCCACACTAGGAAAAAATAATGAAAAAAGAAAGAAGAACTGTCATATAGAGAGCACGGTTAGAGCGTAAGAAATCAAAAGCGATATAGAAATGTCCTAGCACTTTATCGGATCTTACACTTCCTGGTTGGACGAATCCGCGCAGTAAATAAGTTCGTTTTTTTATATGGAATCGATAAAACACCGCCACGAGTCATTAATTTTTGGAAGCATGATTCGGATATCATTTCATTTAATACATTTTAATAAATTTATGACACGGTTCTGAAGATTAAACCGCTATTATACGGCTCATGCCTCACTCCTTCCTCGTTCCGAGCAATTTTGCTTCTTAAAACGAGCTACTCGACCATTCGGGATGCAAATTAGCTGCGCGCCGTTAAATTTTGTTGCTAAAACTGGGGGCTTTCGCACGTGATAGCCGCGTCCTCGCGCGTCTCACTTCATAAGCAACCATTTTGCTCTAAGCTTAATCTTACTCAAATTATTTTAATCATTGCTCTTCTTTAATTTTAATACGTCGGTTCTCGTTTGCTCGAAAAACGAGTGGCGCTTTCGTCCGGGCTCCTTTTTAATTCCAAGAAAATTTATTTTCTAAACGACATCTGAGCACTTGACTCGGCAAATATAAAGGGATTTTTTTGAGTGAGCTAATTAAAGTGTTGATTATACGACGCCGTTTTTATACTGCCGTAACACTCTCCCAAGTGCCTTTGAAGCTGTTGCCACCGGAGAAGTTCATCCCAACTCGCGAATTTTCAGGACGAACTGACTTGTTTATTAGTGACTTTATGTCGGCGTGACATCTTGCCATGTAAAACAT
Organism: Agrypnus murinus; assembly: GCA_929113105.1. NCBI lineage: Eukaryota > Metazoa > Arthropoda > Insecta > Coleoptera > Elateridae > Agrypnus > Agrypnus murinus. The sequence continues at coordinate 31,084,448 of OV816029.1, forward strand.
GAAATTTATAATCTCCTTAGAGAAATATTAGGACGGCTCCACACCTGAAAAGTTTCATGATTGTTGCATGAAACGTGCTAAGATGTTGAATTCTAAACACAGACTTGACAGAAGAACGTAAACTTTCCGGGACAACGGCAAATTAAAAGAGAGTAAATAGTTAGTTACTTGTAGCTACTACATGTTTAACTTTGGTGACAAATAAACTCGCTTTTTACACAGTTTCGTCACACAGCAAAGTTTAGATAATTGGAATCAATATTAGCACTTTTAAACAAACTTTAGACGTGCCGCTCTCTTATTTTTACTAAGACAGACGACGCAAACGACCTTACCTTATCGTTTTTCCTACTTCATCGATATTGACAGTGACAGATGGTTATGTAATCAGTACATTGCCATTTAGAAACAATTTCGAAAGTTTCTTTGTGCAGTTTTTACATTTCTTTCGAATAACAAGACAGATTTTACAACGAAACAGAAATAGAATTCTCGATTTTTTAAATTAAATGTAAATTTGTTAAGAAGTAATATTAAATAAACTTTTAGAAATCCGTGTAATAACATCAAAAATGATCTTGTCCCACATAGTATTTAAATGCGTAGAAAGGAAAACTGTGTATTTATAATGTCTAAATATAACTGTAACAATAAAATAAATGCATCTACGTATATATCCTAAACTATTGATTACATAACTTGCACTGCAGAGTATTTATTAATATAAAGTCCACAATATAAACTAATCCAAGTCATTGATCTCAGAAATCTTTGTTCTATAATCGATTAGTTAAGGTTCGTGAACAAACTGTAAGAGGAAATATTAAATAAGTTTTTAATTAGTTGAAATTCAACATTAGATTGGTATCCAGCATTTGAAATTTCTAATCTCTAACTAAACTCATTAATTAATGCAAAATTTTTATTAATCTTCAAACAACTTACCAATACGTGTTTTCAATAATGAACCAAACACACTTAACTCATAAATAAAACTAGAATTGATGATCGCTTAGTTATCCCTCAGCTGTTTAACTATTTAACTTGAAAAGTTTAACTTCCCAACAGAATATAATGCCAAAGAAATACAACACGCACTGTAACATCGTTTAATGTTAACAAGACGGGCACTAATACCACGCAATTTCTATCTAATTTTCAGAATTTACTGCAGCATTAATAATCTAGAATTAAGGGCTAAAGACTGAGTTATTCTTTGTTATGTAAGTTTAAAGTATGCAACTAACTAAGATACCTATAACATGGACGTTCAATTGCTTATTATCAATTACTTGGAGTTAAGTTAACTGAAACACTAATTATTTTTCATTGAAGGTGGGAGAACAACATAATTCGTTGTTTAAAAGATGTTAGATATGTATCTGATTTGGTATAAAGAATGTATTGTCTGTAAATGAAATGTCGTTTTAAGGAAAACATATTTTTGATATAGGGAATCCTAGTCATTCACGAAATATCATAAGTTAACATATTGTACAATTTACTTTAGATTATATTGCCGTCATGTTTGTAGTAGTAGATGTTATTTATCCAGTTGCAGTACCACGAAAATGTAATCTAAACAAGGTTAACAAGCTTTAAACAAGAGGCTAAGTTGAGATTAGTAGTGGTTGACACCACAAGAACTCTTAAGAACTGTAATATATGACAAACTGTTCAATTAGGTAGCCCAGTCATCTGTCATCCGCATCTCTCTTTTTCTGAAAAGACAACTTTCAGCCCATATCATGGAATGTTCTGCACGCATATCGTGTGGTTTTACTTTTCTAATTTATGTTATCTTGTTGCTTTTCAGTCAGGCATCAGTCACCTCTACAGTTTGACTCCTCTACTCAAATGAACCATAACAAAGCATAAACATCTTATACTTACGTTAATCTTATACAATACGTAGCTCCCAGTAGATACTTCTTATTTATTCAAATTACAAATTACTAAGGCTTACTGATTTTAAATAGGACCAGGAACGATTGAACAGTATAGAGGACGCCACCCAATTTTTTTGTCGTCATTGTTTAAAAGCAAAAATGGGAATCTACAATTCGGGACTCTCAAGACTCCCAACCGAGTTACGTTAAATTATCTATCTCTTTTGGTTATTGTTTTAGTTTTGTTTAGCGATAACAAGCAATTTGTCGTGCCAAGCTATAGTAGTTGATTATTAATTTTAAACTTTGTCATTTATTAATTGATTATCATTGATTATTAATTTACGTTCATAAAAATCGTTAGCAACAATGCAATGCACAATTCGTGTCATAAAACATAAACAACATTTAATTATAATATGAAACCTACAAGCATTACGAGATTTTACACTTTAACTTATTGGAGATTCCATTCTAAATACATCTTTACTACGTTTTCAATTGAGAAATGAATTGCTTTAATAACATCGTGAAAAAATTCTCAAAATATTTATTTACAAATTAATTTACTGAAAGAATGCTCGTCAGTAATCCTTTTATACTAGTACATTTGTTTTAACTTTAATCCACCTTAGTACTTACACTAGTAAAACTAATCATCATAACAACCTAAAAAGAACAATGATTCATACAGTAAAGATGCTGGAAAGGAAGTTCTAATTGAACACTAAACGCATTATAAGAGACTGAAACAGACAAGTACTCCTGCAGACTGTTCTCTCAAGGTGAAGAATGTACAAGTACATATCCTTCTAAAATTTAAGAAGGGTTAACCATGTTCCAAAACTACTCAGTCATGACATAACCAGTACCAATAGTAAATTTAGCAAACATCTCTTTAAAGGATTTTTTTAAAAGAATGCACACTATAAAACTTTAAAACCAGAATGTGTTATCAGAATACAAACCCTAACAATGTCTAGTCAAACATGAATTTATAGTTCTAAAAGCGTTTTCTTCCTTTGTGGGCATTTTAATATTAAAGACAATTTGCTTGAGATCACATCATGTTTGCTAAAAAATAAATCATAATAATGCGGTATATTTTGTTATAACGAATTTACTACCATGCTTTATAGGTTTATTAACTTTTATTTTTTTGTCTTTTTACAATACACTAAGCAGAAATGTTTTACGTGCTTGACTAAATAGGAACTATCATGTAAGATAATTAGCCAGGTAAATCAAAAGCCGATAATCCAATCTTAAATGTTTAATATAAAAATGTATCAACACATGGACCGAATTCGACCAGTGTTAACTAATAACTAAAACTTCCCTTTCTTTTAATAATCGTCTTACCGTTACAGGGCAGACGTTCAGCATCATTAAGCATTTACGACCCTTAAAAGTTATGTATAAAATCAGAACGTTTCACATGTTTTACAGAAAAATATCATATTACAATATAGGTTCATATAACGAACCGGCAAGACCAAACATTAGTAAGCGTGAATTAAAAATAACCAATGGTAGATATATATAAAGGGCTTATTCATTCTCGTATCCCTACATTCGACCATCCTAAACAAGCGACCTGTCCTCCAGTAGCACAGACCTGCAACAAAACCAGAATTAAAAATCATTGTTTATCATGATATAACAAGAGATTCGTTGATCTCATATCCTTAAGGTAGAGATCCGTTGATCTCGTTAACTTGTTGAGAGATCCGTCGATCTCTTGAGATCCTTCGATCTCATAAACGTGATGAGAGATCCTTCGATCTCTTGAGATCCTTCAATCTCATAAACATGGTGAGAGATCCTTCGATCTCTTCAGATCCTTCGTTCTCTTCAGATCCTTCGATCTCTTGAGATCGTTCGATCTCATAAACATGGTGAGAGATCCTTCGATCTCTTGAGATCCTTCGATCTCATAAACATGATGAGAAATTCCTCGATCTCATAAACATGATGAGAGATCCTTCGATCTCTTGAGATCCTTCGATCTCATAAACATGATGAGAGATCCTTCGATCTCTTGAGATCCGTTGATTTCATAAAACATGATGAGAGATCCTTTGATCTCTTGAGATCATGATCTCGTAAACTGATGAGAGGTCCTTCGATCTCTTGAGATCCGTTGATCTCATAAACATGGGACCTGCAAGAACCTCCAACAAAGCGAGAATTAACATATTTGTCATTGCATAATCAGAGATCCATTGATCTCGTAAACTGAGTTAGAGATCCGACGATCTCGTTAACGTCATGGAGATATTTGTCTATTTTTCGTAAACATGATGAGGGTTTCATTCATCTCTTCAAATCCATTGAGCTTGTAAACGTCACGACAGAACCATTGATCTCGTCAACGTGGTGGGAGATCCGTTGATCTCGTAAACGTGATGAGAGATCCGTCGATCTCGTAAACGTGATGAGAAATCCGTCGATCTCTTGAGATCCGTCGATCTCGTAAACGTGATGAGAGATCCGTCGATCTCATAGACATGGTAAGAGATAATAAATCTAACTTACATGTTATCTTGAAATATGGCCCACTTTATGATATCATATGACGCAACCACCATTCGACTGACACGTCTAGGACCTTCTCGTAAGTCTTTAACTTCGAATCGATCGTTAAGAACTTTGGAGATTGGAAACAATCCCCTAAACTATGGCAACGGCGTTTTACTGAAACCAATTGCTGCCTCGCAAGCAGAATCAACTCACCTTCAGCATATTTCGTAATTTCTTGTCTGGCTGTTCCTTGGCTGCTAATAATTGTATTAGACATTTCAAATAAATAAATCAAATTCATTAAATAAATTAACTTAATTCTGTAAACAGGCTCTAAAATACAAAAATTTGTGAAATCATCGATTATTAATAAAAACTGTTTCTTCTTTCTATTTGTCATTTTCATCTCACTATTTTCAAATAGACCAACATAGTCGATAAGTACGAGTATGGTGTGAATAAAGGGTATTGCCACTTTTTCTATTGGATGGAGTTTACATTACTTTTGTACTACGTTTTAAAGTTTTCTCAACACCTAGCGTTATTATGACAGAGACTACAGTTTTGCATTCTCGCCATTTTGAAACTACGTAAGCTATTTTTCCATTATCTATTTTTTTGTTATAAAGTTTGTTATTGAATTGGTATTCTTTACAATATTGCTCCGTTTATATACTGAATGTCAAAAGGAAAGTCTAATATTTCCCATCACCATCGCCCGTCTGTGGGTAATGGTCATTCTTTGAAAATGTGCAATCTGTCACTAACTGAAATGCTATACCATGTAAATAAACTCGAAAATACCTTGTTAGTGTCAATACCACTGCCATCGTTTCAAATTCGTATGAATTATAGTATCGTTTGTCATTAAATAAGAGACTAAGTGTTATTTTTGGTTTTCATCAAATTGTATTAATATTGCTCAACATCTATTGATAAAACCGGTTCATTAGTGAGCGACTCTTGTATTCGAACAAATGCCCTTTGTTATAGAGCAGTCTAAATCCAAGTAGCTCTTTTCTTAGTCAAATGAGTTAGTGGTTCTACCATAGGTGCATAATTTGTACAAATTTAGGAAAATAATCAGACTAGCCTAAAAATTGTCGAACTTGGTTTACGGTTCTTGGCTCTGGCATCTGTAATAGAGCATTCACTTTCCTTTTACCAGGTCTAACCCCATCAATACTTATTTGACGACCTAGATAAAATATGTGTTCAATGTGCATTTGCTTAACTTCAGCGTAAGGTTATATTCAAGTACCATGTAATACTAAACGAAGTCTTTCTTAAGGTTTTTAGAGATGAAAAAATTCGATCTGAATACTCATTAAGTGTCTTTACATCTTTTTACACAAACTAGTATAATATTTCCAATGTCAATATTCTCACATTGAATGATCTCTTTCTTATGACATTTATGCCAACAAAGACTACAGACATGTTCGAAAACTTCCCTAAGGTAACAAAATTGGCATGCTTTACCATGATTACGTGCTCTTGCTCGAGATATAAACCCTTCTTACTATAATAACTACGACAAATATTCTAATACATATACTACTACCAGTGCATATACAGTTAACTTATTTTTTTTTGTTCATGATATCAATATCAACATCCGCGCGTTATAATTTTATACGTACTTTTCTAAAAACGTCGATCGAAATTACTCAAAATATGGACTTTCCCTTATCAAAAACTTTATTAAGATTTTTTTGTTCCAAATTCCATCAAAAATGCTCTGGTAAAGTCTGGTTCAGGGGCTTTTAGACTTCCTGTACATCGGTTATAGCCGCCATTATACATATATATTGAGAGTTTAATACTTTTATTGCATACAATAGCAGACCCCATGCAACTTTTTAAGGTTACATCTTTTAGCGCTTCGGTATATTTCTAACTATTTTAAGGGCATCTTGATCAATATTGTAGAACACCCTGTACCTACTGAACACTGCCTCTTATGATTTACAAACGCATTTTTATTGTACATATTGAAAATGATTTGTTTATCGATAGCAACATTAACTTCCCTTTTAAAGTATTTGTTTTCAAAAGGACACTTGCCTTATAAAGAACCCAATTGTTTACCTTTATGAAATGTCCATTTAACCCACAACAATTAGAAGCTCGGTTTGTAGTTTGAGTTATGTCTCATTGAAACTTAAGAGATGTGCAATTTGGCTTTAGTTGCTTATGATTGTTAAAAATATAAAAATATTAAACCTAGGTGTTGAGGATCTATATAGGTTTTCTTTTATTTGGCGTACTACCCATCGTATTCGCACACGCATAATTATAACTTCATATAAACATACGTACGACATGCATACCTTACTATTCCTGCAATATTTTCGTCCGTTATGCCACTAAATACTGTGACTAAAGACACTCGTCTTAAATGACTCGTCGCTTAACTTAGATAGTTATTGAAAATAATAATCGCCCAACGTTTGACCGGGGCTAGTTTGATAATTAGCAGCATATTGGGGTAAATTAAAAAATGGAATGGACTTACGAAATTGTTTAACCACGTTGTGCTTCATTTCGTTCCAAGCAATGTCATACTTTGCCTGTTCATTGTACCACTGTCTGACAGCATTGCCACGTAGCCGATCTGCTATCCAATGCATAATAGCTATAGAATCATCGTCGCTGCGTAGCGCAGTAACTTCTTTCTTCCACGTTTAAAATTACTTTTTCAGATCGCTACCATCTGATGGCATCTGATGATGCAGATGTGGATGAATTACTCTAAAAGCTACTGCTGCTTGACGAACGGTGCTTTCTACTAGTTTGCGTTTTTCGCGATCGTTTGCGATATGGGTAAAAACCCATATTCACTTGAACACTCGCTAATAATTATGAACAAAATAACACTCACTATTCGTTAATAATTACGAACGAAATAACACTTACTACTCGTTAATTACGAACGAAATAACACTTAAACACCTACTACTCGTTAATTACGAACAAAATAGCACTCACTACTCATTAATGAGAAACGAAAATAAACAAAAAGATATTAACCACGCAATGAGATTTTAATCCCACTCCTGATTATTGTAATATAATTAGTCAGGTAAATCAAAAGCCGATAATACAATCTTAAATGTTTAATATAAAAATGGACCAATACATGGACCGAATTCGACCAGTGTTAACTAATAACTAAAACTTCCCTTTTGTAGGCCGGGGCGTAATTCAATAATGATTTAAATTTTGTTAAACATTCTTTTGGTGCATTTATTTTAAAGAATTCTAATTCTCACAAATCAAAGTTAATCCCAAGTCTCAATGTTACATTTGACAGGTCCTTTCGGGTCGTGTGACTGTTTGCTCCGGAGTGGGCGGGAACGGTCGGTTACGCTTCACTAGCAGCAATTCATATGCGTTCCATTTTGAGACCAAAACGTAAAATATCACAGAGCCGGATTAAGGCACACATGAAAAGATAATTACAACACATTATTCGCTTACCCTTTAAATGGAAATTACAGTACTTACGGTGGGATTGGGGATCCCCCGTGCCGTCTCACGTTGGTTCTGGATGATTGGCGCCTTCGGGAGTGAAGACCTTCAGTGCACAACCACGATCATGCTGACCTGAAACAGATGCTTGCCGCATCGGGCGCCCTTTAGCCGAATTGCTAACAGGACCAGGTACACACTTGGGCACCGTCAATGTATTCATCTCCCTCCGAGTTCGCTCCTCATTGGGAATGCAATACAAAAACCTGTAGGGGAATAAGCACCCCTAGGCTGCCCAGTGATCAACTGGGGCCACTGGTGTAATTCTAATTAATTACCCAGGTTGAGGCAGACTGAAGAAATACGACCATTTCTCCGTCCCCAAGCAAACAGTATACTGTGCGGTTAATTTTACAGAGCTCAATTCACATAACGTCAACAACAACAGCAATTCTACAAATTGCTAACAAATCAACACAACAACAACAGGCAATTCCTCAATTGCCAACACATCAATATAATAACATCAACATAAAGCCAATATCACACATTGGCGACAATCACAATTCAAGCAACATCTCCTGTTGCTTAACAACAACCCGTTAACAGGTACCAGCACATGTAAGTGCCATTTTCATTTCCAAACACAGTTAATATTAGCATTTCGCATATCCACGTTTTTAGTCTCAATATAGAATACACGCATTACACTCGAAACCGCTAAAGGCCTTTTTTACGTTTCAACCGACCGCCCGTTTACAGCACCACAATGCAACTGTCCCTTCAGACATCATATCACCGACCGCTACCCCTAATTTTGTATACTTTTAAATATGTGTTTCTATAGCCTCAGACGGTGTTACAAAAACCATTAAGACGTAGGGTCAGAGGGTGACTTATTTATAGCTACACATTCAAGAAAATAAACAAAAAGATATTAACCACGCAATGAGATAGGCTTTAATCCCACTCCTGATTATTGTACAATCACGTTTTAGAAAAGCCAATGCTTTCACACAGAAGATAAATTTATTTTTATATGTACAAAGACGGAGATATTATAGAAGTATACCTTGATGGCAATTTAAAATGAAGAGAAATAAATACCCTCAAAATTGAGCTCATTATATATTTGTTTAGTAATAGTAACGGCATGGTTTTTATGTGTCTTTGTAGGTATATTTTCGTTACGTTAGTAACATGCGACAGTACTACCTCTGAAATTTACATTAGGCAACCTTCTTCTTATTGCAATTAACACTGACGTCTCTTTAGTAGAGCGGGTTTTTTTAGATGTCTGGATTACATTTAATTGCTATATTTTACGTATTTCATTTTTTACAATTAATTTTAATTTCAGTTTCAGGGAAAAGCTACTAGCGGTTTCGTTTTCGCCATAATTTCCATATAAATTATGCTGGATAACTAAAAATACCCTATTACAAAGCTTTCACGCACTTTATAGATTTCTTTAACATTAATGGTCCTTAAACCACAACACACATTACTATTGACCTTTAAACCATAACGACGGTTACATTTTGGAAGTGGGTATTAAAGTAATTTGCTTTTAGGTGGCACCTTTGAGAATGAACCTTTCATTAATGATATTACCAATATCGAGTTTGTTTTGCAACGCACTAATGGCTCTTACAGTAATTGAATAACTAACTTAACTTTAAGTTTTCACTTTACAATTAATTATTTGACAAAATCGATTTTTCGGTGCTAAGAACGAGACGCTGCAATACTTTTAACATTTAACGATAGAAAAATAGGTACTTCAATTTAAGAAATGCCGAAAAGATTGATTGATAATGCGGAGAAGAAGATGTATTAATTCAAGCGAGTACAACTTGATTTATGTTTGACATCAGACGATGAAATAATGGTAATTAGAATTATTTTTGAAATAACTGATGCTGTAAAATATATATTTTCAGTTTTTTAAATTGATACGATATACGGATACGAAATTTACTAAATTTTCTTTTGCCCAGTATCCGAATCATCACGCCTCAGCAATCAGCAGCAGTCTGTCTTTATAGTTACATTCCACCGCCCCTGGTTCTTCATTTACTGCTCTTAGATTTTCTGGTAACTAAACTAAATGTAAGAAAAGGGACAAGCACAGTATTTCCAGCTCATTTACAGTCATATACCTAGGCTTAAATGATACTAAAGTACCTCAAATGATTTCATGGTGTTATGTAATTAGTTGCAATTTATTTTATTGCTCAACTAAAAACTCATTTTATTGCACTGCAACCAAAACCAGACAATATGTTTATATTGTTTACTCAGTTTTTTGTTTTTTATTAATTTCGTCTTTTTAAATAGTTAATAAGTAATTGCACAATATCTATTTTTAAATTGAGTTCGATTTAACTTTGTGATTTTATAAAAATTACATTTTTATGATTTTATTAGAAAATAATTTAAATTTAAGATATGATTTTATTTGCCTTCTTTTAGTTTGCTTATTTAACTTCTTACATACAAATGTTCTGTGATTACATACAAACTAGTGTCGTAATATAGCTATATGTAGATTACTAATTGTAAGTAGGTGAAACTGTATCGGCAGACGGCTTTTATTTATTAATGAATATTTTTACTTGTATAAATTGAAAAAAAAAGATAAAAACACCACTGTGTATGGTGTGCAATGTGTAAAGCGAAGTAGAAAATATATTTTGTTAACCGTGGGTGAGGCGAAGCTTTATTATGCATATTAGCGTGCTAATCTCCCTTTCCTTTTACTATCAGGAAAAACGAAGCGCAGTACTCTTTACGATTTTTTGCAAATATTTATAGAAAATTCTTCTTCTATTTATTCAAACAGAAGCATAAATGCAAGTTAATTACCTGGCTTTAGACAATTATCTACAATGTCTAATACTGAAACATGTATTGTATGTAAATAATTGGTATTCACATTTGAATCACTTTTATCGCAACGGTTACTTTCCTAGTAGAAGTGTACAAGAAACCTATTAAACCTTGAAGAATGTATTCTCATTATCCAGTTCAAATGAAATAAAATGGATGTTATATATTTTCTTATTAAAACAATTGTGAATGCTAAAATTATTTTCTTACCTGTTTCAACAAAGAAGACTTATTTAGCATATAAAATCATCCAAATTTGAAAAGTAAGTAAGTTTGCAGATCCATAAGAATTGAATTCAACTATACTAAAAAAAATAAAATTTTATTATTTTGTTAATTATATCAATAAAAAAATGCATACATAGATTATTGAATAAAAATTAGTAACACTTTCAACTTTCACAACTCTTTTATACAATCTTTTATTCATAATTTGAGGTTAGAGGTCGTGCATTATTTTGTTTGGCGCGAACAAAATTGATTTTTTTTTATAGTGAAAGTATTTTATTATAAAGTAGAACCTCGTATTTATAATAGTTAAGTATATATTATTTAATTTTATTATCCAAAAAAATACGTAGAAATAAATAAAGATAGACAACTTTTAAGGTAATTTTTATTTGATTTTTTCACATAATTTTAAATTTTTTTTCTTAATTACATTTAATCAGCAATCAGAGTGTATTCTATAAGCTAATGTACTGTCATAGTGTACATTTTTAATATAATACATATGTGGCGTGATGAGGCAGTTGTTCATTAAAAGGACACCGCAATAATCTTATGGAAATTGGGTTTCGGTCAAATTTTCTGAATTTTTGATATGTTGTATATTTTGTTATCCTGAACAAAAGTCTCCATGGGCACAAAGCTCCAAATTCAATATTTCAGCAACTACGGAGCTCCAAAGCTCCACAGATCCGTTACAAAACTATTCATTTTTAATACTATTTATAGATGTCAAAAGCATATTTTAATTATTTAAATATATAAGTTTATGTTTTTGAGGTCGCTGAATTCAAATCTGATGTCAGATTTGAAAAATTGACAGTTGACAGCTGTCAATTCACTGCCAAAGTAGGATAAAAAAGTAAATATTCTCTTTTTACATCAAGAATTTATGTTTTTGAGGTCGCTGAATTCAAATCTGATGTCAGATTGGAAAAATTGACAGTTGACAACTGTCAATTCACTGTCAAAGTAGGATAAAAAAGTAAATATTCTCTTTTTACATCAAGAGTTTATGTTTTTGAGGTCGCTGAATTCAATTCTAATGTCAGATTGGAAAAATTGACAGTTGACAGCTGTCAATTTTTCAAATCTGACATCAGATTTGAATTCAGCGACCTCAAAAACATCAACTTTCAATGTCAAAAGAGAATATTTACTGTTTTATTCTACTTTGACAATTAATTGACAGCTGTCAACTGTCAATTTTTCCAATCTGACATTAGAATTGAATTCAGAGACCTCAAAAACATAAACTCTTGATGTAAAAAGAGAATATTTACTTTTTTATCCTACTTTGACAGTGAATTGACAGCTGTCAACTGTCAATTTTTCAAATCTGACATCAGATTTGAATTCAGCGACCTCAAAAACATAAACTTATATATTTAAATAATTAAAATATGCTTTTGACATCTATAAATAGTATTAAAAATGAATAGTTTTGTAACGGATCTGTGGAGCTTTGGAGCTCCGTAGCTGCCAAAATATTGAATTTGGAGCTTTGTGCCCATGGAGACTTTTGTTCAGGATGACAAAATATAAAACATATCAAAAATTCAGAAGATTTAACCGAAACCCAATTTCCATAAGATTATTGTGGGGTCCTTTCCTCGGAATTATCGTAGATCTGGCGTCCAACGTCTTTCAATCTTGTATGGTGGTTCTGAAGTAGAAGGAGTTGTAATAGTGGATTGATGTGCAGTTCTAGTTTTTCGTGATGTTTGTAGTTTCATTCACGAATGACTTCTTGCACAAATGGTGTCTTAAGATCCGTATGGAGAGTAAGATTTGAGATGTAACATGGCGCATTTGTAATTGCCAGTAGAATGTTGGATTGACATTTCCGAGATATTGCTAGTTTGGATTTACACGCGCAGTCCCATAGTTCTAACCAATACTCCCAGATAGGCTTGATTATCGTTTTATATAGGAGCCTTTCATTGTTTAGTGATAATTTTGATCACCTACCTATTAACCAATTGATCTTTTTTTTTTAGGTCAATTTGTTTTCTTTTCTTGACTATATGGTATTTTCAAGTTAGTTTACAATCCAGATCTAACCCTAAGGTATTTAAATTCATCGGTCTGGACGATTTCCTTGTTATTTATTTGAACTGCTGGGCTACTCGCTTTGGTGAGGGTAAACGTTATTTGTTTAGATTTGCTTCTATTTACTTGTGTACGCCATTTATGCAGTCGTTCTTGAAGCGAGTTTAAGTGATCCTGTAAGTAGGATGACGCTATTGTTGGATCTTGATGTTTTACAACAATAATCGTGTCGTTTGTAAATGTTCCCGTGATTGTGTTGTCTGTCGTTAGTAGATCCTACATGTACACTAAGTATAATATGAGCCCTAGAACACTGCCCTGCGACACTCCTGCATTTACAGAGTGAACACTAGACACTCTACTATTAAACTTTGTTTGAAGCTTTCGATCACTTAAGTACGATTTTAGGAATTTATAGTATGAAGGAGGAAGTTTTTTTGTTTGACTTTTAATTTTAAGTTTTCCGGGATGACAAACCTTATCAAAGGCTTAGCTGATGTCTAACTGTGCAGTATTGCTTATTCTCCAGTCCTTTGTTTATTATGTGGTTATTCGGTGATTTTGCTGTATAGTGGAGTGGGCTTGGCGAAAATCAAACTGATGATCCAGGATCCAATCTTGAGGCATTATGTCATCGTTGATTCTACGCAGTATTAGTGTTTCAAATAGTTTGGATATTACAGGTAGCAAACTTATTGGGCGATAGGATGTAACATCCGTTGGATCTTTTCCAGGCTTTAGTATCGTTATTATTTGACCATTTTTTAAGGGGCTGGGCCAACACCACCTACATAACAAGGCCTACCAACCACATAGTGACGTTACGACAAAGAGGCAATCCCCGAATCTTTTATACCTCATTTTACATTCAAGTTTTAGCTAATAGGCTGTCTTATTCCACCAAAAATAAAAGATTTCCCAGAATATTAATTAAGAATGAGTTTTTATTTGGCAGGAACCCATTTTCGAATGAAAATCCTATCGTAAATATAAAATACCCACTTGTGTTTATTATGTATTTGCAATTAAATATCTTTAAAAATAAAATTTTTGTAGTAGTTAGGCTAAGTCGATGGTAATAGGATGTGAAAAATAACTCATAGAATAGGAATCTTAGATTAAATGGCGGTGACAACGCGTAAATAATCAGAAAATCAATAATAAAGTTGCTATTTTGAGGTTACAGTTATACTTGACAGAAAGAGTTTATAATTCTTGTGTGTTTGTAAAGTTTTTCTAAAGAAAATCCCTTAGTCGTGAGGATCTTGGGTGTTTTAAATTTACTAAATCTTATGAATCCACTTTCTTTGTGATTTTTCGTCTTTCGGAAACTTAAACATCACGTGCATTTTTTGTTCTTCATTGTAATTACAATGAACGTAATTACCGTTGCACCGGGTACACGATAACACAACACTTGTTTACTATTTTTAAAAACTTTATTAGTTCTACATTATATTAATTATACAAGCTAATAATATGCTACACATATAAAAATTACAATACACCAGCCAACACAATTACACAAAATTGACTTTTGTAAGTGACGTCACAATATGTTGTGAGGCCTTATAGTTATATAGGTGGTGTTGGCTGGACCAATAAGCTATCCTAAGTATAACATTGTACAAATATGTCAAGTAAACTATCCCTTTTATTGGTATCTCTTTTAGATTTTGTTTGTTATTAGATCAACTCCAGATGCTTTTCCGGGATTTAGTTGTTTGATTTCTCCTTTAATTGGTTGTGTTATTTGTACTGGGGTGGTTAAATACTGGCCAACGTCTTGATCCTGTGCGTTATTGTGGTGCGAAAAAAGCCAACTAGATGTTCAGCAAACAATGTGGCTTTTTCTTATCGTTTTTAGCCCATGGCCCTAGCGTTGGCGTATTTTTGTGGATTGGAGGCACAGATAATTGATTTAGGTTTTTGGCGATTTTGATTGGTTTCCAGATAGAGTTGTCGTATCTGCTTCTGCTTAAGTTGCTAACATAATCATTAAAAGAATACTCACACATCTCCCTGAGTTTTGCTTTTAGTTTGTTGCACTTTGCACAATTGATTATACCTAGTTTTGTCTTCAGAAATTTGACTTCGGTGCCAGATCGCCCTAGCTCCTTTTTTTTCTGGTACTAATTATTTCTTAATTTCTACTGAAACATTTTTAAGAGTTTTTGATGGCGCTTGCTGCGGTGATGATTGTTGTGCTGCCTATTGGACTATTGTAGTTAGTGTTTTCGTTGCTTCCTTTATATCTTTAGGGTATTTTAGTCTCATCTTTAAATATATGTTTTCGGTTATTATGTTGCGGTATTGTCCCCAGTTTTGTTCTTAAGTTGTGTAACCTAGAAGTATGTTTCCTTGGGAACATGCTTGTGCTAAGTGTAGCGATTATACGAGAGTGGTCCGTCGGCCGTCAAGTTATAGCTTTTCACTATATCAAGAGAATATTATTGTGTTGCATCATAAATACATAAAGATTGGAGAACCCCAAGCTTACATTAGGAATTTAATTTCTTACTGTTTATAACTAAAATTGTTAAATTTTATTTAAATTAGTTATTAAGTCAGTTCAAGCTTAGGTAATTTTATCCTTTTTTAACAATTATATACTAACTTGTTCATTTTTATTAAATTTATCAGAAACACTCAATAGAAATTTGCACACAACGTCAACGTGAATATCGGTAACAGAGTGTTGGCCAACCCCACACAATTCCAATACCTAAATTATAAAATTATTAGTGATGTGTTAACGCATGAACTCGCATGGTAATTATAATATAGTTTAAGGGTTACAGAAGAATTTACCAAAACCGCAACAAAAAAGGTGTTCAATAAACCAACAAATTTCCAAAACACAGATTACTCCAGTAAAATAAGGATTCAACCTCGGAATGAAAGTAAGAAAGCTGTGTTTTTGCATGTACCTTTGTACAATGTACCTCCTATAATCCCTTGTCGGCGTCACAAGATATTAAAGGTCAAAGGTCACGAAAATCGGTTTTTTCACAATTATCTTGTTTTCTATGCGTCATATGTCATTTAAGGTTCGTATAAAACTTGTAGATCATAAAATTATTTAGAATTTTTATTGGATGCATTTTGTCGTATGATCAACCGTTCTCGAGATATAGCGCGGAGAGTGGCACGAGCACATATAAACTGCGGAGCCAGGTATATAGTAGGCTATACAAAGTAAATTATTGAATAAAATGGCACAATATTAAAATTGTTAATTTTTATTCGATGTTAACAGATTTTATTTAATAATAAAAGAATAAGAATAATTAAAAAGTCAAAGCTAATCATTTATTAACTACCTTAAAGATTGTCAAAATTATTATTAATATTACTTCACCAACAAATTTAACTTACATGAAATATTCTTTTGTTGCAATTTATTAATAAAGTTCTTTATTGGTTCTTTATTAAACAACGTCATTGACAGATAACATAATTATAACATAGGTAATAACATATTTAACAATTAAAGAAAACTTAACACATTAATAACAATTAACATTAAAATACTTAAAATATTTACAAAATACGTTGAAAAAATTTACATAAGAATTGTTTTTTGCAAATCAATGTAATCAGACACACTTAAAACTAATAATTTTACGTATTTTGACCACAATACAAAATTAGTTAACGATATTTACTTTTCTTAACTTGATGCCAATCATGGTGATAATTCCTCAGCCAATGTTGCCAAATTGGTGTTTTGCGTTGCCGGAAGCAAGTAATTTCCATATTTTACCACCAGTTGAAATTCCCGTGTTCTAGCAAGTATTAGGATCAATATTTGTTGTTACCTGGATGTAGAATTATAAAATTCAATTAAACACATACCATCATTTTTGTTTTAATTTGAATTTAATTAAACAACTAAGGCTGATTTAACCGTTAATTAAACATTTTGCCCTAATACTTTAGTGACCTCTGTCAACCACCATATCGTATGAAGTGTTAACCACATTATCTGTACGGCGATTTCCGCCCGCTTTAACCTGCTTAAGCTGCGGTTTCCTAGGACAGTCTGCCGGCGTAAACTGACAAGAACCAAAGCTAAAGCGGGACGAAAAAAAACAGATCGAAAGCGGAGTGAAAACCGAATCCGCGACGATTTCGTAGGAGAGGTGGTTTCCTACAGACAAATTTTTGACAACTAAATCTTTGTAGATTTTTAATTTGCAATTATAAACAGCAGGATACTGTTTCAACAAATTAATTAAATGTTCGTCAACATTAAACGAAAGTTTTTGACTCATTTTGCATGAAAAATGTTGGCCCATCTGTCATATTATTAATAACAAGCTAGTTCTGGGACTTAATCGCTCGGCGTTTTTCCGCTGGAATCTACCTTCGACCGAACAGAACCGACGACGAAAACTGACAAACATTGCGGAATTGTACGCGACGGATGCTAGCGGACCTTATGAAACCACCTGCATTTAATTATTCGCGTTTGATTTCCGCGGATGTCGGTCGGTATCAGCTTCCGTCGACCGACTGTCCTAGGAAACCGCAGCTTTATCAGAGTTTCGTACCACTACTACGAAAGACAGAAAAACATAATCCCAGGACGTGAATTCGACAGATACGTCTGTAGAAATCATGACGTCAGCTACGACTAATAACTGTATAGAATATGATTCTATTATTTTTATTTATTTACTTACATGTTGTGCAATTAACAGGAATATATACAATACATAATCCCAATTACAATTGATGACGAAATATAAAATAAAATATTTAACATCCAAAACGTAATAAGATCGAAACTAATACAACAACTTAAAATCGACTTACAAACCTAAGCCCAAGTTTTATTATTTATACAATACAAATTATAGTGTAGGATAGATCACATACGGCAGAATTTGGCAAATAGTTACTTTTTATTAAAGGGTATAAAAAGTAATTTGATGTTTTTGTTTTCAACTTTAATGAGTTCTCAGAATAAAAATGTTTTTTGTATGTCATTAAATTTTATTATTAGGGTAAACTTAGATGAAATACTTTTTTATTTTTAAATGATGTTAGAAAGAAGTCAAATGAGCTTAATATTAAAGTCCCTAATTTTAGATATAAAACAGATAAATAAACATATATAGCCCATAAAGTTAATATCTGTCTATGGGATTTAACGAACAATTTTATTTGATAAGCAATTTTATAAAAAGTTTATCATTATAATTAATTTAATCAAAGGAAAGAAAGATTATGAATATAATTATTTAATTAAGTAGCTGACACTGCGCAAATAATTAATAATTTTTTTATAATAATTGCATTCACAATGGATGCATTTGAGTTATAATAACCAATCTAATGTTACTTTAGTAACGTGCTATTAGGATATAAGATTATACATTGTATATTTAAATTCATTTAATAAGTTCATTTAGAAGAAATTAAAAGTATCTGACTATAATATGATTATGATTCTGGCCAGCACAGACGTCAGAAAGTACATGAAGTTCTCTTATAGACAGGAATTGCAGGCGACACTGTCTTTGATGGCCCTTAATGGCCATGTCCCTCATGATATATGTAAAAATATCCACTACCATTTTTTAAATGGTGAACTCAAAAGGAAAGGCAAACAGTAGCCTGAAGTAAAACATTTCCTGGATAGAAATAACAGGAAGAGAGTTATTTCGAGTGCAGTTAAATATTATTCTCACTACATACTTAGTCACGTTATCATAAAATTTCTTAGCTCGTTCCTTATGTGCCCAACAAACAATTTTTTAATTATTGATGATAGTATACAGTTTACGTTGCTAATTTATAATGCTTCAAGTTCTATTGTTGAGTAGAAGAAACAGCTAAAATGCTTAAACAAGAGTGCTATAATACTTTCCAATACTTATTTTAGTAATCTTATACAACCAAAGGTTCGAATACCGAAACATCTTGGTTACCTCTATAACACTTTTACGACAATCTAATAACGCTTTTCGTATTCGCTCATTTAGTAACTAATTAGCGCTTTGTAAACGTTTTGCTTACTCCGATAACAGCGATTTCTAAAAGTAACATACAGCCGTTCGTTATTGTATGACTCTCTCATGCTCCTACAATATATTTATCTGTATCAGGCTGTTTGACGATGATAGTGTAACACTTTTTAATGCATCGATTGCCCGAATTTCTTATGCTATTATAACATTAAAATGTTAATATCTATTCGTTTGAGGTTCACTGTTTCACCCAGATTAAAGAAACGTCGAGATTAACAGGAGTGAAAAAATCGTGATTATTTTAGCAAAATTGCTTAAAACGTCTTGGCGGATTTCAATTACAATTGTTTTAATGGAATTGTTCCGTTGGGGTAAATTCCGAACGCATTATTGCGGAATGAATTTGTTGTGCTTTTTGCACAATCTCCTAATTTTGACATGGGTCCCTTTCAGGAAAAACAGTTAAAACAATGACTTAAAGGCCTTTCTTAATTAAGATATTCGAATATAAAAGTAGCAGATGAAATACCTAAGGTGTAATTTTTTTCTGGGTCTGTTTTTCTTAGAAAGGGTTTTTTCTAGTTCTTCGTCTTTATGTTAATTGTATATTCAACTGCCTATAGAAGTTGAACAAGCCATTCAAACCAGATGCCTATAATTAGCGACACTATCGGACTACAGACATTATGATCAACCAAGTAAGCCACTAAAATCAAGTTTTAAATCTTTTGAAAGTCGATATATGTAATGGTTGACGTCATGTTATAGTGATAGTGAAACCTGCCATTCACCCATTTGTTATTGAAGGAATTAAACCTATAGCTTATTACCATTATAGCTTACTATAATGGCGTATTTGGTTAAACAACTTGAGTGTACTTATAAAACTTTTATATGACAATAAAGATATATTGAAGGCATATAATGGTTACTATCAATATACAATTTATATAGCTCTAAATGATGAAATGTTATAAAGTAATAACGTTAACGTTTATATAACCATTATAGCAATTATTGTTATGGGAGTTTTAAGTGATAGTGGGCTACAGTATAGCAACATATAAGGCACAACTTATTTATGCAACTTAAGATGCTAATATTAATTAGTTGCTTGAAATCTTAATAAACCTTAAAAGCATACCGGAAACCATTCTAACCATTCTATAGGAATTTATCCACACATAAACTTACTAAATGTGTATTGGGCACAAGCAGTTCAGATGTCCTGGCGTTTATTCTGATTGGTGGTTCGTATTGTCACAAACGGAATTATTTCAACTCGAATAATTTTATAAGTTCTACAACTTGTATTACAAGGTTACACTCAGTTGCTCACATTAATCAAGCGGCCTCGTCGCCTACGACTCTTGACCAGATACACACTCATTCGAAGAAGAAACGCAACACAGCTGCTGCTGCGTCACCCACGTCTGGACATTCCAATGCATTTTATCTACTAAGGTTGTTCTCATCTATGTTGAACAACCCACGTTCGTCCACATGCAGTCAAGCGACCTACGGTAGCCGAGCAGCTGCGCATTCCTTCAAAGTATTTCCGCTCCAGCCCACGGCAACCCCGCTCTTCTGCAGTATACTCATACCATACTTTGAACACCAACCTACGGATTCCCACTATTATGCTAATCTCTTCCGCATCGAGCAGTATATAAACCGCTTGCTTTGGGCTAAGAATTCAATCAGTGACATGACTCAAAGAAGCCACATCCAAGCAAACGGGTAAGTGCCTTTACATGTATTTTATAGTTAGGGGTTGGAACCTGATGCCAAGCGGCATTGGTTACCGTTCCCCTCACCTTGCTCAGTTCTGCTTCTGCTTCAGCTCTCATCTAGTGCTAGATAGGGTGGTTCCGATCGCTCTGAAGTTATTGTTAGAATTAGGAGGACCTGTACGTCCTATATAACCACCATGTGTAATATCTTTGTAGTTTATTACTTTGTTATTAGTACATAGTTGTTTTTATGCCTTGTGTTTTCTTTTTCTTTCTACCTCTGACTACGACCTCCAGTCACGAAAACCCCACGTGACAGTATCCTAAATATATTGCAGGTTTTTCCTGTTAACGTTTTCTGTATTTATTATAGCAAATGTACTGTTTCTCTGCTATGTTAAGGTTTAATTCTTAAGGCCAGGCTTCTAACTTTTGAAGACTACTCTGAAGATTTACTTGAAACTTATCAACTTCTACTGTCGTAAATTTTATTTTGAGACAGACTCAACTTGACTAATTAGTTCGATGACTTGATTCGTATATAACTTATCAACAGAACTACCAATCTTACTAAAGCTGAAAAATTTTAATATAAGTTCTATCTAATTTAAACTCATTTACTCTTATTACAATCCGTTGTTCATTGAAATTATAAAGGAAAATGTAAGTTAAACTTGTTAGGAAGTGAGGAGACAGTGGAATATTAATTAAATGTAAATCATATCTATTTCATATTGTTAAATTAACCTTCAAAACATCTTACCTGTCTAAATACAGGGTGCCCATTATGTATGGAATGTAGTATATATCTCGGTAAATATCGACTTTATAAAAAAATTTGTTATATAAAAGTTGTTTAACATTTTATTTTCCATAATAAGATAGCATTCAATTGTTTTTATTTCAGAAAACAAATGAGTAATCAATTTTTTTAAATAGCAATATACTCTTTCATTAGGCTCATTTGATAGAGATTTTTTTTTCTCTTTTCGATGACCTAAAATCTTAGTACCCTTATATCAGAGAATTTTTGAAAAAAACGTAAAAAATGTTTATTAAGGGCGCGTTATCGCCGCCAGTTTTCATAATAGGAAGCTTCATTAACTATAAACACCTAAAGATGGCGCTATGGTCTCCAAAACGGAATTAATTTCTTTAAAACTAAAATTTGTGCTCACAGTGTTGCCAGACATGCGTGAACTTTCAAAATATTTTAAGTTTAACTGAGATTTTTAATTTTTAAATGCCTAGGAATAATTTAAGGTAGTTGAAATCAGAAAGGGGAATATAAAACTGCAAAATATCTTTAAAAATATTAGTTGTTCTTTATGGTTTTAAGAAAAAGAAAAGTATTACTATATTAAAATATTGAAAATATATATTCGTTTTAAGAAATTAATCAGGACTAATTAAGAGTGAAATAGTTTATTCAAAAATTAACCGTCACATACTCTTAAGTAAAGAAAAACAACATTTACTTCTGGAATTTATTAAATAACAGTTAAAAGATTAGGAAAGTTAAATTATTTTTAAATGTCCCGCGAATATTACCACCCAACGCTTCCTGGTGCAGAAAGCATTCAACTAAAAATGACTGATTTTCGTGCTGCCATATTTAAAGTTTCGCGCCGTGTACATCTATTTTATTTCAATCAATACTAAGTAAGCAAGCAAAAACATTTATTCATTTTCATAGATTTTGCTATTAAACAGTGATATAATGACTGTACTATGGTTATTTTAAAAAAAATGTTAATTCTACAAGATTGGCTATGTTCGACTACGATTATAAAATTTATTTTAGATATCTACTCCTTATAAACTATCATCCACACTACCTTAACAGTTTAGCAATCGACATCAAACGTTATCTTCGTAAAAAAACGATTATTAAAAGAAAACTGAATGAAAAACGTGAGCTATATTTTGACGCTAATATTTTGCGCCAATAACGCCCCCTTAAGTTAATTTCACCAATAACATGAATCTAGATATCCGAGATCTCTTTCATTTGTCTTAACAATTGATTGTAGGCTTTTATTGTGACAGAAGTTTGTTTATTTAATTAAGTTGTTGGTACATGGAAAAATAAAAATGGTTCATTTAACAGAAACTGAACGTAGAGAAATTTTAATTATGGTCGGTTATGGGGATCGCAAACGAAAACAATTAGAGTATGTGAAATTTTTAATGAGCGTTATCCACATCGAGAACCAATCACCCAGTCAGTAGTTAGCAAAACCTTGAAACGGTTTAGGGAAACTGGCAATGTTTAAGATCTGGTGAAGACTAGTACGCAGAGGTCTGCGACAAATGAAGCTAAAGGCTCGATGTTTTAATAGAAATCGAAGAAAATCCAAACATTTCAACTCGTCAGTTAAGTTTAAACCATGCCGTAAGTAAAGGTTCAATACAGAATATATTACATTCAGAAAAATTACATCCGTACAAACCGACTTTATTGCAAGAATTATCCGAAGATGACTACGATCGACGTGTTGAATTTTGTGAATTTATGATGGAGCGAATCAACAACAATCTAAATTTTCTTAATAATATTGTTTTTTCTGACGAAGCTACGTTTTGTTTAAATGCAATTGTAAATAGGCATAATTGTCGATATTGGGTCGCTGAAAATCCCCATTGGATGATCCAAAATCATAATCAAACACCACAAAAATTAAACGTATAGGTGGGAATTTGTGCAGATCACATAATTGGACCTTTCTTTATTCGTGGTACTCTAACTGGTGACCGTTATTTGCAATTATAGCAACAGCAAATTATTCCAGCTTGCCAAGCAAATCTTGATGATCTTTGGTTTCAACAAGATGGAGCACCGCCCCACTATCATTTAGATGTACGCCGATATTTAAATGTGGTGTTTCCGGCCCGTTGGATGGGCAAAAGAGGGTCTGTGGAGTGGCCTCCCCGATCTCCGGATCTTACACCTTGCGATTTCTTCTTCTGGGGATATTTAAAATCAAAATTGTATACAAACCGACCCCAAAATCTGGCCGAATTAGAGCAACGAATACAAAATGAAGCTTCAGCAATTTCTCCTAGATCGCTCAGAAATTCTTTTCAAGCTTTTCGTGATAGGTTGGGCCACTGCCTTGTAGTTAATAATGACCATTTTGAACACTTATTGCCATGAAAACCATTTTATTGCTAATTTCGTTTTGTCTTCAAGCTTTATAAGAGACGTACATAATTTTCCGTTCATTTGTTTTATTTTGTTTTTTGTTCATTTGTTTTGTTTTGTACATTATGTAGATGCACATCTGTTTATTTTAGGGTAATATCTCGAGATACTTTACGATCTCGGATATCTAGATTCATGTTATTGGTGAAATTAACTTAATAAATATTTTTTACATTTTTTCAAAAATTTTCTGATATAAGGGTACTAAGATTTTATTTTTATCGAAAAGAAAAAAAATCTCTATCAAATGAGCCTAATGAAAGGGTACATTGCTATTTAAAAAAATTAAAGTGTTATTCATTACTCATTTGTTTTCTGAAATAAAAACAATTGAATGCTATCTTATTATGGAAAATATAATGTTAAACAACTTTTATACAACAAATTTTTTTATAAAGTATATTCCATACATAATGAGCACCCTGTATAAGTGTACCTAATAATACGTTAACTGTTATCTTGTACTTTATACCCATGAGAATACAGTATCATCGTTTAGTCTGGATGATTTAACAGAACTAATTTACTATTCCTAGGTAACATATTTTTGTTACAAAGTATCACATTACATGCAAACAGTTAAATAGAAATAGTAGTTATGAATACCAACATCAGAAAACCAAATTTACATAAGAAACGTTAACAGCGGCTATTCTGTTTACTGTTATTCACGTACGTAAGCCCAACCATGCCGCTTTTAGAGACTTTCTGTTCTATATAGATACAAAAGAAAAAACTGTAGTTGTATTTTGCAGTGTGTCTTTATCTGTATTCATCATCTGTCCTTTCCGGATACGCAATTCTTTGACGAATACAATTTTTCAAGGCTTGAAGTTGAGTTTCAGATAGCTTTTTCCGGTATTTTCTTTTTCACGAGGCAAGCGCTGCTTCAGTGCTGATAACTGATATGCGCTGCTGGTCTGATACGCAAACAGCCTGATTCTCTTTTTCCCATAAAAAGAGAAGTTTTAACAATAAAAGCACATTCAAACAGCTTAGTAAAAAATCTCTTTTAAACATTTAAGCGTGCAGTTTAATTAAAATGTACGGAGCAGAACTATACTGTCCTGTTTAATTTCAAGCTTTAGAAGTGTGGTATTTATACATACACACAAAAATGTAGGTTTAAACAAAGCTGACGTTTAGTAAATGGTACGACTCAAGGTAATCACAATGCAAAATTTAATTTAGGAAAAATCTTGCGTGAAATTCGTGCTTTTGTCTCTATATCTCTCTGAAGGGTGTTTTGAAATTCCACGCATACCAGGCTACCGACAAGGGTTTTAAAATGACCACAGCATTTAAATGAGAAGTGTTCTCATGTTAAAACCGTCCCATCTTAAGCTTTATAACTATCATCATAAAATTAAACCGCACGAATTTCCTGAACGCTTACCGATCGACGATTGGGGCGGTTTTGTTGCTGGTAGTCTTACGTAATATGGGGCTTATTATATTGGAGCAAACGGTTTAAGATCATATTGGATTAGATTTACGAGAAAACTTGATAACGCTGATATCTCGATGTTCCCGTTGTTGTTCTAACAGGTAGCAGATGCTACAGATTGATTGTTATTATATTGAGCTTATAAACGACAGTTAAATCCTGCCTTAATTTATATTTTTGTTATTTGTCAAATACAGTGCAGTTTATATAAATGCGTCACAAGTTATACAGATATAGTCTCCTACAGTACACGAATATAACAGACCAGCCTATTAGAGGTCACATTGATTGGATGACAGAATAAAAAAGACCTTTGCATACTTGCATAGGATAAGGATCCCGTTCCATAAAAGCTCACGAAAGGAAGGACTAGCGTGACATAAAATTACTTTTTGTTTTGTATGTCAACTGCTGGTTTTCTTAAATCCAGGTCAACATCTACCGTTTCAATAAGTGCTGTTTCATCGAAAACGATCAGTAGCTAACTCATTATTGGAAGTAGACTCTAGTGTTATTAAAACATCAACCATCAAGAAAACACGATTTTCGTCCAATGAGCATTAGTAAAAGACATTATACTGTACTTTAGTTGTTATTCATTTACAAAAAATTTAAAACAACTTCCAATTTTGTAAACTAGAAACTTTAAATATTGCATAACAGATCGTGTTCAAAATGGTTGTCAATTTCTATACGCGCACATTTAAAAAATGAGCCCCGTGAACAATTTTTAGAGTACTGTGCAGTTAATATTTAGAACAGAAGAATATTTCTTTCCTCTCTATTCTTATAACAGTCTTATCTTAGCCTTGGTAGTGTAATGTTTCCAGTTTTTCTTAGCTGTGACACAAATGTGGGATTTGCGCTGTTCTATCTGTAAGTCGGCTGCAGCCGCACGTAGTCAGAGTAAATAAAACGAATTGGCACCTATATATAGAGTGTTCTCGAAGCTTTTTACGCGTCGGCTCTTCCATTGGCCGAAGAAATATTAACTCTTCTTGGATAGGTTAGTTTAAAATTCTTTTCTTAAAAGATTATGGCACGGCCATCTTCTTGACACAACCCTCCAAACAGTCTTGATTAGAACATCATACAGTCTACATTGAAGCTTAACTTGGAGAGTCGAGTGCGGGTTTTCTCTCCTCTGGGAGGTCGCCGGCGAAATTATTATGATAGTTGGCGTTCCTAAAATTATAAGTTTTATGTATGGAATAAAGTTACAGTTTGAAAAGCACTAATTACTTGTGCTAATGCCGTTTTGTGTATTATCGTGTAATACAGGAAGATTACGTGCTTCAATTTATCGTTTGATTTTCTGTGTTAATAAATCAACACAAATAATTCGGTTTATCAGAGTTTAAAAGAGTTGTGAGGGAAATTTGATCTGGAATTGAATCTTAACGGTTTTCGTTTTAATTAACGAACTTAGGTTTAATTTAGACTGTTATTAGTTACAAATTTAAGAAGATCGGTTACAGCATTCGTAATTTTAACGTTAATAATCCTTACCTTTGGGAGTTTTCGTTTTAATAGTAATATAGTGGATTAGCAGAATTAGTGTTAGCTCTATAAGAATTATTACGTCGAAATGATACAACCTTTTAATAACGAAATTTGGTTAATGAATAAATTTTGTAACTAATAAATTAATTACTGGAACTATTGGAGTTTACGGGTTTTATTATCGTGTTAATTTTCGAAATAATTTTCATAACATCATTTAAGAAATTTTAGTTCAATATTGCAGCATCTTTACCAAAATTCAAAGGTTCTTTCCGTTTTGCAGCGATAACTTGTGAGGTATTACGTCTAGTGTTTAAGTGGATGAAGGTCCTTTTTTGTGCAAGTGTTGTTTGCGACATTTTGAAGAATTATAAAATTCTACTATTGTATCAAGGATTTACGGATACTTGTTTGGTAAGAGTAAGTTTATGTAAATGTGAAACTTTTATCTGTATCATTTTTTGAACATTTTTTGTAAACTTTATACGGTGTGTTCCTTTATAAGAATTCTTATTAGGGTATTATTATCAAAATTATTATCATCAAAACCTTACTATTGTATTTGGAGACAATTGAATATTCTATCTATAAATAAACAAACATTTAAATTAAATTTTACCATGATGATAATGGACCTATCGTTAATTGAAATTATTTAATAACTTAACGTGTGTTAACGTCAATCAAACTAATGTTGATTAGTTCTGTGTTTTTCTATCTTTAATTAAATTATCTAAACCTTTGTTATTCGGAGGTGCGATAAACTGAAATGAATTCAAATAACGGACGCCCATTTCCTTTTATTGTGTCTATTAAGCCTTGCCTATCCTTACAATTGGTATGTTATGGAAATCAATACCTACGTCCTGAGTTATAATTTGTCAAAAGATGTCTTAAAAGTCGGAGCATTTACCGTCCAGTAAGTATCTATGAGTTTTTCAGTAAGTATTTGAATTTTTATTAGAGGTTACAGTGTCGTCCATCGCGAGGGGTATATTTTGTTATAGTATTTTAAGTATAATTTAGAGTAATAAAAGAGGTAGTTTCAAGAGAAGATTCGATTGATAAGACAAGGTGTCCAAAATTCTTTCTGCTGGTATTCATATTTAGAATGCATATAAAATAATTCAATTTTGTTAATCCCCATGTTAAAGTACGGGTTTGTAATGGAAATAATTTAGTGTAATTGCTACCTTTACAGTCGTACATTGTAACACTTGAGTTTTACTGTTTCTAAATTACTTTACTGAATATATTAAATATTTACTGAAATTACTTACTTAAAACCAAAGAACGATACTTACTATACTTATGCACCGACGGAGATCTCTTTTTGTTGACAAATCATCAGGTATCATCAGGGTAGGTACTGGTTTCTTAAGCTCATAGATTTTAAAGAAAAGATAAGGTTTTAAAAGTAATAAGAAATATGAACGCCATGTAGATAATAAGGACATGTAGTTTATTTATCATTAAAATTCAATTCACTATTGAATTAACTTCACAAATCATAAACTAACGGCACACTGGATTAATTATTAATTTTACTAGAACAAAGTACTAAAGTTTAATCTACTTCCCTTACAGTTCTTTTCGGTAAACGAAGCGAAAAAACTTATTCCACTTGGCGGACCGTATCAGAACCTCCGTCTACTTGGAGAATTATCAGAGACCTTCAGTGCGTTCCGCTTGGCGAAACTATTTCCACTTATTTAAACTCAAAGAGGGAAATATATAAAAACCCAATCAAGTATCAAAGTGACGCATTTCGCGCCATTAAGAAAAATCTTTCTAGAATATTCGTTCGGTATTTACAGCAGCCAGGACTTGTTTTTTAGCATGAAATCTGATATTTAAAAGAATATTGCAAGCTTGTTTTTTATCGATATATTTTGAAGAACCTATTCAACAGGAACGAAAATAAGCACGTAGAGGAACCATAAATCTGGCTTAAATACAGTTTATACATGTCATTTTATTTATAAAAATAACTTTATCTGAATATTTTCGATACTGAAAACAAATTTATTTGCGTGAGAACGCCTAGATAGCCTTTTATATTAACGAAAAAATTGTTAGGTTCGGAGTAAAGTCTGCAATTTTAAACTGACAAAAATATATTTATATATATACAGGGCCGTACTAAGATTATTTACAATAAATACATTTTCAAATGTATTAAAATGGATCTTGAACATTAAGCACGTTACAACATTTGAATAGCGTATTTCAACTTAATAATGTAAACATAAGAAGCAATTAATGCTCCCAACTGTATTTGATGAGATCATACAAGAGTGTTACACTCACAGTATTTCAACTGAGCGTAGCATGTAGGAATCTTTATTTTTTAAGTCGAACACGACATGAAATTTAAAATGTTAGTGAAGTATTACATGATTTTTCTTATAACAATTTTTATAAAACTAAAGATTCATTATTTTTAGAGACTATAGTGTATAGTCTCTATAAATAATAAATTTTGTTCACGTCTACACTACACGCCAACCAACAGCTATGGTCATATGTCCCCCATGTAACATGCATCACAAATAGACACACCCATAGTTGAGGTGGTGAAATTTTCCAATTAGAAAAATCCCGTCGCCCCAAGTGGGAGTCGAACCCGCGACCCTTGAAACACGAGCGATGCACTTAGACCACTCGTCCACCGCCGGCTGTTAATAAATTATTATTTCAAAATTATATTACAAATTTTGTAATTAATTTACTTAAAGCATATACTGCACGCCTATAGTTCTTACCGTTCTGCTCCCTTATCATTCCACCCTTCCACCCTTCGTCTCACTAAAACGACACTATAACAAAAAATGGGGAGCAAGACAAGCAGATGCTTTCAACTTCGTTTGCATAACATCAAATAAAGTGCAGAGCCTCATATTCCGTAGTGCAGTGTTTTATTTACAAACAATAAACAAAGATATTAAAAAATTATGTTAGAAAAAGCAATAATTATAATTATATATCTAATTGGCAGAACAAAGGAGTAATTTTAAACTTTTCATGGAGCGATTCCAGGGAATTTAATAAATAATAAATAATAAATAATTAATAAAAAGTTAATCAATTTTACGCTAATTCAATATCAATCTTATAATAACTTTATTTAGAAATAATAAGTAAATTATGGTAAGTCGCCACGATACTGTTCGATTCCCTGCCGGAGTGATAGTTTTGTTAGATGGATTTGCATTCAAAATATAAATTAATGTACCTATGTAAAACATTAAATAAACAAAATAAATTAATCTTTATCCTAAATGTATAACTTTTATATTCAAATAATTAATAATATTATAATATTGCCTGTGCTGGCATCTATGGGGTTTTAATAGAACTACTAATCGTGCGATATCATTTCGCACGGTCATTTCTGTTCAGTTTGGAGATTGTGAGCAATGAGTCATTTTAATGGTTACTAGACTGTGCGAAATGTGTAAGTTTCTATAGTAGTCGTAGATAAACATATTTGAAGTCGACCACTGCAGGATAAAATTTAATGGTGACGAAAGAAGCCTAAATACAACTTTTTAAATTGCGCTATTCGACCAGAAAAAGAGTATTCTATAATAAACGCGCATATTTAGAATTGATCCTAGGCACGCGTGTAGGTGACGCTCTCACACGGTTTACTGACTGCCCCCCACAGGAAGGTGTGAAATGAACTTGAAAACGACTGTGACCACTATGAGTGAAGAATTATAGGTAGGATAGATAAGTAATGGATGAGTTAAGGGCAAAAGATTGCTCTAAAAATCGAAACTGGTGAGAATAAAGTGTATCCTTTGTTCCGGCTCTCAGGCAGTTTTTCCCTGGAATATATTTTTGACAATTGTGCTTTTATTTATAGAGAGAAGACTGTGGGCTCATACAATTAACGGTAGGTTTCTGAAGGTTTCATCCTTTTTGCTTAATGATCTACTGTAGTTCTGAAGTAGCTTCATTCTTCTCTTGGTATATAAGTTATAGAATTTGCTAGACACCCAAATTGCAGCAGGTAAGTCGAAGGAGTATCAGCATCCAAAGACTCAAAGAAATTTACTGTATTACCGTACATCAGATATGGGTAGAGCAACTATGTAGCTCAGTAAATGGATTTTTCAGTGGAACCTCTGATCTAATTGTATTGTATGGAGTGTACTAGTATCTCTTGCAGCAACATCTGGGAATATTGCCTTTTATCATGTACAGCTAATACTATCAATTCTTTACTGAGATGCCACAAATGTGACAGATGACTATAGCAAAATATATAATATTAACAACGGGAAGTAAAAACAGCGAAGAGTGCTGAAAACCATGCTTTATTGTAACGGGAAGCAGACATGAAGCAATTCAGCAGCTACTCTCTTGGCAAGTAGAAATTGCTTCATGAAAAACCACCTTTATATTATAGACAACCTTGGTCTCGCCTACTTAAATCGAATCCGAAAATGACTGCCATCTTCAGCAACTCCAGGTAGTGATCACAAGATTGGTCTATCTTTCAACAACACAGGCAATACGTAATTCAGAATCAGTTCGATATGCAGTATGTACAAAGTATGGATACTTATATTTATGTTAGTCTCATTAGGGCTTATAAAAATTGTGTGTTGAGAGTGAGACGAATCTAGAATGGGAAGAGACTATTTGCGCAGCTTTTTAGTCGGATTTGTTAATCTCTGTTAATTTATTTTGAAATATGTGTCCCTAAAGATCTCAAAACGCAAGGAAGACACTGCCTCTAAAATTATCTCTCAAACGTGACGCCTGCATGGCAACCACAACAATTTCCTATTCACTACGTTTTCAGTATATGTGGCCACACTATTTTTTCAAACTGAAAATCACTTGTGCTGAAACACTTGTTTTTCTAAATAAACCTCTCCTTTCATTGTGATTAAAATAACATACTGAGAGTAAACTTTATAACTTCATATACTATCCATATACCAAGAGAAAACCACGTATTACATGGATTTGCATTACAGGTTTATGGACAACTTACTGTAAGAATTATTCAAGTCAACAAATATTTATTTTTTTACTTACATTCAATAAAATGCTCAAGAATCATTAATATTAAAATATTGTTTTCGATATCCACAGTGCATTCTACCATCATTTAAATATCCTTTTAGGGTCTGGAATTTCCGCCACTTATATTGCTATAGAACCGAGCGAAAGAGAAAGTTCAAGGATAGCGAGCGAGTCTTTGAAGGCACCTGAAAGCTTATGCAAAACTATAAAACCCTTTTCTTCCCTTTAAAACCGTTTTTCAATTCTCATCTCTCTTTGGTTATTTTCTCCATATCCGCACTTGTCTCGTGCAGACGCTAGTTTCACGCATCTAAAAGTATCACAAGTAAAGTCATTATTATAATCATTTTGAAAATAAACAAAAAAGAAAAAATCGACCGTTCCACAGTTGATACAAATTGATTTTGTTTACGTGGTCACGTACCTGTTTTTAGTCTTTATTGTGTTGTATATATTACCTATGTACATAAACATGATTTGTAACTGTTAATAGAAATTACTTATGTAAACAGTAAAATGTGAGGTAGGCATATTACAATTGTTTACCTCTATGATGAACTGTTAAATTTCTACCTTTAGTTAAATATTTAGTCGATTGCTAACAGATTTTCAGCTTGTTTAGCTTTGTTTATTGTTATGATGATGGGAGTTTACTAATAACTCCATTATATAAATGGATATATCATTTTAATTAATAACAACAATTGAAAATATGATTATATACTAATGAAACATAGTATAAGCTAAACTTCAGTATGCATTTGCTTTATTAATTCACGTTGGGTAAATTTTAAGTTATTATTAAAGTTTTATTTACGTTAAAAGGGAATTTAATTAATACATTAAGTTCGTTAAAGAAAGGGAATTATTCAGGTAATTTTAAATATTAATCGTATTGTTTATGCAGTTTAGTTCCGTTTAACCAGTTTTCCATCTAATCTTATATTGCGTACTGTAAAGGTTCGTTTCTTTCAACATCCGAAAAATGTAATTTTGTTTGCATAATTGATAAAAATTCTTAATGCTGTCTTGCATATTATTGTATATTTTTCTTGAATTAAAATTACAGTTGGTATTCTGCATAAATATGAGTCCAACTAAATATCAAAGGTTACTTTCAAAAAGTCTTCCCAGACTAATAAAATTTGTCTCTAGAAAAATCTGCAGTTTTCGTTTTAAAAAAATACCATCTTTGCCAGTGTTAATGTTTTTTATTTCATGTTCTGATGGACAATAGGAACTGTTTTTGTGGAATAGAATGTTCTAGAACAAAATTGTTTATTTTATGCTGTGTCACATTTGTCAGTTTTACGTCAAACTTTTTAGTCCAGAACATGCGATTTTACGGTCTAGTATGCTTGTAAAAAATTTTATTCACAATCGATACATAATGTGTTTATTACTGATGTTTAAAAAGTTAGAAAGTAGTTTATTATACACCATAGTCAATAATAAGTTCTCTTGGTTAGTAATGAGTTCTCTTGGTTAGTAATATCCATTACTTACCTTTTGCTCGTTCTAAATATTCTCAACAGATGGCAGAAGTTTTCGTATCTATCTTTACTTTTAGCAGGTAACAAACAGTCAATCACTGTTAGTAGCAACTTCTCGCAATTCCGGTGGTGTGCAACTTACATCAGTTTCACTATCAGACATTTTAAATCGTGTAAATTGCAATTAGAAGCAATGTAATTAAATATGGTTTAGTAGCGACACGAATTTACTTTGACAATTGTTGCAGCAATTGTCATTTTATCGCCACCTGAATAAAAACGCTGGTGTTGTGTTTTACATATATCAAGTATAAGGTATCAATGTAAGAACATAATTATGTACGATTGTGAATAAAATAGTATACATACCTCTGCGGGAAGACATTACGTGTTGAGCAATTGCTGCCCTTGGCGCTTCGCGCCTCGGGCAGCAACATTGCTCTCCGCGTAATGTTCTACTTCCCGCCTCGGTAAGTAATCTACTATTACAGGACTTGTGACTGTAAAAAATTTTACCGGCGCAAATACAATCAATCAAGTGGACAATGTTTTAGTACGTAATCAGTTACCATGGAAACTCGTTCTTCATAGATGTCTATATTTTGCATTCGGAAATTTATTTTATATAATTTTTTTTAAATTAAACCAATATTCCAATAATTGCAGTATGAAATAAAACGCATTACGTCATACGTCCTGGAAATGATCTTACAGTCTCGTTTCGGTGTTCCGGACTCGGCTCCTTCGTCGTCTTGTCCGTAACATCTTACTCGACTGTAAAATTCCATTTCCAGGACTTATAACGTAAATTACTATTTCAATATTGTATTTATATAGGGCTAAAATATAATATTCGCTTTAACAAAAGTTTTCTTATAGTAAAAATGCATTGAACTTCGAATTTACAACTTTAAAACACATTGGGTTGAAATATTTTCTAGTAAACAAAATACCGACAAACAGAATCTTCTAGAATAAAATTGTCTAGACAGCCACCTGCAAGTATAATGTGTTTTGGGTAATGTATAAATTCAAAGGGGAATTCCCGGAAGTTTTCGTTGGAAATGTTCTGGAACAATGTGACGTAATTATCCCTCATTGGCTTAGGAGAATCCCGCCATTTCTTTTACTGATTCATTTTAAAAATTTGCCCTTCCTAAAACCACATGATCGCCGAAGATTTTTCAATTTGAACAGCAAGTCCGCAATAAACACTAATAGAGTGCGCAGCTCTTCCGTCTATTATCGTATACATACAGGGGTTGTTTTGACGATGGCACTCCCCAAATACAGTAACGTGTTTAGTTGTGAAAAATACTGAAATATGATTTGATTTAATTAGAATCATTATTATAAATACCGTACCAAAATTTAATAATTAGTTTCGTATAATTTAAAGGGTTATAACTAAAGTGTAATAAGTGTTTTGTTACCGTATTCCAGTTCTTTCAATAATTTCCAGAGATTAATAATACTGTTATTTTAACGAAGAATTATAAATATCGATTTAAACGTAACGTGAATTAAGTTTATATGGGATCTTGCCTTTAATGAAATTCAAAAACGGAAGTCTTAAAATTAAATACCTTAAATAACTAAATAACAACATATTTAAGTGTTGCGATATCTTTTTCATAAAGAAAAACATTTTAAAAATTAATCAGATTAACCAGTGATGGTTTTAGAAAAACTTTTACTTAATAAATGTAATTAACAATTGAACTTATATGGTTGTTCCGGTTACCTAAAAAGGGAATTTTATTGAAAATAGTTTTAAAACAAAACAATTATTGTGAACTTTAATTTTTCAGTCTGAAGTAAGAAGCGGTGTCAGTAATCGAGGTGTTTTCCAGATTTTGCAGCTTCATCAAGCTATTCATTTTGGTATTTAGCGTTTAAATGTGAACAAAAAAGCACTAAGTGTTAATCATTTTGTGAGGTGTTATCGAATCAAATAATTCTATCAAGGTATTGTGAACTGAAGGATACTATTTTGTTAAAGTTTGAGTAAGTTGTATAATTATTCATGTATTAATTTTGATTTCCACCTGTATGTGCATTCTTGTATTCTTACGTTGGGTATTTATTTTTTTGACTTTGACTTTTATTTTTATTTCGTTTATAAATTAATCTATTCTTGAATTCAATCATACTAGATAATATTGGACCATATATTTATGAACGTCTTTAAATATATTTCAACTAATTTGATTTTTGACTTAACCAAACACTACTAATAATTGAATTAAATTTAATAGATTATATACCGGTTTCTGTTTACGGGTATCATATTATTATTTTTTTTAGATAATCCCCGGACGTTTCTAAACAGATGGCGCTCAAATATACTTATTTTTGACTCTAACTTTTTTTATAATCTGTGAGCTATGGAAACAATACCCGCGCCCTGAACTTAAATTTGTTAAAGAGGTGTCTTGAGCAGCTGGATCATTTATGAGTTGTGCAGTAAGTATCAAATATTTTGTGTAAAATATTACGTTTCAATTGGCGCCCAATCACGGGGCCTTGTTGTTAAGTATGTTACAGTACAGCCAAAAAAATGTAAAAGTTTTGATGTTTGATTAGCCTATATAGACATTAGATCAGAATATTTAAATTGTAAGACTAGAATTGATTGATAGTTAATAGTTGAGCCTTGAAAGATACATAACACGCAATAAAGGTTTACTACGAAGAAAAGTAAAAAAAGCGATTAAAAACAATTTGGTTATTGAAAAAAAAATACAATTTAATGAGTGTGAACTTAAATTAATTATAATAAAATGGTATACCAGTATTGAAATATATGTTTTTGTCTGATGCGTTATCTGGAAGTCATTTTATAATTTTGTAATAGCAACAGTATAATCTTGGAATACTTGGTCCTGGAGGTGAGTTTACATCAGTTATAATGAAGAAAATTCAAACTTGAAACAATTAACATAATTACGCACCTTCTTAGAATTATCATATGGTCATTTGGATAAGAAGGACATTAATTTATCTTGTAAATTATACAAGAAAGATATCCTGCGTGGAGAAGTGTGATTTTGCTTTCTTAAGCTAAAATGAATAGCTTGTTTAATTATTTAATTGAACTAGGTAATTAAAAAATTTAACATCTTAACTGTTCGTCACTGGAGATTTATTTTTAAAAATAAAATTACCTTGAATTGTGAAGTAAGCTGCAGTTACACTGATAATTGAATCTTGACATGTTAAGCAAAATAAATTTAAATATTTAATATAAGTTATACATCACAATTTTCGACGGGAATCTGCAATTTGGGAAAATAAATTCGTGCTGTTCATGGTTTTGAAAGAGTGACTAGAAACAGTTTGTCGAGTTTAATTTGACAAATTTTATTAATCTCAAATGTTTGTAAATAACATACAAGACATATACGGTCAGTAATATAAAAAAAACAGTTATTCTCCGATTCCTTCATGTTTAAACGCAAGAATCCAAAATATTACATAGATTTAATTAGTTTTTGACTTATGCAGTTTTATTACTAATTTAATAAAAGACAACTTATCAGTTATTCAAATTTATTCAAAACAACACCAAACACTTAATTGTAGTTGGTTTAAACAGCACAAAAAGCGTTCATACTTCAACGTTTCCTCTAGAAGAACAAAATAGAGTTATTGTTAAACTTTGAACTTTCTACATTAAATAAATGTTTAGACCTCGCAAGCATTTCCATTTTTTAAATTATTAAAGTTTTTATTTTAATTGTGGTGACCTAAACAAACTCAATTAATCAAATTTTGAAATGATCAAATAAATTAATTATTATGTAAAAAACTTAGTTAAGAAAGTAGAATTTATTGTAAAGCAAATTGAAAGATCAACAATATCTATTTTGCTGCACTTGTTATTTGAAAGGATCATCAGACAGCAGGAAGTATGATACGTTGAACTTTAAAGTTGCTAAATCATACATTTTTGTAATAATTAAAACACAAAGAACTTTTCAATATAACACATTATTATCGAGTACATGATTGAGTTTATATAACAGGAAGAAAATAAAGTTTATTTAGTTCAATGTAGTTCGTTTTATTTTAAACCCTTCCTATCTAGGAGGAGTTATTACATGGCAACCCTGCAAAACCAATAAAAGTAATAATAAATTAAATTAAATTAATTAAAGTGAGACCTAGAAGTTTAAGAAGAAAAAAACTATGGGGAAATCGCAAAGTAAAGAAGAAGTAATTGTAGCACAGGCAGGCAATAGCGGAGGCCTAACCAATTCTGTTGGAAAGGGTGAAGAAATACAATTGTACCTCATCATCGGACTAATTATAGTAGCATATGGAATATACTTTTATGAGAAATGCAACCAAAGGTGGGACAATAAGATAAGAAGAGTTGTGGCCGAAATTAAAATCTAATAAACCATTTCAGCAGGAGCGACACCAGCAACATCTACAACCCCACATGGCGAAGGGTAGTTAGTGTGTTGAGTGTGAGAGTGATTTGTGAAGCGTGCGGTGAAAATTAAATAAAGTGAAAATGAGTGATGAGTGTACCGGCAGAAATTAGAAACTTATTAGAAGACTTACGTGTATTTCAGCGGAACTTAAATAAGGATAGTTTAGAAAGACGAAAGGACTTAAACAAAACAAAACGTAAGTTAGAAAAATTAGATAATTTTAAAGAAGAATTTGCCACCATTCAAACTAAATTTACTGTATAAACAGCTGAGGAAAAAGATAAAAATTTAATCAAAGGGATCAACAATTCCAATTATATTGATTTTGGATTCTACTATCACATACCTTATAAAAATATTTATATTAAGTTTATATAATTTATTTAAGTGAAAAAGTTGAAGATTAAAACGTCAACATCCAAAATCTTTGAAAGACTCTATAACTCTTAAGGCGAGAGGTGCATCTTATAACTTCTCATATACCCTAGTAATATCATTGACTACACCTTAAAGAGAAAACCTCACAAAAAAGACGTCACGGTCAAACGGTTTTCTTTCTAGTGAAGAGTTAACAGAGAGTTATTTACTGTAACAAAAAGCAAAACTCATAGAGATGCCCCTTTTCTTACAATACTGAACAACCCTTTCGTTGCTACATTTTAAATTGCCCGCAACCCGCCTGTGCTACGTTGAAAATCCCCAAAACGTATAAATACACTTTTTTGCTTTCTCGCACGTTCTTAGTACTGTAAATTTAATTGTAATTTGAAAGTTATTAGTACAATAACAATTACCTTCATTTTCCGCCATTTAGAGATATAGCCTTATCATCATCATCGCTACTACAAGAAGAGTTTTCTTCAAATTCTTTATCAGGTGCTTCAATAGTATTCGAGTCTTTATCAGCAGATTCTAGTGTGCTATAAATTTCAAGCAAATGTTTTGCTTTTTTATCATCGTGTCCAACATAACCACCACTCATTTTACTAATATTTATTTTACAAAATACTTAAATGAAGAACACGCCGTTCTAAAAATCGCAATTGCACTGTGAATGCATCAACGTAAAACAAACATATATTGTACATATTATTAATTAAAAACTGTTAACATCGAATAAAAAATAATAATTTCAATATTTTGCCATTTTATTCAATAATTAACTTTGTATAGCGAACTGTATACCTCACTCCACAGTTTACATGCGCGCGTGCCACTCTTCGCGCTATATCTCGAAAACGGTTGATCATACGACTAAATTTTATGATCTACAAGTTTTATAATAACCTTAAATGACATATGATGCATAGAAAACGAGAAATTGCGAAAAACCGATTTTCGTGACCTTTGACCTTTAATATCTTGTGACGCGGACACGAGATTATAGGAGACTTTTCAGCCAGTCTTCAGAACGTCAAGACAAAGATACATGCAAAAATACATTTCATTCCGAGGTTTATCCCTTATTTCACCTTATTTGACTATACAATATAGTTCATATAGTGTTTACCCTACTGCTTATTTGAAAGGTCTAGAATCTGCCAAAGTTTATTTGGTTGTTACCTGACCGTCGTAATGCTTTTGTATTAGTTGCAGTCATTTTATATTGATTATATTGTTAAGTTGAATTTTGTTTTTCATTCTACCTATACCCTTAACTACGCCCCTAGTCACTACAAAACCCAATCGTGACAGAACACTTACATATTCCAAAATCTCAGAAATAGTGCCTTCCTGTAAATCCATGTCGCAATCTCAGTTGAAGTTATTCCCAAATTAAGTAATTTTAACGCTCCACACAGGGCTGAAACCTGATTCTAGCCGGTCAAAACTACAAAAACCATTGTTAAAATCAAAAGTATTCTAAGAATTAGTATTTTAGTAGAAAGCTTAGTGAACTCGTAACTACCTGCCGTTTACCGTTACAGCAAATAAAAACCATAAAAAAAATCCGTCAATTCCGGTAAAGTGCAGGTCAGTGTTAACACTTCCGAAGGCGCCAATCTGTGTAAATGTATTTGTAGTTTGTTCGTTAACGTGAAAGTGTTTTTTTGTGGAACTATTTTTTTATTGATTTCAATAATTTATAAAAACAGAATTGAAGTGCTAAAGTCTTATAAAAAGGTGTTGATACAATTTTAATTAGAAAACGGTGAGTTTTACTTACAACATTATATGCATAATGTTGAATAAACTGAAATACAATCGAAATGAAAAGGAATAGTTATTTAAACGATTAGCAATATAATTTTTGCACATTCATTTAGATATTTGTTATATTATTATTTTTATACTATTCCAGTCATTTGCTTTCAGTTAAGTCTATAAAATAATTTTGATCGGCTAGAATCGGTTTCCAGCCCTGTGTGCGCTGCTTATGTTAGATAAACAAGTATACATCGATCAATCTCGCTTTCGAATTCCGCTATCTTTGACAACACTGGTTATTACTTAAGTTATTATTAGGTTAATACCTTTAAAAACGTTTATTTATCTTTTATGACGATTTCTATTTGTGTACATAGAGTATTCGTTGGTGATTATACCTGGTATTTACTTCATTTAGATTGTAGCGCACTTTCCATGGAAGCAAAATAAAAATGTTGTTATGTGTTTTGAGCTTAATTTTGTTTTAACCCCCCCCCCCAGAAAAATTGTGCCACCCCTATAAAGAAAACCTGGCGTCGCCACTGGGTATGACTGTTGTAAATAAAGTGAGTTTTATTATATTCTGTAGCAGAAGGTTTTTAAAAACTTTATTTATTTATTTAATATAATAAAACAAATTTATATATTTCGTTTGCAGTCGTTGAATATAATTTATTTTTAAAAAAGAAAACTCTTTACACTTACAATGTGTAGTATTAGACAAAACTTAATTAAACGTGATTAAATCTATATGTTTCTGCCAGAGCAATGTTCAAACTCATATGCAGAAGATTTGTAATAGACTTAATCAATCGTGGTTGAATCTATACGATTCTACCAGAGCAATGCAAAAGCTCACATGTAGATAGCTCGCAAATAGACTGACTTTCTTAAGCTTAAAAATAAATACATCTAAAGGTGCATATTCGATTAGTCAGCATTGTGACTTATCTTGAAAAGTGCAAGTCGGAGATGATACATTATCTCTCAACTATACTATCTCTTGTCTCGTACGTGACTAGTGACTGTGTGATGTGAATAAAACTTATTGTTTAGCTTTGATCGTAGGTGCCCAAGATGAATAGACCTTGTGTTTGTCCTATAGCTAAATATAGTATGTTCTTAAGTAACTCTTAGAGGGCTCTCACACTGAAGTAATAAGCAATCAACAACTAGCAATTGGAAACACGCAACAGTATGTTATCGCTTCTAAAAAAACGTTGCCGGTTGCGTTAATATTTTGTTGCCGGCGATATGCCTGCATGTCGAAAGCCGATTTTATCGTTTCAATGTAGAGCAATACTTGCATTATTATTATCAAGACACAGTGGAATTTGTATACAAGACGTGACGATTCAGCATTTGTTACAAAAACATAAAGCCATATGTATAAAACAAACTGTTATTTATGCTATTAGTGTATAAAGGAATACTTGTAAATTGTTATTTTTTTATTATTTACTGGAATTATTAGGTAGTTTTATATGGTTGTGGCCGAAATATAAGTCAAAGTTATTAGGTCAGTGGCTGATGTAATTAAAGACGGTCTAAATAAGAAATGTGCATATATGTAGCATAATAAAAAGAAACAGATTCATTTTATGAAGTTTTTAAAAATGTTTGCGTGCAAGGCTGACGCAATTAGATTAATCTTCATCTAGCACTTTATATATAATATAATTATTGAAAACTGATGATGCTTTTTCATACTGTATACTGCAGAAACCAATTTTTACAATATTAGTTTATGAACACACAAAATCCTGAAGATTTAAATACATTTAAAGTTTCAGTATTAACAAGTAGGTACTTATTTGACATTTTATTTATTTTAATTTGAAATAAATACCTAATGAGAATTCTTGAACTCACGTTTTATTAATTGGGTATCATTATTTTTTATTTGTAATTTATTATTTCTTGTACGTTTTTCGAATAAAAGAATAATAACAAATTATTTAAATTGTTATTAAATTAAAGATTAAAGACAAATAAAATTAAAATAGTCTTGCTTTCAACGGGATTCGATCTTGCATTCCACGAGCCATTTTTAGCATTTCGGCTTTTAAATTCATATTTTGCAAATAATTCATGAATTTAGAATTTCTGAAGAGAAGGGATTGTTATTAAAGGTAATATCTTTGGACAGTACGTTAGAATATCTTATCTATCGATTGCCACTATTAATTTCACCGACTTTTATTCGAGAACGAACTATTTGGCATATGTATTTCAGATTTCCCATACTAATTCCCTATATCAAATGTTATAACGAACACGGTGTATATAATCTAATATAATTAAATGATGTGTTAATAAATTCAAGTTTCGCTAATTTATTCGTTATTATTAAATTTATGTTCCTTAAATGCCACCAAATTAAAATCGCATATCCAGAGTTGTTCGAGGATGACATGATTGTTTGAGAATGCTACACAAACTAAAAGGAATCAGTTGCTGCAGTGTGAGAGCTGACCAAAATAATATTGTCTGTTGCTTATTGTCAGTTTCTAGTTGCTGTTTGCGCATTGCCCCGGTGTAAATTTAGGCGGCTCTTACACTGAAGCAATCAGCAACTAACAGCAAACTGACAACACGCAATATTATTGCTGTCGGGTTGTTTATATTGAATTTAATGATGAGTCTCACACTGGGGCAACTTATTAGCTACGAAAATGTTGTCGGTTTCGTGAATATGTATTGCCGGCGGTATGCGCTGGCATGTCGAAAACCGATATTATCGTGTCAATAGAGCAGTAATCAGTTCAGCATCATTATTATAAATAAAGAGTAGCATTTTCTTCTATTTTTTAAATTATGCATATACAACAGACATATATAACAGTTATTTATACAGTATTATTTATTATTATTATTATATATTTGTAGGATAGGCTCCTTGGCACAAATATTTGCACCATGAGCCATGATTTACCATGGCTATCATTTATCATTGATCGCTTAGCGGCAGAGCATCTGTACGACAAGCAGAAAGTCCTAGGTTCGATTCCCAATCGGGGTGATGATAACTTGAGACGACAAGGGAAATTACTGTGTAGTTCTCAGAAAGTGTTAGATAACTAATTCTTATTAATTTTATCTTTTTATCTAGTTATATATTTCTGCATTTATCTGGCGACGCGTTGGTTTAATTTGTATTACTTTTGATAATGACAGCTTGCTGTCGAAACAATTGTCAGGTTATAATTTAATAAATATTGTGAAACTTTTTATTAATCTTTATTTATTTCATGATTGTGGAGTTCCACAAAGTAAGGCTCGAGACAGTAAACGCTATCATATCTTGTGTCTACGGTAGCAATATTACGCATACATAACCTATGTATTACGCATATTGTTGTATACATAACCGTTAGTGGGCAATGATATGCTCTTAACACTACAACAATATGTAAATTTGCACGTTCCGTGTATGGCCTCGTGTACGTGTAATAATCCATCATATCCAATCACACATATTCCTGTACAAGCGCGACGATATTATCATTTAATTACACGTTTGCAATATTAAATATAGCATGAAACATAAAAGAATCCCCGCGACACGCTATTTTTTATTCAGCCGAAATCCTGAACGTTTTCGTGCCTTTGTTAACAACGGTATTTGAGTCCCTTTTCATTGAGATAAAATTCCATCCGTCGGCTTCCTACATCACGGATTCCCTAGTTATGAAGTTTATCCAATATTTGATTTCTCACATAGTACAGAAAGCTTCAGATATGAGGGTAGTAGACAAATAACCCAGACCCTAGGAGTGGTTCGTGTCCGATTCCTCGGAGAACAAGAATATTCCGGGTTGATACGCCGATATCGGTTTATTAAAAATTTGTTCTTAATAAATTCTTTCAAAGGGACCGTTTGGCGGTTTTTCTTTTTCGTGTTTTGTATTTTTTATTTAACCTACTATTGAAAAGGGGATTTTATGTACGCGAATTTTACTGGAATCGTGCAATCGCGTAGTTCAAATTCGATTCCCTTTTCTTTATTGGTTTTTTGAGATATTGACACGGTAAACAAGGACAAATTGCTTTTAGACAAATACCTACTCAACCATAACGAGGGATTTCTTCGTAAAACTGATGTTTCCCAGTAAGATTTTCCAAGCATTATTGAGTTTTTCAATGGATGAATGAGGAAATGGAAGGACCCAGTTGAAATGTATTTTTGGCGCACTGGATTAATTTGGACGTTTGTCATCTGGCATTTACACGTTGCTTTAAAGATGACAGAATA
The DNA here is from genome assembly GCA_929113105.1 of Agrypnus murinus. Taxonomy (NCBI): domain Eukaryota; kingdom Metazoa; phylum Arthropoda; class Insecta; order Coleoptera; family Elateridae; genus Agrypnus; species Agrypnus murinus. The sequence continues at coordinate 31,128,753 of OV816029.1, forward strand.
GCTTTCCTGTCTGTCGTCGCATTTGGCGCTTATTATTAAGTCACTTCCGTAACTAAATCTTGCTAATAAATTATGTAATATCAAAGGAAACAGTAATTTGTACACGTCACATGTTAATATGTGGTAAATTGTGATATAGTATTTCATTAACGTGATATCCAATTTCTTTTTGAAGTTAATTATTTATGACGGCCTTTTATTATTTTATAGTGAACCGTACTTGTTTAACTAACTTCTGACAAATTATTAGGCATCAAAAAGTAAACAACTTTCTAAGCTAAATAAATTAATACACATTTTTCATCTTTGTTATCCGGATGAAAAGATTAGCTGGTCACCCTGAAATAAATTATTAACCTTTCAGAACTTGTAATAGCTTTTGAAATGTTTGTTGATTCGAGCTCTTCTATCCTCTCAAATTATAAAAATATGTTTATGTAACGAGCCAACGTTTCAACAAGGGACTGCTTTAGTGATAGAAGTTGAGCTAGCTGAAAGGTTAGAATGGTCTCTTGATAGCGTAAATCCATATCCTAACCCGAATCTATATTATGAAAACGTTTCAAGGTCACGAAAAATGTGCTGAAATCTAAAATACGAAATCATTTACGTTCTTTGAAAATGTTTTTTTTTTGTAGAAGTTACAAAAAATGACACGGATACTTCGGGAATTAATCAGTTCATAAACTCGTAACAACATTAATAATGAATTGTAAGGACTGTGGTTTATCACAACACTATATTAAACGGTGTCTCCTAACCACACATGCAAAAACAATTTTAACACAATCATGCGATAAAACTACTTTGTCAAGCTTTCTTCTTCTTTTTCTCTTTCTTTCATGTATAAAAAGTTATATTTGTCCTTGGTTGTATGTTTGTGTTAAAATTATTATTGCTAGTTTTGATTAACCCTCTAAAAATGCATCCAGGAGAGGGTTATTACAACTTTTAGAATTCAGACGGTGTATGCCGGGAAAAAAATAACATCGTTACCGAAATACGTATTGGCAATTAGTCAAATACAATGTGTGGTAGGAGACACCGTTTTAATTATAGTGTCGTATTGTTACTCACAAAATGGGGACTGCTTATTGGGAAACGGTAACAACCTTTAACCGCAGTTAAATCTGTCGGCTGCCAGCTAATTAGTGTGAGGTCGTGGGTCTCACTAAAGGTCTTCCGTAATGGGCGCCAAGAATCGTCTAAAATAGCTCTAGTATTTGCCGACAAAATCTGAAAAACAACACATTTGCGACTACTACCAATGAGGTCGACTTTTCCCAATATTGACTCCTCGGTAGCTGAAAATATAAAGCCCAAATACCAAACATATAAATAATAAGTCGTCAAGTAAGGGATGTACAGTGCTTTATTAACAACTAAAGAAATTATCAGGCAAGTCAATTAAAATAAATCAATTAAGGTGAAATAGCCTTGGCAAAAATTAAATATAAGTTATTGATTTCTATACACAGATTTGAACGAAGGGAGAATTAATGCGAGCGAGACTATTTACTCTAAATCTGACTTAACTTCCAGTTTCGAAAATGTAACTGGCACGGTACATCAACGCGATAACTGTGATGTAGATTGCGCAATCGTTAACCTCAGATTTTAACTGTTTAACCAATTCATTACGGAGCAAAGTCAGACGTATTCACTCGCAAATATTCCTAACAATGTAATAAAATAAATAATATGTGATAAAATTATATATATGAAATAGATACCTAGATATAAGTGCTACACGCACACTGGGGAAAAACCATTTAACAAACAAAAAATTAATATACAAATATACAGTAATGCTTTATATACAATAAGGGTTGTCAAACGTTATTGTTGTTGTAAATAGTTGCTACAATATAACTGACTCACGATACAGATGTATGTTCTTTGAACTGAAGAGGAACGTCACCAACCAGGTCGACCGTAGCGTGATCCAACGAGACAACAGCAACCAAGTAACTGTACGTCAGCAAGCTCAGCGTAGTGGTGTTTTAACAACCCAAATATACAACAAAGTGTCTTGAGGTAAAAATAAAAAGAATACTATAAACTGGAAAGAGAGAGAAAAAAAGGTCTGTAACAAACAAAACCAAATTACCAGAATGCACCAAGCAAACATTTCATAAATACTTTAGATAAAAGGGGACCTTCTGAAAGAGTTCTTAAGAGCAACTTATTTTTGGTTACTTTAACTTGACTATTTTTCTCAGTATTGTCTGAAAGAGGTTCGGATGCCTGCCAAAGTTGCATAACTTGTACATGTAAATTTTTGTCCCAATATAACATGCACATCAGTACGTACTCCAACTTATACGTCGCTTATTGTATAATCCTCACAACCTCGTTTACGCAAGTAACTTGCGAGAGACGATTTTCCGCGCTGAAGCGCATTAAGACGAGGCTTCGTTCTCTACTGAGGCAAGAACTGCCGGACTCGTTGATTATTCTAAACACAGAATCGGACCATATCAAGGATGACGAGGATAGCAGCATTTACGAACGAGTTATTGACACTCTAGCAAAGACATAATGTCACCCGCGGCCTTAGACCCGACGCTGCAGTTGCCTCAAACAAAACATTAAGTAATTTCATTTTATATTCAAAGAAACTACATTAGGATAACCTAAATTGCTTTGAAAATGAGTTGGTAAACAGCTTGGAATGTCAGAAATGTTAAAATAAACCAAAATATTGATCCCTCCAAAAGGAGCTATTAAGATTTATTTCTGTACCTTTCCGTCTCCTAAAGGCCTTTAATTAAAAATAGCTTTATTAAATTAATATCAACTTTGATACATTTGGTTAATGGTCGTGTTGTACCTGCATACCGTGTAGTATTGGTGTATATTTAAAAACACGTGAACACCTATACACCAATAAAACACTTACTATTATACGTGTGGAAATGTGCAATTTTAATACACATGAGCCTTAGTAGTGTAGCGACTAGCGTGCTGGTATCTCACCCATGCGGCCCCAGATCGACTCCCGGTGCCGGCAAATCTCGTTAAGGTGTTCTACAGTTTTCCTTAGCTGTCATACGAATGCGAAGGTTGTGGTATAACGTCTGTAGAACGACTGCAGCCGCACGTTTGGCCCGCATAATAACAATAACCGCTCCCGCCTTCCGCACAAGCTTCTAGCTTCTGGAAACTGAATTTTATAAAAAGGAGCCATTTTGTGCTGCTCAGGAATTAACTCAAGTCTTCAGAATTACAAATAATTAAATAATAATTTTAAATTTAAACTAACTATAAGATAGCGTCACGTTATGGATTGACATGCCTGAGAACGTATCTAAAGGTACATAGAAAGTTTGCCAGTTTAATAATATAACTATCACTAGTATTAGACTAGTAGAAGACCACAGTAACTCAGAACATCAACCGTGTTAGAGGTGAAACTCCTCTACTAGCAAATAAAATATTAAATAATCTTACCTAAGCTGGTCCCAGAATCTTTGCTGGATGAAGAAACAGGAATCGGCTTGGGGCTATCCCGCTTAAATACGATTTCCGTATTTATACTAAGCAGTCTCGACGACATGTGATAACTTGCAGAGACGTGTGTTACGGTTATTCAGTGCCTCAGCGATTCACTTTACACGTGCGAAGGTCTTGGGTAATAAGAGTAGGTCTCTTTCTTGCATGTAGACTAAAATTTATTCCACGTGCTAGAAGTGACCTACTCTTGACACATTTAATGCAATGCATAGGCAGGAAATATGCGGGCAGTGGCTATGAGTATTCTTGGCCATATACCAGCACGTAATGCAAGTGTGCATAGCAGCCTCAGACTTTTTATTTTTTGCATCCAGTTTCGAATTTCCTATAATGCTGGCATGAAAAGAGATAAAAGTTAGGTACAAAGAATTAACAAATATCTATCTACACACCGTTCAAATTATCGCTGCAGTTGTTGTGAACAAACAACACGTAAGGCATATACAGTACAAAATTTGGTTAGATAGAATCATTCAGTCATTCAAAGAATTCTTCCTACAGGGATTGGTTATCGGCTTGAAGAATCATTCTGGTAAAGGCCCCCGATTAATAATAACGCATATTCGGAATGAAGATAGTTTTCTAGAATGTGGATCTTCGCGAATTTCAAATCGTGGACTTTGGATCTATAGAAAAGGATGGACATAAAGCTTAAATAAAAACCACGATGCAATAAATTCCAGTAATTATATAAGCTTTATAACATATATGCGAAAAACTTCCGTCTAATTCATTCCTCGTGCTTCATAACGCTCCATATCATAGGAGGCTGGTCGGAAAATTGCCGATTTTGCTTGGAAAAATGAATCAATCCAGTTGCTTTTAGTAAAATAAGATTCATTTTTATAAAGATAGTCCTAAAGTAGATCTTAGATAAGTAAGATTCTAGATCAATAGTTGTAATAGTCTAAAACCATACAAAATATTGTTATATAAATTAAATCCCAATACCAAATATAATTTATTAACAATCATTAAGTCCAAACTTCCAATAATTTCCATTCCTTTCTATCGTTTGTATCAATTAATAAATGTTTCCCTTCTTTGAGAAATAACTTTCGATGTTATTATAATTTTTTGTTTGCAGTATTAAACAATTAACCTAAACACTTTGTTTACATTGGATTAATCACTTTTTATGTTTGACGTTTAAATTATAACATCAAATTTTTTTAAACCGTCGCCAATTAATTTCATTTATTTTTCTTTATAATATAACGTTACAAAAATCTGATTTGAAGGTCTCTAGAGGTGCTTCTCTCAATGGTGTAGAGCTACTTAATTGTTAAAAAATGGCTTCCTTTATATACTTTTACAGGAAACAATTGAATTTTGAACATAAGCAATGAAATGTGACTTTTCTAAATTTCCACTATACTAATTAATTTTACAAATTTTAATTTACAGAAAAAACTATTTATTCCATCCTGTAAATCACAAAATTGCAAATCTGCCGATATATAATATTTGGCATAAGGAATTGATTATTCATCTAAATTTTGTTGTTGATAAAACAATGTTTTATTGAACTAAATTACAAACATTAGTTTAGAAAAATACGATTTTCCAACTTTCCTTGTTTATAAAACTATTAATTACGCCTTTTATGATCATAATTAAAAATTTTCTATATACTACAAAACACTATGCAGCCCAAATTAGGTAAAACTACTGCACGTTACAAAAGCGTAGCCCGTCAAACATATTTTTCACATGTTATATCAAAACGAACCAATCTTTATATGATAGTTTGTATCAATATTTACAAATATTAGACCTGAATGTTACTCCATGGTACCACAACCATTGAGTAACATTACCTCCTTAAAATGAAACAAGTTTCAGTAATAAATTCTACAGATGAGTGGTGCTTGCATACACATCTTAAATACAACATGTTCTGTCTGTTTCAGATAAATTTTGAACTTGAAAAAGCACCAAAACTTCGTTAAGTATTAAAAAGTGTTAACGATCCCCCACAGCGTTAAATTTATCAGTGAAAGTTAATTTTTACTAAAAAAAAATTAGGATTATCCTAGCCTATATACTTTTTATGTTTGAATTGTTTTAATGTGCCTGTTTATTCTAAATTAACTAGTTCTATTTACATTAAGAAAATGTTTTCCTCCAATATTTCAAAAAGTGAGGTTATTGATTTTTAAAATTATCGGGAATCTTATTGCGGCTTATACACTGACCGGCAAAATTATCGCATCACTAAAAAAACTTGATCTATTATGATACAAATTTAACTTTATCAAAAAAGTAACTTGAAATTAGTACATTAACATCTAGTTTTTAACAATAATAACAATTAATTAACAAATAACACTCGAAACAAATAAATATTGCTATTAAAATGAAAATTACTCTCATATGTCCGTCAATTCGCTTGGACATAAACATCTTTGTTTTGGAATTTCACACTCCAAGTCCACTTCTAGTACTGTGTGTTACCTCCTCCAGCTTGAATAACGGCAGCCATTCTACGAGGCATGCTTTGGATCATTTCTTGGATCACTGCGTGATCCATTTGTTCCCACTCTTCATTAAGCGCTTCAAGAAGTTGATTAAGTGTTTGTGGACGATTTCTTCGCTCTTTGATCCTTCGCCCAAGTTCATCCCAGACATGTTCAATGGGATTACAATCTGGACTTCTTGCAGGCCAGTCTAATTTTTGAATTTGGACTTCTTCGAAGTATCTAGTCACCACTCTGGCAATGTGAGGACGTGCATTGTCTTGCATAAACAGAAAATTATCACCCACAAATGGTGCAAATGGCACAACGTGTGGATCCAATATTTCGGTTATGTACCGATGAGCATTTAAAGCACCACGAACGACAGGAACGAGGTCTGTCGTGGCATGGAGATTAATTCCTCCCCAGACCATAACAGTCCCGCCACCAAAGCTTTCCCTACCGACTATCGTGCATTCCGCATAACGTTCTCCAGGCCTCCTCCATACTCTAAGACGACCATCGGGTGAATTAAGAGCAAATCTGGATTCATCCGTAAAGAGAACCTTTCCCCAATCGTCGGCTGTCCAATGAATGTGCTCGCGAGCAAATTGCAACCTCGCTCTTTTGTGATGTGGGAGCAGTAAAGGACCATTCGCAGGTCTTCTACTGGTTAAATTGTTTTCTACCAGTCGTCTGCGGATTGTTCTCTCGTTCACCTGAACATTTCTGGCATTATGAAGCTCACTTTGGAGCTGTGGTGCAGTTAAATGCCTATTTCGCAAAGATGTTAAGAGAACAAATCGGTCATCAGCTCGAGATGTAGCTTTTTTGCGACCTTGACCTGATCTCCTTTTGAGTTCGCCAGTCTCCCGATATCTTTGGGCAATTCGAGAAACCGTAGACTGGTTCATTTCTAGAGTTCTAGCAACATAGCGTTGACTTCTGCCGTCATTCAAGAGAGCAATAGCCATTGCAGCTTGTTCAGCTGTTAAATGGTAGCTGTTTCTGTTCATTTCTGTTTATAACTGTCAAAAATCACTAGTTAAACAAATCAGCTCAAAAATTAAACGCTAACTTACATGGATTCCTAAAAAAAAGCAACTCAATAGTTTTTGAAAAATCAGAAAATTAGCAAGAATTTTGATTGTTTCACACTTCACCTTAAAAAAGTGTATACAATTGGTGTTAAACAACTCATAGCCAACTCCTGAATTTGGCAAATAATCTTACTACCCTATGCAGTCAGTCAGTTGAACTATTTCAAGCATCACGTAGCCGCAAGTCCTTGTCTTTTAAGTGATGCGATAATTTTGCCGGTCAGTGTATATATAATTTTACTCGTAATTATAAATAATCTGATCTTGTTGTGCTTTTTACAACTACTTCAGGTTCGGTGCTGAAAGAAATTTCTCATTTTTTAATGCAAATGGTGGCAGTTACTCAAATCAAATGTTTATTAAGTAGCGTAAGCTCCTTTGTGATTTTCATTTGCTTTATTGTGTGAACACGATAACTCACTTTAAACATCAATTTTTATCAAATTTCGCATGAAGCTTTCGTAGGATTATAGACGATTTTTACTAAAACTGGGCATAGTCCAATTGAAAAATTAATTTCTTTTCGATAATACAAAATAGTGTCTTGAAAATAAAAGAAAATTGTCACCTGTGAGGCATGAACAAATAGGGTGTGTAAATAAGAGTGTCTTGTAATTAAAATGTATACCTGTGAAAACTTATTATGTTAAAAGTTTGTTTAAACTTCTGACCCCTTGCTTTGACTTGGCTTAACAACTTTTCAGAAGCATCCTTTAATGAGACTTAGTTATTTGCTTTGTGCGTGGAAAGTAAATTTGAAATTTACTAGATGATTATTATTATTATTACAACCACGATAATTATAATGAAGTCACTTTCTAATTAATATGTAAAAATAACACACAACAAATGTTTTGATTATCTTAGACCTCATATTAAAAGGTTGTTTCTAATAAAACTAAAGTTTAATAAAAGTTTATTATTCGATTTCTAGAGTAAATAAATATTTACATTTCATCGTTTTTAAATAAAATTGGAAAGATAAAGCTTGTATTAGCCACATGCAAAAAGTATGCTAAACCTTATTGCCGAATTTGTTAAATATTCAGTTCTCTTTTGTTTACATAAACTTTATAAATTACAAAATAAACAGAGCATATTTCAAATATTTGCAGAATTGGTATTGTAGATAACTGTATAAGCATTAAATTTACAAATTCTTCAAACTCCAAGAGCTCGTATTAATAGAGCAAACAGTTAAGTGCTTTTATTCTCAATTTAATGATGACAATGACAGCTTCTACAAGTTAAATTAATAAAATCGTCAACATAAAATATATATTTGCTGTATACTATTTACCATAAGTTAATAAATTGAACCTCCAGATATAAAACATTTTAATATTTCTTATATGAAATTACTACAGTATTTTAATGTTGCTATTGATTTAAGAGTGGTAAGGTAATCAATTGCACTGGGTGATTTATTTTTCATGAGTATTTAAATTTGTATAAGTATATATATTGCAAAAAAGCTTTTAAGACTTACTTGTGCTTTATGTTTATAGATAAAAACCACTGAACAGCCCTGCTTTTATGGTTTAGTATACTTAAATATTGCGATGAAATTCAACAATAATAAAAAATTATAAATTACACAGTAAATTTCGTTTACCCTTTTAAGCTGACTCAGGTTTATATTAATAGAGCATGAGATAAAAATATTTAATTCAACTTTAATAATTCCTGATACTTGAAACGAGACTTACTGCCAAAGCATTTGGACTTCTGCAGCTAAACAACAGGAACATAAACTCTGTATGAAGATAAGAACAATGGATACTTGTATGAACATCAAATAAAAACATGAATAAATTCAAACACAGATTTTTATTTTTTATTGTGGTTAAAACAAAAATCAAAATCCAAAATAAACACACAACACAAGTGTGTAACCGAAGAAATTCAAAATTAGGAAAATCTTCCTAGAGTTTGCTCAAGCGTTTTAGGTCTTAGTTACAACCTGACAATGGGGGTTGAAACTGGTATCCACTTCAACAAACTAACATAAATTAAATTTATCAGTAATTAAAATAATTATTTACAAATACTAAATGAATTTATTAAACTAAATTGAATTCTTTGATAATAAACAAATTCAAATTTGTTTAATCGTTATATCTTTGTTATTTAAAAACAATCTAAAATGGTCAAAATCAAATTTTAAATTTAAATAAAAATTATCTTTATAACTTTATAGTTCTTTATGTGAACAAAATCTTTCACTTTCGAAATACCTTGTATATAATCGTCCGGATCCTTTTAAAATCTTTTATTAAATTACTCCAATTGCATTGTTGGTAATACATGTTGGTAGTCAGCTGATCAATCTTCCAAACAAATCGATTTTTCAAACCAATAAATAAATCTTTTTTGTATTATTTATAATAATATTTACAATCCCAAATAATTGTTCTAAATGTGGAAGTATTTCTTCTTTATTTTATAACAGGTAACTATTCCATAAATACTTTGTTTACATTCGACGTATGTTTATTAAAACACATGGCTATAACTTAACCTTACTTTATTTTTTTAGAAAATTTTATACGAGTCGACGTGGACTTTTCAAATACGTTTTGTCGACTGACTTTATTAATTTTTCCTGGCCTTTTTATATGTTTTCTCAAAACAATTGACGACTATGACAAAGTTCCACAAACAATCTAATCGCTACATTCGTGACGTCACAGGACAAAAACGTATGTTTAAAATTAGCATTAATCTTAAATCTAGAATAACAGAAATATAGCTGGTAAAATAACGATTAAAACAACATAGGACACTTATAGTCTAAAATCAATCATAACTGAGGAAATCAACAAAAATGATTAACGATGAAAACTTCATTAAAACTCCAATTACCATGGAAACACATTATCTCCAGCTTTATCTTTACAAGAAATGAACACATAGCTACACTAGGTAACTCATACATATAATATTTACATAGGAAAATATTTACAATAAAAGAAAAACTCAAATGAAAAATCTGTTTACACGTTCTAGGAGTTCAACGATGCTATACTAGATCCTACACAAATATCAACATAAATGAAATCAAATTATACTCAAACTTGTCCAGCATACAGTCCTCCAAGTGGTTGTGTTCAAACAACGATGAAAAAACTTAGTACTAAACAATCAAATTAAATGATATTCCTTTCTATAAAGTATCCTTTTTAATAAAATTAGGTTAAATATTATCGACACTTATCATGGTCCTATGTTACTATTTTTACTTGATAAAACTATAATCTAAAATCTATAATCAAGCATGTAGTATTTAACATGAATAAAACTACTGTCCTAGCATGTACATCCTTTCATTTGTTGCATGAATAATTATATAAATGCTATCTGGCTAAACCCGATACCTATCGAAGCCTATTGATTATTTTTAATATGTCGTTAACTACTTGAATTTTCAAATAGATGATCCATATCATCGCAATACATTATATTTAAATCAAGAAGTACCCTTATGGTGGCATAGGTATTGTGGATGCCACGAATAAGAAACCGATTGCAAAATAAATATATACTGATATTGAGTGTCTATACATGAAAATTTTAATAATAGATGTTAGTTGGATTTACTGAAAGAATAACTAATGGTGAATCGTTATACTGAACTATTCCAAACAGTTTAAACGGCCTGTTTTACAGACTTTACCTTTTTTTTATAGTGAATTTAAAACGTAAAAGAATATCTGTATGTAATTAAGAATAGAGTACTACATTCTTAAACATACACGTATTTGATCAACTGTATTCGGAGTGATAACATTTGGTTTTATCCTTGAAATACAAATGACTAAAATAGGCGTCTTTTCCGTTTTAGATCATATAAATAATTAACGTTCATATTCAATATACTATGGTGGTTGAAAACGTTAGATCAATTCTAAGAAGATGAGGCTTCTTAGGATATTCTTGGGGTGTCGTCGTCGGTCGTGGTAGGGCGCATTCTAACAGTCTTGAAGTCTTGAATTAGGTCATGTTCGATACTAAAAGGGTTACAAATCGATATCTTAATCCACTTCACAGTTACAATGACCTACTATTATATCTCCCTTCTTTTACAGCTTTTCTATCGTACATTTACGTCTCCCTATCTTATGGGGAAAAGGCTTTCAAACACCGCAATATCAAGACCATCTTTAAACACCGTAAGAAAGTATATGAGTTGTTGCCATCTTCAACAGGTTTTCCTGTTTTATCCCCTAAAGTCGTATAGTCAGCTTATTGTCCAATTTTGACTTTCAGAAACTCTAATTAGAGCTTACAAATTTATAACACTGCAACTTAATACTAACATATAATATTAACGTCATGTAACCAGGATTGAGAATTTGAGTAGAATAAGAATTAAAAATATTATGCTACATTTAATAACAATTACAATACCGACAATACTAAACAATTAAAATACGTAACAACAACAACAAATAAAACGAACGGTGATTTGATTATATAAAGTTAAAAAAGACCAAATATCAAATCAGCAATGCATTTCATATAGTACTATGTATTGTAACGATCCCTTTTTCTAGTATCAGTTGCAACTTGGAAGAGCTTAAAGGCGTGGTTCTTTTTTTGCAAACTTTAGTTCTTATCTACGAATTTTCTGAACAATCGCTAGTGACGAGATGAAATTTGTGGAACCATTGAGCTCTACCAGGTAACGTCACGTTATTTGAAACCAGTAAATACTAAAGGAATCTCAGTATGGTCCTGGCAGTTTAGTAAAATTCAATTATGTTGGAACTACAAATATTTCATTAATCTAAATAATGTTTCCCCAAGTACAAAAGAGTCACCTTGAAACATATCCGTAAGCAGTATTTCATACTTCAGCAGAATTTTTATTGATGCGAGTGATTATCTTAAGGCGTACCCACGTCGACCAAGTGTTCCTTCTTGGAGAAAATGGATCATTCTAGAATAAAGTTGTTTTTAAATTTTGTGTCCTCAACGGCTAGAATATAATACCAGCCTTAATAAAAAGCTTCCTGATGGTAAAAATACAATAAACCTTGAATCTGTACCTTTAAAACATATTGCGTTGAAATTCTAATAGTAAATAAAATACCGACAAAAGGAATTTTTTGGAATCGGTTGTCTAGACTGCACCTGCAGAGGTTATTTGCTTTTCGTTGCGTATAGATTCAAAAGGGAATCCCCTTAAGTTTTCGTTAGGATTGTTCTGGAACAAATGACGTAGGCGTATTTTGTTGGCTGACGAAAAACTCCGCTATTTTTCTATCGGTTTGTTTAAAATTTCACTCTCCTCAAAAAATCATACCACCGCAAAACAGTTTTAGTTTACAGTCAGTCAAAGATAGTTCAAGATAGGAGTTGGTTGAAGATACAACCGAGCGACGTGGCTTTTGCCACGCGGAAGGCCTTGTGCCTTTCCCGTGATGAGAGTTGATTGCCTTTGGTATTTCCTTATGTTTTAGTTGTGTGTTTAATTACCAATAAAAGTGCGGAACTCTTATTATGTTATACAGGGGTTGATAGCAGTTGGCACTTGTGTATTGCACTTGTATACATTCTTGTGGGGGTATTCTGGAGAACATGTTGCAAATATCAAAACTAACAAGTTTTGAATGTGGTGGAAGATGTATGTTTTGCATCTTATCTACTAATTCTAATGAATTTCTAACAGAGTATTTCGATTTGTAACCTATCGTGTTAATAATCTGGTTCAGTTTTTTGGATAAAATGTGATTAGGTGCATTGATGTATGATACAAGAATGTATTCCTTTATTAAATAGTTTCTTGATCAATAGTAATATAGAATTAGTTAAAAGGTTAGAGTTAATTCAATTATTTGACATCTGTATAAGTCAAAATTATTTCACTTTTAATAACATAATTTATTTACTAAAGGATGGTTTACCTATGGGTAATTCTCTAAGTCCTCTATTAGCTAACATATTTATGGACAAGTTCGAAGATCGAATATTTGAATTAAATCTCTCTAAACACATTATCTTCTGGTCTCGTTATGTTGATGACATTTTAGCTTGTTTTGACAGTTCTTTTGAGGTTATGAATGAATTTTTAATTCTTATTAACATTATCCACCCTAACATAAATTTTACACTAGAAACAGGACAAAACAGGGCTATAAACTTTCTAGACTTAAATATCAAGATTAACGCAGACAATCTATTTGAATTTTCCATATACAGAAAACCAACACAATCAGACATAGCAATACCAAATGAATCTTGTCGCCATAATACACATAAAATAGCAGCCTACAGATCATTAGTACACAGAGCTTTAACTATACCACTAACAAAATCAGATTTTAGCAAAGAGATATCAACCATTAAACAACTAGCACATGCAAATCATTACAATCCGAACATGATTGACACTTTAATTAAACATAAAGATTGTAGGTTAGCTATCAAAAGAATATATCCCATTGACAATCAAACAGAAGACACAAATTACATATCTATACCATATTTTGGCAAAATATCAGAAAAAATTGCACATATACTAAGAAAAACCAACAATTATAAAATAACATTTAAAACCAACACTAACACTTTTTCATTTTTATTTAATGCTAAAGACAGAACACATGATATCATGAAATCGGGCATTTACCGTTTAAATTGTTCTTTTTGTAGTTCGGTATATATTGGACAAACACTTCGAAATTTTGACATAAGATATAAAGAACACGTACGTCATTACAAAAATAAACATCCTGAAAAATCTAATTACGCCAAACACCTTTTAGAACAAAATCACACAATGACTCCTCAAAATAATATTAAATTCCTACATTTTTGTAATAACAAACGCAAATTAGACATTTTAGAAGCCTTTGAGATATACAAACACAAACTCAGGGTACCTTTAATGAATGAACAACTTGAGCTCAGTAATTCTCCGTTACTGGAAGTATTAGATATTTAATTCTGATTATTATTATTATTTTATCTAGTTACCTATTTTTGTATCTACCTTAGCGACGTGTTTGTTTATAGTTATATTACCTTTGATAATGACAGCATAGCTGTCGAAACAATATTGTCAGGTTGTATTTTAATAAAACTGTGAAACTTTTACTAATCTTTATTTATTTCATGATTATGGACTTCCACAAAGTAAGGCTGGAAACAATAAACAATGTTTTACTTTTGTTCCCGAAAAAATAACTTATGTTTCAGCCAAAAATGACAAACCCCAAATTGAGTGAATGTATTGACAAGCACAAGGTAAACACATATGCTTGAAATAAAATCAAACATAATTTAAACAAGTACATATAATGAAAAAATATAAGTAAATATAGTATAAAGTGATATGTATAAGAAAAAGAAAACAAACAATACCTCACGATTGACAACCAAAGAAAATAAGCAAAAATAATTTACTAGAATAATATCACGCAAGTGTGACAAATATTATTAAGATACGATTATGTAATTAACAAATTGCAAAAGCATGTAAGCTAATAAATTAGCTTAAGAAACATACCTGTAATCCAATGTTTGCAGAATTGAGATTATCGAAGTCCAGATAGATATTGTAAATGGTCAGAAAGCAGCCAACTTGTAGTAAAGCATCAATCTGAAGTCATCTGGTAGATGGATGGTTTAAACCTTAGAAAATATTATTTAATTCCTAGCCCAAAAGACCAGTGGTAAATTTAATACACTAATTAGGCCCATAAATTTCTTGATTTACCAAATATGGGAATTGTACAATCACCATTCCACTCAAGCGGATCTTTCACCGATGAAAAAAAACTATGTGTAGATTTTTTTAATATAATTAACTTCTAGAATAATAATCCAGATAAAGCAAGGAGAAATATTATTCTATTACGCCACAAAATTTTAAAAAGTTTTTGAAAGGGTCTCAAAAGTTTTCTCCATCAAAAATGTCTTCGTCCAAAGATAGATATCTTCTTTAAAACTTGATCCCCATAAATAAATTCAAGTGAACCTCATCAAAAATCCGAAAACAAAGGCCTCCAAAAAACATAGCTAAAACACCAAATATATAATTAGCGATCTCGAAATTTTTTCTAAAAGTAAAAGAAAAATTAAACTTGCAATATTAAAATCCTGTGTTCTCTGCAAATAATTACAACGAAATAAATGAATAGCAAAAATCAATTTTTACTTATCAAACTAAAAAAAAAGTTTAAAACAAATTTCAACGTCTGACATACTAGAGACATCTAATCAAAGAGAAAGTCGATATGACGATATGATATGTAATGAATCATTTATTTTAGATTTTGCACTACTTGTTTTTTGAAATAAAACAGTTCTGAAAACAAATCTGCTTTACCAGTAAAGTCTACTAAATAAATGTTATAGTATGGTATGTCATACAGCGGGACCAAATGAGAAATCAGTGTTCAAAATATCCTACAGGCCTCAAATATTAACGGATTTTGATGATTCTTCTTTTGGCTTTAATTTAAAAATATCAAAGAAATCGGTCAAGATTTACGGTATGTAGAATGTTTAAGCCGTAAATTCTCATTTGGTCCCTCTATGCATTAAGTATATCCTCAATACCCACTACTGCAACTGCCAATATTTATTTAAATTACAATCTTAGAAAAAATAACACTGCAAGTTTATTTTCTGTATGGAGCTCAATTTTGAGGAAATTTATTTCTCTTCGTTTTAAATTGAAGACAAAGTATTAATCTACAATATTTACATCTTTGTATCTGTTAAAATAAAATTATCATTTGCGTAAAAGTGTTTGCTTTTTTTGGTGACACCATATTTCCTTTTTAGTCACGTATTAAAAACATTTGTTGTATGCTTATTGTATTGTAAAAAGGAAATAAAAGCTAGTCCTCTTAAAGTATCATAATAAATTCGTTTTAACAAAATATATCGCATTTGTATAATCTCTTGGTAGGCAAATATACAAAAGGTTAGTTGTAGTAAAAAGTCAAGCTTTGAAAGTCAATATCAATAGTTAATATTAAAATGTTCATAAAGAAACAAAACGCTTTTGGAACTATAAATTCATGTTTTATGAGACATCGTACTGTAATAACTAAATATTTGCAACGTCTGTATTTTTAATTTTTATAAACGTGTTCAGAGTTTAACTACAGCTGTTACGTTCCAGCATCTTTAGTATGGACAGTGTTTGTTTTTTGGGTTATTGCGATAATTAGTGCTAAAGCGTAAAGACAGTAGTGCCAAGGTGGATTAAAGCTATACAAACGTAAACCAGTTGGATTACTGATTTAACATACAGTTAGTAAATTACCTTATAATTAATTCCACTCACAATAGTAATACAGTAAATTGGTTATCGGCTTAGAAACCAGTAAAATTGTATTTGGAATGGAATCCCTAAAGTTAATTTGTAAAATCTCGACATGTCGTTAGGTCTTATACGGTAATTAGGTTCCCTCTGTTTTATTTACATAAATTGTGCATTGCTTATTTTTGATAATCGACTTTCATGAATTTGAATTAACAAACTGAGTTGAAAATCAATAACCATTCGCTATAGATTGGCACGACAAATTGTTGGTAGTTAATTTAACAAAGATTAAATACCTATAATAACAATAAAAGGCAAAAATTTAACTTGATTCAGATGAGAGTCTTTTCCGTAATTTTAGATTCCCATCGCTGCTTTTAAACACTAACAACAAACAATTTGAGAGGCGCTCCGTATATGGTTCAATTATTATTCTTGTGTCCTAGCTGAAATCAGTAAGCCTTTGTGATTATTAATACTCACGACCACTGAAAATAATTTGAATAAGTAAAACGACTCTGCCGGGGGCTATATTTTGCGTAAGTATAAGATTTGATTGTCGCTAAAGTAATTAGTTTGTTATAAAATATCTAGCCCATTCTTTTGAGTTTTTAAAAGAAGTTTTAGTTGTCACATAGCATCGAACAAAATAGATTTCTTATACTCAAATCATACTGCAAAATAGATTGTATTAACCAAATTGCATCACCACGGTACTTTTTTATATATCCTTCATCCAAGAAATACATTTTCATTAATCTTTTATAACGAGATGTTACCCACAAAACGGGGATCGCTAATTGGGAAACGGTAACAACTTTTACTGCAGCTAAATCTGTCGGCTGCCAGCTAACTAGTGTGAGGTGGTGGGTCTCCTGTAATGGGTGCCAAGAGTCGTCTGTCGTCCAAGACAGCTACAGTATTTGCCGACAAAATCAGAAAAGAACAACACATTTGCGACTACTTCCAATGTGGTCGATTTTTCCCAATATTGATTCCTCGTTAGCTGTAACTATAAACCCCAAATAATACTCATATAAATAATAAGTCTTTAGGTATGATACACAGTACTATATTGTCAATTAAAATAAGTTTTATTTTAATCAAGGATAAATAGCCTTGGGAAAATTATATACAAGTGATTAATGCTTCTCTAGAATTGAACGGGATGAGAATTCATGCGAGCGGGACTAGTTACTTTAAACCCGACTAAACGTTAAGCCTTAAAATTGTAATCAAAAGGGCACGCTGAATTAACGCGATATACCTGTGCTAGAGATTGTGCAATCGTTAACCTCAGATTTTAATTGTTTAATCAATTACGGAGCAAAGCTATATGTATTCACTCGCAAATATTCCTAACAATGTAAACTGATAATGTAAACATAATGTATATGAAATACATAGATACATAGATGTAAGTGCTACTCACCCACTAGGGAACAACCATTTAACACTGGAAATTATAATATACAAATATACAGTAATGTTGTATCTACAATAAAGGATTGCCAAACGCTATTGTTGTTCTAAATAGTTGCTACAATATAAGTGACTCATATGATATAAGTGCGCATTCTTCAAACTTAAGAGGAACGTCACCAACCAGGTCGAACGTAGCGTGATTCAAGGAGGCAACCAGCAACCAAGTAACTGTACATGAGCGAGAAGCTCAGCGTAATGGTCATTTAACAACCCAAATCTACAACGTAGTGTATGAAGTTAAGATAAGATAAACAAAAGAATATGAAGAAAAAAGAAAAAGGTCTGTAACAAATAAATCAATTACCAGAATGCAACAAGCAAACATTTAATAAATACCTTAAATGGAAGGCGACCTTCTAAAACAGTTATACCGCTTCTAAATGCTGCTAACGTCGATTAAATATCGAATCCTGTCAAAAGAATTACAGTATAAGAGACTGAACGTAGAGAAAAGTTAAAAACCGCGAACTTCGAACGTGCTTATAACCTCCAAAAGCACTAGTGGTAAATCCCTTACTGTACCAATATACAAATTGGAAATCACACGAACAATTAATTGTAAATCTGCATTAATATGCATTAATTCCCAATTCACAACATAAAGGGAAAATCAATTAAACGGCGATGCCACTAAAACATTCTTTTAAAGAAGTTGCTTCACGAACGAACGAACTGCCAGACGTAGTATCAACAGGAAGTTAAATGGCAACTAAACATGGAGAGAATGCGAAAATCCCAAACGCTGTACAATATAACACAAAAGCATAGCTATACAAGGTGCTACGAAATTATCAGTAACAGAGACTTGATAAAATTCTTGTATGAAGCTTAAAATAAAGCGTATTCCTTCTAGAATAATAATCAAATAACGCATTTTAATCAAACATAGTGAATAAGTTAAGTTTACGCATCAAATTCCACTTCACCACGTTGAACAGCACTAGAGATTGTTATGGTACAATTTTTATACTCAATTTATGCTCAAAAATTTCATTATGAATTAAAGACTCCTACTTCTGGCGTAGCTTTTTCTTTATACCGACATTACCTGTTAAGTAGTAGTTTTAAGCACTGTACGGCGTAGACACGTGCAGTTTGATGCGACATTTTAACAATATTATTTTAACACTATAAAATTCATTATTCATTCTACAGGTAATAAACGACATTTTGAGCTATATAAAAGAATTCTACCATGTCTCGATATAAATCTACAATGAATCAAAAACTATGACAGCGACATTTTTTAACTTTTAGGCCCGATATCTCAAATACGTTACGTTATAAAAAATTTGACTAATACGGTCTGATTCTGGAACTTAAACTGAGTGTGAAAAAATTTGGTCCATGTTACAGAAATCAAGTTTAGATTTGTTGTGCTCTGTAATTTTTTGTATTCATTGAACTTAAAACATACTTTTAAATAAGTATATTTCAACTATTTAATTCCTTCATTTTATTGTTGAACAAAGTAATTAAATTATTTATTTATTTATGTGTTTCTAAAACAGGCTAACGTCTAATGACATTGAAAATCTTAAATATATAAATAACAATTTTAATTATGTATAGTATAATCGTATTATGTCTTCGTTTTTACCACAACGTATCAACCTTTGATGTTATGTAAATTCTCTCTCTTCATCTTTTTAATTAAAACTTGCATACGGAAAAATTAATTTCCGTTAGTTTTAGCTGCAACTATTTGCCACTTTGGTATTGATTAATTTTCAATGATTAATATGCCGCAGATGGTACACATGTTATTACATAATATGTAATGGAAAATTGAGGTTTAAGGGAAACGGGGGTCTCGCAGACGAGCAATGATGAGCAAGCGATTTGATTTATATGTCGATTTTCACAATTTCCTGAAATGAATACATTTATTAAAGTCCATAACATGTATTCATATACTTAACGTCAACTACTTCCCAGCTCAGCCCTTTAAGTAATTTTTCCCAATTCTTATTTACCGAAATACACAATTCACGGTCATGCGCGTGTTTTGGACAGTCTCATCTCACTGTGCGTCGGCACAGATTTAGCGACAAAAAAACAAACAAAAAGGGAATAAACAAAAAAAAATTTAATAGTTACTTCTTCTTCTACGTGCCGTGCTCTGTTGCAGAGCGTTGGCATTTCCCTCCTATACTTGTGTTGTGCGTGTTCAGTGATCACAAGTATAGGGGACCTACAGCTTAAGGTGGACTCCGAACCACCCCAAGCACATAGTACTTGGATTTTTTATTAATTTCAGGGAAATATTCTGGGCAAAGTATACCTCGGTGGTTTGCCATTGCCTTCCGCGGGAGATGCGATTTTTAAAAATCCGATAATATATGAGCCGGGGTTCGAACCCGGGTCCCTTGGTCGGTAGTCCCGCACGCAACTAACCGGGCACAATCGCTCTCTAATAGTTACTATATAGTCAAAATACAAATAGTTTATATAAAAAAATTTCTTAATAATCACTCATTTTCAACCGATGTAGCCGAACTGCACAAATAATAGAGGTTAAACAAGATATTCTGCCTTTCTGCGGAACTTCGGACTTTCTGTAGAAACTTACTTGACCAATCATCATGTTCAGTATACTCAATCGAAACACATTAATTTTTGTCGAATTTCAAAAGAATTTCAAATTTTTAAAGACTAAGTTCATTCAAGTAGTAAGGTTTATTTAGCTGTCAATTTTTACAGCTACAAATATTCAGCTTATTAGATCTGTGCACCTTGAAATAATAATAAAGAGAAATTTGTTCAATTTTTTTATTGGCTAGGCATATTGTCATATTCAAGTTTGAGTGGTTAAATTCATACCACCTCTCTTAAAGTCTTAAGAAAATGCAAAGTTTACCTTCTCGCCAGAGTTTAGCTTTGCATATCAAAGCGGCCACTTTATGTGTTAAAATGCGATTGTAGAATCAGTCTCTTAAAGGGAATTTCTGATAATTCCATAATTCCTAATGATTGTGGGTCTAGTCAGAGACCTGTCTTTGGAAGAGTGTTTATCTGTAGTTCCATGCCGTATTATAGGTCCATGTAGAGACCAGTTTTCAAGAATAGATTCAGTGTGACAATCTGCCGCGAGTTTTCTTTGTTAAAGGAATTGAATTAACAACAGCAATGAAGCGTATGCCCTAGTGCACTTTGAGGATATGGAGAATTTGTGTTGGCTAGGTCATACCGATTAATGAGAGTATTCTTCTCAAGAACTTATTTAAATTGTTAAATATTGGGAATACGCGGAATGTAATACGTTATAATATTAACAAGTTAACGTCCATCATCTTCTTTAAAGGATGGCTAATCAAAGTTTAAACAGCATTTCAAATCATTATTTATGCCACTGCTCAAGTTTAAAAACATACAATAATAATAAAACCAAAGTTAATAATAGAAATTATTGCAATGTTCGAAGATTCTGTTTTTAAAATAAGTCGTTCAGAATTCAGCTGCAATTCCCACGACTTGCTTTTTCTTTGATAAGTGTTCTTAGTTGTTTTTGTTGGTGTCATTATTGGGTTTTTGTTTTAGTGAATCAAGCATCTAATAGTTAGAGCTTTCTGGTGAAATAAATAATTACTAGGAGTGCTGGTATAAAAGGATTAATGTCACACATACTTTATGTAAGTTGTTTAAATATGTTACTGTTTTTGTTGAAATTTCATTTGTTGATAGCGAATATTTGGATTGGTTTTTAGATAAGAAATTTAAAGCAAAAATATATTTAGAATGAAATCACAAATTAAGATATAATGTAGAAAATAATAATGCGAGTAGGTTTTTATGTTTTTCAACTGTTGTATATATTTGTGTATTGTGTAAACAATGTATGCTTTAATTTATTTTAATATACAGATTTCAAAATTATTAATTAATTTTATAGTTTGACACGAGAAAATTGTAGGTGTTCCATTCATAAGATATATTTTAAAATTAAAAGAACCATTATTGAAGTTCAATTTAATATAAATTAATAGTAAAACTTTTCCCGAATTCTAGATTTCTCAACTTTTGTTATTACCTGATAAGAAATACATCAAAAAATTTTGGCGCGCTCTCTGTTTTAGTTTTTCTTGCGTTCTATTCATAATCAGTAAGCCTTGGTAATTAACACTCACGGCACCTGAGCGTAATTTGATTTAATTAGACATCTCTGGCGGGAGATGTTAACGTAAGTATTAGTGCTTTTTCGAGTTTCTTTTGTCGTTAAAAGGATAAAATAATATGAAAGATAAATCCATTAAATTTGATCTAAATTTAACATTTGTTGGGTGTATAATATCTACGAGCGAGCTACCTTTTACTAATGAAAGCGAAATAGCTCGAAACTCGAGTCTCGTAGTGCCGTACGTGGATTTTACACACACGTTCTTTTATTGGATTTATCTTTCCTATTATTTTGTGGTTTTAACGAATTGTTTTTTTATATTGAGATTCAGCTTGTCAGAGTTAAAATCCAAATTTTGTGGTTTTTTGTTTTTTAATTTAGGTGATTACACTTGTGCGCCGAATGCGCAGCGTTGAGCATATCATTTTGTAGTAAGTACAAAACTTCAAACACAGAACACAGGTGTTAATTTAGTTGCATTATTTGTTTGTCTGTATATTTAAAACACAAGCTTCATTTTTGTCCCAATTCGTTTGAGAATTCTACTGGACCGATTTACGTGATTCTTTTTTATATTGAAGCTTTCGCTATGTAATATTAGTCAACACTACTTAACATCTGTATTTTTTAAGTTTTATTTTTTCCAAATAAATCTAAAACATTTATTTGGGTATGCACGAGAACGACCATCAACTTGCAGCGCCCTTTCAGTTCCCAGCATTGTTAGATTTTGGAACTATTCACGATTATAAAACTTTGCTGTTACAAACCCGCATATTTAAAAACCATGGAAAACAAACAAATTATACAAATATCAAGAGATGGCCTGTTGGCAATTGCTTATTCATAGCTATTTAATTTATTGTTAAGACAAAAAAAATCGTCGTAATAAACTTTTGCAAATTGTTGCAAAAGCTGTAAATGACTGGGACGATTATTATAAAAATTTCATTATTGGCGATCAAACTTATCGTGGGAACACTGCTTTAGATTACAAAAATCTTACTAATCTATATATTTAAAATATGGCTCATCTTTGTTCCACTCCGTCTACGAGTTCTATAAGACCAATTTGCTTTATTCTTTCTTATATTAAAGTTTTGACTGTGTAGATTAGTCTACACTACTTTTAATTTTTATTTAATTTTTATATAATTTTTATATAGGTAATTAAAATCGTTCTTTTTTGTAGTCTGTAGAGTTTTAGTATTGTGATTTTTTAATTATTTATATGTTTAATTTAAAAGGATGATTTTTAATCGATGCATTTCAACATGACCAAGACCAGTCGGTCTTGGTCATGTTGAAATGTCCACTTACAGAGCTTGCCTCGTCACGTTTTGGAAGAACATTCTCCATATACCTGCTTACTTTGTCACCAACAATTCTCAGTCGAGTTTCATAGTCTGTGGAGCATATAAAGTTTGCGCGTTTTATTGAAATTTTTAAATTTGTGTTGCAGATTGGGCTATTTAATGAAAAAGTATAAGGATAAGGAATGTCTAAGAACTAGTGTTTTATCTCTTAAGGAACATGGAGGAAATGACCGCCAAAGTCTAGAAATAGGCTATATTAAGCATACGATATATGAATAATGTAGAATTTTTTGATAAGAATGGGAGGGTAAGTCGGGGGAGCAGTCCGAGGTGAAGTTAACTGATGGGAGTAAGTCAGAAAGGGAGATAAGTCGGGGAGTGTGTAAGCCTGAAGAGGGGTGATAATTCTGTTGGAGAGATAAGTTGGGTGAGCGGGGGGGTAAGCCGGAATAGGAGTAAGATGGTGCTAACTAACGGAGAAAGAGAGGATAAGTCGGGGTGTTTGTTAAATAACGCATTATAAGTTCGTCTGAGAACGGTAAGCTTAGTATTTTCAATTGTTTTTGTTGTTTTAATAATACTGAAATTAAAAAAAAAATGTAATAATAAAATTAAAAAAAATTGGAAAAACATTTATACTTTTGTAGACAAATAAGTCTTTTTTACATGTATTATAAAAAGATGCGTATTTAAATGTTAATTGGAAAGTAATAATAAATATTTTCAACAAAAAGAATTAAATTTACATACATTGATACAGAGAAATTTGTCACTTTAATAGAAACTGTTACTAAAGCGATTGAAATTCTGATATTTATGAAATAAATAAAGATTATTAAAAGTTTCACAGTTTTAATAAAACTGTGAAACTTTTAATAATCTTTATTTATTTCATGATTATGGAGTTCCACAAAATAAGGCTGGAAACAATAAATTCTGATATTTATGATTATGAGAAATTATTATTATAGATAAATTTTAATCAATTAAACAACCATAATTTTTCTACGACTACAAGTTTTAATTCTTTTAATTTTAATCATAATTTAGCCTACAAAAGAATTACCTATTTAATGAACAACGAGTAAAAGTTTTAATATTTTGTCTATCTTAGCCAAAGTTTTAAACTGTTTCTTTTTTGTTAATTTTACCTAGAGTTTTCTGTCTGTGCATGCCCGTCATTACTGAAAATACGTTATAATCTAACTAATTAATCTGTCTTCTGAATTTACCCAGTCATTCTAAGGATTTTCCTTATTGTATAGCAAATTATGAGTGCATAATGTCATATACCGAGCAATTAGTTAAACGTTAACACTAATCAGAACATAAACGCATTTAAGTTCAAGATCATATTTACTGAGTAAAAAGAAAAGCTTTTGAATAATAATTATTTCCGATTAAGATTTTGATGTAAAAATTTAATGTAAAACAGCTTCTCGTATTACTATAAAAACATCTTTAAATGCCACAAAATGCCGGATCGAATAGATGCTTTCAGAGTGAGTATATCTTTTGAGAGCAAAACTTGAAACCTTTGAAAGCTTTCACGAGTTTTGTTCGAGAGCAAGTGAAATGGGTATTTTACATCAAAGAGTTACGGCGGTGGTTAAAAAGCTGTTAAGTTATAATTATTCAATAAGTCTAATTAATGTATAAATGCAACCACTATCTCTAATTCTGTTGGTTTTAACATCGGTTTCATCTTTTTAATTGAGAATTGTAGTAACAATGCCAATTGAAACATAATTCCTTCTAGCAATATTTTCAATTTAATGTAATTATAGTGGGAAATAGATTGCCTGCTTGTGCGCCAATTACTTTAAAAGTATTTGTACCACACTAAATCACTATAATCGTTCGACCATTAATTAAATAAAATTTTATTTTTTACTCTATAAAAGTTTCATTTACTTACCTACTACTCGTAGAACGGGAATTTTTCAGTTCAATTCTTTGCTTTTTTTACTAAGAAAATAAAAGTTGAAGTTATTGTTCTTTATATTTCCCGTTTCCTTTTTTTACACATAATAACCTTTTGACAATTGTCTAGTGGCCGGATAAATTGCTATTCTCATTCTACATTTACCTCGAGCAGAAAGAAATAAAACCAAAAATGCAGAAGTAGCAGGAGCAAACAACGCGAACCTTTAGCTTGCAGGGGATTTGCTTACAGAAACTTTACGTTCTCCATTGCATATCCACGTCGACTATCCAAGTCTCACGGCCAATTTAACTTGTTCGCTTCTATTCTTCAAGTTTTTGGTTGACCAGCAAAAGCGATGCAGACAATTTAGCAATAAATATCTATTTATTGGATAAGTTTATTCTGTGCAACCCAGTTTCAAATTGCATTATTTTTGTATCAATTGCAGCACAAGCGGAAGCAGCCAAAGCTGCTTGTTGAGTAAATTGAATCACTGATCTAAAAATATAAAATATAAAAACGGAAATGTATAGCATTATTTTCCGCTATTTGAATAAAATATGTTTAAATTTCCTTTATGTTCAGGTAATTAGTGGTTGTTTTTAAAATATAATACCCCAGGGGAAGTTAAATCACATACCGTGATGTAACGAATGCATTTTCCACTGTAAAACTTTGCTTTCTCCATAAAATGTCGAAGCAAATCTGCACTAAATGTATACTTTACTTAAAACCTCATAAAATACCCACTTCTCCCACTTCTCTTGGCTGTATGTTTTGTTATCTGGTTTCTACAGACTACGCCAGACCACCAACATAACACATTTACATATTCTGGTATTGCTACGCTAACATTAATTAACGGATTATTTTCCACACAATAACTTTTGTGTTAATAGAAAAAATGCTTGCTCGTAGCGTGTTTGTTGTTCTACTTTTGTCCTAAACTAGAAATAGTTATGTAAATTCTGTTACGGAAAATATCTGACAATGCGATGTTTTCTAAAGCTTTCAGTTATGGTTTTTGTTTGGTTAATAAATAAATAACATGTTTAAAAATTCCTATGTTTAATTATTAAAATAACACGTCAAATGCATTGACATCCCAGGAAGTCATGTAACTAATCTTACCTATTTTTACTAGATATTATAGTATTACTAGATATTAATCAAGCATTTGACAAGGTTTGGCATCGAGGACTGAAATACAAAATCAAGAAAGTATTTCGTCCAGCCTACTTCAATCTTCTACAATCCTATCTAAGCGAGAGAACATTTCAAGTTAAAATAAATGAAGCTAAATCAGATTACCATCCAATCAACTCCGGAGTACCGCAAGGA
The DNA here is from genome assembly GCA_929113105.1 of Agrypnus murinus. Taxonomy (NCBI): domain Eukaryota; kingdom Metazoa; phylum Arthropoda; class Insecta; order Coleoptera; family Elateridae; genus Agrypnus; species Agrypnus murinus. The sequence continues at coordinate 31,155,297 of OV816029.1, forward strand.
AGTGTGCTTGGTCCGATATTATATGTTCTATATACTTCCGATTTACCAGTCACACCAAACACAGTAACGGGAACATTTGCCGACGACACAGCTATCCTTTCTAGTCATGCTGACCCCCAGATAACTTCAAAAAATCTACAGTCTCATCTACTCAACCTTCAGCAGTTAAACAAATGGAAAATTAAAGTTAACGAGAACAAATCTGCTCACATAACGTTCACACTTCGTAACCAAACGTGTCCACCAGTCCATTTAAACAATGTGCAGATACCACAAAGTACCACAGCAAAATATCTAGGCCTACATCTAGATAATAAGTTGACGTAGAAACAACAGTTAAAAAGAAGAAACAGATAGATCTAGAGAACAAAGAACTGTACTGGCTTATAGGTAGAAAATCTCGTATATCAAGTGAAAACAAAATTCTAATTTATAAGACAATTATTAAACCAATTTGGACATATGGAATTGAAATATGGGGCTGTGCTTCCAAATCTAATACAGCAATCATCCAAAGATGTCAGTCCAAAATCCTTCGCCAAATTGTAAATGCGCCATGGTACGTAACTAACTATACAATTCATATGGATCTTCACGTCCCAACAGTCCTAGAGGTCATCCACGAGAAAGCCATCAAGCACCACGACACCATAGCAACCCATCTCAAACCACTATTAGAAGAGTTGTTGGAACCCAACATCAATAAACGACTTAAAAGACAGTGGCCTATAGACTTAGTTTAATACTGTTATATATAAATATATGTCTATATATGTGCCAATCTAAAGACAATGTAGTCTGCAAATCCAAAGGTTGCATCACTGGATGTTAATCTATCATGTCAATTAGTAGTTAGTATTCTATCACTTGTCACCACTTTAGCTTATAGAATATACATGTAATTCTAATTGCTAAAAAAATAAATTAAAAAAACTATTTTTACAGTTGATTAAAAAAAATTTAATAAGCTCATTCGCAAGAATTCGTCTTATTTTTTAATGAATTTATTTCATAATGATGTATACAAAAGATGAGACATTTTTACATTGGTATTAACGAAATGACAAAATAGGGTATTTAAGAATGATATTGTCACGTGGGGTTTGCGTGACTGGGGAACGTAGTCAGAGGTAGAAAGGAATCAAACACAAGTTGTAAAAACAACTATATACTAAGACAATAAACAGGGTGCAAAAGGTTTACATGTTGACAATAAACAGAGTACAAAAGGTTTACATGTTGACAATAAACAGAGTACAAAAGGTTTACATGTTGACATATGGTGAGGACGTATATGTCCTCCTAAACTACTACAATACAGGGAAGGTTGGGACCAACCCTGTCCTAGCACTAAATCTACTAACTAAGCGTAGGAGCTTAGACTCCTGGTAATTATAACTAAGCCGGGTAGCCTGGTCACAACCACCCACAATTCTGCATAGAGTGGGCGTTTTTAGCGCCGCCCACTCAACTAAGCAAACTAAGCCATAATTAGTCAAAAGACACTTACCCGCTTGTTCTTGATGAGGCTTCTAGTGAGTCTTGGCACAGACTGATTTGAAGCCAAAACAAGCGGGTTTATATATTGCTGAAGGCGGAAACGTTACTGAATTAATTGAATACATTAAGTGGAATACGAAGAACACATGAATACTTAATAAGATCCAAACTGTATAAATTATTCTAATGAGATACAAATTGTATAAATTATTCCAATGAGATACAAATTGTATAAATTATTCTGCAGACTGAATAATTTAGTCTAATGAGATTCAAACTGTATAAATTATTCTCAAGGCAATGCAGATTGTGTGCCGCGCGTGGCGGAGTGTAGGCGGCTATCGTACTACTCTTGCTACGAAATGAATGCAAGTTGAAATGTTACAAAAGGGATTTCATTTAGAATAATTCCGTTTGTGACACTTTCCCCCTCTTCGACGGAAGAGTGGTGGGCTAGTTGTCGTGGAAGGTGTGACCAAGTTGATAATAAAAACAACCAAATAATTCAGATAACACAACATGTGTAATTAATAGCTAAGAAAAAGTACGTTAAAAGAATAATGCAGACAACAAAAGGTCGAAAGCATAAAGAAAAATATATATTGTGAAAAATAAAAAGTGAATATCGTGAAAAATAATGTTACTGACTGTTTCGAAAGATGTTTTCCAGGGTTGAAGATGAGATGTTGAAGTTGAAGATGAGAACTGCTTGGCTTGGAATTGTCTGAAGTGCGCATGGCATAGATGCGAAGCGAGTTGATGCTACCATAGTGGCGACATGAGCTGGTTGTTGGTTGAGGTTCCATAAAAATTATTGTTCCATAGTCATAACATAGGATGTGTTTAATATAGCGGAACACATTTGGAGAGCTTATGCTCATGGAATTATTCTTCCTTGCCAAATTATTCGATTGCAGCGGTAAGTGATTGCAATATTGGTCTGGAGATGATTATTTTCAAATTCGAACCATAGGTGATGGTCGGTAGAAACCAATTGGAACAGCCAGAGTATTCATCCAGTTGAAAATCATTTAGCATTTAGCTAATGCCGACGGAAAATCCATTTGTGCAGGAGAAGAAAGAAACAGTTCGAAGTAAGTAACAATGCAAAAACAAAAAATTTAGAAAAGTGAACATCTGAAGGAATTCAATGAACGTACTTGAACAGTGTATAATATAAGTCGCTAAAGTAAAGCAAAGCAAAAAATACAAAAATGATTAAAAATACAATTAATTAAAACTACAGATACGTCCGCGTTCATAGCAAGTGTCAAAAAAAAGTAATAGTTCGATATCAGTTATACAAAAACATGAAAAGTGATAAATAAAGAAAAATAAGGTGTACATAAAAATAGTGTTAAAAATAAGATACAAAAGTAATAAAATATGAATTCATGAAACAGAATAATAATTATTATCCTGTGTCATGTAAATGTGACACTATATTCCCACGTATACGTGTCAAGAAAGAAATAGTACTGACAATAAATTTTATAAAGGAAGAAAATTAAATTTAGAAGTAATAATATAAAATATAAACCGTAAATTGCGAAAGAGAGTGTCAGCATTACAATATGTAAAAGAGGAATATAATTTAATAATTTAATCTTAATAGTTGAATTTAATAGTTGAACGTGGCAAGTGCAAAGTTTACATAATAATAAAATAGGTGAAACTCATAAACGACATAAAAATACAGTTAATTTGATTAAGAGAGATTCAAAAAGGTACATAAAAAAAAGTTGTAAAATACATGTATAAAATTTAATACTTTGCAATTGCGACAAAAAAGATAGTCAAATTAATAAAGGTGTAACAATCAAAATTAGATTGATTAATGTCGGTGAAGACAAAAAAAAGAAAGGGGTGATCTTTGATCAGTGATTAAATTGTCTTACTGGTTACAGCAAGATGTCAAAATAAGGTCTGACAAAAATCTAAATATTCAAAGGTATATAAAGAGTAAGAAAGAAAAGTGGTGGTGGGTGGATTTTCTGTGATTCATGTAGCACTTGAATCGGGAACATGCGAAGCATTTTATGCAGGTGTTCCCATTAGAGTATAAGGCTTATAGATGATAAGAAAAATTTTGTAGGGTTTTTAACCAAGGCATTTTTGGAAATGAACAGCGATAGAAAATAGATAAAACTCGGTAGTTATTACTAAATAGTCACAGACGGAGAATAAATATATGGAAAAATTATTTATTTATAAAAACTATGAAAATTGGCAACGGTCACAATTTAGGAAAGAAAGATCAGAATATCGAATAATGGGGTAAAAAAAAGTACAGACATTAAAGTTCCATTTGTTCCATAAGTTTCGGAAGCAAATAGTGTAAACAATTTAAAAAATGTAAATTAAATAACTAAAGGGTCATACCGTGCCGATTTATTCGAAGTGAATTTCAGTTGACAGATGAAGTTTTGTCACTGATTAAGAGTCAATTTTCGTGGTCACAACGGGTATGACTAATAGGTTGCTGCTAGTCAAGTCTGTAAAAAAAACAAAATTGAACATTCAATACATAAACGTAGGTTACCAGGTTGCGTTGGGTGTTGCCACGGGAGGAAAACTAAATACCACCCATAGTATATATATTTAAATAAAAGTTAAGCCACTTATACTCCATAAGTGTCGGTTCTGGCCCGAAAGCCCTTCACACAGATTCGCAGATGCTTTTCCGATACGTGGTACATTGGGGCCCCGTTCACGTACAAATCCCGGAGGATAGAAAAAACACCTTCAAATGAGAGCGAGAAAAAATAAAAACGAGAATGCACCAGGTCAAAACTGGCAACTAAGTCTGACCTGTCATGGGCAGAACACATCCATACCCGCCAATAAATACAACAATAAAAAAAACATAAAGAATGCATTCATCGCAACTGCAGTTTAAACAATAATAATACATATAAAATCAAGCCTGCCATTATATACCTAGTCACCAATAGGCTGGTTCAGGCAAAAATCAAAACATTATAAGAAGAAAGAACCCTAGGCCTGGGAAAAATTCAATTAACTAATAATACAGAAAAAATCTGGTAAAAAAAGAGCTTCATAATTGGGTTTATGAAGGTGACCCAGAAACGTTAAATTATCGTTAAAATCACTATATAAATTCAATATGGTATATAAAACTTGTGTGTAGAAAGACAGAGCATTATTTACTAATGTGTGTGCGAACAATGTTTTAGTTCGAAGAAATTCATAATAAAAATTTATTATATATAAAAAAAGGAAGAAATAACTCCAAGGGAAAAGCAACATTAAGTACTTAACCTTAAACTACGAAAGATTCAGTTGGGAACGTTCTTAAAAAGTATAAAGAAAAACAACAACCATCGTTGTTAACCAGGGTTTCTGGTATAAAAGGAAGAAATGTTAAAAGGTTTATTGATATACTCCAGAGGAGTGCAAGAAAAAGCTAACCCTCAGTGGGTAGGCAACAAAGATCACGTCCAAGAACAAGTGGAAACTGTTTGTGGTAAGGTAAGGTCAAAAAATGCGAAAGAAACTAGTTGAAACAAAATAATTCGGAAATATTCAATTTCCATAAACTGAAAAACAAAAAAAATAAAAAAAAAGATAGACAATCATGAACAATAAAAAGAAAATTTAAAAATGATTCAAATATCGTAATATGTAAGTTGGACCTGTTGGATCTATGTAGTCACCGGACTGTCAGATAACATCAAAAATAGGAAGAAATTAACTATTTATTCATAACAAGAAAAATTCGAGTATAATAACGCGTATGAAAATAATATTTAAGAAAATTAAAGTAGGAGAAATCGGGAATCAGAAAGAAACCAGGACAAATATTTATTACAAAAGAAAAATTAAAAAATGATTGGAATAGTCGTTGCATTTAAATGCTTGCACTCGTTATATAACTGAAATAAATGTACACCAGGTGTCCATTATCATCTTGCGTGATAAATATAAATTAGAATCCGAGTGAAATCACATCAAGGTTATGACGAAACGTTGAACAGATGCAAGTGGTGTTCTTCGAAGAAAAATAGATTATAAGTTCGGAATTTATTCACGTTGACAGAGAACGCGTCAATTGACGATAAGATTTAATAAGGAAAACGCAAAAGGCATTAAATAAAGAAAAATAAAAAGATATTTGGAAAAATATTTTAATTAGCTTACAGTAGAAAATATTAATAATAAAAAGGAAGAGATTCAATCGTGAACATCTTAATAGAGAAATTAAAATTAATCAAATAGTTGGGGAATTTTATATTACCCGGCTTACGAAGGAATGCACTTTTAGATAAGGCGGAATCGTATATGAATTTCAATAGAAACATTCAATGTCCTTGGCGTGTGCGCACAGCTGTACTGTGGCCACCTGCATAATCACGACGTTCTGGATTGAAAGAAGACATTTCTAGAATCATTTTCAGAAATGAAATTGTAGTTATAAACGGAACTACTCAATTTTGGCATGGTATACGACAACCAGAAATGACCTTGAAAGGACTGCTCGTTTTTGGATCGTAGGTAATAGATAAAGAGACCGATATACGAAATGCGAAGCCGGCGGTTTTAAGAGACCTTGTAGGAAAAAGAAATATTTCTTGGAAGACTGACGTGGTTTATCTAAAAGCAGAGTCTTCAATAACTTGCAAAGATACATAGAAAGGGGTTGTATTGCGCAAAGCGATACACGAAGGTAAACAAAATTAGTAAAATTAAGAAAATTGTCGAAAACATGACGTAGAAAAAATTAAATAGAATAGTGATTTTTCACATTCCTTGTATAAACAAAGCTGAAAGTGACTTCCTAAAATAAAAGATTAATTAAGAATGAGGAGTTAGTTACTTAATCGGCTCAAAATGAAATACAAAATTAGTCGGATGTTAGACGCGTATATAAAAAAAAGGATTTGTCAACAGGAAAAAGGTGTATAGACAATAGGTAATTAACAAAAATACTAGAACGTATGTGTAGGTTCGGAATGTACGGTGTGCCAGATTAAATTGGAAACTGCATGCTGTTAATACGGCGGGAAAAAATCTTAAAAGTGGATAAGGGTCTTTTAAGTAAGTAAGCAAAGATAAAATGTCATTGATAACAATTCTCCGTTAGCAACGTATAGAAGAATGATTGTGTCGCTGAAGGTTGAGCCGGGAGAATTATGCAGTTATTCCTTAAACGCGCGAGATAACCAATGTGGTTATGGGGATAGTTTATTTAAATAGTTAAGGACGTGAAACATAAAATCGATGATACGGACTATCGTGACAGTTACACAAAAACAAAAGGGATTTATTAGAGTGAAAAGATTTAAGTTTCAATAATCATCCATTAGTGAAGAATTTGAGTCTTAAATATTCGCGAGAAGCAATTACAGCCAAAATAAACCAGAAAACATGAATAGACACAAAAGAATAATACAATTTGGTAATTTTAATTGTGGCGGGACGTCTCCGCCCTTGTTGAAAATTGATAAACGAAATAGACTGTCTCCAGCGGATTTTTGAAAATATTTGTACAAAGGTACACCAAGAAGTAATTATAAAAGCAAACAAGGAAAGGGACAGATACTGCGAGGTATACTCTTTTCCCCCTCTCCTAAAAAAAACGGATGAAACTCTTAAAAAATAGAGATATAAAGATATAAATACTGGGTAAAAAAAAGAAATGTAAGTGCTATTCAGTATCATAGTAGACGTATGGTAAATATGCCACGTTAGGTGCGAAGGTTATGCATGGACGCTGGGAGAGCATAACCTGCCGCTAGTGCAAAGATATCGTGGGCCAATTAACAAGAGGGAACGCAAGAGAAAAACACTAATTAACCGTTGCGTAAAGTTAACTAATACGAAAAATATTGACATAAAGAAAAAGGACAATGAAGCATAGATAAAAATATTCATAAAAGGTTTTTAAAAGTGGCTTTAAAATCTTGCGAAAAAAAGAAATAAAACGGGTTTTAAAAAGAAATTAATATAAAATTGCCGAAATAGGACATAGCTAAAATTCATCATAATATCGTTAGGGTCAAAAAATAATTTACGGAAAAACTTAGTAAAATTTATAGTTTGTTGTTGAAACGTTAATATTAGTGTGATATTAGATTTTAAAAGGCTTAAAAAAAAGGATTTGAAAATAGAAAGAATCGTAGCTAACAAAGAATTAAAACGGGGTTTCTTAGAACAGGGAAGTGTTACCGCAACTTGGTGGGGTATATAAGAAAAAGACGTCATCATCACAAACCTTACAGAAGGTGTTGCTAACCTTAAAAGAACTATAGGCAAAAGTCCCTGAAGGCTTCCAAACAAAAAATGCACCGCCAGAAATTACATTTAATTTTTACTTTAATCTTTAATTTAATTATCCTGAAACATTTATTCATTTTTAGGATTTTTTATCATATCTTGTTAATTGCATTGAATAATTTGAAGACCACACAATCGCAGCATCGCACAAGTGTTTTAGAGCATGTATATTGAAATCGTTTCACAGTTTCGTATGATAAAACCTAACATTCTGAATGAAGCATTGGCAGTGCTATAGATGTGTTCAATAAAAGTCAGTTTGGAGTTAATATAACACCTTCACTCAGTCCCTAATAGAATTATAACCTATAAGTGGAACATTACTGGGTTTGTAAAAAATACAATGATATGCATCTTTCTTGTATAAAAACATACTTTACATACATTTAGAAACATTTAAAGCAAAATTATTATTATCAAAACATGATTTATGTATGGTCGATAGCTAAGATTGTAACTGATGGCAGTCGTTAAAATTATTAATTTCAGTCTACGATATATCTATCTTTAGATCGTCGGCAAATAAAAGTTTTTCACATTTGAGGCAATCGACAAGATCGTTAATAAATAATAAAGAGTCCAGGCTAGATCCCTGAGGGACACCAGAAGTATTTTCAAAAATTGGATTTAGATTTAAATCCGTTATAACTTATAACCGTTTATCTAAATAAGATATAAACGTGCTTATCAACGAGTCACTAAATCCCAGCTTTTCGACATTTGATATACTAGTATAGGGTGATCGATTTTATAAAAAGCCTTCGAGATGTCCATATAGATAACGTCAATTTGTCATCCCTATCTAAGGATTCAGATAAAAAACGTTTGATCTCTGAAACAGTAGACCTTTTCTCCATAAAACCGTGTTGGTTTGGGAAATTTACAGATTTAAGACCTAATACAAGTTTATACATAATCATTTTGAAGGCTTTTGCAAAATTACACATAATAGGGATCTGTCGGTATTTTTATGTTTTCTTGACTGTCGCACTTTAGGGGACACTATTGCTAATTTCCAACAATTTGGGAATTAGAGCGCTGAATGATAGTATTGAAAACGTTTAATAAGGGCTTGCTAAAAACATTGTTAAGCATTTTTATCAGAAAACTAGGAACCATATAGTGTCCAGTTGTTTGGTTATCGTTTTAATACGCCAATACACCTATCCCGGTTACTTTATTAATATTTATACAGGCTTCATTATGGAGATTAGATTTCGAATAGCAGCTAACATTCTTACTTCTTAGATTAAATATGCTACTAAAGTAGCTAGTAAAACCGTTCACTATGCCTCCAGGGTCCTCAAATTAAAATATCTTCGTCCAAAAAGGGAATACTAGATGTTCTAGTAGTATAATTTTTTTTTATATATGTCAAAAGCGCTTTGGATCACTACAAATGTTATCTTCAATTTCGGTAATGTAATTTTTATATGCTTGCGATGTCACATTTTTTATGGCTTCGCAAACAAGAGAATTCTTGGCAATAGTAGTCAACTCCACCACCTCCTACCATTTTGGAAACTTTTGGAAACTGTCGCAGTTTTTATTTTGAAATACTGAACCAAATTGATCAAATATAGACTATAATTTTTTTGAATAAATGCTTGACACATTTCGTTGATATTGGTAAACTGGTCAAAAAATTCCAGTCAACTCTTGAGAACTGGTTAGACAGACCCATAAAATCAACTCTCAACTCTTTTGTGAACAGATCTCTCACTGTCTAGTTTTATTTCTATTGGTTTTTGATATTGTCTAGTTGGATCATCTTGAATCTTTCCAATCTAATCGGTTTACAATCTTATTAGTTACATTCAGGGGCCATAAATCAGACCACTTTTCTAATCTCTTCCTTGTCATAAGCCTGCCTTTCATTTGAAGAATTCATATTCTGCGCTTCTTTTATTCCAAAAAGTATCAAATTAGATTGACGTTCGTTTCTACCATTTATTTCCTAAATAACTTCCTCAAAATTTAACGACGGAGTTTGTGCCTTTATTCTTGTAGAGTTTAATGTTTAAGTTTGTATTTTTACCTTCCATAGTGTGTAATTTTACCCCCAGACTAAGACGCATTAATATTGCAAAACTGTTATCCCAAGTCAAGACGTGTTGCTGCTGTTTACGTACCTTTTTGAAGGTTCTATTAGCGAGTGCCTGACGTTGAAGCTGTGCAAATGGTTGCAAAGCAATCGGCAAATATTCTTATTGCTTGCTAACAGAACATCCAAAAGGGTACGTAGTAACCACCATTGGAGCTGTTATAAAGCGAAATGAGAGATGGTTCAGTGTTGAAAATTTTTAGCATACAAATATTACCTTGCCATCTTAATACATTTTCTGTGTTTTGTACTCTTTAGTTAGGTATACCTAAAAGCATTCTTACATTTCTTAAAGAATATATAGAGTTTAATAAATTAATCAAATATAATCATTTAATAAAATTATAGTTAGCTTTCATTAAATTGCAATGCACAAAGTAAACGTTTACCACAGTAGATGTACTTCTTTGGCACATGGCTCGTAGTTATTTCTACCACTACTTGATTTTTGTTGAAACGTTGAAATGTTTTACAACGAATTCGCCCGTACTCAATCCCCATATAACTGCCCCGTGGACCATAAACCGTTCACTGGAACGTAAACAAGCGTGATATTAATACAGCATAAAATTGCTTTTTGAAAAATTTTGCCATGATTTTTTGGAACGAGTGGTGAAATACTTAGGTTAGAATTTCTGTAAAGCACAACTCAATATAAGGTTCATTTCACAACATTATTTCCTATTTATCGTGTTAATGTAAGATCCTAAGAAAATAATCATATAAAAACAAAACAGTTTCGATCTTGTGGGGGCCCCTTTTCTTTGCTTCCCCCCAGAATTGTAGGGTCTGCGGGGGAGGGTTGTTATGTCACGGACATACATCTAAAACATGCAGTTTACGAGGTGTTCCGTATTGTTATCGTTCAAACTTCGGGAGTGTAAAATAGGTTCAATTCTGAGAGTAAAAAAAGTGGTAGGTCGATTTATATTTGTTTCGGAGATACAGGGCTATGAAATTATTTTGCAAAGTAACAATTCGTTTTTTGAAGAGTAACCAACAAAATGAATGAATGAGTGACTAAAACTTAAATTTAATGCTTAATTAATTTTCAAAATACTTTCCTCTCCATGCCTGTTTACAAACTTGTGCTCGCATACCGACAGATGGAGTCTTATGTCGCGTATTTCTTGGACAGCCTGCTGAATGCGCTCTAATAATTCTTCTCGGGTATTTGAAACTTGTGCGTACACTTTGTTTTTCATGTAATCCCAGAAATAAAAATCAAGGGGATTATGATCAGGAGATCTAGCTGGCCATGCAACCGGTCCACCACGAGCAATCCACCTTGGGTAATTGATATTCCACAAAATTCCGAACGGCAAATCCGAAAAGTCTGCTGGCACACCATTCATTTGAGGCCACATGTCCCTTCGTATTATAAACCTTACATCTTCGAAATAGGTGCCAATGAGTTTGTTGTTTGATGTAACGTCATGTTTTTTCAAACCAATAAACACTAAAGGACTCTCAGTACGGTCCTGTCAGTTTAGTAAAATTCAATTATGTTGGAACTGCAAATATTACATTAATCTAAATAATGTTTCCTCAAGTACAAAAGAGTCACCTCGAAACATATCCGTAAGCAGTATTTCATACTTCAGCAGAATTTTTATTGATGCGAGTGTTTTTCTTTAGGCGTACACACGTCGACCAAGTGTTCCTTCTTGGAGAAAATGGATCATTCTAGAATAAAGTTTTTTTTTAAATGTTGTGTCCTCAAGGGCTAAAATATAATACCAGACTTAATAAAAGCTCCCTTATGGTTAAAATATAATAAACCTTGAATCTGTAGTTTTAAAACATATTGCGTTGAAATTCCACTAGTAAATAAAATAAAAATTGAACTCTTACGGTTATTCCGGCTTTTTTTAGGAGAACTTTATTAAACAATAGTTCTAATGAGAGACAGTATTGGAGCTTCAGTTCCTTGGTTTGATTTCTGTAGCGGCATTAGTGATGACTTTCACATTCTTCAAATTCCATCGAGTGGCCAAGCTTGATGACTGATGTTTCTTTTGATAGAAAAAGCAATATTATTTCAATTGATTTGTAAGGTGAAGTTGAATTGAACTATTTGAATAAGGTATTGTGAATGGATTTTATTTTTGGGTAATGTTTAATGTAAGACGAACTATTATTTTTATATCGACTATTTTTGACTACAATTTTTTTATGTGTATCTTCTGTCGTTAAGAATTCTTACGTTGGGTATCATTTTTTTTATATATATTTAAATTTTGTAACGATGTTTTATTTGGAAACTTCCCTTTGTTTATCAATAAATCTTATGACTAAACAAATTTAAATTATCTGCTTCCAGTTTTTGGTTACTGGTGTCGAGTCAATATTTTTATAAAACGTTACTGGACTTTCCTAATAGGATGACGCCCAAATATATGAATTTCTCTTGTGTTTCAAACCTTTATCCATGTCTTTTATAATTTGTGAGCTGTGGAAACAGTACCTGCGATCTAAATTTAAATTTGTAGAAAGATATCTCAAGCCGAGGCAATCTTGAGTTGTACAGTAAGTATTAGAAATTTTGTGTTGTACAGTTTACGTAAGATTTGTTAAAGTAATTTGTTTTTTTTGTGCAAAAATATTAGAGTTTCATTGGTTGAGCAAGATCTAGGTTGCGGTTCCAGGCAAGTTTTCCTTGAATCATGGACCTACCAATTTTGTACCATTTAAACTTAATTGAACCTAGTTTACACTTTACACTTCAAAGTTTGAACATAACGACATGGAACATCTTGTATTGGAACACTATAAAAGTAGAGTAGTTCAGTGTAATGCCTGTATTACTTTAAGTGCACATTAGAAGTTGCAAACAGAATTAATTGATTGAGAACAAGAAATTTTTCTAAAATTTTCTAAAACTTCTTAAATAAACTTTAAAAAATTACACACCATAAGGTACAATATAAATTTAAGTTTATCTTTTATCGTGTTCAGTATTAATACTATCAGAGTATGGACATATTTACAACAACCAGACTTATATCAATATGGTAGTTCAAAACATAAAATTAGATTACACTTCGTAATACAGTTGTAAACAATTTGATATTCTAAATATTTGATAAAACCATTTTTTTATAATAGTTAGTAAACGTAACGAATATTTGCTGAAGGTGAAAATATCTAGCTCAAACTTTCCCCAGTTAATTTGATTTTGAGGTTGATTAAACTTTGTTGCTGGATCACTGCAGTAGCCATTACATTAATGCTTTTAAGCATTCACATTTGTTGAAAGTTCTGAGTAGCATCTATTATTTACATGTTTTTAAAACAAATATGTTGTTTGGAGAACAGATATTCACAGAATGTTATACCTTAATGGATTTGTATTTTATTCATAACATCCAAGTCGAGTTTATGGTAATTTAAAACGTTTAAAAATAATCTGTATTTTAAACTTGAAAACTTTAGAAAAACTGGATGTTTAAAGGTATACTCCAAAATTTCTTTCATAAAGGATGGTCGCTAAATTTGACAAATATGTCATTGATTATTTTGTTACCTGCATGCACTATTTAGGAGTTGTTTTCTTTTACAGCGGCTGTATCAAGAAAGCTATATTTGAATTGAAATTATTTATACAAATACATGCAGTTTTGATTATATTCATATATAGACAGTATTCAAAAGAAAAAACTCTCTATAAGCCGACAGATGTCAGCCGAACTCATCAGCTCACCTGACAGCGGGGCTGAAGAATCGTAATGACACGCGGTTTACATTTGATGCAATTTGTTGTAGTAAATAAACGACAGACCATAAGTTGTGTTTCTTATACAATGGAATAAATATTACTAGTCTCATAATGTTGTTGTGTTCTTCCAGAAAAGGAAACAAGGCACTGATGATGTTAAATGTTTATTTAATTATTGGAAATTGTGACAATGTTTATTAATACTAAAATTGTTACACGTTCCCTTTTTTTAACTATAATTAATTTCGTACTTAGTTATATAGTATGATGTTTCTTCGATGAATCTACTTCTTGTACTATCTGAATAACAAACTGCGTTCCATAAGGAAACTTACTATCAATTACTCATTAAAATAAAATGTTCCAAAGGAAAATTAACGACAACAACATGATTCACTTTGAACTTAAATATTTACGTCCAATGTAGCATTTAATTTAATATATTTTTGAAGGGAAAGTTTAGTTTAATGAGTTACTAATATGTGACTAATGATAGTAGTTATTTCTGCATTATGGTAAACAAAGAAAATGAGATATGAATAACGTTGCTTACAATTTTATAATAAAATCTAACGATTAACAAGCTATAATTAAGAATCACCTTAAAATATGATTATAATGAAAAAGGATGTATCTAACATCTCTCTCCATAAGATTGATTTATATTAGAGGATAATTAATTAAAAAAAATAAAAATAAGTGAGAGGTTATTGCTATTATTAGTATTAATCGAATATATGGCTAATTCATATTAATAGAAGGTGCACGCGACACTGATCTACGCACATGTGATTGTGGGCCACTGGATCATTCACTATTGACACTTGCGCTTTTAACTCAGTACGTTCGTCAAGCTCCAAATCTTCTGATGTCATTATTTGTGAAAGATGATGTCTCGTCAACGGAGCACTTGTAGTAATGTTAGTATTAAATATTTTTGCGCAACATGGAATTGATGAGTCTAGATTTTTAGTATTACAACACAGTAATTTTCTAATCAATTGTAGGCATCCAAATACCTTAAAAATCTTGTATATCACTAGAAGTCCTACTAACGATCCCAAAATTGAAAAGAAAACGGAATACCAATGTGTTTCATAACTTGGGATTTATTGTTTTAACTGATTGTGTAGCATTTCATCAAGCTGGGTTAACTTATGTTGGGCTACTCGTAATTCATCTAGTTTGACATTAGTGAACTGCACTGGTTGCAAATGTATTGCTTTAATGGAAAGATTCTCCTTCTTGGTGTTACAACAGACATCTTCAACTATATCTAACTTGGGTAGTTAGTGATAATAATTTGCTGTTACTTCGCTAGTTGCTTCCAAAACATTGGTTGGTGTGAATCCCTTGCACCGATTTTTTAGTTTTAATATGCCGGTATTCTCAATCGTAATATCCACGATTTCAGATGCAGGACAGGTGACTGTTAATTTTATTGCTTCTGATAGGATAAAAATCCAACTGTTGTCTTCCAAAGGTTGCCATATTTCCATCCTTGCGTGGATTGTTCGGGTAGTACAGGAACGTGGTATTTCCTTAAGCACTGAAGTAAGTAGCAGTGTTTCGAAAGTAGGGTCCTTGTTTGATTGAGTAGTACTTATTTGAAAACATATGTAATATTCGGGTAACGTCTTTGTGCATTTATTGAGATCCTGCAGTTGTGAATAGTGCATCTTCGTTGTACTCATTAATAAATAAGGAGATGAAGGATCAATGTAAGAATATAACATATTTGGGTGAAGTTGTGAGACATGGGGAGTGGTAAAATTTTATAGATATTATACTGTACATCATCTACGATAGGTATCTTAATTGCAAAAATTACTATTTGATTAATGTATATAACATCTAAGTTACTTATTTCAAAGTATTTATGAATTGTCGAATACGTTAGAGGGATAGGCAATTGTTGTCATTTTTTCAAGATAATGCGTGATAATTCTTTTAGTAAAGTTAAAGTTGAAATTATTTGAGGGTGCAAAATATTATGCTTGGCTAATGTAATTGAATTTATTAATAAGTGGTAGTAATGTTCAAGATTTGAGGTCATTTGTGTTAAAAGAGTAACTTGTTCTAAAATGATCTGTTGTAATCGAATTTCATTTATATTATTTGTGGTTTGGTCGGAAAATTTATTAAACAATTCTATATTAGTGTTAAGCTTATCTTCGTTTACTTTTAGAGCATACATAGATGTATTAAAGTTAGAAATAGTATTTGAGATAATACTGATTTGCTGTTTCATTAAAACCTGTACTTCTCGATTGTCGTGCATCAAGGATTTGATGGATTCTTCGTAGAATCTAGCATCGGGTATGCCGAAGAGCCAATTGATTCCGTATGAAATTCCGTCAAAAATTTTTCGTTTGAACCGGTTAGTATTTTCTAGATTGTGTCCGGTTAGATGATTAACCGTTTCTGCTTTATTTTTAAGTTCATTAATGCGTGATTCCAGCATACTTATTGAGTTGTGGCAGTAAAATGTAACATGATTATAAGAGCTTGAAGTACCACGATGAGTACATAGATTTTGCGATTTTATGAGATATTTTGATAATTGTTCATATTTTTCGTGAATGACTGACGAATTAAAATGAGATAGTAGTGTATATTTTGATCTTGATATAGTGGCGTTTCCTATATGGCTATAGTACAGACCAGAATTTTTATTCAAATATTCAATCTGGTAATTTTGTGTATTACCAATTACTATCATAAAGTTAAGGATTGAAATAAGGAAATGGAATAGAAGGAATGTTGATGACATTTTTTCTCTTCCTGGGAGGTTAACCTGAAACAGAAGGTTTCAATAGATTAATGTGATATGTTACTAATTTACTGCCTTTTTGTATTTGGACGGTTCGATTAGGAAATATTTTGGTTATCTTATATGGACCTAGAAAATTTGGACTTAATTTTTTGTTCAGACCGGGGGTAGTTGCTTTATTTACTACATAAACTAAGTCATTGACTTTGTATTCGTCCAGTTTAATTTTATGGTCGTAATATTTTTGACTGTTGCTTGGATTTAATTAAATTTTCTTTTGCTATTTTATGACAGGTATTTAATTCTTGTTTTAAATTTACCACATAGTCATCGTAGTTATAATTGATGGATGTCTTTTGACTCTTGCTTACTACCGAATAGAACTTCATGTGGGGAAAACCCAGTTGATTTATGAATATGGGTGTTATAAGCAAACATCGCGAAGGGTATAAACTTATCCCAGTTCGACTGTTTATCGTTAATATAGTGCTTTAAATAATCTTTTAGTGTTAGGTGTGATCTTTCTAAAGCTCCATTGCTCTGGGGGTGATAGGGGGAAGATAAAATATGTTTAGTTTGGAATAATTTCATTAAATTTTTAATTAAGTTAGATGTAAAGTCACTACCTTGATCAGACAGGATTGTTTTCGGTATCCCAAATAGAGTAATGAATTTAGCTAATTCGTGGGCAATAGTTTGTGATTCATGATTTGGTATGGGAATAGCATAAGAAAATTTTGTCAAATCGTCCTGCATTGTTAAAAGAAATCTGTATTATTTTCAGTTTGGGGTAATGGACCTACAATATCGATTGCTAATTTTTCGAACGGTTGGTTAGCTGTTGAAGTTATCTCCATGGGTGCTTTAGAAGGTTTAAAATTGGTTTTGTTGATTTGACATGATGAACATTTTTTTTATATAGTTTTTGATGTCCTTACTTCTATCTCCTCCAAACAAACCAAGTTTGTTACATTTTGTCAAAAATAACTTTTTTTAATTTAAATTCTCTGCGTTCTTGCAAAAGCAAAAATGGTTTCATTCAAAGCCAACCCCTACACTTATTAGTTTAATTTGCCAGCTTCGCTATCACCACCACTTCATTCTAATCCAACGTCATACATAAACGACGGGAATAATTAGTTGCGTTATGAACGTGTATTCCTATCATAATTAAACCTGTTTACCTACATCAATCTCAACAATAAGCGTCCTAAGAAACATATTTATCCGATATTAAAACAAGGGGCGATGCTGCATGAGCATGATGCCTTAATTAGTTTTACGTCAGCTAGGCTTGTGCTTTGCTGCTTGCATTAGAAATACGACTACTTGTAAATATATCGCGAACTACTAACAAGCGATATTAATTAGCTCCATTAAACTAATTCAGGAAAAACTTGCTAGATTATGCCCGAGTTAATATGATAAATGAGAGTACACTTTAACGTACAAGTACAAGTTTTAATGAAATGCTGCTGCACTTTTGGTCACCAATGTACTAAACTTTTTCGTGAAGTCTCTTTGTAACTTTGGCTGCAAACGTCAAATAAAAACGGAAGGTATATTTTTTTTCTAAAAAATGTTGAATGGCGTATTCGCAATTCGTATGTCTTTTAATCTAAGGTTAGCAGCAAGCATTTTTAATTTAAAGGCAAGATATCCAGCAACGAGCACGAGCAATATTAAATTTAAATTCTTTCTGTTCCAGAATGCAATCAGTTATGTATGTTGTATATTCATCTTGTATATAATTTAATATTGTAATTTAATATTGCTCAGATACTAGTTAGTAGGTTTAGTAACAAGATATTGATATAAAGAACATTGTTAAAAGTAGATCAATCTTATTTAGCAGGAAAAAGTGAGGGTATTGTACATAAAATCCTGTAATTGTGGTTACACTATAAATGCTGTAACAAAATGTGATTTATTTTAATGCAGAAAAACATTAGGACCATTTTGCTTAAGTGGTACCTAAATAAACCAGTAACTTCATAAACAGAGCTGATCTACTGCAGTAATTGCACAGAAGATTGCCGGAGTTATATCAACGTAACTCCGATACTCTCTATATGCGCAGGAAATTTACTCGTTCATATATCTAATACTAATAGTTGTGTTGTATATTATCAATTATTGATGTAAAGGTTTCATTAGATTGCAAAGTAGGTACAACTTTTGTGCAATAATTCTAACGCCTTAAAAAAATAAATTTCTTGTTGCTCTGCAAAACAATTTTTACAATAGCTGTAACCATATCATTGAAGGACAGGTCATTCATTCCAAATAGTTTATTGGCTTTGCTAAAAGGAGACAATCAGAAGGTTTATCCGGAAAATAAAGTAAATTGTTTAAAAATTCGAAGCCAAGTTTGTATTCTTTGCCCAAACTCAAGACTTCTTTGAACGCGGAAAACCGATATCTTTTCATTCAATTGGCTTTCGTTTGGTTTCTGAATCATAGTGATAAATCCAAATTACGTTCAGTTCCCATTTTTTCTACTCCAGCGTTTAAAACTATGCTTTATCAGTTATTGTTAGACAATTCAATTAACGAAGTTGGCTTGTTGCTGGCCAAAGTTTCTGAGGAACAAGGACAATTGTGACTTTTCCGCTGATATTTCTTTAATACTGTTGCTATTGTAAAGCAGAACAAATTTTGTGTGGATTTCAAGTGCAGAATGTCATTGCCGCTGGTGATGCCGTCCGAGAAGAAGAATTCTCGAACTCTTCCCGTTATTGTCTCGAATTTCAAGAGGAGAAGTGTAATAATTCTTTTCGTAAACCTGCACAATCGAAATCTTTATTCTACAAACTCTCATAAGTGTAATTTCGAAAGTGTGTTTAACAAATTCTAAGAAAGATATTGTAGGCACTTGTATCTCTTTACATGAGACTGGAGAACAGAAAAGGCAAACCATCAAACTTACTTAACTATTTATCATACTTGCAAGGCACGTATCCAAGTAGTTAATAAGGGGTTTGTTTAAATTAGATTGATTCTCAAATTGCTTGCCCCATATCTACGCTGCTACTGGCCAGAACTCCCAGTCTTTGGGACTTCTTCCTAATTTGTCAAATACTAGTAGTCAAGTGTCAAAAATTAGACAAGTTAGTGTGTGATCACTTCGTGGAGTGGTTTCTTTATATGTTATATCTGAAACCATCAAGTGATCCGTGATTTACCAATATAATATATTTATGTCTTTTCGCAATCATTTCATATGTAAGCTTCAACTTTGTGTTATTTTAAATTAATTAATCGCCAGTAATTGATATTTGGTCATTGCATCGCCCATTGTTCATTCTCTAATTAATTTGTGACGAGAGCTAAGTTTAACTTTTAAATTAATGTCCACGTGGTTTTTGTTTAGTTGCAATTTGTACGACGTTTTGTTCTTCATTTTGGTCTATGACTCCTTTTAGTGACGCAACCAGGCTACCATTTCCAACTGAAGCAAACAGACCGCACTTTTGAACATACACATCGTGGCTTCAAATTCGCTAACCTTGTCACGTTATCGTTACGACTGATGCCAGTTTGTGGGAGGATTGGCTTGACCAATGAAAGATTATCAGCGAAGTTTTTGTACCGTAACTACTTCCAGAAGTTACGACATACCATTATATAATTTATATTGAACACTAACCTAGTGTCATTTTCTAAACTTTTACTGTTTGTTGTTCTGTAACTTGACAACTTGCTATCAGTTCTGTGACCAGAGTGGCTTAATCCGCATCATTGAGAAAGGCTTGCGGGCCGTAGTATTCGTCTTGTAGGGCAGAAATATTATGTTTCTGTTCTTGGATTTGAAGGATTCCCCGCTTCGAAACACAGATACTCTTTTGCTTATGTGGACACTTCAAAGGCCAACAGTGGCCATTGTTTTATGTCAAAACAACACTGTACATCTCCTCTGGTAGCCTCTGCGGATAATTTAGGCGCTTCCCTGAGGCGTGCAGAACCTTCTGGAGGTTACACTTCTGGTATAGTGTACATGTTGAGTTACTGTGACAGTCTGCTCTATCTCTTCCTTTTTGCTTAATTTTATTTCGTATTTGTATTGTTTCTTTACGAATATTCTATTACACGTTATTAATTAATCTCCCGATAAAGCCCCATACAATTGTGGACAAACCTTGATTTCCTTCGTTGTTCTTAGTATGACATAGTCCAAACCCGGAAATCGTTTTTGTTCGATAAGTCAATCCGTGAAAGTCTTCATAATTACTTTGCCTCGAAATTGTTAGAAATAATATTACAGAATTTATTTTACCTTAAGTACACAATATTTCGTATTAAGTTTGTGCCAATTATATATAATGAATGTGAAAAATCGTTTTCTTAATTAAAACACATACTTTAAAATAGAATTTATAATTAATAATAGTACATCATTGTATTTTTTAACTGATCTTCACGCAACACTCTAGATTTAAACCATTAAAATAAGGCAGAAAATGTACCCTTTTACTAACAAAAACTTAAAACTCAAACATAATACACAGTTTATCCACTTACGTAACGAAAAGCACATTTTTTTGTTTCATAATTTCTTCAGTGTGTTCTACTAAAAGGAAAAGAAAATAATTATATCAAATCCTTAGAAACTCACCCTTCCTTGCACTACTACAAGTACAGTTCGAAAATAAAAATTAATTATAGGGAACAAATCCTTGCTTAAAGTAAAAAAAAATATCCGATAATTCATTATCCGTCAATATTTCCAATTAATATCTGTCCAATTAGTTGATTACTCTATAAAACAGATTAGGCGATATTGGTTTAATTGATTAACTGCTAGATGTTGAAACTTATTTAGTAATATTCTCGAACAACGAAATTAAGGTGTAATTTAGCTATACATAAATTAATGACTATATTATTTCCCAGAGAAGAATGTTTTAATGTGGTTAATTTTATTTTAATAACAAAAACAATTAAAACCACTTGAGAATGCGCGAGCTAGCATTGCCATGACGAACAAAATATTTTGTCGAATTTTTTTGTTGCTAAAAATGTTTATTTTTCATTCTAAAAATTTTTCATTATTCAAAAATTTACCGAGATTTTCGGTGGTCATTTTGACCACTTTCCCGAAGAGATACAAAACAATGTTTCAACCAAAAGTTTCTTAGAATGTGATGTACTATAAGATTCCAATAAAAGAAAAAAATCAAAAAAGTCAACAGGGAAAAAGGCGACAGACAGACCGACAGACAGACAGACTTCACGAATTCAGAGACGAACTTTTTGTTCGTCGAAAATAACAAAGCAAACCCCGTAAGCAATTAAGGTCACGCAATATTTGTTGTCCAAGATCACAGCACCTCCTGTTGGTTGCTTAGCGGGTTACCTTTATTGTTTTTTTTTCATTAAAAATTTTATTTACCTCTAAAGTAAGGTTTGAAACAGTGCTCCGTTTTGAACATATCACTTGCTGTCAATTACTTCGTTCGGTGAAATGAAAGGTAGTAATCGCTCTGAAAAGAGTCAAAATATTTATAGTAAAGGTTCACGGTTTCCGCTTGTTTAATAAAATGAAACAAAAATAAATATTTTTAAGAAATAGGTAATACGTGAAGTTAGAGTACTATCAGTAACAGAATAATACAAGTCTATAATAATCAATCGTCAATGATACAAGATACGGTACGGTACAGCTACTCGTACTGAGGAGTAACAGTAGCTGTAGTTGTAGCTGTATATTCTAAAGTAAAACGTGTCGGATAAACAGTTAATTAATATGTGTTTCCACTAAAGTAAGTTAAAATGTATTAAGGTTCAAACTTGATTAACTTTGTTTTCTTGGGTACATAATTATTGAATTACACAATTATATTACATTATTTGTATGAACAAAGGATATTTCTCACAGTAGAAATCTTGCTTTAGACGCGTATTCTTTAAAAAGATCCCTTTAATATTATTTAGAAAATAAACAGTGTTGGCTTGCAGGCAATAAAATTGAGCACAAATCAAACCTAATCTATTTTAAAATTCTATTTTCTATAAGTAATCCCTTATACTGTATCAATTTTCTTAGAATTTCATAAGAACAGACATTACTCTCATTTGGTGAGGCAGTTTTATTGCTACGAATGCTAAGTTTATTAGCTCTGTGCACCTTTTAATAAAATAAAAGAGGGAAATTAGTCTAATTTTATTATTGGAGATACATGTTGCCTTCTTTAAGCTTGAGTGGATAGATTCATGTAACCTCTCTTTAAAACTTTAAAAAGTATGGAGAGTTTCCCTTTAATTTGTGATGATGGAATTGCTGAGAAATTTAATCGTTTTTATACAGAAAGTTTTAACAAAATTAATAAAAGTATACCAGACTGTAAAGAAAAATATACTATATTGAACAAACATGAAAATAGCGTTTTTGAAGATTATGAGTAAATAATACTGAGGATTTAGAAAAAGTGATTTTTAATTTTCTGATGACATTTCTATGAATTTATTAAAAAGACATTTTCATGAAATTTCTAACTCGCTTCTTAGTCTAATTAATAGTAGTCTAGAA
This sequence comes from Agrypnus murinus, assembly GCA_929113105.1. Lineage (NCBI taxonomy): Eukaryota > Metazoa > Arthropoda > Insecta > Coleoptera > Elateridae > Agrypnus > Agrypnus murinus. The sequence continues at coordinate 31,178,218 of OV816029.1, forward strand.
TCTGAATCTATACCTGGAAATTTCAAAGTAACAACAATTACACCTATTAGAAAAATTAAAAGTGGACTTACATCGTTAGATTTTAGGCCAATAAACACGGACACGCTGATCGCTATTGATAACATTCTAGAAAAAAGTAGTATATCGGATACTATTAAGCTTCGTAGAACAAAATAAAATATTATCTATCTATCAATCAGGTTTTAGCAAAAATTATAGTTGTGAGTGTGCTATTCAGTAGGTATACTTAATGAATGGAAGCTGTTAGTCTATAGAGGTGAACTTGTGGCTATTGTATTTTTAGATTTGAAGACAACTTTTGAAAGCATAGATTGGACAAAATTATTGGAGAAATTAAAGGATTATGGAATTAAGAGTCGAATTCATTCTTGGATTAGAAATTATTTGTTGAATCGATGGCAAGTAGTAAAATGTAATAACAGTATTTCCAATAAAAATGATCAATTTTGGTGTTCCTCAGAGCAGTATTTTAAGCGCCTTACTATTTATTCTTTATCTTAATGATTTGGTGCAGGTTTCTAAATATTGTAAATTTCATTTTTTGCAGATTGTTTACACTTTTGTTTACTTATCCGATAGGGATTTATTATCATTAACAACAAATATTAATGTACAACTAGACAACATCAACAAATGGATGGAAGCAAATAAAATTAATATTTAAAATTTAAAATTTCAAATTAGAGATGAAACGATAGAGCTAGTAGAAAAATTTAAATATTTAGAAGGAATAGTTGGCAAGAATTTAAAGTTTAAAGACCAGGCTGATTATGTTTGTAACAAAATCTCAAAAAAGAATTGCTGTTAAGTTTAAGAAGAGTAGAGTGGGTAACTTTTTAAACCCGTATAGTAAATCATTGGTTTATAATTGTATAATTTTCCTGCATTTTACTTTTTGCAGTTCACTTTTGTATACATCATCACAGATGAACATAATAGATTGCAGATATTACAAAACAGAACCATGAGAATAATTTTAGGATATGATAAATACACGAAAATTACATTTATGTTAAATCGTTTGAACTGGATAGATATTAAAAATTTTCTTGTGTTTCGCGTTTTGGTATTTCTAATTTAAATATTTCATCACAATATTATAATAATAATTGTCTAACTAAATTTAATCGAGTTCACAGCTACATTGCGAAAGGAAAAGATAATTTTATATTAAATTATAAACTATTGAAAACAACTCAAAATAATTTTTTTTAAATGGGTAATAGAATACAGGGTGATTAAAAATAACTGATATCCTTTAAATGGTAGGTATAGGGGAGGCACTAGAGCTAATTTACCTTGACAAGTATACGTCAAAAACAGTTTGTCAAGTTTTCCAGAAAATTAATTTTAATGTTTTATTGAATTTTTGGATCCGGTCCTGACCATGGATCCTTTTGGATCCAAAATTCCTAAAACTTTAAAATTCATTTTCTTGAAAACTATTCGTTCTTGACCTATACTTGTCAAGGTAAATTAGCTCTACTGACTCCCCTCTACCGACCATTTAAAGAATATCAGTTATTTCTGAATCACCCTGTACACTAAATTAGATAGTGAGTTAAAAAATAGTAATCTCAACACTTTCATTAAAAAATTAAAAACAAAAATTTTAATGAAATTGGAAACTTTTTATTAAAAGCATTTTTAAATAACTCTATAAACTTGAAAAAAATAAAAATGTTTATATTGATGTGATATCATATCATCTAATTGAAAATTTGTTTAGTTTGTAGCACATTAAGCACATTTAATAGGCTACGACAGGCTCCGGAAGCTTTCAAATAGTCAAATAGCACTTATACGTAATATTAATGCAATAAAAAAATAGATACCCATGCTAGGATATTAGTTTTATTCCTGCTTAAGGATACATGCTTGGTTACAGATAATTTTATCAAGTTAAAGTAGGAAAATACGAGTACGATTGTCTTAATATACATTTAACCTCACTTTATAAAAACTTTATAAATATAAAAAAGCATATCATTCAGTTAGATTGTTTCTGTAGTAGAACATGGTTTATGTAACCCATGTTACATGTTAAGGATAGTTTATCCATTTTTTGAAGATTTTATCTTTCTTTCTTTAAATGGGGTTTGATGATAATTAACGTAGAAGAGAATTTTCTTTATCCTACTAGGCTGAACCAGTTTCGGGAAAGTATTTCACTGGAAATATGTAAAACGGGTGATTATTGTAATGTCTATAACAGTACATTTAACTTACAAACTCCTGTATTTAAAGAATTTGTGTTAATCTTTGTGAAGGTAGGCTTTGCTGATATGCTTCAATTTTTCCAAATTTTGATTTTATTATAATATTTACTCCGTTGTATGATTGCAGGCACTTGGAGTACTGTATTCTAGACAAGAGTGAGTATAGTTTGATTTAATTTATGTTATCATTTGTATGGGAACTTGCAAAGCATCGTTTGACCTTAAAAACGTGTAAACAGATTTTCTATTTAAGTTTTTCTTTTATTGTAAATATTTTTCTATGTAAACTGCATATGTATGAGATACCTTGGGTGGCTATGTAGTCATTCCTTGTATAGACATAGCTGGAGTTAAAGAGTTTTAATGAGATTTTTGACCGTTGATCGTTTTCGTTGATTTCCTCAGTTATCGTTTATTTTAGACCATAGGTGTGTTATATTGTTTTAATTGTCTTTTTGCCAGCTACATTTCTGTCTTTTTAGATTTAAGATTAGTGCTAATTATGAACAATACATTTTTCGTTAGTGACGTCAGGATAATATTTTGATGTGCGATTTCTTTGAGAATTTGTGTTGTTTTTCGATTGTTTTGGTGAAACCTATATAAACTCCAGGAAAAAGAACAATTTCAGTCGATAAAACGCATTGGGAGTGTCCATGCTCGACTCCAGATCAAAAATCTGCAAAATAACGTAAAGTTAGGTAAGTGATAACCACATTTTTTTTGTAAACAAACGACGATTTTTAACAAAGTGTTTATAGAATTGAATAAGAAATCAAAGATTTTTGTTCTCCAACAATTATATGGAAATGTGAACGATTTATTTATTTATTGATTTATTTGACCAAGCTCAAAGAAGATTTCCCATTTTTTTAACTTTTCTCTTTAAGTATATTTTTTTATATTTTCTCTTTTGAAATAGATTTTCTATTTATCATAATAACAATAAATATCTGTTTCAATTTATCTATGTATTTATTTATTTGATGTTTATGCAAGCATCCAGTTATTTTCTTCACATACAGAGTTTAAGTTTGCTGTTGGTCCAGTTGCAGAAGTCCAAGTGCATTGGTAGTAAATTGCTTTTTCCAGGTACAGGAATTAATAAGATCAATGTGAATTTTTATCTCATGCTCTATCGAATTAAACCTGAGTCAGGCTACTTGGTTTAATGAAAATTTGGGCGTTATTTAAAATTTCTTTATTAAAGCTAGCTAGTTTTAACATCATTAATTTATTTAATTTTTTTATTTAAATAATTTTATCATTTCAATATAGTTACTTATGTAAGATTTACTTGTAAATAGAAAATTCTTGATAAATAAAAATAAGTAATTAAAAAAAAATTGTTACATAAAGCCATAAAACTATTTTATATATTTTTCTTCTATCTCTCATGATAAAAAAACAATTCAACACACTCTTAGTTTAGATTCAACCTGTGTATTTTGCATTTATTACAATTAATTTCCGCCACTTTAGAATAATTTTGAAGTGGTTGCTTTAACAGCAGTTTTTTAAATCCAATAAAAACTGCACAATGAAAATTTAACATTATATTATGTCCATTGTACTAATAAAATCTTCTGCCATTGTCTGCTAATTTACTGTGGATTTCTGTCGGTGACGTTATTCTTACAAAAGACAGTTCCCAATTAAGAGATATTGTTTTTGTGTGAAGTTACAATATCAAAGTAAATAACAGGATGCGTTTGAACTGTTTGCAGCAACGTACACTGCTTAGGGCGTTTAGAAGGAAAACAACTCGAGGGAAAAAAGACGCTTTTGACGTGTTTTTCAGAGGAACGAGAATTAAAGAATAACTTAATCACAATTCAGTTGGGTTGCTGCACACGGTAGATGATGCTAAGTTTACATTTACTGTGATTTACTACTGTAAATTTTTGGTAATTAATTTATTTAAATTATGTTTATCAAAATCAAACTTATTAATATTGTTGTCTGAAGAAATGTAATAAAATACACAATAGAAATAACAAGAAATAGTAATTAAAAAATATTCAAAATGCTATAATTAAAAGTGTTTTAGATAAAACTGCTTAAAATCTACTATTATTAGATTACAGATTACTATTCGAGTAACATTATTGTTTGTTTGTGGATTTCCTATAGAAATGCCCATTGCAACATGAAAACGAAGGACTTACAAATAACTCAAGTTTAATCAAGGAGCAAAGCGAAAAACTGTACTGTAATAAATAAGAACAAACGTAAACCCTGCATTACTAATTGGTATTCTGATTTCAAGATTATGAAAGATATTGATACGTCTCCTTTATAAAAAGCCATTTTATTTATGGAATTTTAAATTTGCTGAATTGCACAATTATTTTTTTGCTATTTGATAATCTATATGTTTAAAACACAATGCTTATTTTTGTTCCAGTTTGATAGTTCTACTGGCTCGATTTACGCGATCCTTTTTTTATATTGAAGCTTTCGTTGTGTACATTAGTCAGCACTAATTTAATTTCTATATTTTTTTAAGTTTTATATTTTTAAATAAATAAATTTAAAACATTTATTTGAATACGCACGAGACTGACCATCCACTAGCAGCGACCTCTCAATTTCCAGCGTTGATAACTTTTTGAACTATTCACTATTATAAAAGCTTGCTGCAACCACCACTTGCGTCTAATGTCTAATTTGTTATTCGACCAACTAACATTACTGTTTAACATTGCTTGAACAACATAAATCGTCGCGAGATACAGTTGCAAATTCTTGCAAAAGTTGTAAATGACTGGGGCAATTATTATATATAGCGTGTTCCCATTACAACTGCTTTAGTTTACGAAAATCCTATGTATTCGATGTTGACACCAGCCATATTTAGCTTTATTGTGTAGATCAATTATTATTTACTAAAATATATTTTTAAAACAGGACTCATTTTTATTCCACATCCTCTACGAGTTCTAGAATATCGATTTGCTTTATCCTTTTTTGTGTTGACGTTTTGACTCTGTAGATTGATTAGTCAACACTACTTACTTTTCGTTTTGATTTAATTTTTATATTATTGAAACCGATCGTTTTTTACTTTGTGGAGTTTTGATTTTTGTGATTTTTTAGTGATTTATATTTTTAAGCATTATCTGTAATCGATGCATTTCAATATACCCAAGGTCGACTGCTTCGTCAGGTTTTGGAACTAAACATCCTCCTTATACCTGCTCAATATGCCACCAACAGTTCTCAGTCGAGTTTCATAAAATTTACGGTGTAGCATTTTCACGAAACTCACCATCTCGGTCTGCTTCTGTGGGTGTGTTCGTTCTTTCGAAATTTTAAGATTTTGCAGATTGGGATATTTTATGAAAAAGTAGAATAGGAACGCCTAAGAACTAATGTTTTATCTCTTAACCCGTTCGCGCCCAGGTTGCCATATGTGGCAACAAATCTATCACACGCCCACAGCCCAGATTGTCATATCTGGCAACAAATATTAACATTTACTATTAGAATGGAATAGTTTTGTAGATGTTTTTTCAAGCCTGGGCTATCGCAATTTATAGTGGGATCGATTTTTGATTGGTTACTTCAAGGTGAAACTTTCTTCGAGAGTACATGTTAGCGACGCCTATGGAGTACTTCATTTTTTGGAAAAAAATTGACCTTTTAGTGTAGTGGGACAATAATAAGTATAAAAACACAAACAAACAAAAATTCAACTTCTTTCACTAAATAAAATAGGTACCTTTTTTGACTCCTATAACGACGCCTATGGAGTATTTTATTTTTTTGCAAAAATTGACCTCTTAGTGTAGAGGGGCAATAAGAAGTATAAAAGCACAAAAAAAGGTCAACTTTTTTTCACTAAATAAAATACCTTTTCTGACCGCTATAGCGACGCCTATGGAATATTTTATTTATTTTTCCGTAGAAATGGACCTCTTAGTCTAGTGGAACAATAATACGTATAAAAACAGAGACAAAGAAATAGATTTTTTTACTAAATCTGGTATTATATTGCGGACCTGTAAATAAGCCTGGGCGCGAAGGGGTTAAGGAACATGGACAACATAACCGACAAAGTTTCGAAAGCTGGTATAGTAAGCATATTATAGTAAATGCGTTTCGCTAGTCTATATATTTAAAACACAAGGCTTATTTTAGTTCTAGTTCGTTTGAGAGTTCCACTTGGCCGATTCTTTTTTCTATTGAAGCTTTCGCTGTGTAGATTAGTTAACACTACTTAATTTTTAAATTATTTTAATCTTTATATAAATATAAAATGTTTAATTCGAGGTGCTCTAGAGTCTAGATCGACCAACTACTTGGGTCCAACAATAGAAGCCGTCAGAAAGCTGATGCCGTCGCTATTTGTTCAATTGTGTTGTGTTGAGGCTATTTCGAGCAGTTGTAATTTTATATTCAAGTGGTTATAATATTTAAGAAAATATAAAAATCTTTAAATAGCACACATAAATCAATTCAATGATAAGAGAAGATTAAATTTTACCTGAAATTGTGAAGTTATAGAAAAATTAAAAACAACAATATTTAATTTTTAGGTTAGTGCTCTTCACGGAAATATAGAAACTACAATAAACGTATCTATAAAAAGTATTTGCAACAAAATTAATTAATTTTATATTATAAACATACTATTTATTAATATTTATTGTAATAAAATAATCTTGGTTTGGAATAATAGTTTCAACTTGCATAAAAATCTACAATAATGGATTATGTGACTGCCGATTTCATGTTTTTCAAATACTAATAGACGTCGTCAAAATTTTTTAAACATAATCAATTTTAGATTTTATTCTATAATATGCTACAATAAATTCGTTACAAATGCTAGAAATAGCCATAGCGCATGGCGGCAGCTGCAGCCCCTAGAGCCTATCATTCTATCATCCATCAATGTCGTTGAGTGTTTAATAGTCGAAGTATGTATTCTAATGTATAGGCTTTTTGCTAATTCTTTTTTCTTTTAGTTTTTACTTTTAATTTTTTTTTATTTTTAAAACCACAAATTTAAAATACTGTATAGCCTTTTGACCGTCATGTCTCGACTAGGTTTCCGTACTACTATAGTGTACTGGAGGTTGTTTACCATTAGTTACACTATTTTAAGAAGTTATATCTTTGTAATATTTGCTTGAGTAATAAAAGGCACGTGGATCTATGAAATATTTATTTAGTTACTGTTGTTTATTTCGTTGCTATGGCAATCCCTATAATTCAATTCCTTCCTGTTGTAAGTTATTTATGTATTGATTGATTGTGGTGGTCATTGATAATCATGTATATAGCAAGATCATTACAGTACTTCTAATTAAACAAATACATTTGTTTAATCAGCAGAGTCTACTTTACAAAAATGTCAGTTTAAAAAAATAAATTGAGTTATTTATACAAAAAAATGCACTCAAATGTATAAATGTTATTACTTGATATACAGTTCTACCGCGCATTAAGAATTATACCTCCTGGCAGTGGTATACTTGCTATGGTTTAGTAAATACGGTTATCCGCTTAATTATAACCAGATTTATTGTTTTAATACTTTATTAAATAATTATTGAGGCGTAGAGATATCAAAGCTCATGAAGCTCAAAAAATTAAAAATCTAGTTAAAAACATAAACGTATTCCAGGAGGTCTCATCTACACCTCCAACAAAAGTCCATATTTGATTAAATTAAGATTTCTTCGTCTCTTAGAGCATTTTTAATTTAACTTTGCATATATGAAGTTGCCAAGTCCATAAAATATGCGTTTCAAATATTGCCAAATTCTTATCGTCAATGTATTAAAGGTTAAAATTGAATCTGCAAACGATCTGATTGTGATGCCAAATAAATAATTACTTTTCACACATAGCAACCAAGTCGAGAAGTTTTCATTTATTTTTTTTTATAATTTATCACTAATGTTGTTTCTATTATTGTAAAATTGATTCCAACTGTATTCTCAGTATTAGTACGTACCACGAACCCTTATGGACTTATATTGCAGTTAAATAATTGGTATGAAAATATTTTCTTTTCAATAAAACCTTTATTAGTATTGGTTGCAATACTTATTACTAAGCATAGAACTTTCGGCGTCATTCGAGAGACGGATTTAGATCCTAATGTTATATTCTGAAAAACAAGTAATATAATAATAAAATAGATAAATGATAATTTCTGACAGTATACTTGGTTTGTATGTAAAACCCGCACCAATGAGGGGTTGCAATGTGGTTTAGAGCAAATAACCTTGGCGCAATACTGCCCTGCCCGGAATTGTTGGGATTATTGCAATTCATTTTTCCATTCTTACAGCAGCAGTGCCTTTACTCAGGACAAGACATGTGCTAAAGACTGTACATATACAACGCAAATTTATTTAATTTAGTTGCCGAAGGTGAATTTAATTTACACGATATTCAGCGACACACCATCCAAAAAATGAATTGGAAAATGATAGTCATATTTGGTGCAGTTAAATACAAACAAATATAACTGATTGATACAAAAATACTAAACACAGGCAATCTGCATATCGATTTTTTTATTTGTTGGGAAGTTTAGGTTTGCCACTTCTAAAGCAAAAATAATTTAAACTGTAAACCAGTATAGTTAGAACACTAACAGATATTATCATTACGGTAAATAATGCCCATTGATACAGTATTTTCGAACGCCGAACCTTTTCATAGCGACCTTTCCAATTAAACTGTAACCCCAATTGATTTGCTATCAAACAAGTCCTAAACTACTTAACGCTGCCATCCGTCGCACCTGCAAAATATCAAGTGCATTAATATGCACTTGATATTTTAAAACAAAACGATTTTTGACAACAACTAACCATATGGGTACGTATTGATTTACCATTGGGTCCTCCTTTGCACAATCGCACGCCATCGTCAAAGACATGAGGCATTTGTCCATTAAACTATACTCGATGACGTATGTGTGCTTCTCTATCATGTGCTACTTGTGCGCGTTTACCATCACAAGCAAACTAGCGAAGTTATAAATTAAACATGCGCGCATTACGTGGTTGGTTTTCCCCACCATTCAGATCGTTCCGTTTACTAGAAACCCGTAACTACACGTTTATGTGACGTTTAAAAAACGTGTACCTCTTCTTGTAAACTAACGTATTCAAAAACGGTTAAATATATGTATGTTTGTTTTGTCAATTTTATTATATCAACATGTGTTTATCAAAATGTGCAAGTGTACCATTTAGATGATTTAAATGTATTGCAAGTTTTGAAAGGGCGTTTTTCTGCACGATAAAACAACAATAAAACTTTAAATATATCAAAGTATTTGTACTTACTTTACTGCAATGCTCAAAATTTCTTCAGCTTGAGATCTTGCTCTTATTACAAATTCAAATATCAGGTCGTAGGTATTGGTTCTACAGTTGTCTAATTATTAAAAGGACAGATAAAGGTTTCAAAACTCAATAAAATACATTAACTGGGCGCCATCTGATTATGAAGCTTAATAAGGATAGTGAAAAGGATAGCTGAGATCATTAATCAAAAAATGAAATCAGATCCAATAAATTTTGATCAAATAGTTAACTACATTCAATAGTATCAAAATTAGGCTGGAGAAAAAATGTAAATAAAAAGTTTCATTATTATATGGATCAGTATTACTCATTTTAGTTAAACTTGAAAACATATTTATTCTGTAAATATTAAAAAAATGAAATATAAAAATTCAGTTATCGAACTTAAAAAGTTCCCGTATTAATACCCTGCATAAGAGCTCTTAGCTATTGGGGACGTTTATATACAAAAAAATATATAAGCTCAACATATAAATAGAAAAAGAATAGACTAACATAAATGTTACAAAATAGAAGGAAATGAATTCATATTTCACAATACTTAGTTATATTGGTCACTTGCAATCATAACTGGTTTTTTGGATCTTTTTATTTATGTTAAACCCACCATTACAATTTCAACGTTTAGCAAAACGTCGTTCAAGCCACTTATATGCGCAAATTTTTAAGATTATAACTTAACGTTACGTGGATGTTTTTATTTGTCCCATATATTTTAGATGTATGTTACCAAAACGTTATAGAAAACAATATGTCAAGATACTTCAGGTAAGGTTATTATAACGTAAAGGTGTTAGCTGCTTATGTTTTGGACGAAAATCTACGTACATAGATATAATAATAACGTTAGAAAAAGTCGGTGTTTTTCTAAACCAAAAATAAACGGTTGAGAGTCTAACGTAAAACGGTTTATCAACCAATTACACGTTGATAGTACGTTTAAAAAACGTAACTGTATTAACTGGGCGTTGTCATTTCAAAAAAGTGAGGAAGTAGCTGTCATGCGGAGTGGGTTGAGGATGAGAGTGCGATTTTTAAATTAGAGGGCAGTTTACTTGAAACAAAAATTGACATTCGCGATAAATTTTTTTAAGTATATAAGAAAGTTAATGGGGGAAGGGCATTTATATTTCTCACTGTATACAGGGTGTAAAATAATTAAACGGACCTACGCGACTATGAATAAAAAGTAACTCCATCAAAAGTACCTTTGTCACAACTGACACTGTCAAAGAACTCTGATTATTTTGTATAATTCTGGTGTTATAATACACAGGAGTTCAAAATTCCAAAGGCACCTTAGATGGAGTTAACTTTTGCTCGCATTATAGTACAGCAAATTTTGGGTGAATTTAATAATAAACAGTTTATTTTAACATATTTTTTTATGTGTAAAAAATATGTTAAAATATTGGAGACAGCGAATATTTGGAAGAAGATGTGATTAGGAAAGAAGAAATAAAAGATGCTATTAAATTATTAGTGAAAACTATCCGCTTCTTTTCACTATTATTTAAATTAGGAAGGAAGTTATAAAACACTAACTAGAATGTTAATAAAGATTTTGACTTAAATTCGGTAGTTAACTGTAGTTTTAATCTTTACGTCGATCGAAATTTCATTATTATTCAAGAGTTCAATCACTTAAGATAAATCTGTAGTTATTAATTATTTCTGTCGAAGTACGGTACGAGAAATAACTTTGTCGGTAAACTGTATAAAAATAAACGATACTTTTCGGTAAGGAAATAAATTTCCTACGATTTAAAAACACAGAAGTCCGGAAAATTATATACGCAACGGTACTTTTACTAAACATTTTACTTTACTTTTTCAAACATATGCGAACAATATCGGAATTTTCTTTTACTTGACTTCAAATTACTCAAGACGGAACATCTGTTCGACTTAATTGAGATCCAACGTCAACTACTCAGACTTGACGTTAACTGAACTAAAACTCAGGGTTATTTTACTATATACGGAATGGTTTTAGGGAGTACAATTTTACATGGACCAATAGAAGGATCGCATGATTTCGTAAAAACGAATCAAAATTAATGTTTCTCACACAAAGGAATCTAGAACGCAGTACTTCTTACAGCGTAAATTGCAGACGGGATATATTTTGAAGTGCAGGTGGTTTATTTTAAAAATATCATTTAGCACGTACAAGCGATCATTCCTCGAGACATAATAGATTTTTATAATATTTTCGAGGAATAAAGAACTGAAAGCAAATAGATGATATAGAAACAGAGACACCGACGAATGTAACATTAGCATAAAACCTGACGCAGGGAATCTAGATTATAGATACAACAACGAATGATACAACCAACAGTAAAGATACGGACTCGTCACATAATACAGAATAGATGGAATCTGCTAAGAAAGCTGCTGAATAGCTCGATGGACCGGCTAAAAAATAGGATCTATGAATTAGGTTTACAAGGTATACCACATTGAAAAAGACCCATGCTTCATGTTTTCTTTATTTTTCCTAAAAAATTACTGCACTATTAGACAGACAATGGAACGATATCATTTAATATACCTACATTTTTCAGTTAGTTCTAGGTTAGTTTAAGTTAATCTATATTTTCTTGCAAATGTTTTTATCAGAAGTCTTTACCCCGCACGACAATGACCCGGATCAGGAAGTAGAACAAGAACTGGCTAGAGAGAGTAGAGTTCAAGATCCGCTTAGACCATTCACGCTAAATGAACTAAAAGAAGCGATCCGTAGGCTAAATCTAAAAAAAGCACCTGGAGCTGATCTTATCTCAGCCAAAATGCCCCAAGAGGTACAAGAAAAAGGTAGACTACTACTGTATATACTCAATGCAATGATACGGTTACAATAGTGGCCTAAAACTCTAAAAATAGCACAAATAATAATAATCCCAAAATCTGGCAAAGACACCACCGATGTTTTTCATAGAGACCCATAAGTTTGTTACCTACAATTTCAAAACTGCTGCGAAAAAATGTTACTCATGAGACTTAATGCTGACTTGAACGATCTAAACTGGATACCAGACCACCAGTTTGGATTTAGAAAATCACATTCCACTATCCAACAATGCGACCTCATAGTCGATGTAATCAATAAATCCCTCGAAGATCGCCTTTACTGCACAGCTGCATTCCTGGATGTTAGCCAAGCTTTCGACAAAGTTTGGCACCCGAGACTGCTGTTCAAGATTAGACGTATTCTCTCAGAAAAATATTTCAATCTCCTAAACTTTTACCTCAGTCAACGAGAGTTTGAACTCAAGTACATGGATTACATGTGTGTTTTACGTGGGGTTCCTATAATAACATACCCCCACGTTCTTTCCAAAGTAGGAAGTAATTGAGATACGCTTAATCAGCGCACAATTGCTCCCAGTTGCTCACTGGTACTCAAGGAACTCAAGTACAATGATGAAATATCAAACCGCTACTTAATACAATCAGGTGTACCACAGGGCAGTATCCTGGGCACTATGCTTTACGTCCTATACAGTGTGTTATAGAAGTTGGGGCATTAATTTTTACTGTTAGTTATCTGTGATGAGTATAATCGATTGCCCAAATATTAAAGCCGTTGAACAAAACTCAAAAACTGACCTACCCTAATCGGTCCACGCTATTTTGTTTGACGGCCACTGCTTATTATACCTCCATAAACAAATGAAGGAACTAGGTCATTCGTTATCAACACGTCTTGAACATAAAAGATAAGATTAGATTGCTAGCAAGCTCTTGTTAAAAATTAGCTGTTAACCTTAGCTGTTAAAAATTTACAAGGTCAGTTTTTGTTTGTCATTGATGAACACATTGCTCCCTAACAACGGGATAAAATAAATACATTTATTTTACATGCATACAAAATTTCATTATGTTCATATAACATTAGTTGGGGGTTTGAATTTTGAACATTTTGTGTCTAATTAATACAAAAAAGGCTAATTGCATAAATACTTATCTCTTAGCTAATTAAAACATTATTATAATAAATATTATAATAAATGTTCAAAATTTTGTCCATGATTATTTGCACAAAACTGCGCACGTCGTATCCAATTGTTGGTGATCACCGGAAAATTTTCTCTAATCTCCTCTGCAACAGTATTTATGCGTTGGCGCAAGTCCTCAATAGTGTCAATTTCGGACACATAAACTCGTTGTTTCATATGCCCCCACAAGAAGAAATCTAAAGGATTCAAATCTGGGCTGCGAGGTGGCCACGATACAACACCTCCACGACCTATCCAACTACCAGGAAATGTCACGTTCAGATGATCCCGTACAACACGACTAAAATGCGGTGGAGCACCATCATGTTGGAATCAAAGTTGTGGACGGATGTCCAATGGCACTTCTTCTAAAAGCCCAGAAAGAGTATCCCTTAGAAATTCATGATAAATTGCCCCATTAACACGTTCTGACAATTCGTACGGCCCAACCAACATATTGTTGACAATTCCAGCCCATAAATTAATTGTAAACCGCCGTTGAAAGTGGGAATGCCGGACAGCATGCGGATTTTCTATTGCCCATTCATATGTATTGTGGAAATTGAATATTGCGTGTAAATGAACATTCATCCGTGCACAATATGGTGCGAGGGAAATCTGGATCTTCTTGATGACGTTGTAGTAGCCAGTTACAAAACTGTTGCCGGAGAGGATAATCGGCTGCACTTAGCGCCTGCACCCTTTGGACATGATAGGGATACATTTGGTTTTCCCTTAATGTACGCCAGACTACACGATGCGATACTGGTAGGTCACGTGCAATTTCACGGGTGCTTAACGATGGATTTTCTTCTATCCTGTCTAAAATTGCTTCTTCTACATCAATTACACGTTGCGGGCGTTGACTACCTCCTCCTCGACCACGTTGATCCCGCAATGACCCGGTAGTACGGCCTCGCTGAACCACTGCAACAAATCTCCTTGGAGCTGGAGCTACTCTTCCTGGAAATCGTTCTGCATACAGTCGGGCCGCTCTCGCTGCATTTTGATCAGCTGCACCATAACATAACACCATGTCCATTAATTCCTCGTTAGTATACCTGTGGGGCATGTTTGTGTACGAAACGGCACTTGTTCTTTATTGTTTAAGTGTAATTTACACGAGAGCACTACCGTAATTTCCCTAATATTAAATTTAAATTCAATAAGTCAATAACACTACAAAAGTTAGTCACAAATTAATCACTCACTTAAGCACTGTTTAATTTTGCACATAGTATTATGAAAACTAAATTAACTACAATTGCAAGAAGACTGTATGAATTTAATAATTAAATTAATTAATCATGACTACTAAACTAATAACTAATAATCATAATAACTAAACTAAGTTGGAGGGATCATATCCTCAAAAAACGAAAACCAATCGCCTTAGAACTTAAAGAACTAAACTGGCTAAACCTAAGGCTGGAAACAATAAACAAAATTAATTAATAATTTTATTAATTAAATTAATAATAAATTAATTTCTAAATACGTCTGTTTCGTTAGTCGTATTATTATAAAGTAACCCCTTTACAGTCAGTCAGTGTTTTAAAAGCAGTTAGGTCAGCAACCTTTTTTAAAGAAGCAAAAACGTGCTTCAAACATAAACATTTAGCTTAAACTAAAATTAATGGCAAAGATACGTACGGTAATTCCCAGAGATGTTTACTTTTAACCTGTACCTACCATAATTTCAGTGACACCCAACCAGTTTTTGTAAATTAAAAGAAAAGCCATTTTCACGTTTTTTATTCATTTCTTTCCCTTACTTGTATAAGGAAAGTTGCTTATTTTTATATGTACTATGTGCCATTTCAATTAATGCCATAAGTGTCATAACACACTGTATATATCGGATTTACCTACTACAGAAGACATAACTACCAGTACATTTGCCAACGACACCGCAATAATGGCATCTCATAGCGATCCAATTACAGCTTCGCGCCTTCTTCAAAGGCATTTAAGATCCCTAGAAAACTGGCTCCGAAAATGGAAAATAAAAGTAAATGGCTCCAAATCATCTCACATAACATTCACTCTATGCAAGCAACAATGCCCATCAATAAGCCTCAATCAAGAACCACTGCTACAAGTTGAAGTAGTCAAATATCTCGGTCTACACTTCGACACTAAACTAAGTTGGAGGGATCATATCCTCAAAAAACGAAAACCAATCGCCTTAGAACTTAAAGAACTAAACTGGCTGATTGGACGCAAGTCCAAGCTATCTCTTGATAAAAATTTGCTTATATACAAGACCGTCATAAAACCTGTATGGACTTACGGTGTAGAACTCTGGGGATGCGCAAGCAAATTTAATACAAAAAAAAATACAAAGAGCTCAATCTAAAACCTTACGAACAATAACAAATGCACCTTGTTTCAAATCTTACTTACATCTTCACTCAACGCTTACATACAGATCTCAAAATTCCTTATATAAGAGAGGTCATCCACTAACAAAACAATTGCCTTCTCACCAATTTAGAATTTTATCCCAACCCACTGCTGCACAGGGACGAACCTAAAGAGTTTTTTTGGAGGGGGGTAACCTTAAAATTGCCAACTTATTACGATGAAAACTACTAGTAAGAAAATATTTTTATTTGTACCTAACATTATATGAAGCAAAATTAGTATACCTAAACCTTATTGTTATTTAAAACTCTCCAACGTGTATGTATGGCAGGGTGAATGCACCAGTTAATGACCGTTTAAGACCAAATCAGGATTGCAAGCAAATTTGATATTAGTGAATGATACACTAAAGTGCATAAAATATTATTCTAATTTGATCCATCTGTCTAGTTGTCAGTACAGTTTAGAAAGAATTATTTATGTCAATCGTTTATTAATTATTATTGTTTAATTAAGTGAAGTCACAAAACTCTATGAATGACCAGTGAATTCTAGTTAATGACCAAAAAAAACCAGTGAATGACCAGATAACTTTTATTTCAAAAAATGTTTACATAACTACATGAGTACATCAAAGCAACTTAGACTACAAATAATTTTTTATTTGAGAAACAGCATAAGAGTTGCCCCTACTGCAGACTAACTGTGGATGTTCGATTTTCTGTAAAATATTTGTATGATTGAACCAGATTTGGTCAGCCTTTTCAGGCCATTTCCAATGTTGAGGACTACTTTTGTGCATTACCCTAACTTCATATTCAGTACCCTTTTTGGTAATAATCACACCTGGAAAGTAATCCATTTCATATTTTAATATTACAAAATCTGCAACTGAAAAAGTGGTTCTTGATTTTAATTTGCTCCTAGTCTCATTTTCCATCCCTGTTTCAGATTTGCTGGATGAAATCAATTAATTCTTTTCACTGTTTAAGATTGCCTGGCGTTTTTCGTCATTGCTGTCATATGATTTGCCCGGGGCTGAAAGTATCTGAAGACAAGTCTGAGACAGATATTTTCTTTTTCTTGGTGTTTGAAGTTTTTTTCTGTAAAACTTTCTGCCTCTTAATAGCTCTATTAATTTTTCTTTGTTCTTTTACCTCTTCTAAGGCTCGTTTTTAATTTTTTTATGTCAAGAAAGCTTTCCATGCTGGAGAAGCGACTGCCAGTGGTGGTTTCTCATTTTGTCGCTAGCTATTGCTTTTTTTGATTAGAGGAAAATGCAAGTGTTTTTTCCAAACATCATCAGAAATAGGAGTTAATTTAAAAACTGAAGGATGTCTGCTACTGGGCCCACCATTTCCTTCTAGCAGGATTGGTAATTGATCCGCCTTGGCATAATCTCCTCCCTCTGATCTATCTCCTTCATTTTCTTCTGTGTTTTCAACTTGTACTATCTCTACTTCTTTATGTATTTCTACTATATCGTTAACGATATCCACATTTAAATTGTCGTTTTTCCTATTTTCGCTATTCACAAAAATTTTCATGTAAGCTATTGTGATTTAAATCTGCATTGTCAATAAATTCTATGATAGTGTTATTATCTATATCTTCATCATTGTCTTGAAGACAACAATCTTGATCAATTTCTAGAACACTAATATCTCTAGTCTCATCGATTTGCGAATTAGCCAGCTCTCTATTCACTCCAGTATCAAAGTCTTCTTGGTTAACTATACCACCTCTATTTTCGACAATGTTAGAATATTTATTCCATATAATAAATAAGTTGTCATGTTTCAGTTCTTCCTTTCAAGTGTTTCCAAAAAGTGTTTAGCAGATGAAGTTTCTTGGTCTAACACTATATTATATAAATAATAATAAATAAAATTATGTAATAATATATCTACGAATATATAATAAATACATTAATCAATATGCAGTCATTTACTAGATTTAATAATAAATCCAGTAAATGACCACTTTTATTTAAATTATGACACAGACGTTAAAACCCGGTCAAATATTGGTTCATAAGATCATAACCATTCGTACATTTGAAATATTACTAACAAACCCACCTCGTGTTGTTACATAAATATTATATAAGATTTTTCAAATTTTGGCGCTAAACCATTGAATGATCACTTCGGTCAATTACTGGGTTTAATGTAATTTATTGAACCAATATATGACCATGCGTTATTAAAAAGTTAAAATTATTAATTATTCCTCTTTTTGGGTAGAAATGATAATTTTAGACTCCCTATAAGCCGTTAAAAACTATACTTCACTATACTTCAAACAAAGTGTTACCATTCTATGACACTACATCACATAACACAATGTACTTACCTTATTAGTTTGCTAAATATACAGAACAACACGCTGTACTCGCAACTTCATTCGCCATTTGTAAGAACTGGAACGAAATTGTGCTGTTGTCGCTTTTAGCACAAAGTTACTAAATGTTAGAAAAACCGCCAATATAATTATGGTTAGCTTTTAAGGAAACACCTGCTTGTAAATTAAACATTAAGTCAAATTTGGCCATCCACTGGTGTGTGGTCATTCACTGGTGCATTTACCCAATTAGATTAAATTTAAAAAAATAAATTGTTTTGGACACATTTTCTTATCTTCTCATTTCTCTCAAATTGTGAAATTGCTAACTCTCGCTCAAAATTATAAACTTTGAGGGGGGAGCTTCCCCCCCATCCCCCCCAAGGGTTCGTCTCCTGCTGCTGCAGCCCTTACTTCATCCTTTAAATAACCGAAGACTGAAGAGATTCTGGCCGTCACACCTACCAACCATCTGAGGTGAAATAAATGGATCCCACTTCTTCCCGCCACTAGCACAAGAATCCTGGATATTTTTGTGCATGTTATCAAATTAACTTATAGATGTATTTCTGATTGCTAATAATAAATAGATTAAATTAAAAAATAGTACATTACATACCGAGGCCGAAAGTACTCCATTCCTGTCGATAGAACAATATAGTTTACCGAGAGGCGATAGCCTCGAGGTGAACTAGTTCTCGAGACACAGGAATGGTACTTTTGCCGAGGTTTGTATACTATTTTATTCGCAATCGTCCTTTAAATACCGAATTATCTAAAATTCTTGACAGATGCAAAATGTCATCGGTTGGGATTGGCATAACGTATGTCGCCACTTACATCATCAAATTCGATCGCATAATATTTCGAGGATTTTATTGAATAGGAGTATTTATAAATTAATAATAATACCTGGGTACTCGTTCTTTAGCAGCCAAGGTCCGCAACATTACCAAACATAATTTATACAGCCAGTTATACACCGCATTTGGCGATGTAATTTTCTGCGCGCCACCTAGTATCTGAATTTAAAGACACGTAGAGGTGCGAAAATAGGTCGTTTCGGACCATGAGAATGTCAAAGTTACAAACAATGATGCATTTTCGGACCTCTAAATGGTCAGGAATGGACTCATTACCAATACGATTGCGTATATAGTTATTTACACGAGGAGCTTGGAAAGTGCTACTTTCCCAGGCGAGCTGACAAATTTCGGGGCGACGCCGGAGGCGGAGCCCTGAAAGTCAGCGAGACTGGGAAAGGCACTTTACAAGTGAGACGTGTATTAAATTTTCCCGGCACCTGCCATTGTCTTCAATATCAGAATGATGTAGTTCCAGATAACTGATTAAAAAAATATATCGAAAAATTAAGATAGGTACTTGGTTAAAATTTCTATAGCAACCATCTAAACATAACAAAAATCGAAAAACGTCAGTCGGTTAAATTACAATAATTTAGAAAAAAAGTAATGGAAAGTGACGATGAAAACATTCCGGCTAATATTGTTGAGGCCGCTAATACTGCCACACTGGAGTTGTTGCCTAAGAAATCCAAGGAAAGATATATGAAGATCTATGTCGAGTTCACAAACTGGTGCAAGAAAAACAATGCAAAACGTATAAAAGAGGAGGTAATGCTTGCTTACTTTGTTGAAATGGGAAACACGATCAAATCATCCACACTTTGGAGCCGATATTCAATGCTCAAATTAACGTTGATGGTTCACGAAAACATTGACATTAGTAAGTTTGCTAAAGTCATCGCATTTTTGAAGAGAAAGGCCGTAGGCTACAAAGCCAAAATGTCCCGTATATTCAATAGAAACGAAATAGACAATTTCTTGTTGCAAGCTC
Organism: Agrypnus murinus; assembly: GCA_929113105.1. Classification (NCBI taxonomy): domain Eukaryota; kingdom Metazoa; phylum Arthropoda; class Insecta; order Coleoptera; family Elateridae; genus Agrypnus; species Agrypnus murinus. The sequence continues at coordinate 31,198,366 of OV816029.1, forward strand.
CAGACAACGATTTTCTGCTTATGAAGGTAATTCATCTTTTTTTATTCATACCTATGTGATTAATTATTGATAATAATTTTAGACCGTTCTTATAATCGCTGTTGCTGGTGGATGTCGAGTGGATGAATTGGTCAAAATGTCTATTGATGACGTTGAAGACAATGATACAATTCTTGTTGTACACGTATCAAGTTCGAAAACCTATGCTGAACGAACTTTTGTTGTTGTCGGTGGCGATAACAACATTAACTTAAATCTTTACCGGAAATACGTTGCACTGCGTCCGTGTAATACTCCACATCGAAGACTATTCGTATATTATAAAAATGGAAAATGTACCACCCAACCTGTGGGTCACCACACATTAGGAGCAGTTCCGTCCAGAATGGCCATGTTTCTTGGATTATCAAATCCAAAGGACTATACAGGACATGCATTTCGCAGATCCTCAGCTACTCTTTTAGTCGACGGAGGAGCTGGAATGACAGAACTAAAAAGACATGGCGCATGGAAAAGTAATAGTGTTGCCGAGAGTTATTTAGAAAACTCTTTGCAGAATAAGATTAACACCGCCGTTACTATTCAGAACTGCGGTCGAAATAAAGAAGAGTCTGTGTCCGGTTTGAAAAATATTTCAACGGAAAATTTGCCCATTAATTTTAACAATGTTACTAATGCATCGGACAGTTCAATAAGTGTTCCTTGTTACATAAATTTTTCTTCTTGTCAATGTAATGTGAATGTAAACATTAATAAACAATAAATATAAGGTTTAAACTCCTTTGCAGTAAACTTTCAGATTTTGAGACTGGGAAATAGTTTCTCAGTCTGAGACTGGGAAAGACAGTTTTTCCAGTCCCAAATGAGACTGGAAAAATCAACTTTCTAAGCAGGTGCCGGGAAAATATATTTTTATGATATCGAAATGTGTCATTGATTCTTAACTCGATTTCAAAGTTTTAAATTCGTACACCCTCATTGGAAGTTTAAACTGTACGTTATTATATGTATATTTTAGAAATATTAAAATTACCCAGAAAGTCTGAGTTCAGAAACGTACAAGTTTGATATTATCTAGCCTAGTAACAAAGAATCTTATTCGAATTGTGAATAGTGGCGTATTTTATGTGTATTGAATTGAGAAAAGAATAAATAAAACGTACATATATCTAACAACTCACATACATTAACATAAAATAAACACCATATATCCTATATAAATAAATAATAGGTACAACGTATTTATACTCAGTGTTTATTTCTTAAATAAATATTGCATATTTTATTTCGACGCAAAGCATCCTCGTATTTCAAACTCTTAATATAAATATTTACCAGATTCATGCTCAGAGCAGTTTAAGGATTCTATTTTCGAATCAAAGTCTCTTCTTTCGATAGTCATTTCATGTTTATATTTAAGTTGATTTTAAATCAAGTGCCACATCAAAAAAAGTTCAATCTTATATGTTTACTACAAAGTAGCTAAAAATATCCCAAGTGGATTTTTGAAAATTAAAGTTCTATTTTTGAGACTGCTTCAGTACTGAAAGAAAATATGCTAAGGCATTTGTTCAATCAGAGACAACAAGGGTTAATACCTCGTAGCTAATTATAATGTTTCAAGAGCTTACACGTGTAATCTTAGCATTTTAAAATCAACGACTTGGATAGATAAATGGTTGTAAAAGAACAAAACATGAACTTGCATTAAATCTTTTAGGATATAATATTGGATTTCATTGCTTCTCTTTAAATTAACCAAATGTTTTGCTTTTAAGGATGGCACTGGTAATATATTTCATTCAGGCAATTAATAGTGAAATAAAGAGATAAATTTAAATTTGTAAAACAGAACAGGAGCTATACCGTTAAAAAACGTTTTTAATAAAAGCAAATAAAAAATTATTATAAGACCTGTTCTAACCTCAGAATATCTTTTGTAGATGGTAACTGATTGAATAACAAGAAGCTAATAAATAATTTTTGATTCTAATCATTACAAAAATATTAGGTTTCCAGGGAATCTCAAAAGGAAGAAACAACCCTTCAGAGTTTAAATTGCATAGGGTACTGTGCAAATAAATAGTTTATACTCAATAATTAAAAAGAAAATCTGTAAATCTTCAATATGTGCCTATGTGTGTCACTACATGTTAAGTTAATACATCAGAATGATAGCTAAGGGGATTGAGAACTCCAAATTGTATTGAAGGTACTAATTATTGAGGTATTAAGCGATATTGAAGGTTCATTCATTCATAATAAATTCATAATGGGTAAGTTGTATGGTGTCTTTATGCAGAAACAATAACTTATTGTGATAATAAATGATATTGAAGTCGCGGTAAGCTCCTTGTGGAAGGTGAAACATTGTAAAAAATCCCAAGCAGCATCTAAGTAGCGGCAACTGAGATCGGAACTTTGATTGAGTAGCTGTTACGTAACTACAACTAAATTTATGACTTTATAAGTTTAATTACTTCAGTTTGGAGTATTTTAGTAATTATGTAGTTACTTCTACTATTTATTAGAACTATGTAGTTCCATTACTTCTAAGTAGCTTTTTATAGATGTGGAACGGTATTGCTACATAGTATAATTACTTTAATGTTGTTGCAACTTCAAGTGATATTATGGTTGTAGCAGTAACTTGCCCGAAGCTACTTTAAAGTTTTTAAAACTTTAAAGTAGCACCGAAAGTTCCTGCCACCGGTCTGAAACCATTGCTTAACCTTTAAAGTAACTGAACTATACAGTAGTATTGAAAGTAAAACTTACGTTTATGCTACCCAGGAGAATCACTTGAAAGTAATTTTCACTACTTATTTTGCATCAGAATTACTAGAAAGTTCCAGTTACTATTAAAAAATTACAAAGAAGTGACAGTAACTTCTAAAGAGGCATATCTCCTGTAGGTTAGTTTGGAATTTGGAAGTTAATTGTATTTTTGCAGCGGTAGCAGTTTTGCAAAGTTTTTAATAAAAATGTCAAAGGCAAATGCAATAAGAAAAAAGAAGAATTTTAGATATAGTCCACCTTTTATAAAAAATTTAAATTAAAAATTAAGCAGTTAGGTGAAATCAGTGGAAACAAAATCAACTGTTTACAACACAAAATAGAAAATAATAGGGATGAGATCACTGGTAAACCATCATGTAGTAATCAAGGGTGAAATATATTCCCCTTTTTCTTCGTCGCTTTAAAATAAGTCATAATTAAATAATAATTGTTATTAAGCAGCAATCAGTATAAAAATATTGGTTGTTTGTTTACGATTGACGTTTAAATTTGAGGTTAAGTTCCAATGGGAATTTTGCAGTGACATTAAGAGCTAGAAAGTGGCTACGGAAACGTTGACGGCGTTTTATAGTAAGAGTCACTTGAAAGTTCCAGAATTTTTTAACTTATTTTATACTTCGTGGTTTTATACTTTTTACTTTTAATCAATTTGCAATTTGTTGTAATTGTTAAAAAGTGTTTTACTAGAACTCTTAATAAATATAACAAATCGATGTCAAATTGTGCCATAGGAATAAAATAAAATGGTTTCTATCATGTTTATCAATTTATAAGTATTTTTGTCATATTTTATTCAAGACATTTTTATTAAAAAATATATTTAAAGAAGGCGCGTTGTTATTTTTCGATCTATCATCATAGCATTTAACAGAAAAGTTGCGATGGTTTATAATTTTGGTATGCTAGATTGACAAAATAACGAAACATTTCATCTCTTTATGTATTATATACTTTTTACAAATTAAATAGTAATCCATTTTGTGACACGACGGCAACATTAGTAGAGAAAGTGAAAGAATATTTGTTAAGTTGCAAGAGTAAGAGATAGCAATACGCGACACGATGTGTCAAAGAGAAAAAAAGTTCCACGAAAGTGGCAATTACTACGCCGCCACGTTCCCGCTACGTAGCCTAACGGTAGCTGGACAAGTTCCGGAGAGGTTACTGCAACGTATCTGCTACCCGAGAATTGTTCCCCATTTTGGTTCCAGGCACGTAACAATACCGTAGCAATTACGTTCTTGTGACTAACGGCAAAAACTTTATAGTTTCACCGGTGGTTGCTGGTACGTAGCGGTGACTAAAAATGCTGCTTGGGATTGTTTTAAGAAAAACCTGTATTTTAATGTGTCAATTAGGTTATTTTTGTAGCCGTTGTTTCTAGCCATCTGTTTAATAATAGTTTAATGAACGAGAAGACCCCTGTGTCTGTCGCGAACAAACGAGTCGTTTCCAGGCGACAAGTTTCCGTCGCATCTACAATGTTCCAGACTGTCGGCGGATTGTTCGAGGGATTGTTCCACAGCTTGGACGTAAGCATATATAATGCCGTCGCGCAAGAAAGGAAATCGTTGACGACCAGTGAATTGAATACGCGTGTAATAGTACCACATAAATGTTAAAAATAAATATTGTAATTAAATACTAAATAGTCTGTAAATAACCTAGTTTAAGTTCGTTAACAGTTTATAATTGTATTTGTAATTAGTGTTAGTTTAAATCTTTTCTCTTGTTAATAGATAATTAAAACAGCATTTTTTGTATTATTAAAAAAAGTTGCGCTAGTTTAGTTCACCGTATAGAAACGTTTTCAATGTATGAAGATAATTAAGAGAAAGGGCTAAATATTATTAAACAGATGCTATAGACAACGCTACAAGGATAACCTAATTGACGGCATGATTTCAAAGCAAAATAGAAAATTATAAACAAAACTTTTTATAACTATAATCCTAAAGTTAAAGAAATGTATAAATTCCTCAACTAAATATATTTAACACATTAGTGATAGGATACTAAATAAGCGTAGGAGAGCTAATTGTAATATAATTTGTGCCAACAAAAATAAGTTAAGGGAAAGTATTAATAAATAAAAAGGATAAAATGGAAAAGACGAGCAAATCGGGCGTGGTAGCAAGTGGTAAAAACGTAAAGAAACGTCTAGCGGAACACAAACGCGATATCTTTTTATAATAAAAAATGTCTGAAGTAGCCACCCATTGTATAGATACTACTTATTTCGTAGACGTAAAAAGAGTGGATCTATCATGCGCAAAAGAAAGATAAGAAGTCAGATTTTCTAAAACAATTAAAAATTAAAAATTCTATAATAATAACACATTTATTGTAAATACTTCTATAATAAATTTATTTTCTAAGAAATCGTTAAAAACCGATTAGTAGGGGTCGGTGGTAACTTGGTTAAGCCGAACTTTTGAGCAGTTGTTTGAAGAGGGTTTAACAAACCGAAACGCGTGTTGAGCATTTTACATAATTTATTGAAACATAAAAAATGCAATGGTTTTTCTTAAAACTAAAGTGTTATGAATTTGAAAATTCCATGGTACCCTTCTGTACACTTGCAACGGTCGCGATTTTAGGCAAACTTCGCACTCAGTACCTAAAGTTTGTGCAATTTGCAAAATCTAAAAACGACTTTTCCAAAATGCCAACTTCATTAATTAGATTTTTCAGAAATTTCGGCATTTTTGTAAAAAATGGTTGAAACCTGCAAAAAATTTAAGTGTTTCCATTTAGCTTTGGCACTAATTAACCAATTGCCTAGAAACGTGGTATATATACATTACATTCAAAAAACTATTTAAAACATTAACATTTGGAGGTCAATAACGGGTTATTAGAAAAGGCGATTATGGTTAGGGTCCTTGTGACACGATTTAACATTGTCCAATTTGAATTAACCAGTACGCAGAAATTGTTAAAAGGACCAGACTGTCATAACCTGCATATGGAAAAATGAAAGAGAATACTAAAAACAAGAGACTACCGCAATACTTGAAAGGAAAACTTTTCAATCAATGCTTATTTCCAATAATGGCTATGGTTCATAAACGTGAACCCTTACAAAATAAAATGGCCATGTTTTGTTTGGATGGTTAAAACTCAGAGGGGTATAGAGAGAAGTATGGTGGACGTAAAACTAAAAGACACAGAACCAAATAACTGGGTAAGAGACAAAACGAAAGTACTAGACGTAGCAGAACAAATAGAAAATTTGAAGTGGAGATACGCCGGAACGCCGGACTTGTTGCTAGACGGCAAGACGGATGCTGTAGCACTGCCCTATTGCAATGGAGACTTTAGTAGGGGAAGAGAACGCGTGGAAGACCACAAATGCACTGGGAAAACGGGGGACTATGCTGGATAAGAAATACACAAAATAGAAATCACTGGCGTCAAATCAGAAAGGCCTATGTTCAAAGATAGACGACACAGGGCTAACGAAAATGAAGAAGAAGAATTAAAATTAAACTAAAGTCCAACTATTTAAATTATGGCCATTTCCTTGTTAAATGAGACAACTTTAGGAGATAGGTCTAAAAACAATTGAGAGTCTAAAACCTAGTCCAAAAGGAATAGTGCGAATTATTCCATAACAGATTTAGAAATTTTTGGTCTAAAAGCTCAAAAATAATGATTGTGTTTAGCCTAGACGCAGCTTAGAGGCACTAAGCAGCAAATTTCACAAATGATATTACTCTTGAAAGTATCGAATGAATAAAAGGCATTTTAACATTTTAATTTTAAGTACTTAGAAGTATTTTGAGTCAGTACTGGCTATACATTTTCAGAGCCCATATTGCAGATTATATTTTGTTTTGCAATATACAGTTTTATATTGGTCAGGTCTCTGTAAGCCTGCGATGTCCTTTAATTATTACCTTGCAGTTAACCGATCTACCGATAAACATGAGTAATACAATTGCATTCTATTCAAGTTTCAGTGTTTTCAATGTGGAATTCAGAGATCCAACATTGTTGCTTGGCAAAATGGAGCGTAAGGTCGTCCAAGACTAAGGACCGCTTTCACTGACTTTAATTAGAGATTCTAAGTAGAGATTAATGATAAATCAGCTTGCAAAACACTCTTTGCACCTTAACTAAGGATACGGATTATACTCTCGTACTCAGGAAAAAGAAATATGTTTTAATTATTCTCGGTTGTGTGTTAGTACCACCATGTTCGGTCGTACTACCTTGAGTTACAAAATTATCGTGAAGATCTCTGTGTTGCCCAGAAACTTGTAATTCAAAAATGTTCGGTTTGATTTGGTGTAATACGATCCTGGGGTTGTTATCATTTAATTTCTAGTGCAATTATCCCAAGGTATCTAGAATGTTAGAATACGCAATCGGCAACGAATTGGCGTTAAAACCGAGAGGTTGCATCGGCTGGCTCAACAATTTCGCAGTCTATGAATTTACCTCATCTATTTCTTAAATAAATCAAGGAAACCAAGCTTACGTACTTAATTCGTACGTACTTTTATTTGTAAAGAGATATGCATGTCGAGTAAACGTACCTTTTATTTCCTGTTTAGTATAGATCACGCGTCGGCAACCTATGACCTGCGGGTCACCAAGCGACCCATATAATAATTTTAAGTAACCCACTTGAGTGAAAATAAAGTATAATATATAAAAATAAATTATAAAACACAATCATGAAACGAACACTTTGAGATAAAAATGAAAATACCCATTGACCCAAAACGTCTTCTTAATAGTCACATTTTGGTTGATTTTGATCCGCAGCTAAAAAAGGTTGCCATTGCCTGGTATAGATATTGGTCAGGGAAGATGTGACAAACCCCAAGGTTTGTCTTTGGTCGTCATCCACAGAGATTTTCAACGTCTATGAATTTGCCTAATGTTATCCAATAGTTTTCTCTTCTACATACCTTTCCAATAAACTTCCTAGATTCTTTATCATAGCTTCCTATTCTAATATGGGCTCCTTTGGGCGTGTTACTTCTCTCTCCTGACTACTAACGCAACTAAACAACACATTTAGGATTGGTATTTCTTATCAAATTCTAGTATAAACGATTAGTCTATGTAGTAAACGATAATGTGGAAATACATTCGAGGAGGTACAATAACCGATATTAGTGGTGGAAGGAAGTGTGGATCACTTCACGAATCAGATGTGAGTAATAATGTAAATCATTTCAGATCACCGAAATACAAAGCAAAAAAATAAATGATGTTAACAACCTTTGGTGAGTTAGTGACTAACATGTTGATCACAGGGGTCGACGGTCCCATTCCCGGCTGAGCCGATGAACGAATTACAATATTACTGAATGGAAAAACTTAAGAACATGCCTTCATCTCGGAAAAGGGTATGAATGCGTCGGTTTCATGTCAATACGATGTTTGGCAGGATAATAGACCCTAATAGAGATGGGGCCGTGGCTCCGACAAATTCGGCTAAATTCTTTAAGTTCTCCCAAAATCATCATTCATCGTCTAAAACAAACAAATGTGCTATGAAGGAAAAAAGGATGCATAAGAAAGCATACATTGAAACAAACTTTATTTTTCCTCAGAACTAAACAGATTACTTTAACTTCTTAAAATTTTACACAAACTGTACTTTGATTATAAATCGATAAATCGTACGGAACTAATTATTAAGTTTCGGTAAGAGCGATTCTAAATTAATCACTTAAATTTCTGTATCTTTCACAACAACTAAAACACGTTACTGTATTCAGGAAGTGTCAACGGCTGACACCCTCTACGTATACGGCATTAATTCGGAAAGCTCCGAACTCTTTAAGTGTTTATTTCGAACTGTATTTCACTAAAACTCAACTAAACTAACTGGAAAACTTTAGCTGAAACTGTAATTGCGGAATAATCCTCTACTGGGTTAATTTTATTCGGTAATAACACGGGAAACTGTATGGTTTGGTTAATTTATTAACCCTGAAAAGTAGACGATAAATTGAAACAAGTGAGTTTCCGATACGATAACGGAACTAAACACACAAAACGGTAATAGTACAACTTAATTATACACTTAAAACGATAACTTATAATATTAAACGATAACTATATTGAAAACTTTAATGTTAAAAACAAAAATTAACGTAAACTTCACCGGGGGCTTCTCTGAAGAGAGAGCCCCAGGACAACGCGAGAAATTACTCTCCGCTAAGCCCGTCTATTTTCTTGTTCACTGTATGAGATTCTATTGTAAACTGTCTTAAACTAAAAATATTTCGGGGGTAGAATAAGTCTTGAGAAGGATAAATTTTTTTAATGAACCAATAAAAATATGGCGGAATTCTCTTTGGCCAATGAGGTATATTTACGTCATTTTGTTAAAGAACAATTTCAACGAAACTTTCGGGGATTCCCCTTAGGGTTTGCCTACTAGAAAGCCTGATGTTATTTACAGGTGGCCGTCTAGACAAATTTATTCTAGAATATTCTGTTTGTTGGTGTTTTATTTACAAGAAAATATTTCAACCCAATGTATTTCAAAGCTGTAAATTCGAAGTTTCATGCATTTCAACCATAAGGAAACTTTTATTAAGGCGAATATTATATTTTAACCTTTATAGGCACGGAATTAAAAACAACTTGTTCTGGAACATTCTATTCCATGTTAAAACGAAATCTGCAGATTTTTCTAGAAGCAAATTTTATTAGTCTGGGTATGTTTCTTTTGAAAGTGATCTTTGATATTTAGTAAGATTCATATTTATACAGAATACCAACGTAATTTTAAATCAAGAAGAAACATACAATAATATGCAGGACCGCACTAAGGGTCTTTTTATCTAGTATGGAAACAAAATGATTTTTAGTGAAGTTAAAAAAACGTAATGGTACATCATGAGAAACGACTGCTGCAGTTGAGAAAACCCGAAGTGGTAAAAGAGGGTATTGAAAGAGAAAGTCTTCTTGGTAAAAATTAAGTGAAATATACTGCTTGAGAACATACATACGTGCTAGAATAGAGGATGGTGTTTCTTATTTTCCCTTACATGAAACCTTACTCAAAGCAATCAAAAAAGTATTTTAGTAACAATTAGATAAAAAAATAAGTATTAGGGAAAAGATGATCTGATGTTTACTACTTTTAATAATAAATACACACTAAAACGCTAAAAGACACTAACGCTAGGCATTTTCACCTGGACAACTCAGGGTTAATACCTTTTTAGTTTCCTAAGAAAATTCGTATGAATGCACAATGACTAAAACTGCTCTCAGTCGCTCTCCAATACAGACTGTTTTATCCTTCTTCATACAAAAACAAAAAAACATAATTGATTCAAACTTTATGTGATTATATTACCAATTGTTTTCCTCTATTTTATATCTTTTTTTACGAAAGCGATTCTCGTCAATGGAAACTTGTTATACCTACTTGAAGAAATTCTTCTGGACGTCCCTATATGATAGCTCATTTGCGATATTAGAATACAAGCAGCAGTATACCAAATTGCGGCAGTCGAAGTTTAGACGGGTGCTAATAGTCCAGTCAATTTAGAACAATTTTTCATAAATATCGGAAAGTTGTGGTAAATCCGTGGATTTTTGCATAGGGTTTTTTGTGGGTTGTTAAACAACCCCCCTAAAAGACAACACCTACCTCTAGGTGGTGAGCTAGAAGAGATACTGAGGGTAAACCACGCCCCTTAACGGTTTTTGTTGTTTTTATCGGAAACTATAAGGTTTATCGAGATGAAGATTAGGTAAAATAAAACTTATTTAAGTCTTTAGCAAAAATGTTCGAATGCTTTTTCGTACTTCGCCTTTTTTTGTATTATTGAAGAAAGAAGATACCTCATACATGAATCAGCAATTTGCACTAGTAAATTTGCTCAACGAACTTCGAGCGTAACTTTTTGTAGTCTCATATTCGTCATGAAGTAGCTAAGAAAAATTTGTAAGGGCCGGACGCGATCGTGGTCCATTAACCTTTTACCTTAGCATCTCTTTGGCAAAATCCATCACGAGATATTATCAATATTCTTGGTGCCAGTTGACTGAAAAATTCGTATTGGCAAGTTAATTCTTAGTAGAGTTCACTTTACTACTCAATTTTTTTATCTAACCCAATACGCACAGCATGTTTTGCCTTTTTTGCAATATTAATTTCCCTTATTTATAAGACCTCGGTATCGAATAAAATTGTTTCTTGAATAATTTTTGTTGTAAAATTGAAATATACGATTTAAAATGAAGCTGCTGCCTTGTGGCGCCCGTACAATTGAAAACAAGTCAGGAATTAAATCACTCAAGAAATAATTTACTCGATACCAAGATCTTATAAATAAAGGAAATTAGGATTTCAAAAAGGCGAAACACCCTGTAGGCTGTACGTATTGGGTTGGATAAAACAACGAGTAGTGCAGAGTACTCTCCTAAGAATTATCTTGCCAATACGAATTTTTCAGTCGACTGACATCAAGAATGTCGATAAGATCGCCTGGTGTATTTTGCCGAAGAAATGCTAAGGTAAAAGATGACTGGACCACGATCACGCCCGGCTCTCAACGAAGCTTTCTTAGCTACTTCATGACGAATATGAGACCACAAAAAGTTACCCCAAAAGTTCCTTAAGCAAATTTACTGGAGCAAATGATCCGTGTATGACATATCTTCTTTCTTCGATAACTCAAAAAGAAGGTGAGGAACAAAAAAGCATTCGGACATTTTTGGTAGGGATTTTACTATAATAACCATGAGTTATTATAAGCTGTAATCCCAGTACTCAATACTTTAAGCCAGGAGTCGGAAGCTTGTGGCCCACCGCCGAATGGTTTTACGTGATCGCAAAGTGATTTCAACTATTTATCACCGCACCACACTCATACAAACCTTGGAATAAATTTCGGACGAATACATAATAACATAAGTTTGTTCATTTAATTAGCAGTTTTAGCTTGACATTTCCACTATAATTTTAAAGCTTGAATTTTTTAGCCTGTTTCTGTAACTTCCCAAAGAATTCCTTGATGAGTGCGGTCCGCGACATAAAAAAAGGTTGCCAAAATAATCCGAAATAAATCCCTGATGTATGGAGTATGTACATAAGATGCCAAAATTTGACTGACCGTAGTATCAAAGCGTCTTCAAATGTCGCTCTTCAATCGCTCAAAATGCAAAAATCTTAAATCTGTATGTAATTATCTCAATTTTATTTCATCTTATAAATATGTTTTCCCAAAGCAAATATTTTAGACATCTGTTAGAAAATATGTTTCCTTTCTTATTAGAGTTGTTTCTATTATTACAGTTGATAACAACAAAGTGATCAAAGTTCGTCAAACTTTATGTTATGATATCCACTATGCAATTGAATATTAAACAACGTAATGTTCTGCTAATTTAAATATACACCGATATGCAGACGAAACAAAAGCTTTTATTACCATTTGCTAACCGCTGAAATTATGTTATTCTAGGATAACTTCTACTTGAAGATCTTCTCTTGGTTCTAGGGTTGCTCTACTTATTAATTATGTAGTTGTAAGCTGTGTTTAATAAAACTTTTGCAACCGTAGATGCACGTTGAAACTGAAGTGCATTTTGTGTTCGTTAAAACTTGTTGAAATCTTAATGATTTCCAGAACAACCTTAACAAACATTTACTCTGTAGAAACTGTAATTTCAAAATTCAAAATACATTTCACAATTAAAGCTAGTTAACTATCTTATTCATACACGTACCTACTATAATCATATCTACTTAGTTTTTTTAATAAGTGTAGACCTTCCAGAAGAATTGGAGGTATATTCTATTCTTTTGAAGTCGCGCTAGGCTCCTTGTGAAACATTGCATAAAATAGTTTTTAGAAAAACTGTCGTATTTTAATGCTTCAAATATTATGTAGAAAGTTTCCTAGACCTTTTTCAAGAGCTTTCATAAAACCTATTGAAGAAAATTTAAATAGTCCGACTTCGTTCAAAAACCGATCCTTGGTAACTGTCACCATCTGTTTTTAAGAATTTATTAGAAAATAAATCTATTAGAGTATTCATGAAACTTGTCTGGTCATTTAAAATAAATGTGTTAATATTATATATTTTTTTAAATTTTCAGTAAATCTAACCTCTTCCTTTTTTTGCATATGTAATAGACTTATTTTATCTACCTCTACGAAATAATTGTTATCAATACAATTATCAATGGGCGGCTATTTCAGACGTTGTATAATGGTGTAAAATACCACTTCTGTATTTCGCTAAACATTTTTTTAAGTTGCTACCACTTGCCCGATATTAAACGGTTTGTAGTCTTTACAATCAATTTTATTTGCGCCCGATTTGTCCATTTTTTGATTTATCCTTATTATGAATTAATTATTTCCCTGCATTATCTTTATTGGAACGAGTTATATTACAATTTGCTTTCATAAGTTTGTTTACAATCCTATCACTAATTTGGGGAATATAAACGATAACTGTTCTAAGTTTATATCATATAGTGTTAGATTCTAACAACTATATATAACATCAGATTGTGCGATATATAAACATAATAAACATCATTTATTTCGAACGAAGCCAATAATAAAAATCACTTATTTTGAACGAAACCAATAATAAACACACATAAACAGAAAAGAAGTTCAGTATCTACCTCCATCAAGTTAAAGAATAAGTCTGAAAATAGATGGATGTGTGGTTGTTTTAATTAAAAAAATAAAAATTGTCTTGTCGAATACATCAATTAACGCGGTTAATAACTATTTTAATCTCAGGTTCTGTTTATAAATTTACAATAATATTATAATACTAATAATAATAAAAAAATAAATTAAAAGCCAAAATTCATGCATTTATTACTAAACTAAAGCTGAGTAGAAGTACATTGTTCAGACGAAAATTACTGACTAAAATACATTATGGTTTTGCAAATATGCTTTTTACTGCGTACAAAATTGCTTTTGCGTATTCTGCTGTCTCACGGGAACAAGACTGTTGTAACTATAGTAATAATGCGGTATTAACAAATATTATATTATTTCGATGCATACATGTGCCCCATTTTAAATGATTAGAGTATAAATGAATTACTTTAATATACAAAGTTAAATATTTTATACAGAAGAGAAACATTTTAATTAAAAAATAAATTTTATGTTGCACTTAAAGAAATGATTTGAATTTAGTGACAAAGTTGTATTTGTTGACTAAATTTTAGTTGCAGCAACATAAAATTTGTTAAGGTGGTAGAAAATATGTATTTCCATAAGGAAGTATATAACTTTGTTAGTAGAGTAAAACCTTGAATTACGAGTAACTTGGTTTGCGAGTGTTTTGCAGAACGATCAAAAATTTTTAATGAATTTTAACTTGATTAACGAGCAATACATCTTGCATTACGAGTTAAATTTTTAATGCCGACCGTCACGTCATCACAACTACATATTATCCTTAACAATTGAAGAATTTGGGTCAACTCGTCATCAACATATGTGTAAACATAAACGATAAGATAAGAGTGTAAACAGCATCTAATGTTACCTCGACTGTTAAAAATGTCAGCAGATTTTACATTTGAACATTTTATTTGTCATCGATGTATACATACACCCTAATAACGGTTATAATTAAAAATTTGATTATATTTGTTGAGTCATAGTATAATGATGTCATTTAAAGAAGAGTAATTATGCAAATTTTTAGTTATAACCCGTTAGAACTACAAAATAGGAAAAATTAAATTAACTTAATCGAATATGTACACGTTAAGCATCATGTTAGCTCTGCTTAAATAAAATCAATTTGTGACTACTGAACCTTTCAAACTCGTCTGCTGTTTATCTTATCAGTTAAATTACAGAGGCGAGCGCGCGGTTGTTTGTTTTACTTTTACGTATACGTATATATTTTGTATTTTTGTATCATGTTTATATGAATAATAAATACTTAGTTTTGGAACGAATCATCCGAGTTTCCATTATTTCTTATGGGGAAATTTGCTTTGATTTAGGAGTGCTTTGAATTACGAGCACATGTCCGGAACGAATTATGCTCGTAAACCAAGGTACCACTGTATATGTAATGTTTTTGTGTTGATATATGATCACCAGTAACAAATAGTATTTCCTTAAGAACAGATTGTTAACGTTAACTCAACATAAATCATGTTTTAACAAGTATAAATTTCATCAATAACTTAACAAATATGTTGCCGTAAAAATCAGATGTGTAAATCCAACAAATAATTAACAAAAATAAAGTTGGATTACAGTAACAAATAAATTTCTTGAGGCTATAGCGACATGTAATATTTGTTGCAGTAACGTATATTTTGCTCCTGTGGCAAATTATTTCTTTCAGTGTGCAATATCGATAACAGTTAATAACACAGTAACACAAATAGTAATCATCCTCTGGTAGAGTGGTGGTTTGTTTACTGAAGCGAATATTGTAGTAAATAAATGGCACTTGTAAAAAATATGTTTTCTCCGCGAATAAAATAATAAACCAAGCACAAAAACTAATGCTTCATAAAACACTATACTACTTACTTTAAAGATTATATCACGCCAAAGACGTCTCATTAATTCAGACTATGCTCAACCGTCGTGTGTTTTAACCGCAAATGCTTATTGATTAGTAATAGAACGCAGGGACAAATAATACGATAGAAGGCGTCTCTCAAAACTTTTGATGTTATGAAATAGTTACCAAAATTGAGAAATCCACAATTTGGAAAAAGGTTCCTCTTAACATTTATGTTAAATTAATTTGAACGGATCTTTGTTTTAATATTAAAACTTAGTTTATAAATAGAACAACAACAATTTGTCGTGCCGAACTATACCACTGATTATTAATTTTGAAGTCTGTATATTAAATAAATAAAAATATCAGTTAGAAAATATAAACACTCATGATAGTGGTAAATAAGAAAACCTACTTGCATCATTATTCCATACATTGTAGCTTATTTGGGACCCCATTCTAAATACATTTACCAATAAAATTTATAATCTAGAAACAATCTAAGATTTTGCAATCAATCAAAGAAATTTCGATAAAACATTTGTAAATAGTTATATAACACATGTGCTACCTTTCGTAACAACTCTCCTTAGCAATTCTTTATTTTACATTAACCTCACAAATAGGTGCTTAATTCCCTAAAAATCCCAATGATAACGTCGTTTCCTCGAGGTGAGTCTTGGATAGACTTTCTAATGATGTGGATGCGATATCAATTATTTTTAATATAATTCTACATACCTGCGTTTATCACAAAGTCAACTTCGTGTTTGTAGGGTAACCTAAAATTGAAAAGCTACTTCTAGTTCCGACGTTATGTATACCCTACACTAAAGACCCCCAACAAAATTATCTTATCTTGTTTAGCTCTTTTTCTAATTTCTTAACAGTTTTTTTTAAATCTACTTTAAGGGTGTTCCATTCTGGCAGTGTACTCTATGTTATACAATTCGTTGATTTATACCTTTACATTTAACAATGTTGACGACACATGCGTATGTATTTGCCAACTCAATATTTTTATTGCCCATTTCTTGTTCGTAAGTCTATGTCTGTTGCGCAGTATTTTATGGAGAGAGAGATATTTACGCACAACTGGCTGATACGGCGTAATTACATTTTTCGGGATGTTTATTTCTGTAATAACGCACGGGCTATTTTATGTTATGTAAAAATTTCAAAGTGTTTGTCCAATATATACCGAACCACAAAAAGAACAATTTAAACGGTAAATGCACGATTTCATGATATCGTGTGTTCTGTTGTTAGCATTAAATAAGAAGAAAAAGTATTCAGGTTGGTTTTAAAGGCTATTTTGTAATTGTTGATATTTCGTAGCATATCTGCAACTTTTTTTGATATTTTGCCGAAATATGGTGTAGATATTGTCATGTTATATTGACCTACTTAATAAGGAATTTACCCACTGAATAGTTTTAAGGAAGCTTAGATATGAAATTTAAAGTAACAAGTTAGATGGGTTGCCTAACCTTACTTTTTAAATTATTATTTTGAAAAATTTATCTTTTATGAAGATAAAGCTAGAAAATGTTTTATTATAACTAACACGCACACTAGTACACTATAGTCAGAAAAAGGATATTTGTAAAACAGATTTTTCATAGAACTAGGTATTTTCCTTATTCAACTAACGATGTGGGAGACTATGATCTGATATGGCGTTTAAATTACGTTGAAGCCATAGTTAAAGCAAGTTTTAACCTGAAACAAGCAAGGTGTATTGTAATGGTGAGGTATACAAGTATTTACTACCTTACCTGAGCATTTTAAAAGACAGAAATGTGTTTCCAAGTTAACAAGATTATTGATTTTATTAAATTTCTTCTATTTCAAAATCTTACCGTTCTTGGTTAACTAATTTTGATGGAGGATTGTGAAGTTATAATAATAATTTTTGTTATAAATCGAATGTCAGAGTATTTTTGTTTCATGCAAAATTTCCAATAGAGTTCAATTGTTTCCCAGAATAGTATAAAAACCTGGCCATTTTTGAAGACAAGCACCTGGATTTGGTACTAAATTTATTAAAGCCATTAATATGGAAATAGCTGAAAAAGGTGAATGACTTTCTTTCTTCATTTTATTATTCAACCGAATGAAAGCAGAGAGCAGAAACTTGCAGATTTTATACCAATACAGTTGGCAAACTATTGGCGCCAAACATTTAAATATTTAAACGTTAGTTATTTAACAACAGTTATAATTAATTATAGTACGTAAGAATTAGGTTGATGCCAGAAGTATTAATCCTCAGATGAAGAGAATTAGACTATTTTGGGATTGATATTTTATAGAATTTTGGTATCCTAGCATAAATTACCTTTTATTTTCTTTTTTTTTGTTTGTTAAGTTCATTAAATAAATTTGTGTTGTATAGAAAAAATTGCTTTATACTTGTATATTACTGCGTTCCTAGATTGATATAATTATTTAATGCTCTATTGAATCGACCAGTTTGAAAGTCTCAATTTGTGGAGAGTTAGACTTTTCACAAAAATTATATTTAGCCGGAGCAATTATTTTAAATGAAAGGTAAGAGAGTGGTGAGTTGTATGCATCTGTATTATTGCCACCGTCGTCTGTTTTTAAATTTTTTGAACTCCAGTATCGTAAAAATATGTAATTTTGTGTCTTTTGTTTGATTGTCAGTGGGATATATTCTTTTGAAAGCTTACCTATAATCTTTTTATATGATATTGCATTCGTTTTAACTAAATTGTTTTTAAAATGTGGTAGATTTTAATGTTTCTATTAGAATCGATATTTTGCTAAATATCTCCAAGCGAATGAAACCAAAACGCATTAAGAAACAGACAAGCATTTGGAGAAATTTCAACCAATTAGAATTTAACAAGTTTTCTTAGACAGAACTGTCAGGGCAGCGACATGAGTAGACATCCAGGTCGACACTAACGATTAAGGAAGGAAAATCCCACTTCTAAATAATTTTAATTCTTATTAATCTTATTGCGTACGTTATATTAAGTACGTAACGCAACGTTAATTTGTCTTGAAATATCCATATACACCGAAAGGGTAAATTTAATCTGATTCCTCAAGTCACTATTGGTTCAAATACAACATTACTGAAGCAGCCATTATTAAGAAAATCTAAATGTTTAAATAATTAATTCTCAGTAACTACTTTAAATTAACATATTAATATTTAAGTTAACTCTTCCGCTTAAGACATGATGTCTAAAATATTCATATATTTTTGTTGAACCCCATAGATGTAAAATATGGGATATTGTGTATCATAAAAATTATGAAATTATCCTAAACACTTGTTAAACTTTAACTAGCTTAATCACACAGCTTAATCAGAATTGTGTTTCATATTACCCGAAGAGGCTTCTTTACTCTAACTTTGTTTGTAAAATACCTTTATGACGTTTGTCTGCCCGAGAACCTATTCGTTCGATCTCCATGTCAAAAGCTCTTTTGACAACTGCAACAATTCATGATCTGTTGTAGAAATATTAGGCGAATTGTAGTTTTTATTTTCTGCACTGCAATATACCACGAGAAAAACGATTGATAGCCTTTGAAGTATAAAGGTACTTACTACTTGATATGGTGCTGGTTTCTTTGAAAGCGTTAGAAGTACTTCGATGAGCTCTGAGAAGTGTATTCGATCCATATTTCGTTGACGTTAATGCATACAGCCGTAACTGGTTTTTAGCAACTTTACAGGACCGCTGTTTAAATGCTTATAAAAACTTTATTACAGATGATATGAACTTAATTCTCTGAAATGTTGTAGCTAGTAATGTTGCTAGTTTGATATTTCAGAGAATTCATCTGCCATCTGTAATAAAATTTTTGAAAGCATTAAACCGCGCCCCTGTAAAATTGCTAAAAAATAATTACGCCAGTATGCATTAACAGCGACTATTTGGAGCATAATGAATTTTCCAATTAATTTATCCAATACCAGATTGATTAAGAACTTAAAATTTGGAATGCGACTTTCGCGAAAACTAGCAGGGAGGGATGTTTAGTTACACCCTATATGTATATCGTAGATCTCACAATCGTTTCTGCTCGCTTGGCAGCTAAGGTTATAGAGTGGCGAGTTTTGGAAGAATGATGACGCATATGGCACATGCATAGTCTATTCAGAAGAAGTATTAGATTAACGTAACAAAGATCTAAATGAATTGCTGGCAAACTTCGAGTTAACTTAGATAATAAATAGATATACAAAGGACGTAGGGAATGTATTTACTTGGTCAGGTATGTTGGTGGTCAGAAGTAATTAATAATTTGAAAAAAGCAAGTACACCAGTAACGTGATCATATTCTCAATTTATTAAAAATATAATTTTGTAAGCATAAATGATAAAAAACCTTAGTGCGGCCCTGCACATTTTAGTATATTTTAGTCGAGTTAAAAGTGCGATGATATTAAGATTTATCTGATGTTCTTTTAAATATCAGGGGTCACGTTTATATGTTTTTATACATGATTTACATGAATGTTTTACGTGGGGTACCCGTGTTAACATACCCGCACGTTCCTTCCCTTAGGAGGAAGTAATGGAGATACAATCAATCACCGCAATTGCGTAACAATTGCTCCCATTTACTCACTGGTCGGAGCGAGGTTGCCTGTCCACCCTCTACTAACTATCCAGGTTAGTACGGGAGCGATTAACTTAATACGTGCCCACCCGCCGGCAACAACCGACCTCTTTCATACGGGATCAAGTGCCTCGTCAGCATTAGGACTATTCCCCCAACCTAGGTCAATACATCGGAACCCTCCAGTACTCATTCATAACTTCATAAGTTCCTTCACCGAGCACCGAGATCGAATCCAACCTCAAATGTGGCGGGACTTGGTTTTTAACGGTTTTGCCACCCCGATCTCCCAGTTATACAGAGCTACAGTTATGACAGAGATACTTTAGAGGCTACTTTATAGGGCCCATCAAAGTAACATCCCGGTGTGTACCCGTTAAGGTGAAGTTGTCTTGAACTTGAGTGGCTGTGTATCTTCGCATCAACGTCCCTTAAGTGTAGGTCTCTAGACGATTTCTGAAAATCCGATTACTGCAACTGCACAGCCAAAACCGGACCACCATACTGTCACCTCCGAAATGCTACCTGGTGGCTTGAAGTTTCTCATAGATCAGCGAGCGAACTTCCTGACGGGGATAAACCTCACTTGATTCTCCTCCATTCGTCTAGGTCAGACAAGATATTGTCATTGTTTTACGTGGGGTTCCTATATAAACATACCCCCACGTTCCTTCCAAGAGGAAGTGATTGAGATACGCCCAATCAGCGCATAATTGCGAACAATTGCTTCCAGTAACTCACTGGTCGGAACGAGGTTGTCTATCCACCCTCTACTAGTTATCCAGGCTAGTACCGGAGCGATTGACTTAACACGTGCTCACCAGCCGGTACCCTCCCGACCTCTTTCATACGGGGCTAAGTACCTTTTCCAGCAATAGGACTATCTATTCCCCCAACTTAACTCAGTTGATTAGAGAGAGCCCTCCAGTCCTCTTTCATACCTTCATAAGCTCCTCCCAGAGACAAGGGTTGGGGCCACTGCCCGATCGAATCCAACCTCAAATGTGGTAGGACTTGGTTTTTAATGGTTTTGCCACCCCGATCTACCAATATATAGGCTTGGTGGGCCCTCGACAGAGCTTCGTTCGTAAGTCTACACGTTATAGACTCCCAGTGTGTACCCGTTAAGGTGAAGTGTTCTTGATTGTGAGAGGCTATGTATTCGCTTCAACCCTCCTTAAGTGTAATAGCTTTTGGAACTTCTCCCAATCACTGTACCCGGCTGCAGTCCGGATTATAGGGTGGTCGGGATAGCTCCTAAGCACATTTACTTGGCGGCATGCAGTTTCCCATCGGCCAAAAAGCGGGATAAACCTCACTTCGCTTCTCCTCCTTAAGATTCAGTCAAACAGCGGATTCCTTTGGTGACCATAAATGACCTCGATCAAGCAGCGGGTTCCTTCAGTGACCATAAATGACCTTATCCAAGGCGAGACTCGAATCCGCCCACACCGGTATCATAATACCAGGGCTCCCCCTGACCGGTATGAGTAACCGTCGAGAATTCTCACGAATTTCTCTACCACACACTTGACCCGACTGCTTCATCCATTGCCCAGTCATGTTTCCATGCCAAGGATAGGGTAGAAGACAGCCAGTTTTACGGGTGAACGTCGTGTGGTCTCCCGAACACCCGGCAAGGTGTCTAGGTCAGACAGCGGGATACTTGGCTCCATATAAGGCTCTGTGACGTCGGGTGAGATTCGATCCACCCACACCGGACCCTCTTGTTAGCAGAGTTCCCTCCGCAACGTTTTAGAGTCATCGTCGATGATTGTTTTTATACAGATGAAAATCTTGTGATAAATTGGGTCATTCATTTATGAAAGTCTTTAAATATATTTCAACCAGCTAATATTAACGTAACTTAACATGACTAATAACTGAATTTAATTAATATTTTCGATATTCGTTTCTGTTTAAGAATATTGAGATTTAATGACTTTCCTAACAGATGGTGCCCATACATTTTTTTGTCTATACCCAGCCTTATTTCTTTTTTTATAATCAGTAAGCTATGAAAACAATACCCACGTCCTGAATTTAAATTTGTCAAAGTGTCAATAAGCCGGTGCATCTATGAGTTGTACAGTAAGTATCAAATGTTTTGTGTTACAATAGAACTTTATAGTTAAAGTATTTAAATAACGTTCTAATGACAGTCCATTGATGGGCTTTAAAGTGTTACAGAAGAAGATACCAGACGAATTTAGATCAAGTGGTGGAATTTAAACCGAGAGTGGAACCAAGTGAGGAGTTATGGGAAGCATATGCACGAAAGGAAAGTCGAGATCCCAAAATCTAGAAGCAAACAAAATAAAAACCTTCGGACCCGCCTACAAATTAATAACAAGTCAATCAAGAATACTAAACTAGTCTTAACGTTGGAGGAAAATTGGGGATACCTAATGATTTATTAATTAAACCAAGTGACTACTATCCCTTTATTATAGATGGTATCCAGGTACTCCATCTTTTTGGCGAAAAAAAATTCTCACAGTGCGGCGTGCGAAGGAATAAAGGATGGTAAAACCTTAGGTCCAGATACCTTACCGAATCAAATGGCTAAAATGGCTGTGAGGACACAGATGGAATATTATTTAAAGATAAATATGTATAACGATCTTTTAAAAGAAAATAAATTTCTTAATTAATGAAAAATCTTCAAGCTTATCATCCGAAACGATAAGCCAAAGAAGAAAATAGAAGAACCAACTGAATATAGAACAATTTCTCTCATAAATGTACCTATTGGGGAAAAGATATGAGAACCTCGTTAACAAATACGGCTATCAGAGAACAGCGAAGAAAAACGGAGCTTACCGAAAACATAGTTTGGTTACAGGAAGAAAAAATCAACTGTAAATGCAATTCAAAAGGTTGTAAGGATTGCAAAAGGGATAAATGGGAGAAGACAACCGAAATGGTGTGCACTTATATTGCTGGACATAAAAAATGCTTTTAATACTGCGGTTTTTGAAGTTAAATATATGAAAGCTAGAAAGCAGAAGCATGTTTAAGTATTTAATAAATATAATGAAGGAGTATTTTAAAGACAAGGAACAGAAGGAACATGTAGTCAAAATAGGGGATGGAGTTCCACAGGGATCGCTCCTTGGTCCGAACTTTGGACTATCTTCTACAACAACGTAACGAAAGTAGAGGTTTCGGAAGGTGATACACTGATCTGCTATGCAGATGCTTTATCAGTAGTGGTGATAGCAGATAGTTATGAAAAACTTATCAGAAACGGAGACGCAAAAGTTTCCTCAAAGGCATTTCTTAAAAGAAGTCCCAGAAAAAACTGCTGCAATTCTGCTAAACAGATGCAGAAAGGTAGACATGGTATACTCAGAGATGGCAAGCATCAAATAATTTCCAAGAGAGCAGTGAAATATTTAGGCACGTGCATGGATAGAACATTATTGTTTTATGATGATATACAGAAAGTAACAGAAAATGTATGTGTAATTAACTAATTGTTAGATCAATAATATAAAGGCAGATCAATAATAAAACTAATCACTATGTATTTGTATATGTACAGATATAGATTTATTTCAATTACAACGTTGATAAGTCAAACAATTAATTAGCGACGTGGAAAAACCCAATTGAAACCCTTCAACTACCCATTAATTAACATAACCTACCAATTAACATAATTCATGATAAACATAAAAACTATGACTTAAAAGGCCTTGACGTAATTCGAATAGCATATAGTGGTACTAACAAGCAAAGAACAGATAAGATTGCAAACAAATTGTTTTTATTTACAACTTTTCGTACTGTTTCACAGAAAAGTGAATTATGCACATAAAATATATAAAAGAAAGAAAATACCTAAATAACCTGGTAAGTCTATTACTTGATTTCAGTCTCTTAGTGTGGCATCGATAATCATAACTTCTAACAATTATCATCTGATAATAATCGTTAGTAAAAATGTTCTAAAAAGGCCTGAAACATATCTCGAACAAGTTTCTACTTGACTCTGGTTAAAAAGCAGTCAAAAAAAATGTAATTACTTTGAAATATTTAACAATCCTGAATATTTCGAGAGATTGATCTTCTCTATTGAATTATTTCACCGACACTCAATGTGATTTTAGATAATTTAAGAGGATTAATTCATAATAATTCATAAGCTACATTGTTTTACACAAAACACATTAGAAAAGCATCTTAGTTCTTTTAAAACAAGAAAACTTGTAGAAAACAGGAAAAGGAAGTGGAAAATCTTAAAGGCAGATAACAATAATCCGAAATAGATAAACGAGCATTTTAAAATTGCAAATTATCTAGCTAGAAAGAACTAAAGCTTGTTCATATAGGCAACTCATTCTACTAAAAGCCTGCACAGCTATTGCTTTATTTTAAAATGTGTCATTAATTAATAGGAGTCAATCGAAATACCAAACTTGTCGATAACATACTGAATTTATACCGTAACACCTTTTATGCAAAAATAGTTTTCAATTTGCTTTTATTCTTTTAACATTGATAAATTTCGTTTAATATCTGCATATTCTGTATGTAAATTTTTCCATATGAGCAAATTTTTCAAAACACCAGACACATTATGCAGCTAATGTAATATCGGAGAGCTAAAACTTATAAATGTGTCTGCGGTGTTTTAGAACGTCCCCATCAATCACATTCTTATAACAGAATTAAAGCCGCAATAAAACAACTTTGCCAAGCAAAAATTCAAAGACTGATTATTTGCATTTATTCCATTTCAAATTAGTAATTGTTGGCAACACAGCAATGTTACAAAAAAGGATTCACCGCCGAACAATAAACTGGAATAACAAAATAGTATAACAACCACTTTTATAAAGTTATTTACTGTTTTAGGGAAATAACAATTCGAAGTAGTTTTGAATACCCAAATACTTTTTCACAAAGGCACCGAGCATCTGCGTATAAAGTATTTTTATTAACCCTGAGAAGATTTCAAAGAATTTATGAAATGATGTATATTTTCAATAATGAACAAAGAATGTATGAAATCGTATGGTAAACCTAGCTAAACCGTAAACACAATAAGCTTCCAGGGATTTTAATAACAATGCAGGCATTTCTTTACCTGGTATTTATGCAATTATTCAGCAATCATTTCAGTACAAGTAGCAACCGTATTTTATTCTTTTAAAGCTTTGTTTATCTTTAAATGTGGAAAAATCCTGTAATTAACTGAAATGACAGAAAATTTAATAAGCGTTCAGTCGGAATGAATATAAAAGAAAATGTAGCAAAAAAAATGCTAATGAGATCTTATGATAAATTTTCAGGCGGATATAAAATTATGTGAATAGGTATTTCAAGCGGTTAGTTCCACTGATGTATTTTAATTTATACGCAATCCTTTTTATTATACGAATATATTATTTAAATAAGTATGGTAAGTCTTTGTTATTTACATCATGCATGTAAAATTTTTCATATTCTTTAACCTTGAACTTTTACGCCTTAAAATATTTAAGCGTCAGAACTCGACTGAGTTTTTAGATATTACATTTTGCTGAAGTAGCAAGAAAATCTAATTGAAAAATCTTTCAGGGAATTTATATAAATACGTAAAAAAAGTGAACTACTTTAACTTCCGGAATGTGGTTTTTTAGAAAATATATCAATCAAATTATTAATGTATAATTTGTGAATTACCTTGACTATCATCTAATTACAAACTGAATTTTCAGATGGAAGGAAAGTGACGATCAAGGTAATATTAAAGACAACAGTAGGGAAGGAATGGGGTTTCTTCTTTCAATTAACAAACCAGTGTTGTGTGTTTTATAACCAGAAAACACGATTTCACCATCATCAACAGTCGTTTCAAGTGTCCAAGAATGCAACCAACCCATTTCGATGTGTAACTGAGTAATACAGAATCTTGACTGAAATCAAACTCAAACACCCCACCAGAATTTGAGAAGAGTTTGGAAAGCAATTGTTCCATTAGCCACACCCTCAGCCTATACATAACCTCAAACTCTGGCTCTCGGAACTATACTCGTCTAAGAATGTTATGAGTTGCTTTTGTTATTCGAAATCAAACACCCCAACATAATTTTTTCTATTATAATATTGAAAAGATAAATTGTAAGTAATATCAAATACAATGTCAGTGTCGCGATACAGCATAGAAACTTACATAGATTGGGATATAAGTGCAATAACACAAAACTTTTCTAGCATATGTTGTTTATTTAAAGGAATATTAATAAAAAACTCTTATATTATGTAATTTTTATTATATTGTATACATAATAACAGTTTAGATAGATAATGTATAATTTACTTTATCAAAAAGCGAACGATGCAGATGTAAGAAAATTCTACGTCCAAAGAAGCTAAATCTTCAAGACACTTTTCAACCTGGTGACAAGTTGGTTCTATTACATTAAGTTGAAACCAATCTTCTAATGGTTCACTCACATAATGCGGATTTGTTGTTATGGTGTGCGAAATGTCCACGAATGCTCCATTGATCAGTGTTCCACTAACTACGAAAGTGACTTCTGTAAGTAATTCAACATGTTTATTAAGAACATCTTCGTTCTCAACGGTTTTTAAAAATCGAGGAAACTGCCGTAGTAATTGTTCCCGCACCTCCTCCATACCTTGGATCACGTTGTCGTTCATATTTAACTTTCACAACAGACGAATTTGAAATTAAACCGATAAATGGTTAGGTACACAATAAGGGAAAGTAAAGTAATAACTGCGAATAGAGCTGTTATTGTTCTTGCTATTATACAGGAGCTCCAGGGGGGATCGGGAATGTGACAAATGATAGGATCACGATTAGTCCCGAGAGATTGCCAATTTGATTCGATAGAGTAATTAGGATAACTATATTTAATTTTGAAGGAAGAAGGTTGAGAAACGTTGCGTAGGGATATGATGTATACGTTAACACCGTGAAGAATATCGCTGGTCAATGCGTATCTCGTAGGATCTCGAAAAAACACAATGGACCTAGAAACAGATTCCGATGGTTGAGCAACATACAGAATACCGTCGTACACCGCACTAAGCACCACCAACAACTTAACACGTAACACTGGCATTGTATTAAAATCGATTGAGATATAAGCTCTACGTAAGAATAACGTAAAGATCTCCCACTCCAAACGGTAACCTTGAACCATACCCCTCCCCCCTCACATCAATAATCCTGATACCTCAATTAACCTTGAAACTCCCCCCACTAATCAATAAGGGTCTATATAAACTGGATGGTATTGGTATGGGTTAGTTGTGTTATAATGGATTTGTTAAAGAAAGCATTTGAAACTGTAAAGAACGTTGCGATAGAGTTCAAAGATCCGACTCCAGAATTATCCCGAGATGGTTACGAACACTCCACCATCCAACATCCATCTATCCATCTAATGTCATCGAACGGTTGCTACATTCAAAATCCATTGTTTTACGCTACAACGCATTATTTAAACAAATCAAGATGTAAACTACTCAGCATCAGTCTCTGCCCTATAGAGTTAACACCAGAAGTGAGATTGTCGGGATTGAAAAACGACTACATTAAATTTAACCTGGAAGAATGGAAGAATTTCGAAAGTAATCACGCAATTATCAAACATTTCTTACATAGTTATGACTACTATGTAGCGATACCCCTTCTCTACAAGACGATTACGTTTAAAAATGTACAAGATAAGAGAACTATGAGAATTCAGGATCGTCGTGGCAACACCGAAGTATGGTTAGGAGTCAAAAGTGTAGTTAAGTTAATGGAACTACTTACAATGGTCAAGTCACGATTGAAGCTGTTAGAAAAAGAAAAATTCATAGACTTTTCATCAAAAATTTAAAAATTTTATTACATAAATAGAAAAGAAGTATTGCCATTCCTTCTCTGTCGTTTGTGCGGTGGCGAAATTTGATCATGACAAGCCTCTCTCGATGGCGGTTTAAATTATCCACCCTGCTGAAGCTTCGTGAACAACGATCACATTGAACCATTTTATCAACTAGATGTACACAGACAACTAGCAATTTGAAACTAAACTAATGCGAAGACCATATTACATTTATAAGAGGAACTCGAGATAGGGTAAAGGAAATCAAGAAAGGATCACACTCATGTTCGTGAACCAGGCTCTATGAGTCGCCTACGGATTTCTTTTTCACACACTAATTTCAAATGTTTATCCATTAACAACTCATCGAGCCTAGCTAACTCAACAACCATCCGTACTCTCGCAGCTTTTAACTCAACTATTTCTTTCTCTCTTTCATTCACACATTTGCAAGCCTGCTCAACCCGAACTGCAACCTCCATGAGGACGTTATCGAAACCATCAGCGAACTCCTCAAGAGGAGGCAGATCTGATTGATGACTCACATCACTTTCATCATTCTGCTCTGGTTCAGGAGCCTTCGTAGTGGATAGATCATTCACCCCCACACTTTCAACCTGATTTGCTACAGCTTCCACTCCACAATCATCTGAACTATTTGGAAGCTGTAGCATAATTTCATCCACTACCCGTTTCAAAACATGCAAATTTTCCTCATTCAAATCATCATCAATTATTGGACTCAAAACATTTACCTGATTCACATTATTAAGCTCTAAATCACTCCGATCGATAAGGCAATCAAGGTTAAGGGTATCCTCATCGACCAAGGGAGAAATGGAAGCAGTCCACATATTCTCACCCCAAGCACGAGATGCGTCGAAATTATCGCATAGGGAGCTCCTAAACGAATCATTGTCGCTACCATCATTGACCACAACACCATCTCCCACAGTAGCGATTGTGGCGTTGTTGAGACCATCGTTGCCGAGGGTCTCAACATCGCTATCCACATTCGACGCACTAAGTACTTGTCACAAACACACAAACTTTCAGAAGGTCTCGTGAGAAGATTTATAAGAATCGGCGAGAAAGAAGGTTCTGGAGAACGCAATTCCACTGTTTCAATGAAATTCTCGCGAGGTTTAATTAAGATATTTTGTAAAATATTCACACGGGACCTTTCGAAAGTATTAATTTTAGAAGGACCAGCTGTATCATCTACAGCGGAACGCGTCAACGAAATATTTGGTCTTAACGAGCACACTATTTTAGACATTTCACTCGACATCTTAGGATGTGTAATGTAAGGATGAATAATGTAACGTACGAACGATTAGCAAATGATCGAATAAAGAGTTGAGGTGGTCCTATAAATAACCTAAACCAAAGCTGATATTCCCACGACAAATGCAGGAATTTACGACCGTTCAAACACCTATACAAGCAACTCCACTCAGAAGTTCAAACTCTCACGGTTTATTATATGTTCTTTCAACCCTTATATGTAAAACACAAAAATTTACTTTACTTCCCCCTTATAGGGTTTGAAGCTAATTGCCTACGATTTGCAAGTTCAATTTCCTTATGTTCCTGTCTTGGTCCCGCATGGTGGTTAATTGTACGGCAAGAATTTATGTGTGAGCTCTCACGGTTTATTATATGTTTTTTTCAAATGACTGGTTAAAAACCCTTATATGTAAAACACAAAAGTTCACTTTACTTTCCCCTTATAAACGATAATTGCTA
Organism: Agrypnus murinus; assembly: GCA_929113105.1. NCBI lineage: Eukaryota > Metazoa > Arthropoda > Insecta > Coleoptera > Elateridae > Agrypnus > Agrypnus murinus. Next base: position 31,227,861 of record OV816029.1, read on the forward strand.
ATTTCCTACAATTTGCAAAGTCAATTTCTTATGCCCGTTCTTGGTACCGCTTTGTTAATTACATATAAGTTTCCCACGCACTACCCCTCGAGTTGTTTAAAGCTAATTGCCTGCGATTTGCAAGTTTAATTTCTTATGTCCAGTCTTGGTTCCGCTTGGTTAATTACATATAAGTTTACTTTCTTATGCCCGGTTTTGGTTCCGCTTGGGTTAATTGCGTTTAACTTTCCCACTAGTATTTCTGCAATGCTTGTATTTATTCATGTTTTAAGCAAAACTAATATTGAGAATTTATAAGAGAAATTATAAGACAATAAATTTTTATTGTTTATAATAATTTGGCGCGCATTTAGTCATTCAAAATAAATTTACAAATATTTGAAAAAATAGTTAACTATGATCACATCGGTCAACGGCTGGTATTGTTTAGCGGTCAATGATTATGTGAATGACACTGCTTCAACCCCCACACCATGTATACTATAAAATAGGATACATTTGATTGAGAATAAATAGTTCAACGAGTTGACGAGTTTCAAATAGTTGAGAAAATTTTTAGATTTTGATTGTTGAAGAAAATGGATTGTGGATATGGTAAGATCAATTGTATTATTTTGTACATAGTGAGTAATCTATTTTTCTTCTTCTACAGAAATTGTAGAACTTCTAATGGGAGAGTTATGGATGGAACGTAGGTCCATAACACAGTTCGTGGTAGTTTGCAGAAGGGATCAAGTACCATACGCAATCGTGGTTGTGCCCCTTGTGGGACACATTAAAATATATAGGTTTGGGTTAGGACCAAACATTATTGTTAGGGGTAACAAACACCCCGAAATTGATATTACAAAATGAGTATATATTAAATATATTAAATGAATATGTTAATAAAATACAATGAAATTCAAAACTTATTTTATTAATCAGTAATCTAATTTATTAATCAGTTAATGAGTAATTATAAGCTGAACAGAACTTAACTTGAACAACCTCTGGAAAAAAAATCTTTTCGCAAATGCCACCGCTGCATAGAGGGTTTTATTTGTATTTTAGTGTTCTACCATAACCAATATTGCCAAAACCATAAAAAGAATTTAAAAAATAATTTCAATGTGCTCTTGCAAAGGGGTTGTATGTTGCAGTTATTATTCATCTTCAATTCATTCAAATTGATAATAATACCTAATAAGAATAAAGAAGATGATTTATAAAGAAGCAGGAATTATTGTGAAAAATTTTATACTAACATATTTCAGTAGAGATTTAAAAAATTATAAGCATGTATAAGTTTTGTTTTTAATGGGAACTATGAAATTATAGTTTAATATACAATCTTCTTCCGTTTGTGGACATATCCGTGCTCTTTTAAGTAATTACTGTCTTAAATATGATATGTATATGGTTAAATTGTAATATTCATTTATTTTATAACAATAAAACACTTTTTAATACAAAAGATGTTCAGAATGTTTTCTGTTGACGTCTACGAGCGTTTTTCGTCTTTTATTTCAAATAAACAAGATGAACTGGGAGCTAACACACTATGTATAATTCTTCTGTACAACAGATTCGCTATTTGACCCTCTGTGCGCTGCTCGCATACATTAAAACGAATAAAGTGAATGCTTTAGAGATAGTTTTTAACGTGCAGTTGTACGGTGTTGATCTATCAACGAACAAATTGCCATGAATAATCTACTTTTATCTCTTGATTACATTACACAATTACCTATTGATTTCCTGAAGCGATATTGTGCACATGGTATAGCACGACATTTCCGTCAACTGCCGAAATATCTACAACAGGAATTGCAACAATATCAATACTGCACTGTTCACTTTCCTAAGCAAGGTGATGTTCTAGATGGACCACCACTTTAAAAAATCAATTGTGCACGTTGTAAAACATGTAACTAAATGTTTATGCAACTTTATTTCTAATAAATGTTTATGCAACTTTATTTCTAATAAATGTTTATTCTTTAATTTTTATTTAATTAATGATTGCAAAAGGCCTTGACCACAATCCCTAGTATGATGCTACCAGTAAAAAAAAGTACGTAGTAAGTATAAAAGACGTCTCGAACCTAGTGTAGTCAGTCTTTCATCGACTTAAGTAAACATACCTTCTTTTAATTAAGTACTAAAAGTTGTGATGCCAAAGGTATTATCCAAGAGTTTCTACGGCAGACTTGGGAATGGTACACATGGGAGTCGCCCATATATCAATATTGATCAAGAGGGTTTTTAACGTGCAGTTGTACGGTGTTGATCTATCAACGAACAAATTACGATGAATAATCTACTTTTATCTCTTGATGACATTACACAATTACCTATTGATTTCCTGAAACGATATTGTGTACATGCTATAGCACGACATTTCCGTCAACTGCCGAAATATCTACAACAGGAACTGCAACAATGTCAATACTACACTGTTCACTTTCCTAAGCAAGGTGATGTTCTAGATGGACCACCACTTTAAAAAATCAATTGTGCATGTTGTAAAACATGTAACTAAATGTTTATGCAACTTTATTTCTAATAAATGTTTATGCAACTTTATTTCTAATAAATGTTTATTCTTTAATTTTTATTTAATTAATGATTGCAAAAGGCCTTGACCACAATTCCTAGTATGATGCTATCAGTAAAAAAAAGTACGTAGTAACTATAAAAGACGTCTCGAACATAGTGTAGTCAGTCTTTCAACGACTTAAGTAAACATACCTTCTTTTAATTAAGTACTAAAAGTTGTGATGCCAAAGGTATTATACAAGATTTTCTACGGCAGACTTGGGAATGGTACACAATGGAGTCGCCCATATATCAATATTGATCAAGAGGGTATTCATGGTCCACTAGCCGAATCTGCGTGTGAATGATTAAATGACTGTCGCAAGAAAAAGAGTGTTGATGGTACTACTAACTACTAAAATACTAACTAAGGTTATTGGTAATAAAGATACACCTATTGCTGTATGTAAACCTCGACATATAATGTATAGAAAGCGTATTAAGAAAGTATTATGTCATATGTGTAAAGTAGATTATGCCAATTATGTACGTAATGAAACGTTTGATGTTGTTCGTTATCATAATCTAATATGTAATAGCTGTGCTAGAAGGATGATGAATCTGCTACAAGCATGTATTCCGATTCCGGTAGTAACTATAGTGATATTGATTTGGATGATATATTAAATTAAAATACATATGCTACTTAATGTATTTATAAAAATAAATGTTTATGCACATTCTTTCATTTTTTATTTATTACCTTACCTCAACAGAAGTGGTGAGGCGGGAGGTCCATAAAATCTAACCTTGAAGCGCTAAAATCTAACCTTAGTTTAATCAAGTTCTCAATCTTAGTTCTTAATGTCAGAGAAGCCTTGACCTTTAACCGCCAGAAAATCTAGCCTTGAAGGTTGACCTTGGCAGAAAGCAGAAAGTAGTGGGGGGAGGTACAGAAACCCCATTCCTTCCCTACTGACAACGTCGTGGAAACGCAACCAGCAATAATTGTTTTCAATGAATAGGTTCAGTATATTTGCACCTTCTCTGCAATTAATGACATGGAAAAGTAGAAGTAAAATTAATAATGACAGGTAATTATCATGTTTTATTACTGAAAAATGTAATGCATGCAAGAAAGTCATTCATTAATTTAATGGTTATAATTATGATATTCCACAACATTTTTATTTAAAAGAGTGTTAAAAATACCTCTATAGGAATTCAAGAAATTATCTTATACTAGTCGCAAAATTGATTATTTATGAAATAATTTATCAATTTATTGCAAAATTTTAGAGAATAATAAACTGAACATAAAAGTTTACTGTAAATTTAATTTAAAAAATATTTTAAATAATATTAAAATGTTAAATAGTTAATTAATTATGGTTTCAGTAATTGCGAAATTGTTGTAGTGTTACAATTAATTCAGTCTTGAAATTTTAATTAATTTATTTATTTTCGGACAATAAATGACGGAAATAAAGGCAAAGAAAAACAAGCATAGAATATAGGTACAAGAAAATAAAAAAATAGAGTATAGATAGTTTAAATGAAATAAAAGGCAAATAGTAGCATAGAATAATTATGGTTTATGCTCAATTCTCAGAATCGGTGGCTGGACACAATTCCAACTGAGGACACTATGTCGACCGCCGGTTTTGGACACTACGCCGACCTTTAAATTTTGCAACTGGACACTTTCCGACCGTGAACACTACGCCGACCCTTAAGAGCCATCCATGGTTACAATTCTTATGGGAATTAACTTGTTGATCGATTTTGATATGGTTTTTACAAATATTATATCTGTGATGTTTTCTACAACATGACGTTTAGTTAGGTTAGGCTAGTATCCACGGTCGACAAAGTGTCCACCGCTTGCGGTCGGCTTAGTGTCTACGGTCGACAGTGTGTAACGTCACGTTTTTTTCAATTTAATAAATACCATTTTATATGTATAAATAATAAAGGAATTCTTAGTACGGTCCTGGCAGTTTAGCAAATTTAATTGCGTCGGAACTGCAAATGTTTCGTTAAGTAAATAATGCTTTCTTTCAAGTATAAAAGAGTCATCTCTGTGCATTCATAAACAATATGTTAAATTTCAGCAAAGTTTTCGTTGGTGCGAACCTTAGTTTCTTCGAAAAATACTTTAATAAAATCCATTTGGCTTTAGTTTATGATTTCCTTGTACGTGCTTTTTAGTGGGCTTTGGATAAACAATTTTCGGTCTCAGCGTATCGTATTATTGAAAATATCCCAGAATTTAATTATGGGTAAAGTCCCTCTTTCGTGAACTTGCTTTGTTCTAAAATATTAATTTTGATTGGCTTGTTAAAGCCGCGTTGTTTCGTTATTGGTGAATTTAAAATATCCCTCTTAAAATTATTTGTCACTATGTAAAATTGAAGCTTCTTTAGTTAAGTCAGTTCGCAATAGACCATCATCGAAGAAACTGGTGCCTCGAGGCTTCTCCGGGCGCTCCGGGCTCCGGGGATATAACGAAGATCGTTACAATGAATGTATGCCCTTATTAATAAATATTTAGTTCGGAATTAGTGAATTTGACAAAATATTTCATATTATCGTTCATGCCCCAATTTAAGTTAGTATTATATGGTACCGATTCCGTTGTTTGGAAATTGATCTAATATAAGAACTGTTTCGTAAAGTTTTTTTAGTTTAACGATAAGAAAATTATACCGTCTTGTATCCGAAAATTAAGTAGAATTCCGTATTACCGATTAAGGATTTGTTAAGGAACCTTCAAGTATACAGTTTTTTAGTACAGTTACCGTTATAATTCTTGAGAATTTGTTCCGTTCGGAAGTTAGTGCAAATAAAATAATTATGTTAAAGTTCGACGAATCTCGTTAAGATAATATAGTTCAAAATTCAAGAAAATAATGAAATGTTCCCGCAATGTCCATGTCAGCAGTTTGTTATTGTGTTGTGTAAGGTCATTATTGTTTTTATTGTGTATTGTGATGAAGTATTCCGTTTGTGTAAGGAATTTTTATGAAAATTATTCAGGATTAACGAAAATGTTGTAAGGTATTAATTTTCTAATTAAGTTTTTATGTAAAGTTTATTTGGGATCCCGAAATTTAATTAATTTTTTGTATGATAACTTTTTGATTATGATGTGCTTTGTATTTCTAATTTTTTATTATTGCAATTTTTCTTTTATGTTTCAATATACAGATTTCAAATTAATTTACCGTTTGATATGGTTAGACTCAACGAACTGATGATATTGTTTTTTGGCAATTAAGACTTTTTTTTGATTGTTTGATAAATGTATGATTAATTTAACGTCAAATTTAATTGAGAAGTTATTCTCATAGCTGATGACTTCCTGAAATTTTTTACAAATCTAAAAAACATCTTCAACTTTTGTGGCGCCCAACATTTTTTTATATTTGTTCCTGATTCCATTAATTAAAAGAAGCTTTTGGGATCAACACCCACACCTGCATTTAAATTTACTTAATAAGAGATCTCGACAGCCGGAGCATTTAGTACAGTAAGTATCCAGTATTTTGAATTTTAGAGTAACAAAAAAAGTATGTTATAAGTGTCCAGTGGCCGAATTTATTTTAAGGGTCGGCATAGTGTTCACAATCAATAAAGTGTCCAAAACTACCAGTCGGCTCAGTTTCCACGATCGGTGAAGTGTCTGTGGTCGGTATTGTGTCTGGTCGGCGTAGTGGGTTTGTTAGTGTTTCGTGCGTCGCGTTTCTTGCGGAACTGTAAAATCTTCTGGTTTTGTGCGTCAGCCAGATGGACAATCAAGTTCGGTACTAATGACATCTGGTTTCGTGCGCTCACCCAAAATTTACCTGCTGACTTTGGATACTTTTTAAAATAAGATTTCTACATACAAATTGTTGATTTTCTTTTCAGTATTTTATTCATGTATGTTTTCACACCAAATACAAAAATCTAAAGTATTATAAAAATTATTAGTTTAGACCAGATACGAGTAAATAGTTATTCTCATAATTTTTTAAATAGTTATGTGATTTTTTAAACCAGTTCGATTGCTTCATCAATTATATTGATTTTCTCAATTCAAGCTATTTTTTTGACTATTTTTAGATCCTAATTAATAAAAGGGAAATAATAATGGATAAGTACATATTGAGGTGATATTAAATCACCGTATTGAAAATTTAATCAACGACCGAACAGAAACGTTAATACAAATATCTTTATATTAGATTTAAAATTGAAAGAGGGATACGTTATGTCATGGGCATAATAAATATAAAAATGCTATAGATAGGACCACAGTTAGGTTCATTAATGTTTAAATTAAAAACTTAAGAATAAAGACTTCATGCAAACATAACCTAGCTTTCTCATGCATAATAATAAATAGGTTTCATTTTCAGAAAAAGTATATCAATTAGTTAGATTGCTTGATTATAATCATGTTTATGCAACCCATGTTAGTTTGGGACGGTTTCCCACTGGTTAGGAAGAAGTAATTTCCATATTAAAATTTACATATATTACGATGTTTAACGTTAGATAGATTTTTCTATATTCCAGGACACCAGCTCAAGTTTATGTTGTTAATTGACTGAAAATAGATTAATTAGGTCAATCTTATTTATTATGACTGATATAATACAATTAATCTTTGAATTTGTTTACTAAATTTCTGGTCACTTTAATTAATGAAGGTATTGAATCCTGTAGTTCGTGTTGATATGACTCTTATAGACTTTTATCCTGCTTATCCTCACCGTTGTTTTTATGCAAGTGCTTAGAGTACTGTATGCTGGACATTTTGTGCATAAATTGATTAACGTTGACTTAATATTTAAGCTGGCACTTGTATATGCATTAATTGGTGTATTCATTGTATTGTGTACTGTAAAAATCATGTTTATATTAAATTGTAAAGATGTTTCTATGGATAAACTATTTGTATTACCTGTGTCATGTATTCATGTAATTAGCTTGTAAAGGATGAACCTTGATTTGTTGAATTTTATATGTAATTAGATCGTAATGAGTTTTGTACATTGTTAAACGTTTTTCTCGAATATCTTCGTTACGATACATTTTGGACCAATGAATGTATGATACTTTATTGATCTTCGTTTCAAGGGCTACAATTCTATAATAACAGAATTAGGATTAGTGATGATCCAGAACAGCTGTGCGGGATTAGTGACGTCACAAGCTTGCTCGATGTTTCGCTGTTTTGAAAAAGTGTCATTTTTTGCTTTTGCTCTGGCAGAAACTATATAAGCTGGGGCAAATTGTAACAAAATCAGTCGATAAATCGTACAAGGCAGAAGCTATGCCCGCCTCCGGATAAAATATCTGTAATAAATTTGAGGTTAGATAGTTATCCATATGTTTTGACATAAATGTCATATATGAAACAAAGAAAAATAAATTAAAGTGTTACCTGAACGTTTTCCTAAAAGGATTAAAAGAAGATATTAGTGTTCTTTAACAATTACATAAAGTGAAAGTGCTTGTTTTAATAAATTCCGAGTGAATTTATTTTTTGTCATCGTTCTACGTATCGACGATATTTCATAAACAAAGAAGTCAGCTGACTGGTTTCGTCGCAGTGTTACCGATAAAGGATTAATTTTTTTAAAATGGAAATTATATCGTAATATACAAGGTTGGTCATAATAAATGATTCTTGTTAATTTCATGAATAATAATTAACTTGTAAAGTCCATTCTCAAATATAAAACTATTTGGTTTAGTTCATTAAGTTCTTTTGAGAATTTATTTGATTTCAGTTAAATAAAACAACAAAATTTCTTTTAAAAAGAATTTATTTTTATTTGACAAATATTTTTATTTTTAACCAAATGTCAATTTTGTTGGTTTGTTCAAACGAATCTTCGTACTGATCCTATGTCAGGTCACTACAATTATTTCTAACGTTTGAGCAAACTTGAGAATTTATTTCTCAATTACCCATTGTATTATCTTGAATAACATTTTTTTTATTTTTTATTTTGACGTTCCATTTGGATTTTCATTTTTGTTCGTTAAATAAAGTTTATGTGTTTTCAATTTTACATATGTGTGTAATTGATGTTAATACAAGCATCCAGCTTTCTTTTTTTTAAATTCAGAGTTTAGCACCAGTTGTCCAGCTTGCAGGAGCTTTAGTGCTTACGATATAAGTTTTTCTTTCTTTCCAGGCATAAAAGTAAATAAGAGTCTCGCAATTCAAATAATTTATGCTTTACTGAGCAAACCTGAGCTAGCTGAGAGGAATAAAGAAAAATATCTGTGGTGTATTTTCATTTTAATCCACCGTATATAATTTATGTTTATATTTGTAACGGTGGATATATTGTATTTTATTTTATATTCAAAGATCACCCCAATATAAATAAGAATTTATTAGAAATTAAGAATAAAAATTTATCAGCTTTAACATATGTCAATTTACACAGCATCCACATCGACACTTAAGGAAAGTAAGGTTTTCCCATATTAGTGTTTCTTTAAATCCTGTATATTATGAATTGCTGTTTCACATTGCAAATTTAGTTCTGTTATTAATTTCAAGGAAATTGCAGATAGTATTAGCGGTAAGTAGGTATGTAGATCTGTATTATCCATCAATATTCTAAATTGAGTAAAGTTTCCGTTTGCTTTTTAGCTCTACTAATGGTAAACAAATGATGCTTAAGTAAAAGAAGCTACCAAAGAGAGAAATAATTTGCTTACTTTTTAGCTGACTGTGATTAAAGTTGATATTATACTTGATATTCAGATAAGATCAGGTAAACATGTACAGGTAATAACGCACGAAATAAGAATTCATTAACGCTATCATTTTAATTCCGCGCGAAACCAGAAGTTTCAGGTAGATTTTCGTCGGCGCACGAAACAAGAATATACCGCGTAGTGTCCTATACCTCCAGAATCTTAAATAAAATTATTAATATGTTAAACGAACCTCAATTATAACGAAATTATAACCTTAGAATTAGAACAAAACATTAATTTTTTAACATGAAATCAGTACAAAATGATTAATTTCTTATATTATTAAAGTTGCGACATACACTTTTTACTCGAAAAGCAAAATCCATTGAAAGCAATCAATAAAGTTAAACAACACCAAATAGATGTTACATCATTTTAATAAAGACGGGAAGTTGACAATTTGGGAAATGACCTCTCTTTTAAATTTACTTTTAATTTATCTGAACAAATATTTTAATATTCAATAATTTTGTAAAGAAAGTAAACATATTAGCAGTTTGTCGATCCAAACTATATAAACGATAATTAAGTTTGAAGTTTGTATATTAAAAACAAGAAAAAACGAACTTTTGAATTTTGAACTGTTATTATTTTAACGATGAACTCTAATTTTGTATTAATTTTCACTACGGATTAAATTCCCTGTAATTATTTACTTTAACGAAATTAAAAGTTAACTTGAAACTGAACGGTACGTAAAGCTTCACTAGAATGTTGTCTGAATCCTTATTCAGGCACTCCTTATTTCTTATTCATTATTATTTTTTTGAAGAGTCCTTGTACAATATAATGCGTTAAATGATTATTAATAAAACGCGTCGATTTAACATAAATTCACTTTTGCATGGCGTTAAACTAATTCTTTAAAAACACACTGTTAAACGAGAGAACCTGACACTAGACTCTATTTTCAATAAACGGCACCGAAATACAAATTGATCGTATTTATACAAACGAAATTCAGCAAATCGGATTCGTTATTAATTCTCTTCACTGAATTAACTATATACTAACATATTTTGTAATACGGAAAACTTTTCTACGCATTTCCTGTCTATCTTGACATTTTACAGAAATATTTGAGCGGAACCGTGCGATGCCTCCGTTTAATAACTTTACCAATATTTTTAATCCGCTAAAAAAATTTTGGGAGGACAACTATAGTTTTGTCTTAATATTTACAGTATTGTTTTCGTCGTGCAAAACAATAAAATTGCATAGGTCTAGGACTTTTCAATCCAAGGACCTTTATAACAACGTTTCTTAAATCCTTAAGCCATTACTTATAAATTTTATCTCTTTAGTGGAAGGGAGCTTTCAAAAGTACCTATAAAGTGATAAACGATAATAATATCAACAGGTCGATCGTCTGATCAATTATTTTGACACAAATTTTCAACAAACCTATACTTTTGCTAGAATAAAACATTTTTCTACGTTTTTGAAGATATATTCATAATATTTTTACAATTTTTTACCAATAGATTTAATTCTCTACTAACTAATTTGATTAATAAGTGATAGTCAATACCTAATACATATTGTAGTGAGGTTTATTTATAATTATTTTCTCTCTATAAAAATTCTTATTTGTTCTTTGTTTTGAAAGAAATTACTTTATGATATCTCAGGGTCGCACAACTGAATTTATTTAATGTTCTTAATATGAGACTATTCATTCAATCATATAACCATAGGTTCTTTTATTATATAATCTAAATTTTACTTATTGTGGTTATTGAATGTTATTAAATAAAGTAAGGTTATAGATAACCATTGACATTTATATCAGTACTGTCATACATGACAGTTCCCAACTTAATGCATATAAAATCAAGTAAGCATAACATATCAATTATTTATTTAACCTGTTTATTTACCACTCTTTTGTTTTGGATGTTAAAAGAAAGAAATCTTACCCAGTCAACTTACATTTATTCCTTCCTAGAATGTTAATGGATAAAACCACTCTTTTTTCCTCTTATCTAACTGCACTTTCACTGCACATACACGTCTTGTAGTTTTCACTCTTCCTCCAAGACACACCGACGACTGAAGTTGAACAGGATCTGTAGACCACCTCTGCACTCTATGATGATGATGGACCACAAACCTACTAACTCTTCTATCGGTCCTGGTTGAATAGGTAACTTTATACTTCCTTCTGCACCTCCGGTAAGTCTCTTCTGTTAATCTTGAATTGGCCTCTCAATCTACTGGTATATCTCCAACAGGAACTGCTACTGACTAAATCTTCCACGCCACATTAAGTATTGCTAATCTTCTTAAATTGTCTCACTCCTATGTTTAATTACTTTTCTTGAATTACTTAAAATCTACTCTTCTACATCTATCCTCATCTTTTTATTATTTATGATAAATTTTACCCCCACTTTTATGGTATATTCTAAATTTTCTTCTATCTTCTCTTTTCCAAACTTATTTAGTAATTTATTATCTTCCCTTACTTCTTACACTTAACTATTCCTTTTCCAAATAAAACACAATACTTTTATTCTATATTTATTAACTTTTTAACTTCCTTTTTAAGAGCTTCTTAAAAAACAACCATCTTTTTTCACAAACAAAAGCTTATTATTCATATCTCTCTAAGAAACCTATATTTCATTTATTTTAATTTTAATTTTATTTTTATCAGAGATATCACATTTCTTTGATCATTCTTACTACCCTTTCAACAATAATGCATATCTATATAGTTATGAACAACTAATTTCTTTATTTAAAATTTCAATTTTGCATTATTATTGAAAGTGCAGCCTTGATTTTATATGATCCATTGATATCCTTAACTAATGTACAAAATTTTCTTTTTCAGTTTGACCTTTCACTAAGATCTCCTTTCTGTTACCATCCTGATTTGTATTTGATATTATAAACTCTTGTACTCTAATCAAGATATGCTATGCCAACTTGATTTATCGTATTTCATTTTTGTATTAAGTTTTCTAATCTGAGCACTACTTTAAGACATTATTTATGTTTTATTTAATGATATTCAAGAACCACAGACTTGGTTGAATTGTTGTTCAAATGAACAATAAATCTCCAAAGTTTATACTCGAATGCACCTTCTCATATTGTTTTCTCTTTGGCTCAAAAGTGACCATTGCAATATGTAAATATATTTACCAAATTAGTTTTATTAAATATTAATGTTAAGGTAGACCAAATATTATGCGACTAGGGTTTGTTTGGTAATTAATATCTAATGCTTGAACTAGTTTTGTAAGAATCTGGTAGCTGTGATTGAGTGGGGTGGACCAGTCTATATTTAGAAATAGTTATAAATTACTTCTGTACTAACAAAAGATTCCATAGATGATTATTAGTAATATAGTTATTGTTGATCTTGAAAAGCGTGAGTTATACCATAGCATTTTGTAATAATTTGCATATCTAACCCTCCAGTAGGTTAATGGTATGTATATCTAAGCATTACATATTCTGTAAAACATTTTAAGCAAAAGTTATGACAAAGATTTCAAGATGTGATTCAGGATAGTCTATCTTTGACTATAAAAAGGTAAGAAAAATTATATTTTGTAAGTAAAAATTATAAAATTTGAAGCATAAGCTTTTCTATCCTGTGCAGCTAGTTTTTATTCGATATTCTTTGAAAATAATTTAAAGCTGTTACAAGTATTTTATATTCTACTATCTCACATCAGGAATTTTCTTTGAGTAGCAGATTCTCTACCGTTTCCAAATCAATCTGAAATAACTTGCACCCTTCACTACTAATAAAAGACGTTTCTAGTGCCTTTTTGTAATAATAGCTTTTAATAAAGTAACCATTGCATAAACGATTTTCATCCGATTTATTTTTTTACCTTATTCATAAATTTACTTTATCGAATTAAGTGAATGTGGTTGCAACATAGCTCACACAGATATTCTTGAAAGTTCAGATATCCAGACACGTGCTGCTTTGAGATGACATATGCAGGCAATAATTCAAAACTTAAGCGTCTCCACTAACATTTTCTTATCCTTTTTTCGCTACATTCGTGCAGCTTCATGTTTAATGATGTTAATGGTAACGAGGGTTTACTGTTATGGAACAGCTTTATAAAGGTCTTCAATGCACTTTGTTCTAGAATCTTAAATTAGACAAACAAGATCGGTCAGCGAGGTATGAAATATAATCCAAGCATTAGGTTGGTGTACTTTAACCCAATTTACGCGGGAGATAACAAATGCCAAACCCACTCCAACTTAATAGAAGTTTTGTTCGGTAAACGAATCGAACAAGGAATTCAATTCTATATTTTAAGACCGTCACGAGTCTACTATTGTTGCAATCTTATATCGATAGAGAAGGAGCTGGGTCCCATGCGGAGTAAACATCTAGGGCTTGCCTACATGCACCCGTCACAGATTGCCTATTTACCCGTGTGACGTGCTGTGATTCTGAAACACGCACACTCGTGCTTTACAAAAGGACATCTGTTTGTAATTCCATCCCTTTTCGGTACGTGCTAATCCAAATATTGATGTAACAGAGATAGCCAAATAAGGTTAAGGCGAGCAGCTCTTAAGGCGTTTTCGATTTAATTGAAGATTAAGAAAGAAAACGACTTTTCTTGTCCCGACTTCGATAACGGTTAACATTTTCCGGGACAGCTTTTAACGCTCAAAATGTTTTGGAACTCAAGACACCATTAGTTACCCATTTGTATTCGAATTGCGTAACGCTATCGAATTCTTATAACAAATATTTTTCGTAGAACCTTGTTGAATTATATTATGAACACTTTAAAATTTTCTGCTTTCCTTTTATCTTTCTCAGAAACCAGTTGTTATTTCGAGGATTAATTAAAATCTCTGAGGTTGTTTAATTTGTAAAATCCCTTTAGCAGACGAAAGCTGCTAAATCGTCATTTCAAAGGGTCGTCTGTAAAACCACAAAAATCCCTAAACAGGCATACCGTCCTTTACTAAGAAATAAAGGCTTTTGAAAATGATATTTTACTGTAGGACGCGAATTTTAATAACATCGTAATATAAATAATAACCATAATACTTTTATATCTCTAGAAAATGTCCTTCGACTTAAGTAACGGCTGAAAATGCCATACTCAAGATCTCTTGGGCGTACGCCTATTTCCCGTTTTCCTTTCCTGTAGAAAACTGCTAATAACCTCCGTTGTCGTTCCACTCTTTATATTCACAGGTAAAAGGTGAAACGTGAGCTTCTTTATTTTCTTTGTAAATATCGAAGTCGTTTCTGTGTGTTCTTCCCCTTTTGCTACAACAGGTAAAATAGAAACAATTTTTATTATTGCTGGATCGTTACCTTAAGCATGAATAAAAGAATCATCGAAAGGGAAATTTTTGTAAAGAAAGTTTACAGAAAACATTTTTAAAATAATGTATTTGTAAAGATCAAATATATGTAATTAAAAAAATTGTACTTTCTTTTGAACTGGTACATTTTATTGTGTAAAGTATACGAAAAAATGCTTAATTTATATATGAAATATCCAATACCTAATAAACTATATCTAGTACTGCTATATTCTCTAATACTGTTGCCCTTAGTTGCCCTTTACAACTAACAATGATTTAATAACTAACAGAAAACACCTAAAATAAATGTTATATTTTTGCATTATTATTTCTTATTACACAATTGCTTAATTTGATTACGTACGATTTTTATTGAATGATACGGTTTTTTGTGAAAACAAAAAGAATATACATTTTTATGATCTGAACTTGGGTGTTTGTTATGGTTTTTATCCTAAAATATCTACGACTGAACGGCATGATTCAGCATATCTAAAATTCCTTTCTTTATTAGCTTGGTTGTGACGCGACAATTTTTTCAGTGATTGAAGCTGTGGTACCTTTGTTTCTCGGTAACTTGTGAAAGGTACAGTTAACCTCAGTTTTAATTAATTACTCAACTAGCGAAAAACCATTTTAACGTAAGGATTTCCTTTCTTTTTTGAATACTTTTAAAGGGAGTTTAACAGTAGCAACAATATGTATTTGCTCAATTTTCAGAATATGCGAGTTATAATCATTAAAAAGTTTTTGAGAAACATTAAAGAAATTTCTTTGTAAATTTTGTAAACAAATCTGAGTGGCACTCTTAGAATTTTTTTTGTTTATTTACGATTTACGCAAATAGACTAAAAATTCTTAAATACATCTTTATAGCTACTATCCTAACATAAAATACGTATGAATTATATAACCAAGAAAAGTGTAAGTTCTTGTAATTTAACACTATTAGAAGTTGTAACGAAAGTTATTTTTTCGGGAACAACAGCAAAACAGATTACTTAACTTCAAAAAATCTTACGCAAACTGTACAGCTCAAAATTTTTAATACTTACTGTACAACTCAAGATTGCCTTGGCTTGAGATATATTTCTACAAATTTAAATCCAGGTCGCAGGTATTGTTTCCACAGCTCACAAATTATAGAAGGAAGAAATAAAGCTTTAAGACGCAAGAAAATACATATATTTGGGCGCCATCTGATTAGGAAAGTCCAATAATTTTTATAAAGATACTGACTCGACACTAGTAACCAGAAACTGGAATCAGATCTAATAAATTTAATTTAATGTTGGTTTAGTCATAATCGGTTATGTCAAAGTTAGGCTGAATAAAATATTTAGAGACTTTCATAAATATATGGTCCTGTAATATTCAGTTTAATTAGATTTAAGTATAGTTTTTTATTGATGAATAAAAATAAAAAATGAAGTTTCCAAATAAAACATCGTTACAAAATTTAAATATATAAAAAGTGACACCCAACGTATACAAAATTGTGGTAAATAATACTCGATACAAAAATAATTGTTCAATTTACGTCAATATTAACAAAATAAAAATCCATTAAGTCCCAATACCTTAATCAAATAGTTCAATCCAACTTACAAACCTTACAAAGCAATTTGAAACAAAATTGCCTTTTCTATCAGAACAAACGCTTATCAACAAACCGAAGAAATCTGGAAATCACCTTACTGTCGCCGCTACTGAATTTGATCCAAGGAAATAAAGTTCACAATAACGGTCTCTCTTTAGAACTAATGTTTAATAAAGTTCTCCTTTTCTAATAAAAAATAGCCGAAATAGCCATAAGAGTTCAATTATCAAATGTTTATTAAAAACACTCTTCTTCAATGGAAGTAACGCCACACCTAAATGTATTATTTAAGTATTATCTAGTTTTCAAACTTCCGATTTTAAATTATTTTAAAACGGAATTCGATAAGAACTTGAATTGCGAAAAATTAACTTCGGTAAATATAATTATTAAGTATAGTAACTGTATTTTGATCAAACAAGGTAGTTCAACCAGACTGAAATGTATTTGCCAAACATTAACTGCACTTTGATTATAATTCGATAACTCATACGGAATTAATTACTAGATTTCAGTAAAAGCGATTCTAAATTAATCACTGAAATTTCTGCACTTTTATCGATAATTGAAAATACAGCTGAATATTTGGAAAGTGCCAACGTGAGAGTTCCGCACTTTTTTAAGTGTTTCTTTTTCACACCAATTCAACTAAACAACTTTAAACTAAGGTTAGGGCCACACTGAAGGCGATTTGCTTAGAGGGTAGAGGTTGTTACAAAATATATTTAGTTTTGCTATCGTGGGGGTAGCAAAAAGGTAACCCAGATACTCGTCGCGTGGGTCGTGGGTAAATCATCTAAAAATATAATACGGAAATCTTAAAAGGGCGCCAGGTCCTAATCTAAGACAAAATCTTTTGGACGGACCTTCCAAAAGTGATGGTCCCACTAAAGCATTTATTAATTTATAGTTTTGGTGCACTGTACAACTAAATAAATAAAAGAGTAGTATGCTGATAAGAACTATAATGAATAACGAATAATAATCTTTAACAAAGTTCATATAAATTTTCGTTAACATGCAAAAAAAATTGTTAGTGTTTGTAAATATGAAGATAAATCATAAATATGTAAGTAAGTATATACATATAAATTAGTAAATAGATAGATTTAATAAATTGTATCAGATAAATAACTAACAGGTAACTAATAACATATAAACGTATAACCAACAAAATAATCGCAGATAATAATAGTAGTAGTACGAAGGTTCAAAAAAAAAAAAAAAAAGTAATTCGGGTAAGTATTTGATTTATTTAATAAGTTTTAAACTTCTACTAATATATTATTTTCCTTTTGTTTTAGATTTACTAAGATTACTAAGTGACCTAAGCTACGAAGTGTGTAAGCGCTTACTACCGACGTGAGCTCATTCGTTATCAAATTTGTATTCAACTGTAATCAGATTAATATTTAATAAATTAATTAAAAGCAAAAGCGAATTACTTCCTTACAATAATTATCCCGTTGACGTTTATTTAAACACTCAGATAGGTAATCTTTTCCAATATGTGCAGATAAAGAATTTACTATACTTTTAGTGTACATAAACAAAGGTAAATAGTTCACTGCTATGGTTTCTAAATAATTAAATACATAAATCATTAATTAGATCGTGTATTCTGACCTGCAGAATGATGATGGACTGCATTCATATAGGAACAGCTTACCGGATTGGAAGTTACCAAGTGTTGATTTTCCAAATAAATAAATCCTTCGCAATACAAGCGATATACGGATGGAAGCTTTGTAATCTTTAATAGCTACTGGTTGCCTCCATAACGTTAACAACAACAATGAAGAAGTCAGTACAAAATGTAAGTGTACTAACCCAAAAATAAGAAGAAGCACAAGAAGGGCTAATAAAAAAAGAAACAAATTAGATATATATTAATTTTAGGGAGTCAGTACATTACCTATTAGGTGGAAAAAGCCCTCATCTTCCTGAATGGTATGTTTGAGAAGAAAATCCCACAAATGTGGTTATTAAAAGTTCCAACAAAATAATAGGTATAATACTAATTCGATCAGTATTATCTAAAATCCAATCTTCTAAATTTTGTAACTTTTAATTAATTTCCAGTTAGATGAATCCAGAAAATATAAACTAAATTTACACCATTTCTAACATGGAATTCTCAAAGTAATGGCTGCAGGAAGAATGACTTTTTTGCAGAGAAAAGATAATGCAAAAATTTGAAGTTTTGGGGAATTTTCGAAAAGGAACCAAGTTGAAGGATAAAGATATCCATTAAGAAAATGACATATAAGCATGCAACCCAACATGCATAATAATAATAACAATTGAACTGAATCAAATTATACCAAAATGTATTTTTAATATAAGTTAGTAATTAAATTCTAGTATAAATTAATTTATAGTAATTTTAACCGTAACAAGGTAAACGGTTTTCTTGGCGGGTAAGCGATTAGTAAAAACACGGTACAACTTATCGGAGGTCCATATCGCATGTACTTAGAGGGTTGCTATATTTTTAAACCGCGAGCGGTGCCGCTTAGCAATTCAACGTGTTGGTTAAAATCGCGCATCTTAGCTAGAGGGAAGCCTTGCTGTAGATAAGAATACGATTAAATTTTGCATTTATTCTTTTTCATTTGCATTTAATAATCAGCCGTAAATAGGTTACTAGTGCCGTCTATCAAAGAAGAGCCTTGTGGGTTCCACGTTTATCGTGGAGCTTATTGAATTCATGAATCCAGTACTATCTTGTTACAACAGGCAAGTCGTCAAATCTCAAAGATATGTTTTCTAACAATAACATCTATTTTGGGAGATTTGACAACGGCATTGCTGACAGAACGAAATGTAACGCAGTATTGAAGATCTCTACGCGAATCGCAGACTGCAGAAAACCTGTTAAATCGCTTTCTAGATGGACACCGCGTCACTTGCCGCTTCCATCTAAGCAAAACTGTAACTCGGAATAATTCTCCTCACGGGGAAGAAACGAGGCCTCCCGCGTATCAAACGTCACTTCGACCAGCTGTGTATTCAACCAGCCCCTATCTTAAACTATCTTCGACTGACTCTCTGTGCTAAACTTAAAACTATTTCGCGGTGAAGAAATGATCTCCTGAGGGGGCGAGACTTAAGAAATAAGCCAATAAAAATTGTCGCGGGATATTCATCAGCCAATGGGGTGTGCTTACATTATTTTGTTCGAGAACAATCCTAACGAAAACTTAAGGTTTAACTTAACCTTTTGAATCTGTACGCAACGGAAAGCAAATAACATATGCAGGTGCTGTCTAGACAGCCTGTTCCAAAAAATTCCTTTGGTCGGTATTGTATTTACTAGTGGAATTTCAACGCTATATGTTTTAAAACTATAGATTCAAGGTTTATTATATTTTAACCATAAGGGAGCTTTTACTAAGTCTGGTATTATATTTTAGCCCTAAAGGACACAAAATTTAAAAACAAATTTGTTCTAGAATAATCCATTTTCTCCAAGAAGAAACATTTGGTCGACGTGGGAACGCCTTAAAACAAACACTCGCATCATTAAAAATTCTGCTGAAATATACAATACTGCTTACGAGTATGTTTCGAGGTGACTCTTTTGTACTTGGGGAAACATTATTTAGATTAATTTAATATTTGCAGTTCCAACATAATTGAATTTTACTAAACTACCAGGACCGTACTGGGATTCCTTTAGTATTTATTGGTTTCAAAAAAACGTGAAGCTACAAAGTATAGATATTTTTCATTCGGGTTTTCTATACAATTACAGTATAGGCAAATATAGGTTTGCGATTTACATATTAAAAACTTCTGGCTCTGATATATGATGTACTATAATTAATCTCTTGACTTTCATGAACAAAGTTTTGAAGCCATTTTTTCATCTGTTGAACAAAGGATGCTCATTTAAAAATTATAATTAAACAAGAAGTTTGCGTTACAAATTACGCATAAATTTAAACATTGTACCTAAACAAAACTGAACTATCTACGTTTAAGGAAGCAAACTTTTGACAAGAGATTACCGTAACCGAAAAATAAACTGACTACGAAAGGCCCATAACAAATTTTCTAAGTTAATATCCTCTGCCACAACTTTGTATAATAGCATACTCCGTTCTAAACTTGTCTTTAATTAAATTTTCCTTGCCATACGATCCATTAACATTAGAAACCTATTCCTACAAGATACCGGAAAGGATTACTAGAAGCATTAAACAATTTCCGTTGGAGCACTGTACATTATATTATCTGGAATATGTTAGAAAGATTGTCACTTCAGCTTCTTTTGATTATTCTTCAGTCTTCTTTAATTGAATTTTAAGAACTTTATTTGAGGATTAGTTTTATGGATTTCAGTAACAAGATTTCTACTTCCATCTCTATTTACACAAATAAGAGAGATGTATTTTAAGTAAGAACTAAATTAAAATTGTTAAATCTTAATTAAATTCAGAATGTTTACAGAAATTTATTTCATTCACTGAACATCTAACTACCTTTCTTGTTTTAATAATAATAATAATAATAATAATAATAATAATAATAATAATAATAATAAAAATAATAATAATAATAATAATAATAACAGTTACTCATTGAAACAAACGAAGATTTAAAGCTATCATGGGGCCAAAAGGCACTTCATGGAAAACATTCAAACGAACTAAACCAGGCAACTGTCGATAAAGAGTGGTCGAACGCATGGCTGGTTAAGGGCGAATTGTTTCCTGAGACCGAAGCCTTTATGATTGCAATACAGGATCAGGTTATAAAGACTAAAAACTATAACAAATATATAATCGGAAACAGGCATATTGACGACAAGTGCAGGAAATGCAACAGTGCTCCGGAAACCATCCAGCATATTACGTCAGGATGCAGGGTTTTAGTGCAAACAAACTATAAAAGAAGGCATGACCAAGTAGCGAAAATCCTGCATATAGCTCTTGGACAACGGTACAAACTAATAAATGAAGGGCACAAATACTACATATACTCACCAGAAGCAGTACTGGAAAATGAAGAATATCGGATGTATTGGGATAGGACCATACTTACGGATCATACACTCCAGCACAATCGTCCAGATATCACTGTAATTAATAAGAAAACTAAAGAAGTGTTATTAATCGACGTAGCAGTGCCAAATACTCACAATGTAGAGCCTACTATCAACGAGAAGAGAAATCGCTATCAGGAACTCGCCATCAGCATCCAGCAACAATGGAATGTCAAAAGGGTGACTATTATACCAGTTGTTATATCAGCTACAGCAATAGTACCAAAGGTTACAATAGAGTCTATACGAATACTACAACTTCCTGATTACCTCATATACCAAATGCAAAAGGCAGTAATACTCAGCACCTGTAACACAGTCAGAGGATTCTTAAACATTTAATAACTAGTTAAGGAACAACAAACTTACCTTCTCTGCATATACTTACCGTCTTCATGAGAATGCACAGATACATCTAGACTTTGTACTTCAGTACCGTCTGACGTAGTAAACCGGGAAAACCCGAGAAAAAAAAGCAATAATAATAATAATAATAATAATAATAATAATAATAATAATAAAACCGAAAAATGTTCTATAGAAGACTAAGTTGCAAACAAATATTACCAGCAGAACCAATTAACCCTCAAGAGATAACCAAATACTGGAAGAGTATATGGGAATCAGATACAAAACATGAAGAAGAAACTGAGTGGATAAACAGACAAGACAAAAGACCTGATTTACAAATGCAATGGGAACCAATAAGTTCAGAAGAAGTACAAAAAAGCATCCAAACAACATCTAATTGGAAAACAACAGGCCCAGACGGCATTACTAACTTTTGGCTAAAAAAACTAACAACTATACGCAATAGTCTAGCAGAGCAGTACAATCACATAATAACCAATCCTCAAGAAATACCTGAATGGTTACATGGAACTACGGGAAATACATTTCTTATCCCAAAGTCGCAAAACACCCAAGAAGCAAGCAATTATCGACCAATCACCTGCCTCTCCACTGTTTACAAAAATCTAACAAGCATAATAGCAAATAGATTGTCAACCCACCTGGCATCACATAATCTTTTACCCACAGAACAGAAAGGTTGTACTCCCAAAACGAAAGGATGTAAAGATCAATTGTTACTTTCGAAAATAATTACAGAAGATTGCAAAAGGCACAAGAAAAACTTAAGTGTCGCGTATATCGACTACAAGAAAGCTTACGACAGTGTACCGCACCGCTGGATTATAAGGTCGTTAGAAATGATTGGAATTAGAGGTCGCCTGTTAGAATTTCTTTCAGAAAGCATGAAGCATTGGAAGATCAACTTAAGAATAAATCACTAACATGGCGCCATGGAAATTGGCAAGGTAGAAATAAACGAGGTATCTTCCAGGGAGATTCTCTATCACCACTAATGTTCTGTGTAGCTCTGGCGCCTCTGTCGGGCGAAATCAACAACACAGGTAAAGGATACACCATCAAGGGCGAAAGACAACGGATATCGCATTCACTATACATGGACGACCTAAAAATATTTGCAAAGAATGATGAAGACCTGACTGATATACTGAACACTGTAGCGACATTCAGCAATGACATTAAAATGGAGTTTGGGTTAGACAAGTGCGCAAAAATCTCTTTCGTATGAGGAAGAGTGGAAAGAAAGGAAAATATAATGATCAAAAATCAGACCATCAGAGATCTGGAAGAAGCAGAGTCTTACAAATACCTCGGAATTTTAGAACACGCGGGCTTCGAACAAGCCATCATGAAAGAAAAACTAATTTCTGAGTACCGTCGCAGAGTAAGAATGATTCTTAAGACAGAATTATCAGGAAAGAACAAAATACTAGCAATAGGATCACTAGCTGTACTGGTACTGTTATATACCTTTGAAATACTACATTGGACAGAAAAAGAAGTAAAAGACATAGATACAAAGACCCGAAAATTACTCACGTGTTATAAACTACAGCACCGTAGAGCAGATGTGGATAAGTTATATGTAGCTAGGAAAGACGGAGGCCGAGGATTGGTACAGGTAACAGCAGCTTATAAATTCGCAAAAATAAACTTAGCTGACTACTTGCAAGAGGACAACGAAGATCAATACAAAAGCATCATAAAAAGACAAGATCGACAACTACCTAACAGCAAGTCTATAATCAAAATCGCAAAGATGCTAAAATCAAATCTACAGATAGACCAGTTAGAAGGGGAAGAAAACAACACTTCTAAGCAACAAAGAAAATTTCAAACAAAAAGAGCTATTGCGAATCAAATTAAAATTTCATGGCATACTAAAGAGATGCATGGTCAATATGCCCGGGCAATAAATGAAAATACAGAGAACAAACAGGGAACCTACAATTGGCTAACTGAAGGGAGTTTAAAAGGGGAAACAGAGAGTACAATTATTGCCGCACAAGACCAGGCCATAAACACTAGGTACTTTGCAAGGACGATCTTAAGACAGCAAATAGATGGAAAATGTAGGCTTTGCAGAGAATTTGATGAAACCACGGAACATATCGTATCAGGATGTCGGGTATTGGCACAACACGAATACATACGGCGACATGACCAAGTATGTAGAAACCTGCACTATAACATCAGTAAGGCCTATGGTATAGATGTGTGTTCCAGATGGTACCAGCATGAACCAAAGCAGGTAACTGAAAAAGATGATGCAGTAATCATGTGGAATCAGCAAATACAAACCGATCGTGAGATTCGTGCCAATAATCCTGATATTTTAATAAAAAATAAAAAGAACAAAACATGCTATATCATAGACGTTGCAGTACCGGGAGATCGTCGAATTAGGGACAAAGAGGCGGAAAAACTGTTAAAATACAGAGATCTAGCCATAGAAATAGAGAGGATGTGGCACTGCAAAACAACTATCGTGCCTATCGTCATAGGGGCACTAGGCGCCATATCCAACAAATTTAACACTTATATTAAGGAAGTACCAGGAATTCAATTCATACAAAGTCTGCAGAAAAGTGTCCTATTAGGAACAACACATATACTGCGAAAAGTATTGGACAAAGCACCACAGAACTAATTTTAAGAATAAGCCCAAGGGGTGCGGTGCACCCTCGGTAATAGAAGCCAGGATACTAACCTGAGAAACAAGAAGAAATTGAAATAAAATAATAATAATAATAATTATTATTATTATTATTATCTAAGATTCTATGGAACACACCAATCATAACAGATAGAGCTGTTCAGCATAATCGACCAGATGTAGTTGTTTGGGATAAAACAAGCAAATTAGTCGTATTCATTGATTTTCTGTTCCATTAGACGAGAACTTAATCAAGGCATATGAAAACAAGGTCACTAAATATCTACCGTTAGCCTACGAGATTAAACAACTATGGCAAGTAAAACACGTTAAAATATTGCCAATAATCATTAGTGCTAACGGTATTGTTCATAAGAAACTTACGAAAAACCTATTGACCCTAGGAATACCAGAAAACGCCATTGCGTGGATGCAAAAAGCAGTCAGTCTTGCTACAACCTCTATTGTAAGAAAGGCCATTTACAGCGGATAATATTATAAGATGCCAGTCACAATGAACCAAGTAAAGGTGATATAACCTCACCAACTGAGATCTTAACCGCAACTATCGGTAGTAATTCATCTCAACAACCTGCTGAAAGTGTATCCCAAAGAAGCAATCCGCTCATATCTGGGACCACTGAAGCAGGACGCCCACGACAACGCATGAAATGGACACAACCTATAAACATGTTTATCATGCAGGCGTATTATACAGTCACGGAGATGGGAACTGATCTCACGGCATACCGTGAAAAGCTGCATCAAAAATTCATTGAGCAATATCCCACCATAAATGTAACTGCTCAAAGGGTCTCCGACCAACGAAGAATGATTATCAGATACAACTATCTATCAGCAGCATTATTAGATCAAATAAAAGCTGAAGTATCAGCAACATTAGAAACTAAAAATCACGAAATATTGCATGACATCAGCAATGTAAACACTAACTCTCACCACACGGAACCTAAAGAAGATAACATGCGAATAGAAACAAATCAACACGAAAACATAAAAGACATGTCAACAAACAACGAGGAACTATATAGAACCATTAGAAACCTTTTAACACTGTACTAACCTTATATGGGGGAATGGATCCCACCAAGAGACCCATTATTCCCAGACAAACACCAACCGCAAAGTTAGTGAAAGTAGTAACTAACCTTAACCATGATATTCTACCTACCTACTTAGCCCGAACACAGAACTTTGAAGAAATTCATACAGGAATATACTGTGCAGCAGCAGCTGCTGTAGCATACAACGGGTCAAAAATCTTATCAAGCAAGGGAAACAATGAAATATCAGCACAAGAAAGACCCGTTATCCCTGCTTGGCAAAGAAGACTGCAAAATAAAATACATCGCCTAAGACAAGCATTATTCAGATGCGATGCATACTGTAGGGGCAGTCCTAGTAATAGGTTAGAAAAGCTGGTGGAAGACATATTTAAAAGATACAGATTACACACTGTCCGCGATAAGGAAAACAAAAACATACATGAACTTATAGATACTTTAAAGCAAAAACAATCAGCTCTTGCAAACATATTGAGACGATATATTGAATGCTCAGAACGGAAAAAACAAAATCATAAATTTACCAACAACGAGAAGAATTTTTATAGAAATATAACAAGTAATAAAAAACCTGTAGAGAATACCATTGAAGCACACAAAATACCGTCACAACAACAAATCCAACTATTTTGGTCATCAATATGGACTAACGACGCTAAACATAATGAAGACGTCTCATGGATACAAACTGAAATACACAATGCAAACACCATAAATGAAATGACAACATCGGAAATTGACATTGAAACGTTAATAACGGCCATAAAGAAAACCAGTAACTGGAAAGGTACTAGTATCTACCCATACTTACTACAATATATCAACAAATGGCTGAAAGACCACCAACACCAACTACCAAAATTTTTAACCCAAGGGATAACCTATCTTCTGCCTAAAGGACCAATATCCGAAAATCCATCAAAATACCGACCTAGTACCTGCTTGCAGACACTCTATAAGATCCTAACATCATGTCTAACAGAAATAAGATCTAAACACATTGATACCAATAACATATTAGCAGAAGAACAAAAAGTATGTAGAAAAAATGCGAAAGGCTGTAAAGAACAGCTGATTATCGATGCCATAATCCTAGAGCAAGCCCAAGTAAAGCGTCGAAATCTTAATGGCTGCTATATTGACTACAAAAAGGCGTTCGACTCGGTACCTCATTCATGGTTGCTAAAATCTTTAAATATATATAAGATCAATCCTGTAATAATAAATTTCTTACAAACAGCGGTGCATAACTGGGAAACAACACTAACATTAAAATTAGGTGAAGAATACAAAACAACCAAACCAATATCAATTCGCCGAGGAATCTTTCAAGGTGACTCATTAAGTGCCCTATGGTTTTGTCTATCCATAAATCCACTATCAAATTTGCTAAACAAATCAAAATATGGCTTTAAATTAAGGAGTCCTACAGGTGATAGTCACATCATATCTCACCAATTGTACATGAACGACTTAAAATTATATGCAGGGAATATACACCAATTACAACAGCTGATAGAAATAGTAGCCTTATTTACAAAGGACATATGTATGGAATTTGGTCTAGAAATATGAAAAGAGGTAAAATGGAATTAGTGAATTTTGAAACTCAACAAGGAGATATTACAGAAGCCATGAACGAAACAAAATATTACAAGTACCTAGGAATACTTCAAACCAAACACATAGAACACACTACAATAAAAAAGCAACTAACTATAGAACTAAGAAAACGAACACGAAACATATTACATACAAAACTAAATACAAAAAATATAATTAAAGTAATAAATACATATGCTATGACATCATTAATATACTCGTTTGGTATAATTTTCTGGACAGAAACTGATTTACAAAATCTCCAACGTCTCCTTAGAACCGAATTAACTAAGAATCGAATGCGTCACATACACGCTAACGTTGAACGGTTTACATTACCCAATGAAAAAGGAGGTTTAGGAATCCTAGATCTTACCAACTTACACAACCAACAAATAAAAACACTCAGAACATATTTTCATATCAAACAGCACGAATCACATATATACAAGACCTTATGTAATATAGATAATAAATATACACCACTCAATCTGCAAGACCAAACACCACAACAAAAAGAAAACATACAAACCGAGCAAGAGAAATTGAATATTTGGAAGAACAAGACATTACATGGTCGACACGCATACGACCTCGAGAAACCAACAAATGACAGAACCGCATCCAACATATGGTTGAAGTTAGGCTACCTCTTTTCCGAAACAACAGGGCACATAATGGCCATTCAAGATCAGGTTGTTAAAACAAAAAATTACCAAAAATATATCATCAAAGACCCCACGATTACTGACGACAGATGCAGAAAATGTCATGACAAACCAGAAACAATTCAACATATAACCGGAGGGTGTACGACAATTACTCAACATGACTGTACTATACGTCACAATCAGGTAGTTAATATAATCCACCAGGCATTGGCTCAAAAATATGGACTCTTAGATGGTGAACAAATACCATATTATAAATACAATCCATCGCCTGTACTAGAAAACGATCAGTACAAAATTTATTACGATCGTTCAATATTAACAGACATATTAGTAGCCAACAATAGGCCTGATATAGTTGTACAAGATAAAGTGTCCATACAAACATGCTTAATAGATGTCACAATACCAAACTCGCACAATCTGGAAAGCGCAATTACAGAGAAAATTCGAAAATATACTGGCCTTAAACACGAAATAATGCAAATATGGAACCAAAGTAAAGTACAAATAATAGCGGTAGTGTTATCAACGACAGGTATAATTCCAAAACAACTACATGAGAGCATCAAAACCCTACAATTGCCAACTAATATTTATATAAATATGCAAGAAGCAGTAATACTGATCATCTGCCGTATCGTAAGGAAATTTCTAAATTAACACTAGAAAAAGAGAATACTAGATGTAAACCCGTACCTCTTTTAATACCAGCTGTAGTTGAGACAAAACAACGAAATAATAATAATAATAATAATAATTAGGCTACAACCCATAGCCTGAAAACCAGGCCCCAGAAGCTATAAGCTTGTGCTGGAGGGAGGGGCCGATTATTATTATTACGTAGGCCCTAAGTGCGGCAGCAGCCGACTTACAGATGGAACAGCGCAAATCCCATATTTGTATCACAGCTAAGGAAAACTGCAGAAAACCTTAACCAGATCTGCCGGCACCGGGAATCGACCTCGGGCCGCTTGGGTGAAAGTCTAGCACTCTAGACATTACACTACCAAGGCTGTTAAACAAGAATAGTTACTATTTTGTTAATTTTTCTTTAACTATAATATTCTTAAGGACGCACAGTTTGTGAAACTATGAACCGATGAGGTGGTCCCCACGACACTTACAGCAAGGTCTTATAGCTGAAATTACGTAAGTTCATGTTAGTAAGTACACACATGTCGACCTGCCGCACTGACACTAAGGTGCTGTGGATCACTTACAATTAGAGGCAGTAGGGTAACTGGTAAAAAGTTCTATAAAGGTAACATTCGTTTTAGAAAAAATAAAAATTTAATGTTGTAACTAGCTCATTATTATAAATATCTAATTTGCTCAGTTTTAGTATTAAATTCGTATTAACTTTAATTCTAACTTAAACTCTTTAAACAAAAAGTATTTATCATACACCTCCAAATAGTGACTCTATTAATATGATGATTTTGCATAAGTTATATGATATTTTACTTACGAGTGAGAGAATATTCAAAAAATCACTACTTCGAGAATTGTCGTCCATAAACTCTACGCCTTCCAATATAATATGTTAAAGATTTTCGAGAAATACATAAATTAATCTGTCAGATGATTATTCAAATAAAAACTCATTAAAAATAGTTGTTGAGTAAAACTTTGTATTGCACACGTGTGTAATTGTACATTAGTCTCTTTAGAAAATTAGCCACTCAACCTGACGGTCTCGTGGCTAAACTTTTCTTGCGTGACTTATGTTTATTATTTAACACTAGTACAATAAATAACTATTATTTGAAACACGCTAATAAATTTTTCGTATTAAAAATATATGAAATATGTAAATGAAATGTGTAGATGAAATATGTAAATAGATAGTTAATTTTTGTTATGTTTATGTTTTTATGTTATTATGTATTTAGTTATGTTTCTATATGTAGTAGTTATTACTCGTAAATACATTATCTTTTAACATATTTTTTTATTACTTATTGCTTTAGTTGTGCCTTTGATATGAAGACTTATGGGAGGAATCTTAGTATCTATGTGATAAGTAGGTATAGGATTTGTATGCACTTAAAAATGCTGAAATATGCATGCACTTATGCACTATAAAAACGTGAAATATGCACTTAAAAATCATGAAATATACGTTTATTAGAAATTTTTAATAAATATATTCATTTTCATTATTAAAAAACACCTGTTTAGCGTTATTTACATTTTATTTACAGAAATTATATTAATTAGACATCCTATGCAATAATTTAATTAAATATATTTTCACAATGACGTACATTTTTAAATTTTCAAAAGTAAACATATGCCTATTATCCCTAAATATTGTTTTATATTTTGAGAAACTCCGTTCCACATCGCAAGACGTAATTGGGGCATACTTAAAATTGTTTAATTCTACAAGCGAATAATGTTTTATCTCGTCTAAAATGTCTTGGCCAGATAATGCATCGTTTATGCTTTTGATTAAGTGAAAACCAGGATTTTTGTCTATAAAGGATTTAAATTTTTGTTTTATAGTCAAACCCTTTGGCCCTTTTACTTTATTCGAAGAAACACCTAACAATTTTACATGCTCAAGAGATTCTTCTAATGAATTTCCCTGACTTTCTAATTTCTGAATTACTTTAGCTAAACGCACAAAATTTGTCAAAACAAACAATAATGCTGCCCTCACCTCCTTAGTATTAAAAGCATCCTGTGCGCTTTGTATGCATAGTGGATCGTGTTTATTACGTTTATTTACAAATGCTTTAATAATATCAAAATAAGTGGCATAATATTCTGCTGCAGAAATTTAAGTTCCCCACATTGTTATTACAGGCTCAGGTAGGAGAGGCACTTCGTGAGCAGTTTCCTTAAATATTTGTATGCGATATGGAGCTTTACAAACATTTTTTTACATCTGAAATTGTAGAGTTTACGTTAGGATATTTCCCGCACTTTTTCCGCAACTCTATGCATTGCATGGGTAAGACAAGTTAAGTGGATCATTTTTTCGTACAGTGTAAGCCTGCTCCAGCATTGATCATGTACGGTGCCGCGTCGGTGACGAACAGGAGTACTTTGTTGTACTGTATGCCGTCCGGCCACAAAATAGCCATCGAATCATTAAACAATTTTGCCACAGAACAATGATTAGTGCTCTTGAAAACGTCCATTGCTAATAGATAGGATTTGGGATTTTTCTCCGAATTTAAAACGCCAATTATAACGTTAGCCACGTATTTGAAAACAAAAATTTGATTTTTATTTTATCGAACTATATAATTAGTCGGTTACATACAATTAGCGCAAAACAGTTATTTAAAAGAAATTATATTTTAATCAAGCAAAAATATTGTTGTGATTAAGTATGTAACTAACAAAATAGAAAATTAAACACCCGTAAATTGCTCTGCTGTCTTTAATTAGTTAAATTTTACTAACAAAACGAAGGAAATGAAGTTTCTACGCACCTTCCAGTAGTGTCAGTAGATTCGTCAATGGAAACCCATATGTA
This sequence comes from Agrypnus murinus, assembly GCA_929113105.1. Taxonomy (NCBI): domain Eukaryota; kingdom Metazoa; phylum Arthropoda; class Insecta; order Coleoptera; family Elateridae; genus Agrypnus; species Agrypnus murinus. The sequence goes on from OV816029.1 coordinate 31,258,994, forward strand.
GTTATTCGCTACATGTTTTCTAATTGATTTTATGGTCTCTTCGTATAAACGAGGTAAATAATTTTTCCTGAGTGTAGACTCGTCGGGTATTGGCATTTTTGAAATTTCTTCCAGAAAATTACGAAATTCTGAGTGATGAATTTTACTTAACGGGATATCTGCAGCCACTAATGCACTACATAGTTTTTTATTAAATTCCATCGATTTGCTGGACTCTGTAACTTTTTAAAAACTCACAAACGAAACAATGCCCCGCGATTGGTCGCCAATTGTAACTTTTCGTTTTTTGACACAAGATAAACAATAAAACTATAAAATTATTCATACTTACTTTATCATACAATACTCAGAATATTCACCACGGCTTGAGATTTAGCTCTCTCTTACAAATTTAGTATTCAGGTCGTAGGTATTGGTTCCACAGTTGTATAAATTGTGAAAAGGAGAAGATAAAGGTTTCAGAACACAAATAATAACTCAAAAAGGGCGCCATATGATTATGAAGCTTAAACGTGTTTATTAGTATAAACAACCAATGATGTTAATTAAATAAGATTAAAAAAATATTAAATTCACTAACCAGAAAATGAATTAAATATTAAATTGAAAACAAAAAGATTTTGTTTGTTTTAAAATTTGGAATAAAAATGAAATAAAAATGTTCATAATTATATGGTTCCGTTTTTAGATCTTTAGTATAAACTGAAAACATTTATTAAACAATAAGAAAATAGATAAAAAAATAACAAAGCACTTGAATAATAAAACACACACGATATAGGTTTATTACAAGTAAAATTAATATTCCTTTAATAACAATTAACCTCACTAAGATAATTACACCAAAATAGCTCGAGAAAGATTTACACAAAACCTTATAATCAACAAAAAATAACCAAGAAATTTATTAGATTGGTCAAATAGAATTAATCAGTAAAATTATGTAAATTCGACTTCGTCGAAAAAATCGACAAACAAATGTCTAAAGTATATTATGCAAGTTAGATTAGTCTAAATATTATCAGCATTGATTATTTTAAAATTCTTTAACATTAAAGACTTGAATTTCCTAAATGCTATAGAGAGCTTTCTTCCTAATAAAAAATTACAAAGTTCCTTGTATAAAGGATTCTTAAACTAAACTGCAATAATAAACAATTTCTTATAAAGTACAATACCTTTCGTTTTTATCCAACTAAACTCGTAGAAGAGAAACAAAAACAATCCATTAGAAATTGGAAAATGGCCTCTATTTCGGAAGATCGTTGTTAACATTAACGAGGTCTCGAAGAGTTGATTTTCAGTAGCAGAATCTAAGGATGAGATTCAATTTAATTACTTTCATTTGCGCATATGATTTCACAAATAAGTTTGATCGAGCACACATTAAACAATCCAAGATTTTAAAATGTTTATAAGTTATAACGTATTCACTTTTATTCGCGAAATAAAACGGTAATGTTTCTCAGGAATTTAAATAATCTTAATCACAAGTAGCACTTAATGCGTTTACATTCTTTGCGCGAAGTTCTAATTTACTGTGTTAATTTATAGGAGAACGAGAATCTGTCTTTAAATTCTGGATCAAATTTAAGTGGTTCTTCTTTATGATAAACTGCACTAGTCTTAAAACCAAACGAAACGAAATAATTGTTTTTAGTAGTTCTTCACCATAAAATGAACCACTATTGTTTATTCGCGATACAAAAGTATAAATCTTTCAAACACGATTTAACGAAACGCAAATCCTTTCAAAACTTGCACTTTGCAACAAAATAACACTAAGACTGTACTGTACTGTATTTATAATTTATTTTAATTCTAAAGGATTAATAAACTGTAATTCGATAACATTGATTCAAAATCAACCATTATTTATCGGAACTCAATCGAAAGACGTCCACACTCTATACTTGAGCGGGAGATTCTCTTCTTTAATTATTTAAACAAGAACGAGAATTCAATAATATCGACCTTCATTACTGGAAGATCAAACGAGAGTTGTCTGCCACGAGGCACAGGCCGGAAGCAAGTAAGTGACGCGACGCTACAACCCCAATCTCCGCGTTCTTATTTCCGCGTAGGAATATCAGCCAATAGCGAGGTCTCACTCACGAACAGTATTGATTTTTTCTAAGTACCCAATCAACAACGAGTCGCGTGTTTTGGCTTAACGAATCAGGGCACAGCAACTACAAAGCAAGTATTGATTTTTCCTCTAAAACTGCGAACGCCTTGAATTATCATTTTCTTTAAACGCTTATATTTTAAAAAGAATGCAAATTTGCAAGTAGGTATTGGGCCACCTGAGACCTGCCCCTCCCTTTTTATGCAAATGACCCGCGATCTAATTAATATGCAAATGAGGCGTGGTCTAATTAAATGCGCGAATTAAATGCGCGAATTAAATTAATTGATCTAATTAAATTAATTCACGGTATCAATTACATATCTCCTCTCTCATTTACATATATGATTTCTCATATGCATGGGTGAATTAAATTAATTGATCTAATTAAATTAATTCACGGTATCAATTACATATCTCCTCTCTCATTTACATATATGATTTCTCATATGCATGGGCGAATTAAATTAATTGATCTAAATTAAATTAATTCACGGTATCATTTACATATCTCCTCTCTCATTTACATATATGATTTCTCATATGCATGCGCGAATTAAATTAATTCACGTCTCATTTTGTTCATCTCATTTTTATATATTATTATTTGTCATCTCTCATCTCTCTCTCCTCATTCCCAACTTGGATTTCCCGCTGAAAGATTTGAATTCCTAGCGCTGCTAAGGCCATCTATCGGTGACGTCATATGATCGGTATAGTAGATTTCTATACGCCTGTAGATAGGCAACCTGCTACACTTTTTATAAAAATCAATGGAGCCAACAGGATTTGAACCGGGGACCGCTCGAATGGTAGCCAGCCAATGCATCCATTACACCACGAAGGTAATCTATTAAAGCACTGTAAACGGGTTATAAAAAAAAAATAATGTTGACTAGCTATTGTTGTGTCGAATTGACGATTTGATTTGAAAATTTAATAATGTAATTTATCGTTTAGACTAACCCTTGCTTACTTCTATATATGTTTAATTAATATGTAATTAGTACATCAAAATATGTTCTTAATATGTTAATCAATTTCCTTATAAAATATAACTATATATCATTGAAATAAAACATTAAACAATTGCAGTCGTTTTATCATAAACCTAGTGGTGAGTTTGTATTATTCGTATAGCGATATGGATATATTATTCAGATATGTCGTGTTATGTGTTTAAATTTCTCATATGCATGCGCGAATTAAATTAATTCACGGTATCATTAGTGTATCTCCTCTCTCATTTACATAACTGATATCTCATTCTGTACATCTCATTTTTATATATTAGTTGCCATCTCTCATCTCTCTCTCTCTCATAAATTTATTTTAAAATAAATCAGTCCTATTTGATATTTATCTTCAGGTCATCATGTAATTCTGCGAAAATAATTTAATATGAAACGTAATAATAAAAAATTTATTTTCAACTATACAAAAGTAACTCTTAAGCTACTGTCAATCAACTGTCGGATTAGCTCTAGTGCATTAGACCTGTTTAAATATACGGCATAAACATTTAGTTTGAAAGGAAACAATTAGGGTCGTTATGATTTCATAAAATTTTATTTAAATGAAACGTTTAAGAATATAGAATACTGTAGAGCATTATTTTTAAAATTCAAAAAACATTATCTATAGCTAAAACTGGTTAAGAAATAACTTTCAAACTAAATGTTTTTTTGCATGAAAATACACACAAACTAATTAGCCATGTTTCAACATTCTTTAAAACTGCTTTCAACCATAAATAAACAAACGTTCTTACGAATGACTGACTGAAAGGAATTTAGATTTTCTAAATAATTTGTTAAGAGACTAAAGCTACTGTCAATCACTTGTCGGATTATCTCTGTTGCAATTTTAAAAAGTTAATGAAGCGTGAATCAATTCTCTATGATTCATTTGAAAGCAGAAATACTAAACAAGTGACTGAGATTCTCTGAAGTTTCTTTATAATTAGCTCATGCAGAATAACACAAAGGGAGTCACTTGTTTAGTATTTCTGCTTTCAAATGAATCATAGAGATTTGATTCACGCTTCATTAACTTTTAAAACAATAATTGTTACTTAAGACAAAGTGTTTTTATAATAACAGATTTCTTTATGTTATTTTTAAACGTTGTTCGTCGAGTGGTGAGTCAGTCACGTGGTTACTTAAATTAGTATAAAGCTTAGAAATTTTTATATCTCAAATCAGTACGAAAGTGTTTCCATAGAGAAAACAACTATTATCAACACAGCTATCCAGAGTTTAACAGTGTATATTTAATTTAATCAGGTAAGTTATTATGATTTTATGTTTAACGATCTTTCCACTACTGTTTACCTGCTATATCTATAATATGTAAATGTTCTACATTTATTTATGTAAACTAATCATTTGAACTTTTAGATTACATCTCATTATCCGGTGTTCGAGGTCGATCATCAAAGTATAATTTCCTGCTTCTTTGAAATTCATTAAACAGCTATCCATAGTTTAACAGTGTATATTTAATTTAATCAGGTAAGTTATTATGATTTTATGTTTAACGATCTTTCCACTACTGTTTACCTGCTATATCTATAATATGTAAATGTTCTACATTTGTTTATGTAAACTAATCATTTGAACTTCTAGATTACATCTCATTATCCTGTGTTCGAGGTCGATTATCAAAGTATAATTTCCTGATTCTTTGAAATTCATTAAGTAAGTGATTTTTATATTTTAACTATGTTATGAAAAATAACTATTTTGAACTTTTACATTAAGAATTATAATTTATTTTATTTAAAATTCATTAAGTAAGTGGTTTTATGTTTCAACTATATTTCTACCTCTATACCTGGTGCTCAAGGAGTACTTACCTATCCGAACACAGCTGACCAGGTCTAAAATACGGTGTGTGAGACCGCACACCCTGTGTTCATTCCTGTTTCCCTTCTATACCTAATGTTCTGTAAGCCCCCTAATGAGACTGCATTTATTATTTTTGAAATTTGTTTCAGATTGACTACAGTTCCCATATACATACATCTTATCCAGAATGTCTTCTCTCTATAAAGTAATCAACGAAAGTGTGTCCACCATAAAGAAATTCGCCACCCAGAAACACAGAGTGGTATTTAAAGTCAACAATGCACCGGACGGCGTGGACCATTTGGACTTTTTTAAATCGGCTATTAACCAAATTCTGCAGGATATGTTAAGTCGAGCACAACCAACTGATAAAGTAGGGGCCACGTTTGAATTCGACAGTTTTAAAGATAAACTCCCCGGCTACATGAGCTTCAAAAGAGCCGATAAAATCACATTTAACGATGTCTGGGGCATACTAGAATCGATTTTACAGAGCGATCCTGTGAAGAACATGTGATCAGTGCGTGTAATCAGCTTTTACGGGAGGTAGAAACAATAAATAGACGTTTAGGAGTGAACTGTATCACATTTGTTAAATTTATTCGTTTATAAGATGATAGGGGCTACTTCTACATTCTACTATGTTTGGTTTCATGGTATCAATACTGTAGAACTTGACATGCGGAAGAGGGCCAATGTAGTTAGCGTTAGAATACTCCACATGAAACAATTTTGATGGGAATTTTGAATGTTTATTACAGCTTTCTTCTGCTGGATAGGATCCGGAAGTGTTATATATGAAGAAGCTTTCAGGGAGTTGTATTTGCTGATATTCAATTCGATAAACAACAGGTTTTAATGTCCAGCCGCTCTCTTTCTGTTGAAATTCACTTATTTTATTATCTAGTTCATCCGTAAAATGGTTGTATGCAAGATCTAGATCTATTGAACAGTCAAAGTTTTTAACAACAGCGAGGATGGTATCAATGGAGCCCGGAAACAAACCCCCCCCAGACTTGGATGCTTTATTATACAGGTTACATCGTGCAACCAGATCTCTTGTATGTACTGCACTATGTAACCCTTACGAATGGCCAATACCAGCTCGTCCAAGACCCAGGTTCCGTTGATGATTCGATCCTCGACGTCATGCTGACAGTTGGTTTGGCTTAATTCTTCAGTACAAGTACGACATAACGGGAACAGAAGTTTATTGTACATTTTGACGGGTAAGACCGGCTGATATAGATCCTGAGGCGGTAACACTGTACATTTTACTACACCGTTGATGTTTTCCTGTATGAAAGCCTTCGGCTCGATATGCTTGGTGTTAGTTATTACAGCAGTTCGCATGCGTCCCTTAAATGCTGATTTCATATCGACCCACTTCACGCGATCGCGAGCTGTCTCTTTTCGCTGACTATTACTTACACCTACAGTTTTAAGGTTTAATAATCTCCCTATATGATCTCGCTTGGGCCAGGCGGGTTGATAGATGATTCTTAACCCCTATAGATGTTTCTTTTTCCTGTGCTCTATTGATTCTCCATATAGCCGAGGTGACATCTTATAACATAATCCGAAAGCCGTTTGGGAACTCTCCTATTAGATTCGTGTGTTGCTTACGTGTGCGGTATACATCTTGTTCACTGGTGTCGAAATGTTCATGAGCGTCTTGTTTAATTACTTCATACAGATTAGGCGTTTCTACAACGTATACTAGGGAATCTGTATCGCTATAACAAATTCGTGTCTTGTCACCGAAACGTCGTCTCATGTATGAGTAATGAAAGTCATATAGTTTCAATTTTGATATATCCTATCTGTTTGAAATTGCGCGTGTTTATGCTTTATTATGTACGTCTGTACGTGTATCTGTTTGAAATTGCGCATGTTTATGCTTTATTATGTACGTCCGTGCGTGTATCTGTTTGAAATTGCGCTTGTTTATGCTTTATTATGTACGTCTGTGCGTGTATCTGTTTGAAATTGCATGTGTTTATGCTTTATTATGTACGTCTGTGCGTGTATCTGTTTGAAATTGCGTGTGTTTATGCTTTATTATGTACGTCCGTGCGTGTATCTGTTTGAATTTGCGCGTGTTTATGCTTTATTATGTACGTCCGTACGTGTATCTGTTTGAATTTGCGCGTGTTTATGCTTTATTATGTACGTCTATGCGTGTATCTGTTTGAAATTACGTGTGTTTATGCTTTATTATGTACGTCTGTGCGTGTATCTGTTTGAAATTGCGTGTGTTTATGCTTTATTATGTACGTCCGTGCGTGTATCTGTTTGAAATTGCGTTTGTTGATGCTTTATTATGGACGTCTATGCGTGTATCTGTTTGAAATTGCGTGTGTTTATGCTTTATTATGTACGTCTGTGCGTGTATCTGTTTGAAATTACGTGTGTTTATGCTTTATTATGTACGTCCGTGCGTGTATCTGTTTGAAATTGCGCGTGTATGTACATGTAACTAGACTATATAAACAGGAACTTCGTTCCTGATCACTCATTAGACGTTATGGAACGACGCTTGTGTGATGTATGCGGTCTGAACATTCGACGCTCCGGGTATGCAAGCCATATGAATATACACCGCGGACACAAAATCCCATGTACTAAATGTTTCAAATCTTTTTCACGTAATAGTAGTTATAAAAGGCACTTGAAAACAATCCATTGTACCACCATAGGCGCGAATAATAATAATAATGATAATAAGACGAAGCCTAGAAATGATGTAATAATTAAAGACGAGGGTCTGAAACGTATGCATACCAATGAACCCCATGACACAAATAAAGAAATAAGGCTCGATGAGGATGCTGATGAAATAATAAACGCTCGTAATGTTATACGAAATAAATTAGCCTACTTTCACTGTGATAAAACTGAACCTCGACCGGGGACCGTTTATCTCTCACCGAAACTTGAACAGGCATCTTCAGTTACATCTGTTAAAGATGATGATGATGATGTTGATGATGATGCTGAGGAAGAAGAAGAATGCGATTCCGACTTAAGGATTTATCAGGAATTCTCTAACTATTATAGAGCATTATTAGCTAGCGGAGAAAACAAAAACGTAGATAAAACTAGGTACGGTCTATATAATGACATCGATAAGTGGCGGTTTGCTTGTTCACGAGTACAGTTTCAAGGAAAAGATATTTTAATTAAAAACAAACTTTTCAATGGAACACCCGGTCTGTTTACTTTACTAACGCTTAAACGAATAAGCCCTCCTAGTCCAACAGAGGAAGATATCGACAACTATATGAAAATAATCTCACTTACTAATGCTCATAAGAAAGACTATAGACGCAACGGTCGACTAATAAGCGTTAAGCATTGGAAATACGAAAATGTAATCAGACCAAATTTATACAGAATAATAGACTTTGAGGTTAGTCTTCCCAAAAAGTTAAACAAGATGATGAAACCGGATTGGATACGTCAGAGTACGCCTGATCAACTAGTGGATCGACTACAATTGTTGTACGCCGTAAAGAAGGCTCATAGCAACAGTCTCGAAAACGACAACGAAATAATTTCAGTCATCACAGAGCTTAAAGCGAGAAAAATCATAGAATAAGTAAATATTTAATTTGTACTATGTACTATAACCGTATTGTAATAGTATTTATATGTAATATTTTTGATAAGATGATAAAATAAACGAAATATTTTCTATAAAATCTTCTTATTTCTCAACCTCTCTCTCTCTCTCTCTCTCTCTCTCTCTCTCTCTCTCTCTCTCTCTCTCTCCTCTCTCTCTCTCTCTCTCTCTACCTCAGTAAACGTTCTGGTATGTCTGTTTCTAGACTTATTTAATAAGATTGCATAATTCTCTATGGATTTCATAAAGCGATTGATTAATTTAAATATGTTTAGAATCGATGACTCTGCATAATGTTCTATATGCGTGTATTATTACTATTCTCACCCAGTTGTACCATGGCATGAAAAGTGATAGCTATAACTGAGAGAGAGAGAGAGAGTGAGGTAATTACCTACACACACCTGCCTGTGATGATGATGACGTGTCAGCGACAGGATGAAACTTGTCTGCCAGCGATGCCTGTCTGTTTACCGTATGCGTGTTACTGAGCATGCGCTGGATCTAGGTAAGTATAGGTGACTATATAAAGCCGACCGTTGTTAGCGTGTAGCAGTAGACAGTACGTGTGCAACAGCAGCAGCAACAGCAATTACGATGATGGCTAGCAGTCCTAATTATTGTTATGATAGCTGTGAGAGCGAATCTCTGGAAATAGGTAAGTTATTGTTGTTTATAAAACTTCAAGTTTGTATGCTAATTTGTGTCTATTTTGTTGCTTGTTTAGATGAAGAAGGTTCGGATGTTGCAGATCATGCATCATCATCATCATCAACAGCAAGTGCCGACAACGACGACGGTCAAGCGTGGAACAACGAAGTCGAAGAAACAGGTAAGTTGTTTAAAACTTTTGTGTGTGTGTTTATGCTTATATTAATCGATTATTGTATTATTATTGTTTTAGCGTTACTGTCGCAGCAGCAGCCTCTATACTACGATGATGACGCTGTAGCAGCAGCATCAGCAAACTTTACCATCATAGATACACTGGTAGCAGCAGCAGCAGCTAAACGTGAAGTACGTGTTCAACTGCTAGGGGCTGTCCAGTATCCGTTGTATGTAACGAAACCTCCGGGGGAAAAAGAAAACTACGATCATATACACAACATCCAAGTAGGACTTATTCCGCCCGATGACGACGCCCAGGGAGAATTCACCGTGGTAGTGAAGCTTGAGTGCGTGAATAACGTATGTGAGTATGGTGAATTGGTGTTGTCGGAACAGGACTGGTTCGAGTTGTATGATATACGAGTCGAGGCAGTGTTTAAAAATTTCTTTCATGGTTGCTGCTGTTGCAACAAGGACAACAGTGTACTACATGGCGATAAACATTTGAAATTCCATCTATGTGACAATTTATACATAGAGATTATTCACAACGAGTTTTTCGGCAACAGGGTTGCCATACGTGATAAACAGCGGATTATAACCTTAAAAGATTACGAGTTTCAGTCTATAATGCATTTAGCACCGTTGATCAATCATCATGCTCGAACGTTACGTCACCTCGACTTTTCACGTTTCTACTACGCAAACATAGAGAACGTAGCAGAAGGTCAACTGAGACGCCATGAAGATGCCTATAAATCGCTCCCGACATCCGATTCAATTTTATTCACGTCCGAACTGTTATGCGGATACTACTCAGCTACCAGTTTAATAGACAACACAGCAGCAATTGGTGGTGGATTGAACTCGTTCATTTTATTAGAAATAATAAAACATTATCCGCAAAAGTTTATCGATGCCGTACGTACACGACTGCAATCATATCAGCAGCAGCAGCAGCAGTCAACGACAACAACGTTTGCACCGTCGTATTAAGAACACCATGGCGGAAATAAACTATCTTAGAAATAGGCTGCAAAAATATTTGAACAATTTGCAAGTGTTACGCGATGATCTCAACTCATACTGTGTAATGAATAATTTGTCAAATCATATGTTACAATTGTCCATTAAATATCAAAATAAATAATATGTATAAACATTGTTGTTGTTGTTTCATTTACTAGCACAGGGTGAAGGGGTTGACTATATAAAAAAAAGGTAGATCGTTGTCATCAGCGAGAGAGTACACGAATAAAGCCGAAGATTTCCGACGGCGAACATCCTAAGCTACAAATCCGGTAAGTAGTCATACTATGAGAGAGAGAGAGAGAGAGAGAGAGAGAGAGAGAGAGAGAGAGAGAGAGAGAGAGAGAGAGAGAGAGAGAGAGAGAGAGAGAGAGAGAGAGAGAGAGAGGTAAATAAATGTTCCATTGTTTCGTATGCAAAAATACACCAACCACTTTATTCATGATTATGTTGTAAACAAATTATTTATAAATCTAAATTCCTTTCAGTCAGTCATTCGTAAGAACGTTTGTTTATTTATAGTTGAAAGCAGTTTTAAAGAATGTCGAAGGCAATCTGGCTAATTAGTTTGTACGTATTTTCATGCAAAAAAAAATTTAGTTTGAAAGTTATTTCTTAAACAGTTTTAGCTATAGATAATGTTTTTGAATTTTAAAAATAATGCTCTACAGTATTCTATATTCTTAAACGTTTCATTTAAATAAAATTTTATGAAATCATAACGACCCTAATTCTTTTCTTTCAAACTAAATGTTTATGGCGTATATTTAAACAGGTCTAATGCACCAGAGCTAATCCGACAGTTGATTGACAGTAGCTTAAGAGTTACTTTTGTATAGTTGAAAATAAATTTTTTTATTATTACGCTTCATATTAAATTATTTTCGCAGAATTACATGATGACCTGAAGATAAATATCAAATAGGACTGATTTATTTTAAAATAAATTTATGAGAGAGAGAGAGATGAGAGATGGCAAATAATATATAAAAATGAGATGTACAGAATGAGATATCAGTTATGTAAATGAGAGAGGAGATACACTAATGATACCGTGAATTAATTTAATTCGCGCATGCATATGAGAAATTTAAACACATAACACGACATATCTGAATAATATATCCATATCGCTATACGAATAATACAAACTCACCACTAGGTTTATGATAAAACGACTGCAATTGTTTAATGTTTTATTTCAATGATATATAGTTATATTTTATAAGGAAATTGATTAACATATTAAGAACATATTTTGATGTACTAATTACATATTAATTAAACATATATAGAAGTAAGCAAGGGTTAGTCTAAACGATAAATTACATTATTAAATTTTCAAATCAAATCGTCAATTCGACACAACAATAGCTAGTCAACATTATTTTTTTTTATAACCCGTTTACAGTGCTTTAATAGATTACCTTCGTGGTGTAATGGATGCATTGGCTGGCTACCATTCGAGCGGTCCCCGGTTCAAATCCTGTTGGCTCCATTGATTTTTATAAAAAGTGTAGCAGGTTGCCTATCTACAGGCGTATAGAAATCTACTATACCGATCATATGACGTCACCGATAGATGGCCTTAGCAGCGCTAGGAATTCAAATCTTTCAGCGGGAAATCCAAGTTGGGAATGAGGAGAGAGAGATGAGAGATGACAAATAATAATATATAAAAATGAGATGAACAAAATGAGACGTGAATTAATTTAATTCGCGCATGCATATGAGAAATCATATATGTAAATGAGAGAGGAGATATGTAAATGATACCGTGAATTAATTTAATTTAGATCAATTAATTTAATTCGCCCATGCATATGAGAAATCATATATGTAAATGAGAGAGGAGATATGTAATTGATACCGTGAATTAATTTAATTTAGATCAATTAATTTAATTCGCCCATGCATATGAGAAATCATATATGTAAATGAGAGAGGAGATATGTAATTGATACCGTGAATTAATTTAATTTAGATCAATTAATTTAATTCGCCCATGCATATGAGAAATCATATATGTAAATGAGAGAGGAGATATGTAATTGATACCGTGAATTAATTTAATTAGATCAATTAATTTAATTCGCCCATGCATATGAGAAATCATCGTGAATTAATTTAATTTAGATCAATTAATTTAATTCGCCCATGCATATGAGAAATCATATATGTAAATGAGAGAGGAGATATGTAATTGATACCGTGAATTAATTTAATTAGATCAATTAATTTAATTCGCCCATGCATATGAGAAATCATATATGTAAATGAGAGAGGAGATATGTAATTGATACCGTGAATTAATTTAATTAGATCAATTAATTTAATTCGCGCATTTAATTCGCGCATTTAATTAGACCACTCCTCATTTGCATATTAATTAGATCGCGGGTCATTTGCATAAAAAGGGAGGGGCTGGTCTCAGGTGGCCCAATACCTACTTTTGCAGAACCGAACTTAAGATTTTTCTTATAAATATACGTACGAAATTCACATACTTAATACCGATAGAAAATGTACCGTTACAACTCACCGCGCGAATTATTAACGTACCTCGGTAACAATGTTTGTTTTTTGATTTCATGGCAACACGCTTTTGATGTCGAACCGTGTTCAGATGTTGTGTAACTTAAAAGCGTTTCGTTGCAGTCACTTTATCGTCGCACACTGTACAATACAACACCTTATCGTCAGTTGTAAGAACACTGAATACCTTAACATAACTTCGAAGTGTAACAGACACAGACCGTTTTTCTTTACCCATCTTTACACTCTAAAATTCCAAACTGAAATGCCGTTTGCAATTTCTGAACTGTCTTAATTAAAAGATAACAAGATTAGTAAACAAAAGTACAGGCAAATTTTTCTATGAACAGGAAGTTGTCAAAGGGTCTTTGGAACTTCCTAATACCTATTTATCACAAAACCGCAGGATGTAAGTATTTAAATTTTAGTTGAAACTTTTTCTTTCTTAGAAAATATTAACAAGTACACAAATGGTTAAAGCAGTAAAATATTTTAAAATATTTAAAATATTTCCCCTAGACTCAACTAAGGCGCCCTTGGTTGGTTGTTTAAAATGCTAAAATTATTTTAAAATATTAGAAATTTCATAATTAAAGCATGTAAAACGCCCAAAAAGTGGTAAAATATGCACACTCGTTCAAAAATGCTAAAATATGCATGCATTTATAAAAAACACCTAAATATGCATTTATATGTACTTTCAAATTGACATATGTGATTCATATGTGGCTTGAACATGTAGAAATGTAACTCTGCATATGTTTGCTAGAAGCAACCTTTATTTTATTTCTGTTATGGTTTAAACTCAATCAAGTTCTCGTTAATAATGTTTTATATTGAAAAGTTCTTTGTGTTTTAATTATTACAAAAATGTATGATTTAGCAACTTTAAAGTTCAACGTATCATACTTCCTGCTGTCTGATGATCCTTTCAAATAAATAAATTTTTTAAGGCTGTTTTACCCGATTCTGAAGATAGGGAAACGCAATGTAAACTATTTATTTATTTATTCAATAACCGCTCAATATTTTTTGATCGGGTTTTTACCAAAAATTTACCTACAATGTAGTGTATGATGTAATGTTTTTAAAAAATAATTTTTAACGTTTGAAACCATAAAAAACTTAATTTGCAATAGGATCGCTTACTATGCTTTTATTCATTTATTTATCAACGTATATTTTTTTAAACATTTTTCCCGTAATCTGTGCGTCAAATGCTATGATGTAATGTAAAGATTTTTTTTAGAAACGAAAATTTCAACTTTAAATTAAGTTTTTTATGGTTTCAAACGTTAAAAATTATTTTTAAAAAACATTACATCATACACTACATTGTAGGTAAATTTTTGGTAAAAACCCGATCAAAAAATATTGAGCGGTTATTGAATAAAAACCGAGTAAGTTTACATTGCTTTCCCTATCTTCAGAATCGGGTAAAACAGCCTTAACTAAGTTTTTTACATAATAATTAATTTATTTGATCATTTCAAAATTTGATTAATTGAGTTTGTTTAGGTCACCACACTACCCATGCTGAAAGAAAAAAAAATTTTTGAATTCAGAAAAAAAAAATTTTTGTTTGTGCTTTTTTTTGTTTTCTACTACTTAATTATTATATTTCTTAACTCTATTTTTGTGTACTGTCCTTAACTTATTATCTACTTTAATTATAACATTAGGATTCTTTTGTTCAATAACAACATAAGGTCCTTTATATATAGGATCTGTTTTTAAACCTGAATCATTTCTTAATAAGATTTTTTCTCCTGCTTTATAACTAATTGGTGCAGCACGAATATCATATTGTGTTGTTCTTTTTGTTTTTGATACTATTAGATTTGATTTTGCGTCTTGCCAAGCTTTTTGTAAACGATACTTGAGTTCAATTGGATAATTGTTGAAATTATAAAGTGGATCAACTCTTCTACAAATATTGGAAGGAAGGTTTGCTAATTTACCAAAAACTAATTCATGTGGAGTGTATTGTGGTGAGTTATGTACGGTATTATTAAAAGCAAAACACCAGTAAGGTATCCATGAGGACCAATTATCATAATTTTTTGAAATTTGCATTCTCAAATAAGAACCTAAACTTTTGTGAGAGTTTTCGAGTGAACCTAAAGTTTGATGGTGATAAGCTGTAGATTTTAAATGTTTAATTTGTAAGAATTTACAGATCTGAGTCATGATCGAAGCTGTAAATTCGGTACCTAAATTTGTTACAATTTCTTCTGGAATACCGTACCGTAAAATGAAGTTTTCCACAAAAGATTTCGCAACCGTTTGTGCTTCTTTATTTACGAGAGGGTAAGCTTCTACAAATTTACTGAGTTCACATTGCAAAGTTAGTATATAGCGATTATTATAAATATCTGGTTCCAAAGGTCCAACTAGATCTATAAATATTTTTTGAAAAGCTGATGAAGCTGTCGTTGTGATTTCCATAGGTTCAACGTTGGGCTTCGAATATTTATACCGTTGACAATCATCGCATCGTTTTGTAAACTTTCCAATGTCTTTTGTCATACTGGACCAATAATAATACTTTTTAATGTTATTATACATTAGTTTTGTTCCTGCATGTCTTCCTGTAGGTAACATGTGGAAGTCATTCATTATAATTTTTTGAGTTTCATAATCGGTAATATTTTGTACTCCCTTTATTATTGATAGTTTAATGCCATGGTCTTTAATTATATTTTTATTTTGTAGTATTGCTTTAGTTATTTCTGCGCATTTATCATTTTTTATAATAAACAATTCCGGAATATTACAATCTTTACTGAGTATTTGCAAATGTCTCAACGTTACGTCTAAGGTAAACGGTGATCGATCATTTTGCTTTCCGTAAATGACTTTTATTTTATTATCGCATAGGAAGCTTCCGCGTTTTACATCATAATTATTATTTCTAACTAACTTATTATAATCTTTGGGACGTACAAATTTTAATTCATAAGAATTTTCTGGTCTTTTTAAAACTTCTACGACTCCCGGGTGGCCTATCCGTTCGTCAGTACTTGTATTGGATGTTTTATTAGTTTTGTGTTGTGCACGTGTCAACACATATAGGGTATTGCATACAGAGCTACTCAACTTCTTTAATTCGTCAGCGCTAATACGAATTCTAGATCTATCTAGAATTCGTATTAGCGCTGACGTATTAGCGCTCTAGCGTCTGCTGCTACGTTTACTTTTCCTGGTACATATTCTACATTGAAATTATATTCATCTAAAGCAAGTCGAAATTAGTTAGTCTACTAGAAGGATTGGTCATTCCAAATAAGTAAACTAATGATCTACAATCTGTAAATATAGTAAATTTTCGACCGTATAAATAAGGTGTGAAGTGCTTAACTGACCATAGGATTGCCAAAAGTTTTTGGTCTATACTTGGGTATCTTGGTTCTGCTAAATTCAGAGCTCTACTAGCATAAGCTACAGGTCTATCATCTCCGTTACATAAAACCGATCCGATAGAATGTTTGCTGGCATCTGTTTTTAACTTAAAACAATTTTCTGGTGAGAAATCCGGGTATTGAAGTATTGGTGGATTAATTAATGACTGTTTTAGTCTTTCGAATGCATTTGTACATGAATCAGTCCAATGAAATGGAACATTTTTCCGCGTTAAAGCATTTAATGGTGCTGCTATTTCAGCAAAATTTTTGATGTAACGTCTGTAGTAATTTACAAATGCAACAAAACGTTTAGTTTGTTGTGCATCTTTGGGTAGTGGATAATGTTCAATAGATTCGAGTTTTGTTGGATCTGGTAGAACTCCCTCGGCTGAAATGACTTGACCTAAATACAGAATATTTTTCTTTAGAAACTCACATTTGTTTGGATTTAATTTAAGATTGACGTTGCGTAACCTTTGAAAAAATTTTATTAAATTTTGATTTGCTAAACTGTTGCCAAAAACTATTAAATCATCTAAATAAATAAAGCAATTTTCGTAATTTAATCCTGACATTGTAATAGTCATGGCTCTAGAAAAAAATGCTGGACTACTTTTAAGGCCCATGGGTGTTCTGGTTATTTGATATTGACCACGTGGTGTTGTAAAAGCAGTCTACGTTCTGACTCTAATTCGACTTGATAATAGCCTTGAAATAAATCTAAATGTGAAAAGTAGATTGCACCCCCTAAGGAATCAAGGATTTCGCTTATACAGGGAAGTGGAAATCTATCGTCTTTTATTTGTGTATTCAGTAAGCGATAATCGACTACTAACCTAAATTTTTGAACCCCGCTGTTATCTTTCTTTTTCGGTACTATAAATAATGAAGCATTGTATTCTGATATTGTTTCCTTAACATCTTCTTTTTGTCTTTTAACATTTTTTCGATTTGCCGGTCTATCTTTTTTTCTGTGAATGTGGTAGTCTATATGGTTTAACATAGACTGGAGTTGCATAGGGTTGTAATTGAAGACGTTGTTTGCAAACATTAGTCACCGTAAGTGGGTCACCGTCAAGTTGAAATATGTCATTGTATTTAGCGCAAATACGACCAATTGAACTTTTCTCTTCGTTGTTTAGTTCTTTAGTACTTATTAAATCTAATAGTTTTTCAATACGATTAACCGATTGTGTTATAGGATTATTAGAAAAAGAATGGATTTCATAATTACTCAATAATTCAGTTTTAGGTTGGAAGTTTTTTATAATAACATCTTCATCTCGAACATTTAAAATTCTAATAGGTATTAAATTGGATTTGGGACGTGCTAACGTTCCTGCAACAAAAATACCTTCACCTAATTCCATAGGTAGTACAACACAATCGTTTGGATTGTTAGTGTAACAATATTTTATAATTTCGCATCGTGATGGAATTAGTGTACGGACATCACATTCTGATTCGATGGGTATTTTTACAAGTTTATTTTGAATTAAAAGAGATAAAAAAAGATGTCTCAAAATTTATTGTAGCAGAATATCTTTGAAAGAAGTCCACACCTAAAATGCCATGTAAGCCGTTTTTTAAACAATCCATAACGTGAAACTTGTGACACACTGTGTTATTGTCTATGGTTAGGGACAACTTTGTTAAACCTAGCGTATTTACTGAGCCTGCAATTCCTCGTACGTTAACATTTGTTGACGCATTCACTTTTTCATTAAAATGTATAAAATCTTTAAAAATTACACTAATAGAAGCACCCGTATCTAATAAAAATTTTAGTTCCCTTTGTTTATAACCTATCCTAATAAAATTTAACTCATCTCATTTAGATTTCATTGAAATATTGTTGTATCGCTAATTACTCTTTGAACGAAAAAACCGTGTATTCGATTGCGTTTGCATATTATCATTAGAACTGCTTTGTTGTGCAGTAAATGAATCGTTCACCTCAGCTGTGTAGATATTTCTTGAATTACTTCTGGTATTATTATTTGATCTAAATTTATTATTAAATCTACCTCGATTAGTATTACCTCTAAAATAATTATTGCGGTTTCCCCTAAAATTATTACTATTAGTAAATGATTGATTCTTATTGGGATTTTGCGAATTGTAATAATTATTCTTAAATGAACGCATAGAATTTCGAAAATTTTGAAAGTTGTATCGCTGGCCTTGATGGCTTCCTCGTCTAATTGAAAATATTTGGCTGGAGCCTTTGCTGGCTAGTTCATCATCTGTAGCTCCTCTTATCGCTTCGTTTAGTTTTTCATAATTTCGAGCTTTGATTATAGTCCTCAGAGATGAATTCTGAAGACCGTTAGCAAATACCTCAATTTAATTTAATTTAATTTAATTTATTATTCTGAGATTACAAAAACATATAATACAATAAAATTACAATATTAATTCATTTGTTATAATAATGTATCTCAAGGAGGGAATTCAACAATGTTGTTCTTCCATTCCCCCCTTGTATAATTTAAACAAAGTAACATTATGCATTGTGAGTGAATTTAATGATTATAATTATAATTTCCAATAAAAGTAAAGTAAGTTGGGTAAATATGAGAATAATAATAATAATAGTAATAAGAACAATATCAGTATTGACTGATTGCGAAGTGGCACATCAATGACGATCTACATTGTATTGCTTAATCAATGCTTTTTTGAATTGTCCAACCGACAATGTCTTGAAAGATGAAGGTACATTATTGTAAATTTTTGCGACATTGTAGCTAAATGGCAATTTAACTAAATTTAACTAAATTGCAATTTTTTCGTTGGCTGATCTTAAAATTTCAACCGCCTGATCGTTACCATTAGCTTGGGATAGCGTTAAATTTACAAGTAAATCTTCTATATTTTTCCCAAACTCGTCAATTGATTTACTACCTTGTCGCGAATTATTTAGTTGAGAAGAAAGCGAAACTGCCCATTTTTAGTTAGCAGATGCTTTTTCATGTCAGCAATAAGAGATGCATTACTATCATAAGCAGATTGTAAGCGAATTTTTGCACTTTGTGAAAGCCTTGCCTTCATAATATAAGTAGTTAAAAGTTTTTTCCCGTTGGCATCGAGCAATGAATCATATAATTCAATAGTATCAATTAAGTTTTTTGTTATTTCCTCTTGATCATTCATCAAGGGTAGTAAACTTGCTGCCGTTTTTAAATCGAATTTTCCCCCATCTTGTTTATTTTCGATTTTTCTTCTATATTAACTGCTAATTGTAACCTATCATTTAAAATATCATTAACACCATTTATAAATTTTTCTATATGACTAAAATACAGTTTAATTTCTTGATAGAATTGCCCGTTCGACTATACAAGCGGCAAGTATGTGCAGCCACACGCATAGAATACGAATACCTGCTTGTAACTCGCTTATCGTCCCATTGTTTCTCATCTTATCGTAGTTGTAATTTTATTTTTTTTATTAGCAATGAAAATAGCCAAATAGTCTTTTAAAAGTAACGACAACACTTTTGCTGTGAAATTAATTAAATAAATTCTGTAAATTGAAACAATTCCAATTACATTAATTTTGAATATTGATATAATTGATCATATCACATTCTTCGTAAAAAATATCAATATCAAGCTTATACAGTAAATTTAGATAAAAAAAAATTGAAAACCGAACAATATCCTGGAATTTTAAACGATTCCATAAATCTTGATGGACATAGCTGCATTTTGTAACTTCTCATATAGTCTAGTAGTATCAGGGTCTGCACAGAAAGATCACAAAGAAAGGATACGAAAAGTTTCGCCCTAATTACTTTTACAAATAAAACTTTTACTTTACGTTATTATCTTCCGATTTATTTTTCTTCTGATGCTCAAAAAATTATTGTGAACTTTCTCCCGTATTTGTTTATTTAAAATGTTACATCTACGTAGAAGAAATATGTACTTACCGTTTAATACAATTTCTTTGCCCTTAATAGGGCGTAATTAAAATGGAGTGTCCAAACACCCTAACATATCAGTTAAGAGGCGTGAAACCACTATACCCGTTGAGGGTTAAATCTGAATTAATATTTATTAATTAAATTTGAACTAATGTTTACTAATCAGAAGTGATCTATTTAAATGATGAAGTATCTCATTTATGTTAGAGGTTTAAATTTCAAGGTGCGTTTTACTTACTATTAGCAATTTACAACATAACAATCTGTACTGAAAGAGGTTTTGTCTGAAATTCACAAGAAAAATTTCACACTAAAAGTTAATTTCCGTTAAGATTAGTGGGGATCTGGAAGTGGCCCAGCCAAACCGCTTGGGGAGGAACGGAAAGTGAAGTTAGTTTACCTACGAAAAATAAAGAAGGAAGTGACCATTACCTTGACGCCTTGAGCTTGGTCGCCTAGATAACCAAATGTCCATAACGCTCTTCGACAACTGTAGTAAATGCCGTACATATGTAATCATCCAGCTAGCCTTTTTCACCAGCGGAAGTACAATTCGAGCTAAATAAGCAAGCGTCCGATAAAGTACCTTATACTGAGTTGTTCTTTAAATTAAAGACGATCTTTGTAACGAGCTGATTATTTTATTCACAAGCATTTTGCAATATTTACATTTATGTCATCGTAAAACTTTGGAAACTAAACTATTGCTATAGCAACCGCAAAGCGGTTAACAATTTCCATTATATGCCTGTAAAATTGACCAGCAAAGTCTTGGCCAAGTTTTATTTGCAAGTAATTAAATGACGTTTTAACCGATTTAAATTTAACTTTTTATAAATGTATTTAACGCTAAAAATATCTTTTTTATTTATTATTAGTTTTATTTTTATTTATCTGTATTTTATATTTAATAAATACGATGGAATAACTAATTTCCCATTTTAAAATACTGAGAGCTTACATTGGCATCTAGCAGCGAACAATGAAACCTTACCTTATTAGAATTTCTTTTGGTCGTTGGAAGGCTGATTGATATTGATAGTTTACAGAAAATTTATTTTAAAATTTATAATTTCTTTTTATTTTGATAACTTAAGTCTAATGATTTTGAATAAAATAGAATACACGTTTGGTTGGTAAAGTTTCCAAGTCTCGAGCGATATTGTTTGGCTTGACTTGTAAAGATGTCCTTTACCAACTCAACATGTATTATACTATTGAATATTTAATTCGTTTTGTTTTAAATTCTAATATGGTATAAAAAGGAAAGATTTCCGCTTTAAGCATAAGGAAATTTAATCATAGATGATTTACGACATCAAACAGTTAAGTACGATTTTTATTTTTTTAGTACTCACTTAACCAAAGTTACCACTTGTGTAAGTAACATGAATCTATTTCCACAACTATCACATTCCTTTTTGATTAGTTATTTAAACCATTTTTGTTTATCGTATTGTAAAACGACGAACTAAATAAAAGTTAATTAATTCTACGAAGCACACTAATAAATTTGTTTTATCAAAGACGTGTAGCACTTTATGACCCCTTTTAAGGCAAATAATGCTTATTGGAATTAAATTCTTTCCGACATTAAATGTTCACAAAGGAATGTACTGTTGTCGTCACAATATTTTACATTTTATGAGACATTTAATTATACTTTGGATTAAATTACATTACGGCAGACCTCTTTTCTAATCCAAAATTTTTGTAGTTGTCTACACTGCACTTTTTGATAAACATAAGCGGAACTTTTGTTATTGGTGGTAATAATGTCAATCTCACTGTGTAGTTGGTTGGGATTTTCTGGAATATAATCGCCCCTCTTCAAATATTAAAAAGGGAGATTAAGATTTTAAAAATTATATTTGACAAAACAAGGTAGCGCTCACTGATGTAGCAGAAACTAAATTGTATGTTGTCACAAACTTCTGAAACGAACTTCAGATTTTCGGTTTAATGTTATGGAGTTTTTAGCTAAATTATCGTTCGGTTCATTGTTTAAGCCTTTAAGTGGGACATAGTAAATAAACAATAAAAACACGTTATTAACTTAGAAAGCGGAGATGACTGTGGAGTTGCATATTTATTTAGTGCAGAAAGTTCAGAGTTCAACGATAGCTGTCCTATGTTCTCCATCAGTAGGTAAAATGTAAAAGTGTATTCGTGTTTAAATCAGGACATTAAGTGTTATAGTGCCTCTGTAGATCAATATAAAAAGCAAGCGTACCTGATAAGTCATTTTCTTAAATTATTGTTTTCGAATTTTAAAAAACACACTAACGAATTGCCATTTGCTTATAAGACGTCTAAAAAGAATATAGTACGCAATGGTTCCTCTTAACATCACCTTTTTTTAAATGTTTACCTAATACTTTTATGCAAAGCAAAATAAATTCCTAATGACTTTCTTTATTTAAAGCCATTTTTCACATATCATAAACTCACGTCAGTTGTATCACCTGCTGTTACGGCAACTATTATCAAAGTATATAAGTATCGTAGATTACATGATCATGCATACCCCCGACGGATATTGGGTTTGATTAAAGCTTGAAAATTGTACTTTTTTTTCATGCGTTTAGTGTCTTTAGAATAGATTATTAACGTTAAAGATTATGAAAAGAAACTTTTCAGAACAAAAAAAAATTAAACTATAAAAACAATTTTGTTTAATTGTATGTATTGTATGATTAACTACTATAACGTCACTCAACACAATCACGAGTTAACTTCATCAAGCTAGGATGCAGATATGAAACGCCAGAAACTCAAGCACAGCTGATTATAATGCAGATTGAGTGTACCTGCATGTCTGAAACGGTGTAGTTGCTGTTCTTGAACAGTTTTCACATATGACACGTGCCAAAATTACCAATTACGGGCTGAGATTACTGAAATTACTATGTTGTCGAGGCTAAGAAACATTATCTCGTAGCATAAGGAAAGCAATATCTGGTTTCAGTATTATTCAATTAGATTAGAATAAATTTATAAAATGCACATGGTGCATATACCTTTAATGTGTTGCTTTAGTAAATTAAAATCTGGTGTAAAATAAATTCTATTGGACCACCAATACAGAAAACAAGTTGAAAGCATAATAAACTTCTAATTCTTTTATGACAGAGTAGAGAAGCCGAGAGAATGAAAATGTAAAAACGTTTTTAAAATAAGGTTATAGTTCCATTATAATTAGCTTTTGAGATCTGGCACTTTTATGAATAATGTACTGAGGTGATATCAAATCACTGTATTGAAAATTTTATCGACCAAACAGAAATGTTAATACAAATATTTTTATATCGGATTTGAATTGAAAGAGGGATATGTTATGTCATGGGTATAATAAAAATAAAGGCTATAGATAGGACCACAGTTAGGTTCATTAATACTTACATTAAAAATTAAGAATAATGACTTCATGCAAACATAACCTAGCTTTCTCATGCATAATAATAATAGGTTTCATTTTTAGAAAAAGGATATAAATTAGTTAGATTGCTTGATTATAATCATGTTTATGTAACCCATGTTACTTTGGGACGGTTTCCCACTTGTTAGGAAGAAGTAATTTCCATA
Source organism: Agrypnus murinus (assembly GCA_929113105.1). Classification (NCBI taxonomy): domain Eukaryota; kingdom Metazoa; phylum Arthropoda; class Insecta; order Coleoptera; family Elateridae; genus Agrypnus; species Agrypnus murinus. The sequence goes on from OV816029.1 coordinate 31,282,908, forward strand.
TTAAAATTTACATATTACGATGTTTAACGTTAGATAGATCTTTCTATATTCCAAGAGAACAGCTCAAGTTTATGTTGTTAATTAGCTGAAAATAGATTAATTAGGTCAATCTTATTGTGACTGATATAATACAATTAATCTTTGAATTTGTTTATAAGATTTCTGGTCATTTTAATTAATGAAGGTATTGAATCCTGTCGTTCGTGTTGATATGACTCTTATAGACTTTTATCCTGCTTTTCCTCACCATTGTTTTGATGCAAGTGCTTAGAGTACTGTACGCTGGACATTTTGAGCATAATTTGATTAATGTTGATTTTATATTTAAGTTGGAATTTGTATATGCATCAATTGGTGTATTCATTGTATTGCGTACTGTAAAAATCATGTTTATATTAAATTGTAAAGATGTTTCTATGGATAAATTAATTGTATTACCTGTGTCATGTATTCATGTAATTAGCTTGTAAAGGATGAACCTTGATTTTTTGAATTTTATATGTAATTAGATCGTAATGAGTTTTGTACATTGTTAAACGTTTTTCTCGAATATCTTCGTTACCATACATTTTGGACCAATGAATGCATTATACTTTATTGATCTTCGTTTCAAGGGCTACAATTCTATAATAACAGAATTAGGATTAGTGATGATCCAGAACAGCTGTGCGGGATTAGTGACGTCGCAAGTTTGCTCGATGTTCCGCTGTTTTGAAAAAGTGTCATAGTTATCTTTTGTTCTGGCATAAACTATATAAGCTGGGGCAAATTGTAACAAAATCAGTCGATAAAACGTACAAGGCAGAAGCTATTCCCGGCTCCGGATAAAATGTCTGTAATAAATTTGAGGTTAGATAGTCAACCATACATTTTGATGTAAATGTCATTGTACAAATAAAGTTTAAATTAAATTAAAAGTGTTATCTGAACATTTTTGAAAATTGAAAGAAGATATTAGTATTGTGCAACAATTATTAAAAGTGAAAGTGATTATTTACATAAATTCAAGTGAAGTTATTTTTCTTCATCGATTTACGTATCGATTTTATAAACAAGAAGTCAGCTGTTTGGTTTCATCGCAGTGTTACCAATAATAAGGATTAACTTTTAAAAAGGAAAGTATATCGTAATATACAAGCTTGGTTATAATAGATGATTCTCGTTAAATTCATCAATAATAATTAACTTGTTAAGTTCATCCTCAATATAAAATTATTTGGTTTAGTTCATCAAGTTCTTTTTAAAATTTATTTGATTTAAAGTAAATAAAACAACTAAATTTCTTTATATAAAATTTATTTTCATTTGATAAATATTTTTATTTTTAAACAAATTTCATTTGTGTTGGTTTGTTCAAACGAATGACCGTACTGATCCTATGTCAAATCACTACAATTATTTATAACGTTTGAGCAAACCTGAGAATTTATTTCTCAATTTACCAATTGTATTATCTTAAATTTTTGACGATCCATTTGGATTTTTATTTTTGTTTGTTAAATAAAGTTTATGTGTTTTCAATTTTACATATGTGTTTAATTGATGTTAATACAAGCATCCAGCGTCCTTTTCTTTTAAATTCAGAGTTTAGTAGCTTGCAGGTTCTTTAGTGCTTACGATATAAGTTTTTCTTTCTTTCCAGGCATAAAAGTAAATAAGAGTCTCGTAATTCAAATAATTGATGCTTTACTGAGCAAACCTGAGCTAGCGGAGAGAAATAAAGAAAAATTTCTGAGGTGTATTCTCATTTCAATCCACCGTATATAATTTATGTTTATATTTGGAACGGTGGAAATATTGTATTTTATTTTATATTCAAAGATCACCGCAGTACATTTGTAAATTATATTTTTGTATATTTTCGCATTATCTTGGAAACAGAATTCGCAAAAATCTCTGTATAGTCTTTTAATAAAAGTAAAGGTCTTTAATGTAAAATGTGCCATACTACTAGCTGTATCAGTGGTAATCATGATGAAATAGCCTAAACAAGCAAACGTTGTCAGAAGAGCTGACCATGGATGAACCCGCTACGTAAGGGATTATTCTTACCTACTTTATAACGAATACGAAACTATGTAGAAACCACACTCAAAATTATTTAGAACAATATGTATTCAGTAATGTACTTATCCACTGCACTGATTATGTTCTGATAAAATTTAGTTACAGTTTTTCTTAGAAATTTTTCGTTCGTAGGGATGCCTGTTTCCCGATGTAGTTGGGAGTTCTGACATATTACTATGCTTTGCTTATGATCGAAACGTCTTGTTTTGTAGAACCAATCACAACAATTGGTTGCAGATGTTGTATTCCAGATACTACATCCGTAGGTAAAGGTAGGTCTTATTACTGAGGTGTATATAAGATTCCCATATTGTGAAGTGATGATTTTCTATCAGAGCATGGCTAGCTTTGCATATGCTTTTGACAACTTCTTGTATATGTGGTAGCTCCAGCTCAATCTCCGGTTTAAGTAAATACCGAGATACCTTACGGCACTGTCTTTTGGATTACAGAGTATTGACGTACTATTGATTTTTATGTTTGGCGGATCTTGGGGCCGACGAAGAATGATTAATATCGCTGTGACATGAGCATGTATGTGCAGCCTAGGCTTGGTGGTTCAGGAATGCCAAGCATGTAAACTATAAATAGGATAGGACTCAAAATAGATATTTGAGGTACTCCTGCAATGATCCGGTGAAGAGGTTAAAGCATTGAATTTCACTTGAAATGTTTTTGTTTGAAAGAAATTATTTGATAATCTACAGTAGGTATGTAGGGATGTTCAAGGCCATCTTTTTATATATGAGCTCTTTTATCCACATTCGGACAAATGCTGTTTGTTTTCATACCCTTCTTCATTTTTTCTGCAATACGCAATACCTGCAGATTTGTAGAGTGAGTATTTCGTAAACTACACGTGAGTTGGAAATTAAGTAAGTAAGTAGATAAACTACTTTTATTTGTTATTAGAAATGTAAACATCTTGTTAGTAAAAAGATTACAGAGCAAAGTTAGTAACACTGGCAAATTGAATAAAGATTTGATATTAATTTTTTCTAAATAAATATAGGCAATACCTTTAAACTATCTACGAATGTAATGATGTGTTTTAAATAAAAGACTATTTTCTTAAACGCTTTAGCTACTTATTGATGACACTGTTTAAAAGTTTACAATGACATTGAAAAATAACTCATATTTTTAAAATACGAATGACTGACCTCATAATTTTAATGTGTACTGTCGTGAACAAACCACAAAATTATTAGAAGTCTCGGCAGTTATATAATAAAACGTCGTTTTGAAGAATTAATAACAAACCTTAGTGTATGTGCTGAAAACATTATATCCTTTTTTATGTGCAATTTCTTTCGAAAACTACGTTTTCAAAATGTTATAGAAATTTTTTGTTTGTCTTATACAGCGTGGAAATAAATGATTTTCATCAAGTTCCCTTTGGAATTTTCTCACATGTAAATTTTTCTGTACCGCTCTACTCTTTTTGATTTAGTACTAAATTAGTTCTGTCAATAAATGAAATCAATCTGTCAAACAATTTATTGAATTTGTATATTTTGAGGTTATGGTACTGCCTTCTCTATTTTCGTAGAGCGGCACGTCGTGCTTTTACATGGGGAATGCAATGGTAACTTGATGAAAATCATTTATTTCCACCCAGTATTTGTGTAACTATTTACCCCGTTTGATGTACTTGATATGAGACAACCTGTATACTGGGCTTATAACACTTAAATAGCTATAACATTCAAATGTAAGAATTATTTATAAATGCATTTATTGTAAACGCAGTAACACTTTTCGGTTGCAGGAAAAATGTTTTATGTACTTCTTCGCATGTCTTTGCCGCATCGAAAGCTTTATTAAAGTCAAAAACGATCATAAAGATACGAGCTTTGGTACATAAATAACTATTTTACATAATCTGCAAGCATGTTAATGCATAAAAGCCTTTTCGACTTACTGAAGGGATATTTTCATGAGGAAAGAGTCTTTTAAGTACGTGGGTTATAAATCTGTAAATGTGTCCATAAAGGAAATAATACTATTTTGTGTAGGTTATAGTTGGTGTACAAATAAAGACTATTAAGATTTTATTATTAAACTTTACATATTTATGGCTAATACTACGAATAACAGTTTTAGTCTTGTATATAACAATTATATAACTGTTATATACAAGTGATACAGCTGTTATAAATGATAACACTTGTATTTAGTTACAGCACACAGTAAGAGATCTACGTGGTGTAGTGCGGAGTCTACCAGGCTACCTCACTTGTAATTCATAATTCAATCCACAGCCTATACCCTAACATATAAATGAATGATATAAATGAACGCGTGCACATCAGCTGTGAGAACATTACGATAAGCTAAGAATGTAAGCAGAATATCATATTACCGGGGACGCTTTAAAAAAGTCAGTAGCGTACGTTCGGATAGTACTCTTTAACATTATGTAAATTTATCATCGTTGAAAGTATCTATTCAACCCTAATAATGAGTTATAATTAAAAATCTCATTACGTTTTAAATGGCATAGGGTAATGAATACATTTAAAAAAAAGTAATTGCAAAAATTTTAACTATAAACCGTTAAAAGTAAAAAATAGGGAATTTGTGAAAAAGAATGTTTCTCGTTTCAAATCAATAATCATAACTACACAAATCATAACTGGTGTTAATTTACATTTTTAAGTGCATAAAGCTGATACTAAATGATGGCAATCCTTTTTATATATTAGGAATCGTACTGTATAATAATTTACCAATTTCAATAAAACAATTAATGTATAAACAATTTGTTACTGTTGTAAAGGAATTACTATTATAGTAGTTCTTAAGGATTTTTGTTTATAACAATATTTCTGCTTTCATATGTTTAATTTAATTTATATTTTTTGCCGTTTACTTGCATCCATGTTACATGGAAAACAAAAATATGCCTAACTGTGAGTCAAATAGTATTTTGTAGGTGGAATGAAATAATTCAACTTGGACGTTAATAATAATTGTTCTTATAGTATAAATTAATTTCATTTTCCCTATTTTGTACGTGTATTCGATTATAATCGAATACACATTAAGCATCAACGTTAGCCTTCTTAAAGGACATTTTGTAACGCTACTGAATCATTCCAGTTTATCAGTTGTTTCTGTTATCAGATAAATTTATCGGGTCGACCATGTGATCGTGGGGTGAACACTGGGTGATTTGTGATGCTTTTTACAATTCTGCCCTCGTGATATCGGTAATCTTAGATCCTTCGTTTGTTGGCGAGACTATAGTAATGCTAACAGGCATTTTTTAATACCTTTGATGAACTTTGAGGATTAATTACCATGGATGTGTTTGCTAAAACAAACGTCCCCATAGTAAATAAGCTATACTTTACGTTGATTAGAAGTAAGGTGACTGAAAACTAAGAAGGTGTTTAACATTTCTTTGCACATTATTAGGATTCGAAAAACCGTAAGAGATACTAAGTCGGTTAAATTAGTTAAAAGATCTCAGAATCATTTTTAATATTTCAAAAAAAATCCATAGGTCACTAGATATAAGCAAAAAACGAAAACTAGTCATTATCTATCTTCTTTTTTTAATCTCCCAGAAACTATTTTGCAAAAGTAATTTGCATATAGTCCTACCTTGGAATTCTAGTTGTGGCCGCCTTAAAAAACACCATACTGAGTTTTTACTTCATCAGATAGTAAAGAAAATGCAATGATGTATTACAAGCAGCATTACCTTCGGGTCAAATGAGTAATTTGCATTTAAAATATGTTTTCGACTAGTCACTTGACATAATGTTGACTAAGATGTTAACTATCATGGGCTCTGATAGATTGAACCATAACACTGCTGAATCTGGTGATTGACCGAACTTTGACGATTTTACAAGCGTAATATAAAGTATACCCAATCTATTCCGTTTTTACGTAACTATCCTATGACCAAAGAAACAACTTTTTGTTCCACCGTGACGATTACTCTTTAAGTGTAATTAAAACATTTAGTTGTACGACATTAAGTTGATTTGACAATCCGTATATTTGTATTGGAAGGACATAGAATCAAAAATCAGGATTCTATATGTAAATTTAAGGCGACAACTAAACTTATACCATGACAGATAATTTGACGTACACTCAGGACACACCTTGATCGACCACGACAGCAAAAATAACTTTACAGTAACGGCACATCTCACATGAAACCATACTGAAACCTTGAAATAAAATATTGCACAGTAAAATAGAATAATCTAAACGGTATGGAGAAGGAAGCCAAAGATATTTTGCTTTCAATGAGTTAAAAGAGGTCCTTGCAGTTTTGACATTGCTGAATCTGTTGGTGCACACTCTCATATTACCTTAGATGACATTACATTCGGCTTGTCACATAAATAATAAATCCAAATAAATCTAAAAAGTCTATAGAATCATTTTATTCAGCTATCAAAAAAACTTCTTCGTAAATGCTCGTTGTCTTAAATACCGCTACTACTTATAACTATGTTCTACGGCTCAGCCATCATCAACAAAGCCACTATTTTTTAGTCTTGTACGCGCAGCAAATAATTCAAACTGCGCGCCATTGAAACCACCGGAAAAGGTGATGAAACGTAGACAGCAACAGCGCCAGTGACCGAAGCCAACACCGGTCCGACTTCGCTTCGCTTCCGCCCCGTGTAGTAAACGCCTCGTGTCCGAATCATTCTTTGTTTAATTTCTTTATTTGTAACTTATTGTAAATTTTAATAAATCTGTTAATACAAACTCTCTTTTCTTTCAAGGTAGTGTTTAAGAACGCTACAGTGGTGACCACGACAAAAAGAATGATTATAGAATAAAGTGCGCCGACCATGTGCATCGCCGCTACCACGTGTTTACCAAAACGGCTTAGTGCTAGTGCTTAGTAAGTGAAATTAATACATTCCAGCAAAATGGTAAACGAGCAACAGATAATAGACCAAAGCGAGACAGGAGCAGCAGGCCTCGAAATCAGTGCAACGGCACAGGAGAAACTTCCACCATTTTTGCAGGCAAATCCTACGCTTTGGTTCGCGCAGGTGGACGCCCAATTTTTTACGTTTAATATAAGGGCAGATAATGCTAAATACTATACTGTAGTAGCAGCATTAGATTCAAGTGTGCTATAACAAATTTCGGACATTATTGAAGCTAAATTATCTAAAACAAAGTTTAATAACACGTTTCACGGACTCACAAGAAAAGCAGCTTCGTAAACTGCTCAACGAAATAGAGCTAGGGAACAAGAAGCCATCCCAACTCGTGCGCGAAATGCAGGCGCTCGCCGGAAAAAAATGGATAAGAGCGTGCTTCGTACATTGTGGCTACAACGTATACCCTCAAGAGTGCAAATTGTGTTATCCGCCAGCAAAGAGCAAGAACTCGCAGAATTGGCTAATATGACAGACAAAATAATAGAAGTAAGCTTGCCCGACAACGTAGCTTTGCTAAGCCAGAGCACGGCAACCCAAGCAGCCCCAGATGAGAACTCCACAACCACCGCTCTCGCAAACGTCATAGCGTCGCTGCAAAAGCAAATGAGATCCTTAACCGGCAAGGTCGACAAACTGTCGCGCAGTTACCACCGGTATTCAAGGTAAAAATCCTGTGCAAGACATCACAGTGAAGATGGCATCAGTAGTGAATGCTACTTTCACCGAAGATTTGCTAACAACGCGAAGAATTGCCGTGCGCTGTGCAATCACAACAGCAGCAGGGAAACGCGAACAGCCGTCGTCATTAAGTGCGGTCAACAACAGCTACACGCAGCAGAGCCGCCTTTTCGTGACAGGTAGAGGCGCCGGGAAGCTATTTCTCATTGACACGGGCGCGGACGTCTCCGTAGTTCCTCGCACTAAAATAAATAAGACTGTACAGGCTTCTGATTTAAAGTTATTTGCGGCAAACGGTTCCACCATAAATACATACGGGCAAAAATTAATTTGTGTGAACATAGGGCTGCGACGTGTGTACAAATGGCAATTTTATGTAGTTGACGTATCGCGACCAATTATCGGGGCAGACTTCCTTCGACACCACGGCCTCATGGTGGACCTGAGAAATCGACGCTTAATAGCTGGACAACTTCCGGAGAGGTTACTGCAACGTATCTGCTACCCGAGAATTGTTCCCCATTTTGGTTCCAGGCACGTAACAATACCGTAGCAATTACGTTCTTGTGACTAATGGCAAAACTTTATAGTTCCACCGGTGGTTGCTGGTACGTAGCGGTTACTAAAAATGCTGCTTGGGTTACCTCAGTTATCAGAAATTTTTATGGAGGTGAGGTTCACGGAGGTGTGAAACTTTGATAATTTCCTTTAGAAAAGAAATAATTTTAAAGTTAGAAAGATTTTGCATACGGTTAAATAAATTTATATATGTATTTTAATTATGTACAAAATAGTGAGCAAATTAAATAAACAATGCTTGTCTTAAAATGTACTAACAGAGGTGACAAATCATCTTGAACAAATATATTTTCAGTATACCTCTCTGAAAACATATAAATTTCATGTTTGTTTATTGGTTGCGAAAGGCAACCTTTCCCGTGCAGTGCACCGGAAAACTTCCCGTGCAGGCTTTCCCGTGCTCTTAATAAATAGCATTACGACTTTCAAAGCACTCTTTCGATTTATGATTCTATCTTTAAATTTTTCTGTTTTTTGAGTATTTTATTGTGGTTTTTAGAGAGGTATACTGAAAAATATCGTTCATTACTCGGCAAAAACCGCTTTTCCCGCGCTCGCTGGCTTCCCGTGGTCGCCTGCGGCTCCCACGGGAAACTTCCAACTCGCACGGGAAAAGCTTGGTTTCAAGCCTCGTAATGAAATATACTATTCCTTACCTTTTTTAATAAATTATTACAAAATACTTCACCATCAACCACTACTTTCAACATTAAAATGAATTTGCAGTACTTGTGAGTTAACTACAGCACTTGCTAGATATATGGCGCATCAACTACGCAATTTATATTAGTTTAATAAAAAAGAACCGGAGGTGAGAACTATTTGGGAGACAGCATAATTTTAGAAGTATTTATGTTTTCCTTTAGATTCAGGATACAATTTTTATAACGGATGCAGTTAAACATTACATTGTAACTGTAAAGCATCCTTAAACTTGATCAATATTATTTAACCTTGCCATAAATACATGAAACACTCTTGATTTCTGGAGAAGAGACAGTTCACGGAGGTGAAATCCCATCTTCCGTTATGAGGTTAAAATAATAAAAAAATTATATAGAAATATTACAAGGTATTGATGATATTTAATATAGTTTAATAGTGCTTTAGCTTTGGTGTAATTATTGTGAGCTGAACTGTAATTGTGTAGTTTGTTAGAGACGGGTGTGTTATGGTTTCCATAAGAATGACACTAATCCACTTAGCAAATGATGAATTCATGTCATCTTACTTTTCGTATCCATAAACATTTATTAGTTTGATAACTAAACATTTTATTCTTAGAATTCATTTATTAAAAGGCAATTTTTTTCGCCTTTTTGTCATTGGTTAATCCTGACAAAAACAAATTTTGCTGTTCCAGAAATTTCGAATTAACGTTTTCGTCCAATCCATATTAGGAATGTTCCTTCTCCCTATTGTAAAATCGAGACGTGAGAATTTAGTTGTGTTGGCCGGAGAGTGACTCCTTTGAAAATTTGTTGCAATTCAAAATATTCTGTTAAACTTAACAATTTCTTACCAGGATCAAAAGATTATTTATTAAATTCAAAGATAATTTTGAGTGTTACATCCGAGCGCTGTTTCTCTTGGAGAAGGCTTTCAAGTCCGTAAGAGTTGATTTATATAAACACTTTCTATATAAACACTTTTATATTTATATAAACACTACTGAAATCAAATAACAAAATCTTGCCAAGTTGATTTTCAAATCATGAACCATTGCTTTTGTAACAGTTACTCCGCCTACTCTGCTCAATTGAAGTGCTAATAGCTGCCTACTTTTTTTTACTAAACGACCTGACTGCACCTATTGTTATTATCTTCCTTTGCCATTCTTCTTATCAGAAATACTTGGTATTGAATGTAGAATTTATGTAATATATTAATTTTAAATTATTCTAATTCATGCAATACACACTCTAGGTTTATTTCAAGAAGTAATTTTCTAAATAACTGCAACAATTTGCAGAGTTTTACTTTTGGTAACAAGTGAACTTTCAAATAAATATTTTCTAATAATAATATTTTCAATCATCATGCAATATGGAATTTAATATCTTACAGTAAGAGTAGCCTTTGATCTTGCTTTGTATACTTTAAAGAAACTTTATTACTTTACAAGCTGAAATTGAGAAAGAATGTTAAATATTCTCTATTTCCCTCCATCACAAAATCATATTATATATCTTTAATATTGATTAACCTTCAATTTCCTAACTATACAGTAATGAATTTATGTCGTTTGCACAATGATAATGCGTGGCCTCACCTTTCAAAGGTCGGTTTACCCCATAAAAGATTTAGTTCAAGCTTTGTGTTCGCAGCATTTATTTTTCCAGTTTTAAAAACAATTATATGTCAAGCATGGCAACAAAAGCATGTGGAAGGGCATATAATGGGTTTTTAAGCTATATATACTACGAAAATTAAAGTCTGTAGGGAGAGCACTTTTCGCTAATAGCGATCCATCATTAATGTTTCATAAAACCCATCATTTTTGTCAAAATATCATCTCATCTACGTTCACATGTTCTGATACCCGAGATGAGCGATATATAAAAGATAAACTGCGTATGGATATGGACATTTTGCGGAAACGAGTGGGAGATGGCGATGTTTAGTAGCTGACCCAATTTCCGGTGTCGGATGGCCGGAACAACACACTCTGTTTTCCTCTGTTATCGGTCATTCAGTCTGCTGTAGTAAGTAGCAACCCTAACCTAACTTATTTATGCTTAAGTGAAACGCATTTAAACTTTACATAAAATTAAGCCATGTCCTTAATGAATTTGAGTAATGAGATTAATATCTTTTGGTTGCGCTCGTATTAATTACCTTTGACTTGGTCTTATAGTGCAAGATTCCTCTAAAAGCTTTAGAGATACGAAATTGCGAAATATTCGCTGGCACCGCATGCGCTAAATATTTTAAATAGAAAATATTTCCGCGAGCTCCTCTTATTAAGCTTGCTCTAGAATATTTAATTCCATTTTTCCTTCGTAGTGGAAAAGCTGCATTGCGCATATGTGCTGGAAAAAGTTTTTCTTAAAATTACTTACAAAAATATGGATATTTTTCCAGAGTTAATATGCGAATGCTGCTTCTAAAATTGCATTGCAGCGGTAATAATAGAATGTTCAAGATACACCCTCGAGATTGCTTGATATTCAAACCGTTCACGTTAGGTTCGAACAGTAAAATGCATTCATAGCAACTGTATACCTTACACGTGTTATTCTGGTAGATTACATAGAAGATCATACAATTTAAATTGAAATTCAAAAATGTGTTGTGCTTTTCTTGAATAATTTATTATTTTTCTTATTCGGTGCTGGATTATGGATTCAAAAATATTCTCTGACTTTCTACTATGTGTATAAACCTTCTACAAAAATGTTGTAAACAAAAAAACTATATGATAGGTTGAGTTAAATTATTATGAATTTAAAATAAGAAAAATGTAATACATATTCCTCTTCAGTGCAAAGGCTCAGTGCGGGCTGGTGGTGTATTGATCGCTTAGTATTAGTCAAGACGGTATATTGTGATAAAACTGTAATCATTAGTCTTAGGCGTTAATTAATTGCTTAATTTGTGCAATTGAACTTGAAAACAAAATTATGAAGATGTAAATTGATTGTCTTTTAAGTAAAGCTAACATAACTATATGTATCTACATAAATATATACAGTGCGATTCTAAAGTATGGAATAAATTTGATAAAAGGGAAAGTATTGATTTTTGAGAAAATTCCAAAAACACGTCAATTTTGTTTTTAAAGTCCGCACTTTTTGACATAATATTCGAATATACAGGGTGATACGTTTAAGTGTGGTGACGTCATCGGCATTTTTTTTAAATGGCAACTTGCATTTTTTATTCCATATTCTGACACTTCATCCAATTGCCAAAATGGTAATGTAATAAGTTTGTCACCTTACACAAGGAAATTTTTGAAAAAAATAATTATGAAGACGGGAAAGTGTTATAGTCACCACACTCAAATGCAAAGCGAGACGCAAAGTATTGATTTTTGGAAAAATTCCTAAAACATGTCAATTTTGTTTTTAAAGTCCTCACTTTTTGACATATCGGATATACAGGGTGACGCGTTTAAATGTGGTGACTATAGCACTTTCCTGTCTTCGTAATTATTTTTTTTTAATTTTGTATGTGAGGTAACACACTTATTACATTACCATGTTGGTAATTGGATGAAGTATCAGAATATGGAATAAAAAATAAAAGCTGCTATTTAAAAAAAAATGCCGATGACGTCACCACTCTTAAACGCATCACCCTGTATATTCGAATATTATGTCAAAAAATGCGGACTTTAAAAACAAAATTGACGTGTTTTTGGAATTTTTCCAAAAATTAATACTTTCCCTTTTATCGAATTTATTCCATACTTTAGAATCGCACTGTATATATTTATTTATAAAATATAAGTTATTATTAAGAATTTACTTATTATTTACTTTCTCTGTTAGAATTGTAAACATAGGAATCATTTACAATACACAACATTAAGATCTTGTAGTTAATAATGATACCGGTAAAGATATCCACTCACTTACTTTTCAAATTACAACAATAATCATCAAGTTAGATAACAAAAATTACTTTTGTTATCCAACTATTAGCTCGCATGATAAAAGCGCATACATTTAAAAAGACACACGGATCTCTACAAAAATTCAGAGCAATTGAAGTTTCAGAAAAATGATATACTGATATACAGAAAAGTGTATATGCAGGACTAGGAGAATCAATGTCATCAAAAGCTCAATAAAAAAAGGTGCGTAACCTAATATATAAATATAAAATATGTTTACCCAACTACCCAAAACTGAAGAATTCAAATCATGAAATGATACGAATAGCGTCACGTGGGGGTTGCCGTAACTATGATAGTAGCAAAGGGTAGAGATAGAATGAAAGGCAGGGTTTCATGGGCAAGTATCATGGGTAACAAGATTACTACAAACTACAAAAGCATGAGATCCGCCAGGACCTCATAAATGACTTAAATACTAACGCTAACGCTAGGGTGATCGAAACCTTAATTAATAACTACATACTACGACTAAGCTTAGGAGGACCAGGTAAGCGGCGCCCCTGGACGCTAGCTTCGTAGACCCTAATAACTAAGCAGTATGTGGATCAGGTAAGCGGCGCCCCTAGACGATAGCTTCATGAACCCTACCATTAAATAGGCTGGCCACGAGATCGTGGTTGGATGAAGTCAAGAACTCAAGTGCCTGTTTTAGCGGCTCATGGGCTCATTATATATTTATCTTATTATACAGATTAATTAATGTTAAAAGATAATAATTTTATTACATGATTTAAAACGACTTAATAATTAATATTTCAAGTCTAATGATTATTATCGTGAAAGTTATCACATTTGGTCCTCCATATTTAGAAAAAAAATACTGATTTTAAATACCACTTATGGGGTATTTCTGAACTCAGAAAAAAATATACTTTTCATTTCTAGCAAAAAATAAGAGAATTCCATATAAAAAAAAGTCGATTACATCATAGGCCCCTGAGTAGTAAACTAAAGAATTAAAATTGACGTCCATAAAATCAGCAGGAAAAAAAACAAAATTGACGTATCCAAGCTTTTGATATAATTTTTTGTAATCAGGGGATAATTCAATGAAAAGTTCAGTAGTCAGACAAAGTTTAACATACATAAGATATAGAAACTAACATCGCAACAGAACAAAAAACAACTACAGTTCAATTAACGGTAAAAATTACTAAAGAGCTAGGAAAAATAGATAGAAAGTTGAAGGGAGACCCAAGTAATAAATGGGAATCATTCAAAACGCAATAATGACTCCAAATTGAGAAATATTAGGGGAATCAAAGGCCACTAACACAAATAAAATATGGATGACGGATGAGATACTGGAATTGATGGAAAAGAGAAGACAACATAAGAATAGAGATAATGACATGTATAAAACTTTACATAAAGAAATAAGAAGGAAAATTAGAGAAGCCAAAGAGAAGTGGTGCACAAATAAATGCGCAGAAATAGAAGAATTGCAAGCAAAACATGATGATTTCAACTTATACAAAAAAATAAATAAAATGGCAGGTATAAGAAAATCAAATAAAAATAATATCTTATTAATAATTCCCGACATCAAAGGTAAATTAGAACGATGGAAAGAGTGTATATCCAAGAACTTTTCGAAGATGAAAGACAACAAGAAACAATAGAAGAAACTACAGAACGAGACAGTGGACCATATGTAACAGAAGAAGAGGTAATACATGCAGTAAAGCTGTCCCTGATGAAATTTCAGCTGATATAATAAAATTACTCACGGATGAACAAATAGCCGGGTTGGTGGATTATTATAATACGGTATATAATACAGGAATAATTCCTATAGAATGGCTTAAATCGACATTCATCACTTTACCCAAAAAAGCCAACGTAAGAGAATTCAATGACCATAGGATAATTAGTTTAATGAGCCACACTCTCAAAATATTCCTGAAAATATTGCATCAAAGAATTTTCAGGAAGTTAGAACAAGATCTTAGTGAAACCCAATCTGGTTTCAGGAAAGCAATGAGCCCAAGAGAGATGTATGGATGTCAATAAACCAATATACGTTTGTTTCTTCGACTACAACAAAGCATTTGACAAAATCCGCCATAATTACCTCATTCGACTATTTAAAGATAAAAACATAGATATAAAAGGTATTAGACTAATAACTCAGTTATATTTTAACCAAACTGCTAATGTGAAAGTGGATAATGAGTTCACCGAAGAAATACAGATACAAAGAGGAGTAAGGCAAAGATTTGTACCTTCGTCTTTACTCTTTAACTTATATTCAGATGAAATAATCAAGAAAGCACTGGAAGAAATATCAATTGGGATCAAAGTGTATAAATAATATCAGAAGACGCTATACTTATTGCAGAGTCATTAGAGGATTTACAAAGAATATTAGACCAAGTAGTCGAAAGTAGTGAAGAAAAGGATCTAACACTAAATATCAAAAAGACTAAATTTATGACAATCACAAAATCACAACAATGACAAGAAAATATATGGATTAGAGGTGAACAAGTGGAGAAGGTACAAAAATACAAATACCTGGGACCAATTGTCAACGAAAATAATGAATACACAGAGGAAATTAGATCAAGAATCGGCCAGACCAGGACCGTATTTAATAAAATGAAAAATGTATTATGCAGCAGAGATTTGGGACTACAGCTGAGAATCAGGATGCTGAGATGCTACGTGTTTTCAGTAACATTTTATGGAATGGGCGACTGGACGATAAAGAGAAACATCAGTGATCGACTAGAAGCATTTGATATGTGGACCTATCGAAGAATGTTAAAAATCAGCTAGGTGGGCAGAGTAACGAATGGGGAAGTACTCAGAAGAATAGGGAAAGAAGAAGTATTAAACACAATTAAGATAAGGAAATTGCAGTATCTAGGTCAAGTGATGCGAGGAAAGAGATATGAAATCCTACATAATATCATACAAGAGAAGATACAAGGTAGGAGTAGAGGAAGAAGACGCATCTCCTGGTTGAGTAACCTGAGACAATAATATAATTGCAGTTCCATTGAATTGTTCAGAGCAGTAACGTCGAGAATACAAACAGCCATAATGATAGCCAATCTTCTAAGAGGAGACGGCACTTAAGAAGAAGAAGAAGCATTATATTAAATTTAACTAATTATTTAGTACAAAAATAATAGAAAAGCATAGTAATGCAACATGCCAAAAGTGAAAAACTCTTCTAAATTAAAATTAATACACGCTAAGAGATTTGTTCAAAACCTCACCAAAGCTGCTTGAAGATGAATGATCTTCGAGGCCCAAAGCGGGTCTGATACTTGGCTTACAAAGAGCTTCGTTAGGCGCTTGTCCGCATGCCCTTTGGTCTCGCGTGAATAGCTTTAGATTGATTTCTAGTTAGCAATTGAAATTTTAAATTTAAATTGGGATGATATGCTGGACACTAATTGCATCTACAGATCTATTAGATGATACCCAGCTTTTACGTTTCTTAACACTCACACGCGGACAAAATGTACAATTGCATTTTTAGGATCAACATTAACAGGATCAATTTCAGACAAAGAGGATAAGCAAGAACCGGAATAAAACCAGAAAGGCAATACTACAAAAGAAAAAGTAAAAGACCAAATAACAGACAGTAAAAACAGAAAAAGCAAGGGACGTTATCAGAGACATTTTCAATGTAATGAATACCAGAGGATTGACAAATAGGGTTCATAACACCAATTTTTTATAAAATAATGCGTACAGGACAACCAGAACTATAGGAAATTCACATTACTTCACACAGCAGCAAAAGGTTTTTCAAGAATTCTAGAAATAAATAAAGACATAAATAGAAGGAATTCTGGAGGATCATTGCGAATTTAGACAAAATAGAAGGGTCTAAGGTGCAAATATTTTACTATGACAATTAAGCGAAGAAATAATCAGAGGCTGGAAACATACGCCTGTACTTCATCGAACTGGAAAAGCCCTTCGATAGAATAAACAGGGAAGATATTAGTAAATTGCTAAATGGAAGTAGTACAACATAAAGTAGTAGAAGTGTATAGAGCTTTTATCAAACAAACAAAAAATATATAAGAACACGACATCGATAAATTGGCACTGTTTGAAACAACTAAAGGTATGAATCAAGGATGCATACTGAATGGCTGTAATTTTCTAGAAATTTTGACCTGGAAAAAATTTTCTTCAGTAATATTAACTCGATAGAGAAATCATAAATAATTTGTTTGATAAAGAATATTTACTTTTTCTTAATCTATATTACCTCATGCAGAGATTTGGCGAAGAATTATGATTTTATTGTTTTAGTAGCTTAGAAAAATTAATTTTTCTTAAATGAATAAATAAAAATGTTAAGAATTTTATAAAATCGATTACGGGTCAAGTTACTACTATTAAGTAATACAGTAAAATTTATATTAACATTAAATATCGTACCACTGATAAATAACTCATCTTTAAAATATCTATTGTTTAAAAGTAAACAAAGTGGTTTCTGGAATTTCAAGATAGCGCACTTTAACAAGTTGTTTTAATATTACATAACACAAACATTTATAACATATTATACAGTGTAAACGTTTAGTATTTATCTAGCTCGAATAAAAGCTCCTGATATAAGAAAACTATTTCCTCTAGAAAGCGTTCCATACATGAACTTCATGATATCATTGCTATCATCACAATATTCTTTTACTGATTTTAGAATAGTACCTACTATCAATTTAGTCAATATGTGTAGAAAATTTTCTAATCAGTTTCTACAACAAAAGTATGAGGCAAATTGAATCGCATTTTTACCAAGTACCTAATATAATATTTTAGACGTCGATTTATAGGTCGACAAAATAAATAATTATCCGATAATAAAACTGTCTTAATAAAAATACATTGATTATCACTTATCAGGAATTAAGAATCAAAGACTAATGAAGGTGAAGTATATAACATATTCGTTTTACACGAACACGGGTTTTGAGAGATGACCTCTTGCAGGCAGGCAGCTTCACATTTCGATCGACAAAGCTTCCGTGTTAGCAAGTGCTTTTGCGTGTACGTTCTTATCTTTAAAATGAGAAAAAATATGACAAAATATTGTGATTGTACTTTTGATAACCGATTACTTGCCAGAATGCTCGAAATAAAAGAAAAGTTGACTTGTTTTAGGTATATCTTTTAACGCTTATCTATGAAGTAATAATTTGTTATTGTAACTTGTCATTTTATTATTATATATACACCTCATATTTTACCTAAAATTACTCCAAGTATGAAATTTCCTAATTATTTAGGACATTTCTGGCATACAAATGTCTATATTTTATTTTTATCTAGTTTAATTACGAATATTTGGAAAACAAGCTATAAATTATAATTTACATCTAAGCCTTTACGAAGCGTCCCACGCGAGTAGTTAATTGTAATAAAGTAAACCATAACTAGGCCAGACCATTTAAAATATATTGAACCAAAATTTGTGGTAGTAATAAACAATAAAATTATATTATTCTGTATTATCAAGGATTACTCTTTGACTTATTTACAGCTTTTAATACTTTTTTTTAATTAAAAACTTATTTTTTCAATTTTGTTTCTTTAATGACTATTTTATGAAACGTATTTGTATTTCAACATAAAACTACCTCTTCTATAAAAAATTCGAAATTTTATATTACTTACGGTTTTAATCTAAAGGTCGCAAATTTAAAATTGGCATTATTTTGAAATTGTTTAAATGTCAATCGGTGTTACCAACCGTCACATAATAAAAACAAAATTTCCCTAATCGACTGTGCTTTCAAATTAAAAAATAAAACAGTACCCTGTCACAATTTTTCTTTAAAGGCTTTTCCCCAGTTCAATTTCACTTAATGTTTAACCTAAATTTTTTCCTTTCTTAAAAGGCTTTTCTCTAGTGTGTTTATCACATTTCTGTCATTCCATATATAGTAGTGTTTATGGACACACCGTTCTATTGGCTTTGCCATATTTGGTAATATTTCTGTTCAGGCTATCTCATTAGTGAAGTCAGCTTTATCTCGGTTTTCTTGAACCTTTTTGATAAGATAATCAGTTTTATGCTTTTAAAAAGTTAGTTGTAATTTAACTTGCAAATAGAGTGTTTACTTCATTCCAGTTTTAGGAAATTCTTGATAATTTCTCTCTTTATGGGTTTATTGTGGAATGTAGTTTAGTCCTGGTGATCAGTTTTTCACGGTGGTGTTTGTTTGTGTCACAGGAATCCAATTTATTGGTCTTTTAAGCTCTACTGCAAGGTAGAGCTTTTTATTTTATTATTTTTACACCTTTTTATTACTCTAATCTTTATGATTATCTCTAACAGCTCCTTGTTTTGTAGGAATACTTTTCTAAACAAATACAACAAGAGGTGATAATCCACCCGTATCTATCGTTTAAAGCCGATGAAAACATCTTTTCCGGTAGGCCTGTGGTTATGTTGATAGACAGTTAATTTATACAGAATTTCTTTCTAGGCTTTGTCCCTTTTTTTCCGGTTCTTTTCGTTTCCGGTAACTACTTTACCTCCTTCTTCGCGATTAGGTTATATCAGCATTCTACCTGTAATTAAAGTATTTTTACCAGCTACCTACAAGTGTAAAAGAGGAGAAACCAACACCAACATCAACACAGAACTCAACACCTAAACGAAAACACATTTTTTTCTTCTTTACTTTTAGGTTATGTAAACAAAGTAATTCATAAAATTCATTTTAACATATTATATTAAAAGCGCAGTTGCCGCTTGCATTACTTTTCTGCAGAAAGCGTAACTCTGATTCAAATATTCAATTAAGTTAAGATGTGTAAATAAATAGTTGTTATTTTAATTGTGTAAACTTATTGATTGTGGAATTGTTTTCGATTTCATAACGTAATATTTTCTTTACTTTTATTATTATTAAGGGTTTATTTACAAATAATTTTGTGTTCTGTATAATCATTGCATTTGGTGTGAACCACACAATTTCTTTTTTATGTTTTAGAATAAATAACCTTCTGTTTCTTTTATATGTGTGCCTTTTATTTCTATCTACGCTTGTGCTGAGTTCAAACGGCGGCTGCTATCTTAGAGCAGACGTTTGCCGGACCCAAAGATTCAATCAGTTTAAGGTTAATGTTTTGTGTAATCAATTTTAATATAGCTGGGGCTTCTTTTAACACCGTGGGCTAGCCGGTCAGGAAGTTCCAGTTATAACCCATTTAAAATTTCTTTGACACATAAGAATCAAATAAAAAAAAGGCAAAGTGTAAAATACACGTTTCATAAGACTGTTAAGTGCACGTATCTAAAACACGCCGCAAGCGGCTCCTTTTCTATACTTGGACACGCTAAAATCATGTCGTATGAAACTTGATTTTTAATACACAACAAACCATTTTATTGAAATAGATTTATGTAAAGAAAGCTAGATTTAAATATCTACAACACGAAAATAATACTTCTTAATAAACCCAAAAAAGGAAAGCGCTCTAAACGTTGATATAAATTGATTATAACGCTCTTGCTCTTGTCTGTGAAATGTTCACTTACTGCGAGTTTTCCTTATAGAAACGTAATTGGTTTGATTTGTGGTTGTAACAGAATTGTCGCAGCTGTCACACCGAGTGTGTCCTAGTTTTCCTTTTATACGTCATTGAATATACAGAACTGTGTTTGCAACATCTTTGCAAAACGCGTGTTGTCTGGAAATTCAAGAAGAGAACTAAATTTATTGAATCTTTTACTGAATTTTTAAACAAGCAATAAATATTTTAAAGATAAGTAAGTAACAGCTGAATTTCTCGTGGATTGGTTTTAGATTTATTTGGTTCTATAACAAAAATTAAATTCATCTATGGTTATTTAGGTTTCTTAAGGTATTCTTAAAAAAATAGAATAGATTGAAACAGCATTTAAAGTAATTGGTAACACATAAAGCTTCCTAAAGTACATTCTAAATTCTTGCTGAATTTGTGTTATAGTGTTAAAGCCGGTTACCTTAGTGACATAGTCATCAATTTCTATATTATTATTATGAGAACAAGACTACTAGCTTTCCCATTTTGTAAGAAAACAGAGTTTGGAGTTTACCATGTATTTAACATATCTATACACTATACAGTCAGACACCATTAAAGAATTATAGATTTATAAAAAAATTAATTACATAACTTTCATTTACGAAATACCGATTAACAAACCATAAAGGCACCGTCTGCGTAAAAATATGATGCTATAGCATTACCATTTTCCACCGTTTCGCAGTGGGCCAGAAGATCCATTAGCATGGCCAAAATACCTCACAGTTTAATAACATGAAACGTTTGGGGTCGCTAAAACTGAATCTGATTGAACTGCTAAAATGGCGAACTTACTATTGAGTTGAAATATCAAAAATTTTACGATATTTGAATAGAACTTCGATTTCCAAGATCGTTAAGACTGAGCCTGACGTTAAAGAACTAAAATGCAAAATGGCGGATCTAATATAACGTCGCAATTAAAAAAAACACGATATTCGAATAAAACTTGTCATTTAGAGTTTTTGAGGTCGCTAAAACTGAATTTGATATTAGAAATGCAAAACCGAAATTGCGGATTTAATATGGCATCGAGATTATTTATACATCTGCGGTATTTTAGGATCAGAGGAATACATAGCAGTGATATAAAACATATCACTAAGATGACCACATGTGGGTGGCCTATACTATGAGAAAGTCTTTACTTCTTTTCTTATGTATTGTATTGATGTAGGCTTAAACTGCCAATGGAAATTTTATTTGTGGTTTTATGAAATTTATGTCAAAATTTACTAATGACAAACGTCAAAC
This sequence comes from Agrypnus murinus, assembly GCA_929113105.1. Classification (NCBI taxonomy): domain Eukaryota; kingdom Metazoa; phylum Arthropoda; class Insecta; order Coleoptera; family Elateridae; genus Agrypnus; species Agrypnus murinus. The sequence continues at coordinate 31,304,598 of OV816029.1, forward strand.
TCAACTGAGGTTCAACCACTAGATTATACAAGCAGGTAACATTTTACTTAAATAAGGTGAAATGATATTTGTTAATATTGTTGATAGTTTGCCTTTCTAGATTTCAGGATGAAATACCCACTAGCACTTTGCAATTTAACTTTGTAACCAAGTGAGTAAATTGCTTCCTTTGCCAATTGCTAAACCTTTTCTTCCTTATTATTTGTTTACCACATCTAAATTTACACTGTATTTGCACTTGTACATATAAGAGATAATTGTTTCTTTTTCATCTATATATTTTTTATAATCTATGAAGGTATCTTTTCTACTCACAGTTAACACACCTTCAGTAAGTAACTACCTTTACCTTTGTGTATTTTTTAAAATACCATCTTCATTTTCCACTGCATTTTAAACATATCTATCTTCTTATACTTTCGATATTTTTATTAACCATTATCACAAACAGGGACCATTTACATGTTTCAAAAACATAATATATTTTTTTAAATCATCATAAACTCTTCTAAACAATTTTATAAAAATTACAATATTCTTTTCTCTTTTATCAATTTAGCAAAACTCAACAGAACTTATTTATTTGATCCCCTTCTAACAATTTTTTTCAATTCTTTTTTATCCTTATCAACATGTAGTCCAAAGAATATGAAAACGCGACAACATTTTTTTATTGTAAAACTATTACTGTAGTTTAAATAATTATAAGTTATGTTTCTTAGTAATATTCAATCCTTGTCGTGTTTCAACTCTCCAGGCTAGTTTTGATTTGGATATAATAAAATATTCTTTAAAACACTTAATCTATTTCCAGTGTTTTTCCTTTTTTTAGAAGTAGTCACTTCTGAGGTCATCCCGTTCTTCTTGAAATGCATAGCGATTCATTTTCAATAAAGGTTAAGCCAAACTTAAATACTTATGACAGTAAATACATTGATTAAAAATTGTTTATGTAACCTTTACATACTCGTACATATATGTATCATACTATATTTTTATTTTTGATTATTAACTCAATATGTTGACTATCTCAATAATACAGTTGATGTATCTACATGTATTTCGACTAGATTAAGATCAAGCACCGATATTGTGTCTATCCTTAGCAAAATTCTCCCTTCCGCGCCCGACGATCAGCCACACCCGGCGATTCTTCGTTCATCGGGTGGAAACCATGAAATATGGCGGAGGACATCTCTACAGGCAAAAAGACTGCTCCTGATAAGGATTCCCTTATCACGGGGGTTCTCCGCCACCTGCCCTAGAAACCGTAAAGCTCATCACACTCCTCGTCAATTGTTGCATAGTGTGGTTACTTTTTCAGCATGTATAAGATATAGGCCGGCGGCGTTAGGTATCGATGCACTATCGCTGGACTGGTCTTAGGGTACCCCTCCCTTAGTTTGTGGGTGGCCGTAGAACCAGGCTGGACTCTAGTACCAGAGTGGTACTAGCGAGGTTTATCCCGGCAGTGACTCCCTGTCCTCTGCCTTAGTTTAGAAAACTGTTTCGCTAGGTGCTTCATTCTGATATAGTCGTTTCGGCACTGAGTAATGGATAACACGGAGGTAATTCTGCGATGGACCAGTAGTTTGAGTCACTTTAGTAAGTTAAGTTCTATAAGTATGGTTGTTTGACATTAACCTCTCACATCTCAGACAACCCCACTTCCTAGTTGGTATAGGCAGGATCTCTGCTTTTAGGTAGAGTTAGACGTGGCTCACCAAGCCTTAATTTTGGTAGGGTGCGGTAGCTAAATTCTGTGATTCCTAGGCAGGTTCAGTTTCATAATTCATACTTTATTGTCATGGCATTCCACAACCGGAGCCTGAGCGTACTCGGATCGACGTCTAGACGACTGGCTACGACGATAAAGAATCAAACCTAACTGAATTAAAAAAAATCTTTGTTTTTTTTCTATAATAAAGTTGTTAAAGCACCCAAAACAGTGCGTTAATAGCTCATTTGAATGCGTTAATAGCCCAACTATTTCAAAGTTGGTTGCATTGAAAAGAAAATTGAAAAAAAAAAAACAGAAAATTGACAAAAACTTCATTCTAAGAATTTGAATTTTCAAATGTCACATCAGTGTTGTCAAAAACCACAAAGTTCCCTAAATTTTAAAATTGCAATTTTTTTTATTGAAAAAGGGAATAAAAGGCAGAAAATAGAAAAAATAGCATAGAAAACTCGTTTCATAAGTCATTTTTGCACTACTCCTTGGAAATTTGGACTCGTGCAAGAAATCTTGCCTTATGAAACTCATTCTTTAATATACTATTTTTATAAATAGTCATAGCACCCGTGGAGGGTAACCATTTTGACAAACGCGATTTAAATCTTACAAATTCCACAATTTGTTATCTGGAAATAACTTTATAAAACCCACTCTGTTCGACTTGAAATGCCTCAACATCATTTGTCCATGCCGGACTGACATCCACGAACGCCCGGTAGGCGATCTGCAGCCAATAAACGCGTGACTGGAATTCTTTTACTAAGTCGCTTGACTAAGTCGACTAAGCCTAAGCAAGACAAGCATCATTACAAACTCTATGCACCCACCAACGATTCCGGAGGAGGATATTAAACTCAAACATTCCCCTTGGTGCACTTATAAAATACCTCACTACTCCGTCTTGAGCTGGAGATCATTCTCGACCCCTAAATCCTTAATCCCTAACTTTCAACCACAACCATTTAACCAGAAACAGAATTATAGGTCTCACTATGTTTTCTAAGTTATCAGTAACAGTCACCGACTGGTGCTTGAAGTTGGCCGGAAAAACTTCTCGAATGGTTCCATAAATGGGAAGATTTTGGCCATACAGTAGTCTAGCTTCTTTCCTACGCTAGTCATGTAAGGACTCAGTGTCTGCGGGGCATGATTCATGGAGGATCAGATGCTCGTAGACTACCACCAGGTACAAAGAACTGAGGGAGACAACCGATTAGAGATTCTGTTTTATTAATCAAAACCCTAAACTCTTTACTTATGTTTTCTTCCTAATCAGCATGTTACTTTTACACCCTATCTCATTAAATCTTACTAATATTTACTCTATACTTGTTTTCTGTTGCCTCTTTTCGTTTTTTGCAGGTGCACCAGGAAACCCCAAAGTGGCGTCCGAGCCTCGAGAAGGTGCGTTTCCGACATCGCCCGTTTTTAACATGTCTTCTTATATACATTAACTTTACTAATGACAAAATATAATAACATATATTGACGCTAAGGATTCAAGAAAAAAAAATGTAAAAGATATATGAGAATACAGCTTTCCTAAAAGATCTAGTGACAATCTTTTATTCTACTCTACTAAATTCTATATAGCACCGTAATAAGTGACTATAAGCTAATTGTTTTCAATATAAAATAAATAATAGCAAAATAGAAAAGCGGGTAACGCGTGTGGGAATCGAACTGATAGACAAACAAACCAAAAGGGAATACGTTTCCACTAAGCCACGCACTGCATTTTGTAACGTGTTAAAAATTCGAGATTTCATCCTAATGCAATTTTAAATGCATTTATCATAAATAATCTTAGGACGGCCCTGTATATTTCAGTATATTTTCGTTGGGTTAATATTCCAGATTTTACTTCCAATCAAATGGTGTTTTCTTTAATATCAAAGGTCACCCCAAAGTGTTTTCACAAAAATAAAATTGTTTTTAGAATAAAATACACAAATAAATTTGCGTTTTTAACAAAATGATACGTGAAAATACGCATTTAGGTCAAATTTATATTTCCTGTACGTGTTTATCTGTGCTTTCGTTGAATAGGCTGCAACAAATGTAAAGTATCCAGTTTCTCGCTACGAAGCAAGTCTTTGACCCTGTAAACCCCGATAGAATATTCCAGAAAGATTTTATATGGTTATTTTTTATTGGTTTAAATTATCGCCAGCTTTTATATTAGTGGTAGTTTTAAAATATTTTAAAGTTGGGATAGTTTTTGAATTTCCGAGTCAGTCGGACAGCGGCTCTTGAAGCCCAAAGTTACGGGGTGCACTAACGGTGCGTCGGTCGGCTACGGCCGAGCATGTGGCATCACCGTCACATATTTACAGCACAGTTTAGAACGTAGCTAATTTTAGTGTTATACCGTACAGATTTTGTTGTTAGGAAATTGATCCAGTGAAGAGGATTATTTAGAAATTTTAGTTTGGTGAATCACGTAAGAATAATTCCGTTGCCGCATATTTGCTATGAAAGATCAGTGATCATTCCCGCTTATTTGAACGTTGTATTGGTTTACAAGAATTTGTTTAAAGCTAATCAACAGTGGACTATTAAATTAACACATTAACGCATTTGTTAATAATAGTAAATTAATAATCGTAGCACGTTTCCAGTACTGCAAGAATTTTATAACAAGTATTCTCAAGCAACATTCAAGTTAATCTAAGTACCGTTCCAGTAATTATTATAATAATAAAGAATTTATTATTTAATGGAGATTATTGCAAATAATGATGTTGAAGGTCGCCGTTAAAATAAAAACCAAATAGTTTAAAATTCAGATGTGTTTCCAGTGCTGGTTTTCCAGGTCAGCAGTTTTGTAGTGAAATTTATGTGTATGGTCATTATTGTGTTTTAGTGTAATATGTTTGAAGCCTTCCGTTTGTGCAAGGAAGTTATGAAAATTATTTTGGATTAAAGATAACTGTTTCAAGGTATTGATAATTTAGATGAGTTTTTATGTAAAATCTGGTTAACTGTGATCCCGAAATTAATTAACCTTTAGGAATGATAATTTTTATCTAACTTTGTTGTGTATTGTATTTTTTAATTTCCCATCTTTATTCAATATACATATTTCAAATTTATTTATTGTTTGATACAGTTAGGCTCAACGAACTGCTGATATTTTTGTCAATTAAGATTTTTTTATTATTGACTAATTTGCTTGATTAATTTAACGTCAATTCTAAATGGGAAGTTATTCCCAAACTGATGACTTCTCGCTTGCTATAACAAACTATTTAAATATCATTCATTTTGGTGGCGCCCACTATTTTTTATTTCGTTTCTGACTATTAATTTATCAGAAGCTTTTGGGGTTAACACCCACACCTGTATTTGAATCTGCAGAGTCAGAGATCTCAGCCGGTGCAATAAAGTACAGTAAGTATCGTTTTTATTGTGAAGTAAGCAATTGCAATAAGTATGCGCATTTATATAAGTATTTGAATTTTAATGGTGTTATAGTTGATGTCCATCGTGCGACGTTTGTTTTGTATTTAGTTTAATTAGAGGTAACAATTTAATATCGTTACAAATAAATTAATATCGTTATAATTTATCATTTTGTCGCTTTATCCTGCTGTTTTTTTTTTCGTTTTTACCGTTATATTGGCATCATTATCTATTTGTATGTTAAATTTCAAGTCGGTAGCCCGTTGAAAAAGCCATTTTATTTTCCCGTTATTCTGCTTTATATGTATAGATGAAGAGGGTTTGCTTATTTTCTAGAGCAATTTAAAACCGTTTTTGTATTTCCAGATATAGCGTAAAGTTCACTAGATGCAAACCAAAAACCAAAAACAAAATATTAATTTCGTTAGTATGCGTTAGTTCATAAAAGAGATATAAAATTAGTATTTAATTGTTTTGTGTATTATTAATTTTTCTGCATAACATAGTAACAACAATGGAACTGTAATAATACAGCCAAAAAGGGTAGGTAATTGTTTGCACTTGCAAAACTATGAGATTTAATTAGCTGACTTACCTGAAGACTTAATTAAAAATTGTGCAGCTCAAGAATTTTTATTTATTTTGTAACTTCACAGTAATATTTACAAAACTCATAAAAGTTAATTAATTAGAATTAAATTATTTTTATGAAATTAATGTACCAGTTTTTAACGTATTTTCTTTCGCGTTGAATTTGAATTTTTTCTTTTCTGGGGCATTAGATGCTTTGCATGTCTAAAAGGAACGTAGAAAACGTGATCAGAAATCAGGATCAGGAATGGGATAACGAGCGACGTCTCATGTACGTACATTTTCGTGTACTTGATTAACGTCCTCGTGTCAGTAAAAGTGTTCGATCAATATCAAATGGAACTTTACCGTCTGCGGAAAATAACTCCCGGACACAAAGCTAAAATTATTAGATATTACTCTCCCTACCAATTAAGAAAATTAGTTGCTTTATGATAACGCACCGTTCATTATTAAATTATTTGAAGATGATGTTATGTTTCAAAAGCAGTTTACTTTATCATGTTTGGATATCAACAAAATGTCGAAAATGTAAGGATAAAACACGATTAAAATTCGTTTCGCCTTTCAATAATATACTAACGGCATGGTGAACGGATGTTTCATCGTACTCATTAAGATTAACAATCAATATGATTTTAGAGATGCGGAAAGCGTTCAAAAGGTTTTTCTCCAGTGTGCGCTTAATGCATTCTAATAAAATTCCGTCTGTGTCATTTCTATAAAAATTTAGAGGTACCCTTATATCACGTAGCAGGTGGACATTTAAAAAAGATTTTGATTTTTATCGTTGAAAATCCGCACATGTTTTTGAATTATTTGACGATAGGAAGGGTCCCGTATATGTAATGCGACTGGTTGGCTCTTTCAGTTCAGATTTTTATTGTTGGAGACATTTTTCTTAAGGAACATCCTCGTTCAGAAATCTGGGCACGTTCACATCTCCATTAGTTTGAAAATAGTGGTCTGCCGCATTTATGGCTGTCGGAAACAAGTGACACTCGTTATAATGCGGATAAGCTTTGACAGGACTGAGTAAGCAAAAGCACCAAACCCCCCATTTCACTATGTATGGTTGCTTCGACGGTCATGCTGCTGCCATTTACAGTTTCAAACTCGAATATTTTAACAATAACCATGTTAGAGTTCATAACTGATAATAATATTAATAAATACACACGCTGCTATATAAACAACAGAAAATTTGCCTGTCCGATACGACATTGATGTGGGGGTTGCTTGTCAAACTTCATTTGATGTTTGATATCATCATCTGACTTTAAAATGAAGTTTTTATAAGCCAAACAGAATTGTTTTGAAACTATTTACGTTAAACTAACGCCCAGTTGGTATAATATTTTTGCAAGGACCTGACAGTGTTTAATTATCCGCATCTACCCTTTTGTGAAACACCAACACTCACAATGACAAGAGGTGTGAAATTCCTATATCAAAGAGGAAGGAACAGGAAACATTTCTGTAAACACATGTTTATGTAACAATTTCTAAACAACTAAGTTTTGTTCAACATTCTATTAATTTTACATTTACTGAAAAAAGTTATTTCAGACTTTTGTATACAGAAAACATGAAAAAGATTTTCTTTAATTAAAATATAGTAAATAACAAAAGTTTTAAATTAATTTAATCTGAAAAAATTAAAAAATCTCGTTTATTTCTATATATTATTTCACCCTACAACGTTTGTGCCTAAATACAAGTCTGCAAAAAACATGTTGGTTGAACTGTATTTGTTTCCACTTTTGCGCTTGATTGCATGCTACATTTGAAGCCAGGATAAAATGTCGTAAACATTTTAAACAGTGCAATTTAAAATTCCCAAGTTTTAACAATAACAATTCAAAGCAAAGGAAATTAATTAAAACCAACTACAAAGAGCTAAATATAATAAGCGACAGCATGTTATCGATAATGATCGTTACAACGAAAATTTCTGAGTCTGAACAATTTTTCTATTCTCGATACCCGAGTTTATTTATTTCTTAATCCTGGGTAACAATTTATCAACTTAATCAAACAATAATCTAGTTTGTATGTATGCTAAATATCTAATTCACGTATAAAATTTGTCACTCTGCTGATAGTCGCCCTAGATAGCTCAAACGTAAAGATATCGCCTAATAGCGGATTTGATTCCCAGCCGGGGTATTACATTTTTCTCTATGAATTTGCGTTCTAAGTATAACTTAAAATAAAACGTATACCTTAAAATCAACGTATCCTTTTAATATTATATAAAAAATAAACAAAATGTTGGCTTGCAGACAATAAATGGGGGTAAGAACAAACGAAATCTAATCTATTTTATAATTTTATATTGGTGAAATAATTTTTAAATTTCAAAAGAACAGACTGCTTTCAAGCCATTATTTGATCAGACTTTATTGCTTCACATGTTCGGTTAAACATTAAGTATACCTTTTAATAAACTAATAGAAAGAATTTCGTCTAATTTTATTATTGGTAATGCAGGTTGACATACGTAAGTTTGATTATTTAAATTCAAACAGCCTCTCTTAAAAACTTAAAAAACCGAATTCAGAGTAGACTCTTTCAAAGTGCGGAGAATATAGTCTATAGGAGAAAATAGAATACAGAGTCATAGTCTGACCTAATTGTGGGGCCACGGTCCCCTAGCGTGAGTTTATTCACCCGTTGAATTTGTATGGTGATGGATTTCCGTTTGTGTCGCAAGTTTGTGCAAATTTACCGTTTGTAGAGTTCTATGGTTTAAATCGTTTATTTGGGAAAATAAATATTTTGATAAATTGAGTTTGCCGTTTTAACAATATTTGTTAAATTAAAAGAAAGGATATAATTGTTCTACTGAAACGACTTGAGAATTTGTTTTAATCGAGTTACTAGTTAGTAAAAGTTCCAGTGTCCTTCCAAGAAAGTTAATAAGAAATGCAAATTGTTGCAAACTCTTTATTTTTTTACAACAAACTAACTTCCACTGTTAACTGTTCTACATTATATGTTTCCGTAAAAAGCGTCGTTAAAAACCTCAAGAGTCGAGTTGTTTTGATATTGGTTTAGATTACCGTATAATAAAAGGGCTAGGTGTTACTTCTTGTATATGCAGATAATCTTGTCATAGGCAATATCAGACACATTATTATATTTCTTATTAATAAATACATAGATTGCTCAAACATAGCCGTGGTTCTAAACAAAAGAAGCTATTATCACCATTCAACTTTGTCAACTAGCGTCTTCGTAGGAAAAGATGTATTAGACAAGTGCTCGCTGACAACTACTTGCGACAAATAGTTTTGATTAAACTGCAGGAAACATCAAAGCAATTGATTGGATTGTATATCAAGATATTGGGGTGCGCTCCGTAGTGGCTTCCCAATAACTAAATTCTTTGAATTAATTATCCCTTCAAGGCTTATCCGTCAAGTTCGTGTCAGACTGAATCTATTAATAGCACCGTACTAAACATACCGATTAACAAATCTTAAACACTAATATATTCATATGAAGAGAACATCAATTGTCATCGGAAGGGTGAGTCAGATTTCCACATACTACATACTTCTCTTTAATATGTTTTAAGATAGTTCATGTTCGTTTGCCTATTAGTTAATTATCAGCTGCTTTACAACGACAATTTTCTTTTAAATATAATGTAAATAAATCATATAGTAAAGAAAAATTCTTTAACAAAACATCTTATTGAAGATTGTGTACGACTTTACATAAAATGGTCCTTCGAGTCGGATTTTCCATCGCAGGAGATAAAAGTGCATGTTAAGAAAAAACAATGGTCGATCATCAAAACGATCTTTGAAAGTATAGTCAACAGTTCGAGGACGTTCAAAGATTTTCATTTCCCTTTGAGACCGGGCATACATGGACAAACATCCATGGATACAAGGTTAGTGATAACATATTCCTTTCTTTTTCACTGTGTTGTTAATTTATCATTCCATTTAACGATTTATTTGTAAGCGTAATTTACATCTCATTCAACATTATTATTAGTTGAAAGTTTTATAGACAGTTAATTTAAGTCAATTGTTCTTAATGAACATGTGTGAATGCATGGATAATATCATACAAAAATAAAAAAAGGCATAACTCAGGAACCACTTGAGTTAAATGTTTAGAGCTCGAACAGTTGTACCAAATTTGAAAAAAATCAAAGAAGTGATGGTCAACACTTTAAAAAATTGGATTGCTTGATGTGGAATTACCCTGTAGCAAAAATGGTACAAACAACATGTCTAAATCAGCTACCATTTTTGTCACAGCTTAAGGATTTGTCTAAAACTCTGATTGATTTGTAGCTAAATGGATATTAAAGCTATTAAAATTAAGTTGACCTTTATAGTACCATTTATGTTTATACTTAGACGTTTGGTACTGATAGTTGGCGTTGGAAAACTTTTGAAAAAATCTATTGGAGTATTAGTCCAGGCGACAGGGAAATTGGTATATGGGAAAAGTCACAAGACTTGATAACAGCAATTTTTTTGTTTAGTATGTAGGGGGGTGTGTGGTGAGTCTACATTCAAGTTTTCGTATTAATCGGATGCTGCGAAGTGTCCGCCATCTTGGAAAAAGAGGTTAAAGAGTTGTTTCAATTTATCTCGTTAACCGTAGGTCTGAGGAAAAAAGTAACTCATAACGTGTTTGTCGGAAATTCGATTCTCTACAACTTCCTACACTTCTTTGTTTGCGAGATGTTTGCAATAAAAAAGTTATAAACAAATAACCGTAAAAATTTAGGGGTTGCAAATTTTTGGGGTGAAATAACTATTGCATTTTTGATCGTACGAGCAAAATTGTTCGCACCTTTCTTGTAGGCAATCTAAAAACGAACAATTTAGTGCACTTACTTTTTTGGTTCTGTTCTTTGGTATAGTGGAAGGCAGCGGTCGAATGGAGGTAAGTCGAAAACAAAGCAGTAAGCGCGTATAACGTTTTTCCTACTGGTAAGTTATTTAACTCCTTAACCATACGTCTGAGTAAAAGATTTTTGTCGGCAATATGATTTTCTACAACTTCCTTCATACACTTCTTTGAGAAATGGTTGTAATAAAAAAGTTATAAACAAATAACCGTAAAAATTTAGGGGTTGAGAATCTTTGGGGTGAAGTAACTATTTGATTTTTGGTCATACGAAAAAAATTGATCTTACCTTTCTTGTAGACAATTTCAAAACGAACAATTTAGTGCACTTACTTTTTTGGTTCCGTTCTTTGATATAGTGGAAGGCAGCGGTCAAATGTAGGTAAGTCGAAAACGAAGCAGGTAAGCCGTATAACGTTTTTCCTACTGGTAAGTTATTTATCTCCTTAACCGTACGTCTGAATAAAAAAGTTGTCAGCTCAACTTTTGTCTGCAATACGATTCTCTACAACTTCCATACTACACTATGTTGTGTCATGTAAGCAGTTACAAAGTTATTAAAAATAAACCTCTAAAATATAGGGGGGTGGTCATTTGTATTGAACGTATGGGGTGAAATAAGTATTTCATTTTTTGTCGCATGGAAAAAATTATTCTTGCCTTTCTTGTACACAATATAAAGACGGGAATTTTGATATACTTACTTTGTTTATCACGTTCTTTGGTATAGTGAAAGGCAGCAGTTGAAAGGTTCACCCATGGCATATAATACGAATTTGTTGAACATATGCATTCTATACGTAATTAAACAATGATTCAACAATAATTACATAGAATGTACCTTATTTTGAAATATTTATATTTATTGGACTTGAATTTATAGTGAAATTGTGCTCTAGAACAAGCACAAGCTTTTATTAGCTTCATTGTATGGCACAATGTATAATTAATTATTATCAAATAAATAAATAAATAAAATGTATTAGTAGATGTACTTCTCTAGCGATTCAGATTTTGGTCGACGGGTGGGAGAATGGCCCTGGGTGCCTTTAACTACTCGAGGCGAACTGCACAGGCGCACGAAAGTCGTAGAATACAGCATGACTGCCATCCACTCAGGTCAATGCTTCTCTTAGAAATTCTTCGTGCTCCTCATCTCCTCTTTCAATGCTTCATTGGAGCAAACATTTTACTCCTCTCTTCTTCACAACGCAAACTTGACCTTCCCGTTAAGAAATTTTGCACACGAAATAGACACTCATCTTAACGGCTTTTGACTAAGCTAGACAAAACCGACTGACCTATGGGACTGACCTGAGTGGATGGCACTCATGGTGTATTCTACGACATTCATGCGCCTGTGCAGTTCGCCTCGAGTGATTAAAGGCACAGGACCATTCTCCCACCCATCGACCAGAATTTGAATCATTAAAGAAGTACACATACTAATACATTCTATGTAATTATTATCGAATCATTGTTTAATTGCGTATAGAATGCATATGTTCAACAAATTCGATATTATATGCCATGGGTAAACCTCCAACTCCTGCCTTCCACTATACCAAAGAACGTGATAAAGAAGTAAGTATATCAAAATTCCCGTCTTTACATTGTGTACAAGAACGATAAGAATAATTTTTTCCATGCGACAAAAAATGAAATAATTATTTCATCTCATATGTTCAATACAAATGACCACCCCCCTATATCTTAGCAGTTTATTTTTAATAATGTTCGTTGTTAATTATGTTCGCAGGCGTCTCGTTATACAGGGTGTTCCATAAATATACCGACAAACTTTTAGGGGTGGTAGGGGACATCAAAACAAACATTTATTGCTTTATAAACATATGTCCGAAAACGCTTTGTTTTCGAGATACAGGGTGTTGAGATTTGTACAAAAAAATCCATTTTAAATAAAACTTTTAAATTAACAATCGACACAAGTTTTATCACAATAAACTACTTGACAGGACTACTCACAATGACAAATTAATTTATCACAATGACATGTCCATCGATAATTGTTATTAATGGTAACTGGATTTTAAGCATAAACTTACCTACTACATAACTATTTATTCTATGGTCCAACGTTTATTTCTCGAAAACGAAGCGTTTTCGGACATATGTTTATACAGCAAAAAATGTTTGTTTTAATTTCCTCTACCACCCCTAAAAGTTTGTCGGTATATTTATGGAACACCCTGTATATCAAATAGAATGATAGCCTAACTTAAGTGGCAACTAAAGTAAGTGGCACGTGTGAGACGTGTGAGTGTTTACTGGTAAAATTTTCCTATATTTCTTACAAATTGGTTATAAAATCATATTGTAAGGCAAGATACATTGAACATGGCGAAAAGGACTTTGTTAGATTTGCTTCAAACATTGTACTCTCATAGAACTTGACCTTCTTGACCATGTATATATTACCCTCAAAACAATCCAATAGACATTTTGGCTTTCATAGGTCATCAACATTCAGTTGCATTAAAACATAAAATTTCAATGAATTGCTTCAAACTTCGAAGATTTATAGAACAAGAAATGCGAGGAAAACAATTCTTATTATGATTTAACCTACATATACACCTCAATTATTAAAGGTTTCCCGTCTCAAATAATATGATCCAAATTATTTAGTATATGAGTGAGGCTTACCTCAACGAAAACCTGAAATGCTGTAATCTACACTATAAGAGTGGAATTTATTATGTAAACGTACAGAAGTTTCTGAATTTGAGAAATAAAACTTACTTACTGCGTAAGTCAGTTTGCTTGTTTATGAACAAGTTGATGATGGAGGGTCGTGGATTTCTTCGATACCAGCTACTCGTTCCGTCACTCTGAAAGAAAAATGTGAAGTTATAGAAACCATCTTAACTGCTATTTAATATGAAGGTCATAATGTGTGAAGATTGTGAAGATTTAGGTCTTTGTCGGTATAGTGCTTGATCTCCAAGATGGATTTACAGAATGTGGCCTCTTGTGTTTGTAAGACAGCACAGCTACAGAACAACATTAGATTTAGAAACAGTTGCCTGGAAGCGAGAACTTTTATCCTGTAAGGTGCAATATGAAAAATATTTATAGAAAACTATTTACTAAATCCATTTAAATGTATATAACGCATACCGAATTTCAAACAAGATCCATAGACAATTGTTTTGTTTCACTTTGGGCTCAACAGTTAGAAAAGCTGTGTTTGAAATCTTACACCTTTCATCTTGTGGTTTCTATTTGTACAATCTTCGGCAATGCTTCACGATTAATGTTATTTCGCGGTTTGTATACAAAATCCACAAAAACCTTTCTTACCGATGAGCCCGAAGTAAGGGCGAAACATTTGTGTAAGGGTGTTTTGTTTCAAATTATGTACAGTACTGTGCAAATGAACCGCAACACCTAAAAAATTGTAATTAAAATTTTAACTACAAGTTTATGTTTACAAATAGGCATTCTCGATTGTTCATAATGATTCATTTTATCAAAATATGCATTGGAACCGTATTATATCAAATGGTTAAAGTACATATAGGATTTCCTACATTTGCATATTTTAGAGACATTTGTAATTATCGCATATTGAATTAAAAAAAGAGACATAGAAATTTAATTTAACGGACAAACCTGCACTTTTTAGAGTTAAAATAACAGCTTTTTGATCACTTTTACAATAAACTAGCAGACACCACCGGTTCTTCAAACCTTTAAATTAAATTTACTTAATTAATATAATAATAATGTGGGTACGGGCCTTAAAATTGTTTTCATAGTAAAATAAAGCTGCTTTCATCAGGCTTTTATTCGCTTAAACTGATAATATGCACCGCGTGGTGGCGCTAGCTATCAGGACCACTTTATAGGATATAAACCCCGAACAAGCATGTTATATTATATATGACTGGATGGATTTTATTTTTCTATATTTCACTTGATGTAGACACAACCACTACTAATAGTTGAATAAATATATTAAATATCTGCATAATGTATATTTCTTTTAATAAAGTAAAATATAAATTCTTGTAGCTGACCCGATAAAGAAAATAAAATATTTCGCCTGATTGCGGTTCATTCTCACAGTACTGTATATTGAAGTGGGTTTAATAACCAGTTTTTTATATACACATTATTAACTAAATAAAAACAAATTTTATGAAAAAAGTGTTTTTGGTCCAAAAACACCTTTCTCTGTTCTTTTAACATTAAATTAGCCTTGAATATAGATAACTCGCTACGCTTCTATTCCTAGAATAAATATCCACAGACCTACGTGAATCACAAATAAGACAACTCTTGCGGAATAAAAATGTTGAGGTTAAATCAAATGAGCTGTGGTTGGAGTTGCTTGGATTTATTTTAAAGCAATTGTTGGTGGATTTTTGAGAAGCAGAAAAGATACGAATTGCGAACTACTTGTAGAAGAACTGTTCTAGATGCAGAATGTCTTTAAGGATTTACCTTTTACATTCATGTTATCGACTACGAGTCTTTGCAGAAGGGATATTATTATCTGGTAGTAAAATAACAGTGCTAATTATGATAAATAAAAAAATTGATTGATAAGTAAAATCATTTATAAATAAATTAATGAATAAACATATTAAGTCCTTCACACATGGGGTAGCGGAAGTTTCTATTACACACTGTGGCTTCCAACAATTTCACCAACGATTATTACCTTAAGTTTCCTACACTGTAAAAGGACCTTTATGGGCGTGCCTTGTCCACCGATGATGCTCTGAAAGTGGATGTATTTCAGTAATTGAACGTGTTGAATAATTATTACAAGCGAGTAGAGGTACTTATTAAACTTATAATAACGAATATTGTGTAGAAAACGAAATCATATACAGGGCTATTAAATTAAAATGCAATATAATCTATTATTCTATATTGCATTTGAAAATAATTAAGTAAAAATATTAGGCTAAATTGGTTGGTTGTTGCAAATACGTATGCATCTTACCATGAACAGACGTGGTTTGTTACAAACAAAAAAAAACACCTTTGCCTCTTTTATATTACAATAAATGTTATTTTCATTTACGTTTGTATTTTTAATAAACTCAACTACTGTTAAATTATCCCCAAGTAAAATGAAACAGGTTATACGACTAGCGCATTTTGAGCTTTTATGTATTGTTGGTTGCATAAATGCATAAACATACAAAAAATGCAATATAGAGTATATTGCATTTTAGTTTAATAACACTTATGTAGTTACATATTTTTTAAAGCCAGTAAGGTAGGGAAATCTGGCGTTACCATCGTAGTATACATTTTTCCTATAACGGATAGGGTAGGTGCTTTTCATCTCCTTTCATCAAATTTCTCTCCGTTGGCGTCAATCTTTCTGCAAAGATTTAGTACCTTACATTGTTACATGAATTAATTTTATTTAGTGTATTAATAAACTTTTAACGAATTTTAGCTACACTGCAGCTATATATTCTTTTTCTATAAGTACATAATTTTCTCAATTACTTTATTTCATCTAAACTATTGCTACGTACTAAAAGTAAAATCAAGTAAATTGATCTGAATTCACCCGTTTACTAAAATTGAGTTCCTGACAAAGTGAATTTAAATGCAATAAGCAACACTCTCTCGTTCATTAAAGTATATTGCTAAAGGAAGGTTTTTATGTTCCCGCTCAGCAAATAGGTCACATCAATTTTCTTTGATGAACAGTAAATTAGTATCCCGAGTAGTTATTCGAAAGTAACTACCCTGAAAGCGTTGCATACAAAAACCAAATAAACACCTTGCTTTTAATTCCACAAGTAATCACACTTCAAAACTTTTGTACCTTTAGCTTTGCACAGAAAAGAATCTTTCATTATAATTCATGAAAACAGCGAACAGAACAAGGAAAATAAATTATCATATACATCTTGAGCACAATAATTTCAAAATTGAAAAGTACACAAATTTATTGCACACTAAAGCGACTTCTGAAACTTCTGGAAACGTTGGAAGTTTCTGCAAGAGAACCTCAAGTTATTGTAATATCATACCAACTTTCCAGTAATTATGTCTAGAAACTTCTTCACAGCTGTTGTCTTTTTCCTATGACATTGTTAAATTTATAATTTGAGATTTTCAAAGTTACATTTTCGTTAATGTAAGCATAGGAATTTTTCCCTTTTGATGGAAGAAATTAAAACAAAAATAAATCTAAGCTGAAATGATTAGTTGAGCTTTGGCATTGAAGGTAACGAAGGCGTCAGAAAAGCTTTCGAATTCAATTATTCTTGAAAAAAGGAGCAGAAACGACGGTTTGATTAATGGTTATAAAGTAAAGAAAAATACAAAAAAACACAAGGCTAAATGGTACAACAAATCTGCTGAATATAAAATAGTAGGCGATGAAAAATTGCATTTCATTCCATTTCAAACAAATTCGTTTTACAAACGAATTTTATTAAAAAGTTAAAAAGGATCTTATGCGAATAGCTTCAAATGAATCTGAATCTTTTAAATGTAATTTCAAGAAAACTATCTTTATTCATCTTTTTTGTTTGGTTAACGGATATTTTATTATTAATCCTGTCAAGGACATTTTTCAAAAGTTAGCTTCTTTATTGTCTTTTATTAAAAATCAGAAGCAGACAAGAAGAAAAACGTCATTTTGTCTTGTATTATAATATGAACATTTTAGACACATAATAAAAAACACTATTGAAAGTAATCTCGGTGTTGTTCGTAAACTGTTTTGTAAAATAATTTTAATATATATTAGCTTATTTTCACAGTTTTTTCGCAACAGTCTCTATAGAAATAGCCTAACACAAAATCAAATGCGTAAATAATAATAATACGCATTCTGGAATAGTTTCTACAAACCATATAAAAGTATAGAGACAAATTCGAATAATTTTACTATTAAGAATTTAACTTAACAAAAACAAAATGATATCTAATTCTAAGAGTTGCACCAAAAGCCATCCTTGTAGAGAATTCAAGAACAGTAAGCTCTACTACCTATTTCGTTTTGGTAGTTGGTAGAATTTAACATCATATTGCTAGTGGTTGGTTAAATAAGTGCCTCACCTAAGAAACTTATATTAAATTATGGTTAAGGAATCTACAGTGAACCAACAACAAATACAAAACAAAAACAAAGCCCCGCGATGGGCGACATTGAAACATACTTATTTTAACACAGAAAAATTAATACTTCCTGTACAACTCTTAAATGCACCGGCTGTGGAGATCTCCATTATGCAAATTTAAATACAGGAGTGGGTGTAACCCCAAAACCTTCTAATTAATTAATGGAATCAGGAACAAATAAAAAATACAAAAAAACAATGATGTTAACAGAATCTCAATTTGGAAAGATTCCTTATTTAAAATTGGCGTTAATTTAATCAAATCCATATCAATCGATACTACTGAATTTTAATTGACAAAAACATCAGCAATTTGTTAAACCAAACTATATCATACGATAAATTAATTTGAAATCTATATATTGAATAAGGT